>CP129455.1:22045000-22695000 GCA_030445155.1 Quercus variabilis | reverse complement strand
TAGGATGAGACTAGGCATCAATGAGCTTCATGACTTGAAGAGTTATAGTGGAGTTGCATAGTTTGTAAAACAAGTAATCTGATACATTCTTTCTTAGAAATATCATAAAGATTATGATCATTAATGCTACTCTAGGCATAAATCCTCTAAGGCGCTTCAAAGAAAACTTCTCAACTCTTCAAAGTTGTTGAATCGGTTTGCTAGACCCAATAATAGACAAAGAGCAGTTTGCAAGCAACTTATAGATTTGGGCATCTCTATGTAGAGTACGTTGTAACTGAGTGATTGGATTCATTCCAATGTTTGGATTTAATTTGGACACTTCACCACCCTGTCACATGCCTTCAATGTATTCTTTGGTTGAAAGCGGATGCTTCGATATCACCAAATTGATTACTTCTTCGTCCTTCCTTCTCCCTTCATTGATACTGATATATTTGATGATGTAGTAGCAAGAGATTGATTCAGCAAAAGTGAACATGAAAGGCTTTGTATGCACCTCTCTTGCTTTGAGAACAAGTCTCAAATTTGTTGAATAAGATTTAGACTCGAATTTCTTGCTATAGCAGAATTGTCCAGTACACTTTTACATATCTTCACACTGTTGGGGTTCCCATGAATTCTTGATGGGGCAATGATCACTTTTGTTGTAGAAGATAATCACATTGGATTTGTGATTGCACTTAGAAAGTTCAAGAATTCAATACTGAATTTTGTGGTAGGATATTTCGCGAAAAGACCTGGTAGAATACAAAATTCTACTGTAGAATATTCTACCATAGAATATTTTGTTGTGAACAGTCTACTGAGATATCTGCACTTTGGCTTCTGAAACTTTCTGCTATGAAATATTCAGTAGATGAGCATTCTGCATTTCTGAAATTCAACAAATTCTGCTATGAACAGTCTACCAAAGGATCTGTACTTTATGCTATGGAATTTCTACGAAGGGACATTTTGCACTTCTAAAATTTAGCAGATTTTGTTGTGAACAATCTGCCAAAGGATCTGTACTTTCTGCCACGAAATTTTTGTTGATGGACATTTTGCACTTCTAGAAAAATTTGCTGAGGGATACTTTGTAAAGGAAATAGTTATTTGCAATAATATAGTAATGATGAAAATTTTCCTTTGGCTATAATAGCTTCATTTTTTTTTTTTTTTTTTTTTTTTTTTTTTTTTTTTTTTTTGTTTCTAGCTTTTTGTTCTTGAAGGGAAGTAGAGCTAGAATCACTAGCATGAGAAAATGATCAAAACCTTGTGAGAGAATGAAGAGATTTTTCTCCTCTAAGTGCTGGACCCAAAGGTGGAGATGGAGAGAGTTTAGAAAGTTTCTAGTATTTCCTTAAAAGAAATGGGAGCAAAATATGTGATAAGTGGTTTAAAAAGCTTTTTATAGAGTTGCATGTTTGAACAAAGAGAACTAGTGGAATTTAAAGGATAGGATCAAGTATTGTAAGGGCCTTCTATTGTAGAGTTCTCAGGATATTTTTATTCTGTTTTAACATTGCTGTGTTCTGCCACAGAATTCTGCTATGGCACTATCCTGCTATAACGTTGTTGTATTCTGCCACAGAATTCTGTTACGGCATTGTCCTACTGTAACGTTGCTGTATTCTATCACAGAATTCTGCTACGATATGTCCTGCTGTAACGTTACTGCAATATTCTGCCATAGAATTCTACTATGGTACTGCTATGACTTTTTGAATACTTTCTTTGCTAAGGACTTGGAAACATGTTTGCAGAGGAGAAATATCTCATTCTCCCCATCTTGATCCCAACTCCCCAGTGGAGTCGCCATTTTAATGTAGTGGGTCTTTTTGTTATATTGGGCTAGGCTGCCTCCTACGGTACTGGGCCCAAATATTCTGAGTAAGGGAGTAGAAACCAGTCCAACTGTAACTCAATTTGGTCCGGCTTGTGCACAAACGTTGAGTCAAAGTCCAAGGGAAGACGCTGCAAAGTGAGCTTATCCTCTGTTTTTGCTACAGAAGGAACTTTTTTCCAGTGTTTGCCGCAGGATTGACTTTTCTGTTTTTGCCGATGCTAATTTCTGCCACAAGATTGACATTTTTACTGCAGAAGGAACTTTTCTTCAATTTCTACCACGTGTGACTTTTATACTACGCAATAAAACTTTCTGCCGTGTAGTAAAACCGTCTGCCATGCAGTAAAACTTTTTGTTTTGCAGTGAAACTGTCCGCTGTACAATAAAGCTTTCTGCTGTGCAGTAAAGCTTCTTGCCGTAAAGCCTTCTGCTATGCAATAAAGCTGTCTGCTATGCTTTAAAGCCCTTTGCCGTGTGAATGACTACTCTTTATTTTTACTGCAGAAATACTTTTCCACTTCCTTCACATAAACAAATCTAAAATCCAAAGAAAATACCCATAAAACAAATGTTAGTTTAAATGGGTTAGCATATTCTCAAATATGTATACATATTCGTAAATAAAGATATATGTAGATATATACTTATGGTAGGATAATGATTAGTTTATGTCAAAAGTAAAACACGTAATAATAACTAAAGAAGAAAGTTTCGGCAGAAAAGGTTTAGCTGGTAAAATAGCTAACTCAGTAAATATGATGAAAAGGTGCTACAGCAGAATAACTAGTACAGTAAGAAAAGACACCACAGCAGGACAACTGATGCGGTAGACGTGATAAAAACGTGCTACAACAGGATGACTAAATACAGCAGATATAAGTTATAATGAGAGAAATCAAATACATTTGCAATTGAAATCAAGTATTGAATCTTCTCATAGAATAAGTAAACCAAAAAGGAACCCAAACTCCAACTTGAACAACCTTGTCATAGGCTCCTACTATAAAAGTTGTACATTTTGGAGAATAGGCCTAAATGACTACTAGCTATTACTTTTGAAGACTTTAAAGAGTGAGCTTGCTAAGAGGGAGGGAAAAGATGGTTTATTGATGCATGCCCCTATTCCTGCCACGTTTTCTCTCTTCTTTTTCTTTCTCTCCATTCCTTTTTTTTACTCTTACTACTCTCTTGCCGTGAGTTGTTCTCTTTTTTGGTCTTTCCTTTTCCTAGGTTCCTCCTTCTGGGTACTTACTATTCTCTTACCATGGGTTTCCTCCCTTAGGTGCTTCCCCATTCGGTCCTCCTCTTCATCCATGGCTAGCTCCTCTTTTTATAGTGAATTGATTCAATGGAATTTTTCCCTTTTACTCCTAGGGCTTCACTAACTGTTTTTGGTTTGTTGTGGGCATCCTTTCAAGACTATCTACCAACCCATTAATTGCCCCGACCACTACCATTGCACCAGTACATGTCTGCTACACCACTACTTATTTTACGACAAAATTTCCTTTTGTTTGTTCTTGTCGTATACCTCTACCTCTGGGCTACTTCACTACCTAACTCTATGGCATGCATCAGATGGTCCCAACTATCTATTACTTCTTTTGGGTAAGATACCATTTCAGTAAGGTGCATTCCCAAAAGAAGTCGTGGCAAGAAACCAAATATAGACCCCCTTTTCCCCTCCACCACCAAACCACGCCCTCTGAATCCTTTTAACCATGGGCCTACCTTCCTTGTATTGGCTGGGTACAGGTCGGTGGTGCTCCGTCCCTTTTATTTTTGTCTTCTTTCGTTTCCACACTGTTTCTGCCGTAGCAGATTTGTTTTGTTTTGTTCTGCTGCATGTCTCTATCTTATTTCTTCACATATTTCCTGTTGTGTTTGTCAGTTCTTTTAGCTTGACTTTTCTTTCCTTCACGCGCTTCCTACTGCTGACACTTCCTGCTGCTCCTTATTTCTTTTCATCATGTTTTTTTCATATCAGTTTTCACGTCTATCTTTTTTATACGAAAGGATTTGGGCCTTTGTGGGCCAAATAATGTTGACTGGATCAAAAGGGTATTGGGCTTAATTTATCTTCATTTGCCAAAACCATTCTGCCAAAGAATTGTATTCTGTGTCAGATTTGTATTCTGCGACAGTAAAGCCTTCCATCGAAAAATAGGGATGTGTGTCTTCATCTACCGAAGTCATTCTACTAAAGAACTGTATTCTGTGGTAAAGCTGTATTCTGCGGCAGATTTGTGGGCCAAATAATGTTGGCTGGATTAAAAGGGTCTTGGGCCCAATTTACCTTCATCTGCTGAAGCCATTCTGCCAGAGAACTGTATTCTGCAGTAAAGCTGTATTCTGCGACAGATTTGTATTCTGCAGCAGATTTGTGTTTTGCTGTAGATTGCTTTCATTTGCACTTCTTTCTTTGGACCTTTCTTACTCTTCGGTCTTCTTGGTGGGTCTTTGGGCCTTGCTTTTCATTGGGTTTTCTTCCTCATAGGCCTTTGGGTACAGATTTACAAAAATAGGTATCAACAAAAGTACTAAACTATAATTTACCAAAAGAAATAGTAGCATCAACACCACTATTGAGGCCAAAGAAACACAACTTTGTTTCAAAGCAATCCCGAGTTTCATTTGGTGCAAAGGAATCATCATTCAGTTTTAAGAAGTCAAACCAAGAAGTAGTAGTTGATGCTACTGCTCTTTCCAACAAGATAACTCCTATCAATAAGTCCAGGACAATTGCTCTTAATACCATAGCAAACATTGAAAAACAAATAGTTTTCGTTGAGAATGTTTGCAATTGAAAACATTTTTCAACACAAATCATTTTATGCCAAAACAAACGGACAATAAATAGTTCTATATCAATGACTTTATGATTTTATTTACTTGTCCTTACTTAAGTTTTTATTTTTATTTTTAATATAGATGCAATAAGATTTTTATATTTGACATTTGCTCCGTGATAATTGCTTTTTATTATAAGATCAAGACATTAATTAGTTTTTAGATTAGGTGGAATTTATATCCAAGTCCCCTTATTTGACACCATATTTTTTTATTTTTTATTTTTATTTTATGAGAACGAGAACTTTTACTTGTTGAGCTAACTGATATTTACTCATTTAATTTTTTTTTTATTTTTTTTATTTTTTTTATAGAGGTTAAGTAAATTTTAGGTGTATTTTTGAGATTTGGGAAAAGGAGACACAAGCAGGGACGTAGCTACACTTTGAAAAAATATATATATTATATATATAATGAGCTTGATTTAAAAGTTAGGCCCAAAAAAGATTAAACCTAGCCCCTTCCAAAATCTTGGCCCTTTAAACCCAAAAAAATGCTTAAACAATATCACAGATCAGCCCCAAACTCTTGCACCCTAAACCCAAAAATGGCCCAAACAATACTATAAATTAGCTCAAATAAAATCCATTTCAGCCTAAACAATATTAGAAATTTTAACAAAATAAGTAAGCCCGTTTTTACACTGATAACAAAATAAAAACCATTTCAGCCTCGAAGAGAATCTGCGGGCTGATGCCTCATCGCCATCGCCAGCAGCCACGCATTTTCACTTCGCTCATTCACTGTTGCAAGTCAGATCTCCATTATCATTGCAAGTATTTATCTCTTTGCATTTTGCAACGCCTGACTCTCTGGCCAGTGAGTCAGTGACTCATTTGATTTTTCTCCCTTCCTCCATACGCATTTATGTGTTTTGTCTATCTCTTGGAATCTTTTTACATATTGATTTATGTGTTTTGACTTTTGTATCTCTTTGTCTAAGAGACTGTCTTTAATTTGCGACTATATTTTTTTCTATTGAGATATGCTGTAAAATTGTGGTATCAATAGTGGGACTGTGGGAAGTTGGTTGAAGCAGTTGATCGGATAACACTATTGGTAGTGGGGTAACAGTTGGTGTGGGGAAATGGGCAAGTGTGGCTGAATAATTAAACAAAGACAAAGACAGAACAATTGCATAAAATGTCACACCAACTTAACTAAATAAAATTGTGACACTTACCCACATTTAGTGACTCATAGTGCCATAAATAGTTAATAAATTGATAATATATAAATTCATAAATTGCAAACTGATTAATTATAAATTGATAAGTAATGAACTTACCTTTAGAAAAGTAAAAAATTTATACTTAAATGAATTATGCATAGTTCTTATATTCCTTTTATGACAATCATCGATGATTTTTTAGATTTAAAAGAATGTCTAGTTCCATTTTCATAGATGATTGAAATATAATATATAAGTAGCGATAGTCTTATTTGTTAAAAATACTAAATAGACACTTATTTGGATTTTTATGATTTTTTTTTGTTTAAACTTCTGGCCCCTTAACTAAGAATTCTAGCTCCGTCCCTGTATATATATATATATATATATATTTGTTGAAGCTTTAATAATAGTATTATAATAATAGTATTTGTGTGGTGGGTATATAATAATATGTGTACCAGTAAAAGTAATTTTAGCTTTTTTTTTTTGGCTAAACTTTAGCAATTTGTTAAGAAAAATTTGCGGCTTCTCTCTACGCTTAATGCACAAAGGTATAGAAAAAGATTAAGGGGGTGTTTGGTATATGTATTATGTATAGAAATATGTGTGGATGAAAAAAGTGTATAAAAATACATGTAATATTGTTTAAAACTAAAAATATATATTTGAATAGGTATACTAAATACCCTTAAGTTACTGAACATAGAAAAATCTACAGTAATAAAGCCAAAGCAGGGGCTTGATAAAAAAGAAAAAAAACTTTTGCAAATAGTCTTTGAGTTCTGACATGCCATCATGGAAAAAAAAGAAAAATAATGGTTGTTTTTCCCATAAGGCCATGTGCCTAACGCACTTGAACTTGTCATCTCAAAAGTTGATAATAGTTATCTAATTTTGTCCTCATCTCAAAAGTATAGTAAGGGTGGCAGGTGGTATATATATATATGTTTTGAATATGTGAATTTTTTGTGTGAGTTAATAATGAAGAAATTATTTGTTTATTTTAGCGGTCTCTTTTCTAATTGGGTACTGTTATTTGTGCATGTTATGTATATAATTATTTAATTAAATTAGTGAACCTCTAAAATTTAATTAAGTTTTTCATGTTAGTTTTTTTAAATATATTCAAAGGTGGTGTTGTTAATTTAGTGCTTTTGTTTTTAACTTTTATAATAAGTTTATCTATCACAATGTAGACATGAATAATTGTTAATATTTATGTCATTTTTGAAGGGTGCAGATATAATGTCGGTTGATAAATCTTGGATCAGTCTTTCTAGTAGGTCATGTGAGGAATATATAAATGGAGTAATAGAGTTTGTTTAGTCTTATTTAGACTTGCTCAAAGTTGGATCTTTCTTATAAAGTTGGAATCGAGAGGCTGCAGATGCGTTGGTGCATTTTGGCCTGGCTCGATCGATCGAAAGAAAGACTCGATCGATCGAATTTCGGGCAGAATGTTTTTCTGCAGAATATTCTAGCTCAGTCCTAACTCATTAAACGTTTTGAGTTTTCTGTTTTTACCCTAAGTATAAAGAAAAACCCTAGCCATGTTTTTAGAGTCGCTCCTGTTGTATTGTTGCTCATACTTTTCTGTTTTGTGTAAATCTCATATGAGATCTAGAGGAGTTTTCCTTTACACAAAGTTTAGGGTTTTCTAGGTAGAGATTACTTCAACACCTTGATGATCAACTCGGTTGCTGCCATTGGAGCTTAAAGAATAACAAGTGTGGGTGCTTGTAGCTGATTGAAGAATCCAAGAAAGAAGGAGTCCCTAGATTCGGAGCTTGCACGTGGTCGTGTCAGTAAGTTCTACTGGTGGGTAGCATTAGGAAGTCAAGCGGGGAGCTTGTAAGTCCTTTTGTATGAACTTCGATTCTTTCATAGTGGATTCAGGTTTACCTTGAGGATAGCTAGGTCAAATCCTCCCCAGGTTTTTTACCGGTTTAGTTTTCCTGGGTAATCATATCTTATGTTATTTATTATTCCGCTGCTTTATACTTTTGATATGGTTGTATGTTTATGATAACCTAGAATTGCATAATTTGACTAAGTAACAACTTAACTAATTAACTAGGTTAATCTGGTTGGTTTAAGGGGTCTAAAATCGTTCAAGTGGTATCAGAGCGGGTAGCTCTCTTGTTGGAGATTTTTTGATCTCTAAGCTGATCCTTGACCCCTATTGTCATGGAGCATGGACACCTTCTCGTTGTTTCTCCTCACTTTGATGGGAATAACTATGCTTATTGGAAAGTAAGGATGAAAGTATTCCTGAAATCTATTGATGAGAGAGTTTGGAATTCCGTTGAGTACGGATGGGAGAAGCCCATTACTCCTGTGAGTGAGTGTCAAACTTCTCAAAAAGAAGCAGCTGGTTTCAATAGCAAGGCTATGAATGTCATCTTTAATGCTGTTTCCATGGAGGAGTTTAAGAGAATCTCTAATGTTAAGGTTGCTCATACTACTTGGAAAATCCTCCAGACTGTGCATGAAAGCATAAAAGCAGTTAAGATTAACAAGCTGCAGCAATTAACCTCTAGATTTGAAAGCATTAGAATGTCTGATGATGAATCTTTTGATGAATTCTATGCTAAATTGAATGATATTGTTAATTCTGCTTTTAATTTGGGTGAAATCTATGATCAACCTAAAATTGTTAGGAAGATTCTTAGATCTTTAACTGAAGATTTTAAACCCAAAGTAACTGCCATTACTGAGAGCAAGGATGTGGATTCCATCCCCGTTGATGAACTTGTAGGATCTCTTCAGTCCTATGAGTCTAACCTACCCAAAACTTCCAAATCCAAATCAATGGCTTTTAAGTCTGTTGATGATGTTGAGGTTGATAGATTTGATGATGAGCTCTCTGCTACAGAGATTGCGTACATTGCCAAGAACTTTAGAAACTTTCTTAGGAATAACAACAGAAAGGCAAGAGGTACAATTACTGCTGAACCTAGAAACTTTAGAAAGAATGATCCCACTAAGGTTAATAACTTTGAAAAACCTAAAGATAAAGTTGGTCAATTTTCAAACAATTCTTTGGGTGCTCAGTGTTTTGGCTGTCAGGAATATGGTCATGTTAAATCTGAATGTCCTACATTCTTAAGGTTTAAGAGTAAAGCTATGGCTGTAACCCTTAATGATAATGAGATTTCTGATGATGAGTTTGGATGTAACGAGGATGGAAATTCCATTACTTTCACTGTTACTGCTGTAGTCAATGAAAGTATATTTGTTGAAGAGAACCCTTTTGATGGGGAACTCTCTGAGGATGCAGATCTTCAAGAAGCCTATAATAAAATTTGCAAAGTTGCTGCAAAGGATGCTATGAATGTTGAACTTGGCAAAAGAAAATTGATTCTCTTGAGCTTGAAAAGAAAAATTTGCTTGTTAAATTATTTGATGCTAATGATCTTTTGAATCATGTGAAATCTGAGAACATGCTTTTACTTGATAAAGTTAAAGCGTTGGAACACGATTTATCTGTTGCTAGATCTGCTAGTTTTAAACTTGATCAAATGTTGAATGTTCAAAAGTATCCTAACATGATTTATCTGTTGCTAGATCTGCTAGTTTTAAACTTGATCAAATGCTGAATGTTCAAAAGTATACTTCTGACAAATCTAGTTTAGGATGTGTTGAAAGCATCTCTGTTTCTGCGCCTACTTCCACGAACTTTGTTCCTTCATCTTCTTCTGAACCTTTTGTGAGTGAGGTTGTGAGTGAAACTATTAAACCCCCTGTGAGTGAGGTTGTCCAACCTATAGAAGTTCCACCCCTTAGGAAGATTATGGTTGATCTAGAAGGGTCCAAACCTAAAGATTCTACCCTTTCTAAGGACAAGATGCATGGTAAACCTGCTTGGGTTTGTCATTTTTGTGAAAAGTCTGGACATATTCGTCCTAACTGTTACAAGTTTCAAGCTGCTAAGAGAGCAAACAAACCAAAAGTGTTTATGCCTCAAGCACAAAATCCTATGGCACTCATTGGTGAATTGGTAAAGGCTTTGAACCTTTATTCCAATTCTGGAGTTGGAAATCACTCGAATGTGAATAAGAACTCCAATGCTTGAGGTACATCTAAAAGGTTTTGGATGCAAAAGACTCGATCTAATTGAATTTTGTTGACTTGGTCCTTGTGCTTCATTGCTCATTCCTTTGTGACCATTGTTCTTTGGGTTTTGTGTTTTTGTGCTTTTGTTCTAGGACTTGCATTGCATTACATTCATATATTTCATTCTAGAATTTATTTGTTTTCTCTTTTAAAATAAATTAAAAAAAAAAAAAGAAAAAAGAGAAAAGCAAAATATGTTTGGCACTATTTTTTCTTAGTCTTTGAAAACAAGGTTGGTCAATTTATTTACACATAACATGTCTTATGTACCTTGTTTAGTTTTGATGAGCTTATTTATTGTACTTGACTAGTTGAAACTTTGTAGTACATGTTGTGTGGGAAAGATGTTTATGGTGTTTATCACTTTGTCTTGATATTGAACTCACATGTTATTTGACTGTCGGTCTTGATCCATTTGAGAAAGGTATAAATAATCATCTCACCACTGTTTACTAGCCAATCATGAACACCTTAGTGCATATCATAAGATTTTGTACTCGAAAAAGTGTAGCACATGCACAAAAAGAACATAAGGTGTAGCCTCAATTAATTGCTTAATGCTAAAAATTGGTATGTACTATTAAGCTTGATGTCATTTCACATAATTAAAATTGGTGTGTACTATTAGGCTTGATGCTAATCCACAAAATAATGAGGCAAAATTCAAGAAACTTACATGATTGCAAACTTATGTTCTAGGAGATGTGGGAGTTATATGATATAACTCTTTAGGTGATAGTCTCTTTTAAATTCTGTGTGATAAATTTTGTAGACTTTGTGATTGATTTCTATTCACATATCACCTCACATGTATCTCAAGTTTTTGCAAGTTTGCACACACTACACAAGTTACTCTTTGCTAGACACTGTACATGTAATTGTGTGTGTTTTTGGTTTGACCAACCAAGCTTGAAAATACCTTGAGTAATATGCAAAACATTTTGTTTGCTTGAGAATTTAAAGGGAGAATGGCTGAAACTTTCTTTGGAGAAACAGGGATTAAAATTTGGGTTTTTGAAAAAGCATTCAATTACATCTCATACTCATGCATTTTGTTTAATGCTTTAAGGAGTTATTTTCAAAAACTGGTTTGAGTCTTTCAAAACTATAATTTTTCTCAAAATATTGTGGGCCGCTGTTTGTTTCGATCGATTCAATCTGTTTTTCGATCGATCGAAAATATTTAAAATTCTTTTAAAAAAAAAACTCGGATTGATTCGATCGATCAAATGTGATTTTCAATCAATCGAAAGTCGCGAATCAGGTTTATTTAAAACACTATTCTTAACTGATTCAAACACTTTTTCAAAAAGTTTTTTCAAACTTTTCTTCTCTCTCCGACTAGGCAAGACTCTACAGTCAATTTTTTGTCGTTTTCCTCCAAATATTTTGTAAAGATGCTCTTTCCTCAAGCCGGTAAGTCTCTTTTGCCCTTCCTTTTGAGTTTATTTTCATATTTTCATGCATTTTACACTCAAATTTTTGGACCTTGCATATTTGGGATTTTTGTTGATTCAAGCCCTATTTTGTGCAATTGATCAATGGGTTTTTGTGGGGACATGATATAAACTTGTTCTAAATGGTTTTATTTGATCAATTTTGTGAATTATGGAAAATTGAATTTTCTAGGGTTTATATTGAATCCGAATTGGGGATTTTGTTCAATTAGGTTGAAATTGGCAAAATTGGCTTGTTGTTTTGATGTAATTAAGCATTATAATCTGTGTGTTGTGTTATGTAATGCTCAATTCATCAATCTGTTTCAAACTTTTTAAGTGGTTTTTCAATTTTTTTTGGGTTTGTGTTAGAAACTCTATGCTCAAGCCAATTTTGTGCAATTGAACTTAATTTGAACTTTGCTTACTGCATTAGTACATGCATCACGACATTGTGGTTGTTCATGCATCATATAGATTTTGTTCTATCTCTTTCTGTGCTAACTTGTAGTTTGCCCTTGGTCTTTGTGTTATTTTTGGTTTTCTCTTTGTATCTCTGTCTTTTCCTTAGCACTATGCCTAGGAAGACTAGGGCTCGTAGGTCTACCCCAACACCTACTCCTTTCCCTCCTTTCTTTGACTGTGAGAGGTTTCCGAGTGAGAAAAACCAAGAAACTTATGAGAAGTTGAACCTTAAGAGAAAGATATGGTCTGAGCGTTCTGTCATCTTAGATAAGCTTGATCTTGCCATTAGGGCAAACTTTGAGTGTCGGGACTAGTTACCTCTGTTGGATGTTTCTGATCCTCCTCCTCCAGCTATCCTGATTAGAAAGTTCTTCTCGAACATCTCTATCCACATCTATGATTCCAACACTTTAGTAAAGAGTTGGATACGAGGTGTAGAATACTCCATTACTCCTTCGGTAGTGGTTGATGCTCTTGGGGTACCCTTGGTCCAGCACCCAGTCTACCTTTATGATGAGTCTCTTGTTCTGAGTGATGTCATGTCTTACATCACTAGATCTTCTATCTAGTGGGGTTCTAATCCTAGGATCACCTTTGTTGAGCTTTCTGAGTTACATTATATCTTTTTTAGGATAGCGTGTCACTCTATCTAGCCCATTTCTCATCTTCACACCATTCCTCTCGAGCGGTGTGTATTTTTGTATGCTTTTGTCACTGATGCTCCTATCAATTTTCCTCATTTGTTTCTTCGTTCTTTGAACAAAGTTTATAGGAGTTCATCTTCTTCACATGCTCTTGTTCATCCTATTTTTATTCATAGGATTTTGCTTTATCTTGATCTTAGTGGTTTCCCTTCCTCTAAGCCTGTTCATGTGATTGCTCCTATAGGTGCGTCTTTTCTTAGGCAGAAGGCTGCTCACCTTCAAGCTGGCTCTAAGCACCCTAGGTCTGAGCCTTCTGTTTCCACACCTCCTCCCTTTTCTTCTACAAGTCCTGCTAGTGAGGCTGTTCCTGATCCTGATGCTACTGCTGTTGCTGATGTTGCTCCACCTCCATCAGATGACTTTGATATCTATCGTACTTTGGAGACTGTCATGACCGTTCAGGCGGCTCATGGTCAGATTTTGGTGGACTTGCTTGACAAGATCCATGCGTTGCAAGCTAATCCAGCACATTTTCGTTCACCCTCACCACTTCCTTTTGATGATGGATTGTGATTGCACTTTGGCATTCCGTCACAAAAAGGGGGAGTAGACTTTGTAGAGGAGTTTTGTAGTTAGGAGGAGAGTTTTTTGTTTTGAGGAGCTAGTAGAGATATTAGATTATATCTAGGCGCTTCACTTTGTATATCATTTTTGGGGATGTTCATGTTAGGGGGAGTAACATGGTTTTTAGATATACATGATATATACATGATTCTTATTTATTTGGATTCACTGTTTAATGATTTATATTTATGAGATTATTCATTAATATATGTTTCTGTGTGAATCATACAAGAATGTTATACCTGTTTATTTACTATTTTTTGTCACACATGCGTTTATGCGTTTGTTGAGTGTTTCAAGAATATACAGGTTGATTCAATTGAGTTGCTATTTACACTTGCAACTGATTGATAGTAGTTAGAATTGAATTTTAGTTTTTATGAGCATTATTTATGTAAAGGGCTTTCACTTGTAAACTTTGAGTTTTAGTTTGTAACTGTCATGGATTGCCAAATGGGGAGTTTGTTAGGTTCTAAAGATTTAAGAATTTATGTATTTAGAACTCTAATGTGTAATGTTGGCAAATCATAATCAAAACAATATGTTTAGTCTTATTTAGCCTTGCTCAAAGTTGGGTCTGAAGAGGCTGCAGATGCATTGGTGCATTTCGGCCTGGCTCAATCGATCGAAAGAAAGACTCGATCGATCGAATCTCGGGCAGAATGTTTTTCTGCAGAATATTCCAACTCAGCCCTAACTCATTAAACGTTTTGGGTTTTCTGTTTTTACCCTAGGTATATAAAGAAAAACTCTAGCCACGTTTTTAGAGTCGCTCCTATTGTATTATTGCTCATACTTTTTCTGTTTTATGTAAATCTTTTGTGAGATCTAGAGGAGTTTTCCTTTACACAAAGCTTAGGATTTTCTAGGTAGAGATTACTTCAACACCTTGATGATCAATTCGGTTGTTGCCATTGGAGCTTAAAGAATAACAAGCGTGGGTGCTTGTAGTTGATTGGAGAATCCAAGAAAAAAGGAGTCCCTAGATTCAGAGCTTGCATGTGGTCGTGTCAGTAAGTTCTACTGGTGGGTAGCATTAGAAAGTCAAGCGGGGAGCTTGTAAGTCTTTTTGTATGAACTTCGATTCTTTCATAGTGGATTCAGGTTTACCTTGAGGATAGCTAGGTCAAATCCTCCCCAGGTTTTTTACCGGTTTGGTTTTCCTGGGTGATCATATCTTGTGTTATTTATTATTCCGCTGCTTTATACTTTTGATATGATTGTATGTTTGTGATAACCTAGAATTGCATAATTTGACTAAGTAACAACTTGGCTAATTAACTAGGTTAATCTGGTTGGTTTAAGGGGTCTAAAACCGTTCATTAAGCAATTAACTATATAACATATACTATATTCATGCCAACATGCTAACTGGCTAAGTGAAACTAAAAAGTGATCTATTTAGAGCAGCAAATTGATGCACAATCTTAAGTTTGGAGAATTGAAATAGTGAAAAGTGATGGGTAAAGTAATGCGAATTGGCAGAGAAGTGAAAGAACGGTGCATTTAAAAAAAAAAAAAATCTTTAGGTTTTCTCTAATTTAAATTATCATATTATCACACACTAAAATAATAAAGAAGTCAATGAGGGGTGGACCTATTAATATAATTTTATACAATTAACAAACCAAGCTAGGTTATTAAAATCCAACCGGGCCACACAGTTTGCTTAAAACTAGCCAAGTTTTATCGGTTTTGACCAAGTCTTATACACATTCGATCCAATTTATGACTCAGACCAGTCTATGTACCGGGTCATCGGGTTACCAGGTTGGGCCAGGCTGAATAACACTTATCTATATATTACTAAAAGTTGAAGCGTAGCATTTAATCTTACTACGCTCAGGTTGAGCCACATCAGCTGCCATGTCATTAAAATTCTTTTTCCTGAATTTGTCTTACAATTTAAAATAAGTTTTCTTAAATTTAAAAATACTAATAAAATGAAAATAATTCCCAACCCTTTGTCTTCCACGATTACAATTCTAGATGACAACCCTTTGTTTTCCATAGTTACAATTTTAGATGACAACCCTTTGTGTACCACGGTTACAATTTTAAATAGCAACCCTTTATGTTCAATGGTTACAATCTCAAACAGCAACCCTTTAGCTTCCTAACACTAGACTTTGGCTTTCTAACTCCTTCATCTCTTCCTCTCCTCACACTATATTAATACTGAAAAGTTGGATGATTCAGTTTAGGTATCTCTAAAACTCAGTTGCTCTTGACCTCTATTCTTGTAGTTGCCTGCATAATAGTTTAATGTAAGGATTAGATTAATAGTGTTCTATCTTTTTTATTGATTTTTTTCTTCTTCTTTAATTTTGTTACTACCTCTTATGTATTGTGGGTCATATATGAGTTTATATGTATTTAGGTTGGGTATTTGTATTGATAGATGATTGTTTGTTTCTATGTTTAAAATTGATTTAGATTTTTTTTTTTTTTTTTAATGTTTGAGACAATAACATTATTGGTTTATATTGTGTAATCCGTGTGATAGAGTTTTAGTAGTTAGAAAATTGAATGATAGAGTTTTAGTACTATTGTGCCTGCAGAAATTCAATTAAATGATGTAATCCGTGCCTAAAAAAATTCAATTTGCTAACTACTAAAATGCCTTAGCAAATTGAATTATAGAGTTTAAAATTCAATACTATACTTAGAACATGATACTTCTCCTTTTTTCTTGGTCTCCTCATTTAAGTGAATCCCTCCTTCATCATTGAAATCAATTTAAAATTCCTTCTATTAGCTTTGATTGTACTCTTGGCTATATCATAAAAGACTTTTTTTTTTTAATATAATCTTTTTATGGTAATTATCGTTATTTTTGTTGTAGTTGAATTAAAATAAGATTAAGCTAGATCTGCATAATTAGTAGTTGTTGCATCTTCATCATTATCACAAGTTTAAGATAGAGATTACCCTCATCAATAGCTATTGTGTCTTCTTCATTGCCAAACTTGATCATCTTGACAAACCTTTTATTTATCTGATTGTACCACATGTATTTATTTACTTTTGGATTCTATTTGATTGTAAGATTTTTATGTCTTTTGATATAAATTAACTAGCTGATATGCTAACTAAACCGCTTGCTTCTTCAGTTTTTTTTTTTTTTTTTTTTTTTAAATCTTTTACTTTGCCTCTAACACTATCGTAATTGGTTGTCTCTTTAAAGGCATTTTCTATCTCCATCGCTATATATATATATATATATATATATTGTTTTGTAGGATCCAAGCAAGAAAGAGTTCAAGATGCTTGCTATTTTATATCAATAGTTGTTTGACAACTTTAGAATATGAAAAGTTTTAGGTTAAGTGGGTACCAACTTTAATTTTGTTAATTTTTGCTTTCTAAATTACTAATAGTAATTTATCATGTTAAATTGGTAGTTTATTTGTATATTAATCAAGTACAATGTTGTAATGTTTTTTATTTTTTTTTCCTTCTAATTTGTGAGGTTTAATTCAAATAATTTTGAATAAGTCCTCTGAAATCAAATTCAATACAAAAGAAATTTTGTTAGGGACTCTGTAAGGCTAAGGGGAGCTTGAAGATAATATAAGTTTTGGTCTTATATAATATACTTATATTGTGAGCTTTAGTGGCTGCAAGTAGTATTGTAGTAACTTAGATGTGAAACTCTAGATACAACACAAACAGCTAAGGATAATGACATTTACTAATATTTGTCTTTTAATTTAAATGGTATTTTACATAACTGCTTTGCATTCATTAGATTTCATTTTCAGTAATTTTCCCGTGCATCGCACGGGTTAGCGACTAGTATATATTATAAAAGTTGGATCCTTACAACTTATGAATACACAAAATAGTAACACGTGTCTCTTTGACAATACATAAAACAATGACACATATCATCATTGGTAACTTCCTCTATTTATTAAGTATGATATATTGAATATAACACCACCACGTGGTAAACAACTACTGATGAAAGATTGGAAGAATATTGTAAATCAAATGAAAGATTATGGTGGAAAAGTGTAATTTGCCCTTAATTTAACTCGGAGCTGTTTTAGTTATAGCATCAACAAAGATCCCGAATCACTTTCAATAATGGTTACTCTCCAATCTTTAGCTTATCAGGTTAAACATTAAACGACTGGTATGCTTCTGCAGATTATTGATAGCACATGGAAATCTAATAAGTACACTCTGATTGCTTGTCCATCAGAATCACAAAGAACTCTGGCCGTGTAAGCCCATCTATCACCTACACTATAGCATCACAGTTAATCTTAAGACTACAATTTAGTGGTTTTAACTATGATTATTGAGTATTGAGAGAAACAGATCTGGATCAGGTGCAATAGTTAGGGCTTAATGAAGCACGAGTTACAATTTAGGATACTTATTGTGCATTTTGATAGTTCAGGTTGACAAGTGTAATCGAGCTATAATTTAGGATGGTAAAATATAATTTTCCCTTATTATTATTGTTATTTCTCAATCTATCTTTATTTCTCAATTTGCCTCTCCCTTCATCAGTGCACTTATCCTTAAAAAAAAAAAAAAATATATATATATATATATATAAAATGTTGAATAGGTGAAGTAGATACAAATTCTACTGCCTTTGTGCGTGTGTATAATCAAGAATTTAATTGAAAACTGAAAACAAGAGCTGAAAACCAGCAACATGTTACAACAAGCCGAGAAGATAGCCGCAACTAATACAATACAATTTCAACATACCAGCCATAACTAATACAACACATTCTTTACTGCATTTCTACTGCATGCTAAACAGAAGCTTTAATTAACATAACTGCACCATTTCCATATGAACTCAAGGAAATCTGGCACACTATCAAATAAGACAATAAGAGGTAATACAAACATATTATTTTTGTTCTTTACAATACACCTAGTTTCCTATTATAATTTTTATGTTCTGCCTCTTGTCCGGCTATGAAGTGACAATCCAGACATGAAGCAGCAGATTACAGTAAGAACAAAACCTGTCGCAGCTCCAATTCCAAACGGTAGACCAATAGTTGTCATTTTTTTCTCCCCCGGAGAATGAAGAGTCTGTTCAGACTGGCAAGTACAGTACTCTGCACCACAGAGACCATTGTTTCCCTCAAAGCTTGTATTTGGAAATGTATCAAACTGGCTTCCTTCAGGGATTTCCCCACACAACTGATTATAGGATACGTCGAAAGTTGACAGAAAGCTAAGATTTACCAAGGCACGAGGTATCTCTCCTGATAGTTTATTGTGAGACAAGTCAAGTTTCTCCAAGTATGTCATCCCTGATAAATTATTCGGAATAGGGCCTGACAGATTATTCTCTTTCAGGTTCAAAACATGGAGCCTTTTCAAATTCCCAAAACTAGGCCAGATTGGGCCTTGGAGAATGTTGTAACTCAGGTCTAGAGTTGGTCGAAGGCCTGAAATCTGCCTATAACTTAAGCTTGGTCCACCTTGTCGAGCAGCGTAAAGTTGAAAGCTTGAGACAGGCTCTTCTATTGTGATATTCCCAGTTATGAGGCTTTGTAGTTCAGTCAAGCTCTTTGGTATCTCACCTTTTAAAGAATTATTAGAAAAATCCAAGTAAAAGAGAGATTCAAACTTTCCGAACCATGATGGTATGTTTCCACCCAAATGATTCCAAGACAAATCCAAAAGCTTCAACTTGTGGCAACTACTCAACCATTGTGGGATTGAACCTCTAAGTTTACAATTGGCAAGAATTAGACTCTCAAGGTTTTTGAATTGCAGATTCTCATCATTAGGCATTTGTTCATCATGAAAGTTCATTGTAAGGACCAACATACTTAAGTTCCTGCAATATTGTAGAATCTTAAGAGTTGATAATATATTACTAAGGCTAGTGTTTGACAGTGAGAGATGTGTTAGAGCCTTCAAATTCCTGTAGCTGTTGGGAAGTTCTCCTCCAAGGTTGTTGCGGGCAAGATTGAGTGTTTTCAATCTTCTGCAGGAGGAAAGACCATCAGGAATTGGACCAAGGAATAGGTTACTACCAAGGCCTAGGGAGACAAGATTTTTCATTGCAGAACAGTTGAGATTGATTGGACCACTTAGAGAGTTGTTGTTCAAGTTCAACATTTGAAGTGATGGGGAGTTTACCAGCGAATTAGGCAAAAGACCAGTGAATGAATTTGACATGGCTGAGAAGTGCTCAAGCCTTGCAAGGCTCCCAAAAATGTCTGGAAGAACTCCAGAAAACAAATTAAAGGAGATATCCAGTTTGACAAGGTTAGAGAGGTTACCAATTCCATTACTTAATGGTCCAGATATCCTATTACCCTGAAGATTCAGTTCACTAAGATTTTTTAGCTGGAAGAGAGTTTCGGGCAAACTCCCTGATAAACTATTCCCATCAAAAGAGAGATGATTTAGGAAAGTACAATTTGCTAAATCTTTTGGAACTTGTCCAAAAAAATGGTTATTAGAGAAATTAAGCACTTGAATTCTTGTAGACATTGTACACATACCTTTGTTGTTGATGGACCCAAGAAAATCATTGTTACTCAAGTCTATGATCTCTATGTTTTGCAGCCTAAACAACTCAGCAGGAAAGGTACCCCTGAGGAAATTATGAGAGAGGTTTAGAACTCTCAACTGATTCAATCCTGCCAAAGATTCGCAGATCTTTCCAGTAAGTCTTTTGCTACCAAGTTCCAAGCCAACAACCCTTCTGCCCGAAACAGTGGAATTATCACAAGTGATTCCAGTCCAAGTGCAGCAATCAGGTGATGCAGTGCCGTTCCACCCAGCAATTGCTGACTCTAAACAATTGGAGAAACCAGCCAAGGCTCTCAAGTCATTTGGATTGCATGTTAGTTCCTCAGATTTCAGGTTCTGTGGCTCCAAACTGAGAGCCAATAAAACCAAGTATAAACAGAAACCTCGATAGCCCATCCTACTATGAATCTGAATCCAAAAAGATACAAGAGAAAAAGAAAGTAAAAAAGCAATGTGTATGCTATTCTGACACAGAAATGCTAAGCATATAACACCCTAACAATATTTGTCATGCTCACTTTACAACGTACCAATCAAAGTATATCACTGCAGCTGATGGT
This sequence comes from Quercus variabilis, assembly GCA_030445155.1. Classification (NCBI taxonomy): domain Eukaryota; kingdom Viridiplantae; phylum Streptophyta; class Magnoliopsida; order Fagales; family Fagaceae; genus Quercus; species Quercus variabilis. The sequence continues at coordinate 22,674,772 of CP129455.1, read as the reverse complement.
AAATTTATTGTTTCTAGCAAGAGGGTCTAATGTTCATCATTTCTGCGTATTTTCCCCCCTTTTCTTATCTATATTTGTGCTTTTGGTTTGACTTGATTATTGAGTTTATTTAACTTATTTGTTTGCTTATGTATTGGGAGTATTGCTTTTTAAATTCTTATTTTTCTTACCTTTATCAAGTATAAATATTCTCTTGCCCAGTTTCAATAAAATAAACAAATCCAAACCAACACTATCCCCCACAAGTCTCCCGTCCCCACTCCCCTTCTTTTTTTTTCCTCTCCATTGTCTTTTTTTTTTTTCTTCTTCCTACAATGTTTGCAAGCAATTGCCATAATGACATTCTTGCCGTGATTGGTGACAATGTTCATCTCCAAGACCTTGTCACTGTGCTACTTTTGTACAATTGAAAACTTCAACCGATGATTGGGCTTGGTAGTGATTTGTTCGGTTGGGTTCCATTGGATAAGGGATCTAGGGGATGGGCTTGATGGCTTTGTTGCTGCTAAAAAAACAGCTTTCCTCCAAATTTAGGAAAATCCTTTAACCCACTACTTGCCAATTGATACATGCACACATCAATTTTTTTTTTTTAAATAATGTGGACAATATCGTAGTTTTTTAATTTCTTTTTTGGGTGTTTAAAGATTGAAATTTAGAAATCAGTACATCGTATTCATTTGAAAATTACTTATTTTTGGTAACTTATTTAATGTGAGACAAAAATGTAAAAATTAGCTTATTTCTAAAAAGTTTAAATTTAAATTATTTGAAATAAAACTAGGATTTTGTTAATGTGTGCCCTAAGGGCACACATTATTTTTTATTTTTGGAAAAGCTTTTCTCAGGAATTGAAAAATTATTGACAACTTTTTCAGTTTCTGAGAAAATGTTTCCAAAAATAGATAGCTTAATGTGTACCCTAAAGGCACACATTATTGACAGCTTTTTCAATTTTCGAGAAAATATTTCCAAAAATGGGTGATTTAATGTGTGCCCTAAGGCACATATTAACCGGACCCATAAAACTAATATAAAAAGTAATGTAAGGCTCATAAACAGTACATAAAATAAACAAAAGGTCATCATAGAATCAAATGTTATATGCACACTTGATTTTTTTTTTTTTTTTTGGGTGTTTGACAGTAGAAATTTGTTTGTGCATATACGTGGAAATTGTGAAAATTTGGTAGAGGAATTGTAGAAATTGGTTAAATTTTTTTGAAGAAATTTGGGAAATTGTGATTGCTTATATTATAAATTGCCCATTAGTCAATCAATTACCTACTTAGAGCCCACTTGATGCAGCACTTTTGGATGGTTTTAATCAAGTTGGGTTAGGTGTGGTGTGTAGGGACTCTCAGGGTCATGTGTTGGCTGCCTTGAGTCAGAGAGTGGGGCCGATCTAGTCTGTGGAGATGGCAAAGGCGTTGGCTGCAAAATGAGCAGTTGTTTTTGTAAGAGAGTTGAGTTTTTTTGAAGTGCTTATTGAGGGTGATTGTCTTCGTATTGTTCAGGCTCTGCAAGCTTCTAATCGGTGTTTTACTCTCTATGGCCACATTATAGACGAGAGAAAACGGTTAGCATGTCTGTTGCGGTGATGTCATTTTTAGCATGTTAAACGGGATGGGAATGGGTTAGCTCATGACCTTGCTAGACGAGCGGCTTTAGCTGTAGATACTAATGTTTGGGTAGAAGATTTACCTAGTGATTTGGATGTTGTATTCCAATCGGATGTTACTTGATTTTCTTTGTTTTTTAATAATATCTTGCTTACATTTTGCTCAAAAAAAAAAAAAAAAAAACTTAACCAGACTTGCTTATCACCCACTTCTTTTTTTCTTTTTTTGGATGGGAAATAAAGACTTCATTGAAAATAAAATTGAAGTACAACAAAACAAGAACAAGGAAACAGTGCCCTAAGAGCAGTAAGACTCAATGATGTGCTGGACTATCCAAGGAACACACCCTTCCACACTTGGTTTGTTCCATTACATTTTGCAAATTGAGCAACGGCATGTGCTGCTTTGTTGTACTCCCATCACCCACTTACACACTTCTATCATAACTGTTGAACAATTCTACACTCGAGCGCGTCCACATAGCCATCCATCTTAATCTTATCAACGTGGCTTTGTCCATACTTACGTAGACTTACTGGCACGAAAATCAAAGTCTTCAGACTTTTAATAAATTAAAAGATAATGATTACCGAGGTTCGAACCCACTTGCTATAATTCCAAAAAAATAAAAAAAATAAAAAGCAAAAAATCATTTTTAACTCTTACATTTTCAGGCGGTTTTTATTTTAGTTCCTACATTTTAATTTTATCGCTTTTAGTCTCTATTCTGAAAAACACTTTCCGTTTTAGTCCCTACCGTTACTCATTTAACATAATTATCCTACATAGCAAACAAACCAACATTAAATACTGACGTATTCATTAAAATAATATCAAAAAAAATTATTTATATTTTTAAAAATGCCACGACCGCAATTTAATTTTTTTAAAAAAGCCACATTAAATAAAAATAATATAAAAATTTCTAACCTAATTATTTTTTTTAAAAAAAGAAAAAAAAATTAGTTAAATTATTTTTTTTCTTTTTTTTGGAAGAACACGAACAACTCAGAAAAAAAAAAATTCTAAGTTGAACCTCCGGAATAGACAAAGAAGGCATTCCCCCAACCGTGCTTCGCGAAGTCTCCTTGCTCCAAATGTTCTCCCAATCTCTCTACGTCATCCGCCTTCTCTGCGTTGAACACTCCTTCAACAAACACGACAAGCCTCTTCTCTACCTCGTCTTCGAGTACCTCGAAACCGATCTCAAGAAGTTCATCGATTCTCATCGCAAGTGCGCCAACCCTCGGCCCCTCCCTCCTTCCCTTGTTTAGAGTTTCCTCTACCAGCTCTGCAAGGGCGTTGCTCATTGCCACTCCCACGGCGTTCTCCACCACAATCTAAAGCCCCAGAATCTGCTGGTCGACAAGGACAGGGGGATTCTGAAGATCGCAGATCTTGGACTCGGACGTGCCTTCACTGTTCCTCTGAAGAGCTACACACACGAGATCATTACTCTTTAGTACAGGGCTCTGGAGGTTCTTCAAAACGACGATCAACCACATCACCAAAGGCTCTCCTTTGCTCTGGATCCATTCCTTATTCGTCATGTTCTTCCAAAAAAATAGTTCTGAGTTCTTCATGTCATTCCCAAAAAAAAAAAAATAATAATAATTTAACTATTTTTTTTTATAAAAAATAATTAAGTTAGAAATTTTTATATTATTTTTATCTGACGTGGCTTTTTTTTAAAATTAAATTGCTGATGTGGCATTTTTAAAAATGTAAATAATTTTTTTAATATTATTTTAATGAACACATCAGCATTTACTGTTGGACCGTTTGCCATGTAGGATAATTCTGTTAGATGAGTAACGGCATGGACTAAAACGGAAAGCGTTTTTCAGAATGGGGACTAAAAGCGATAAAAATAAAATGTAAGGACTAAAATGAGAATCGCCTCAAAATGTAGCGACTAAAAGTGACTTTTCGCCAAAAAAATAAAATAAAAAAAAATAAAAACCACTTGCTAGAATTGCATATATAATTACATATCTTATTAGTATGGTACTTTGCATTCTCTAATTTATCTCTTTGACAATTGGCATCCACCTAAAAAGTTCTTCCGACGTAGCTATTTGTTCTTTGTTTTGATGGCTCTAAGTCTAAGTCTCGAACTACCAAACCTAAATTCTGAGACACTGACATGCAATCCAGATGACTTGAGAGCCTTGAATGGTTTCTCCAATTGTTTAGCATCAACAATTCCAGGGTGGAACAGCACTGACTCTCCTCGTTGCTGCACTTGGACTGGTGTCACCTGTGATAATTCCACTGGTTTTGACAGAAGGGTAGTTAGCTTGGAACTTGGCAGCAAAAGACTTGTTGGGAAGATTTGTGAATCCTTTTGTAAGGTTTTGAGCTTGAAAAGTAGTTAACAACGGTAGAAGTTTAGAAAGGAAAATGGAAGAAAGAAAGAGACAGAGAGAGAAATCTCTATATTCCAAAAAATGAAAACCAAGATTAATACAAGCTCTATCTAATACATTATCAACCCACAATATATATACACATTGGAATAGCTTAATCTAGAACCTTTAAACCATTCTGTAATAACAAATTTGTAACTACCCTTGATGGTGCAAGAAAAACACCAAGCTGATTACTTGTCCATATGGCCGTCCATAACAACGTACAAAGTGGAGAATGAAGGGCTGATACGCTCGTCCCTCTCTTACCGTCCTCTTACACTTGTTCTTCATTCACTCGTCCAATGAAGGACGTACTAGCAGTGAACCTCGTCCGTCCTTAGTGATGGACGATAGTGAACCTCGTCCGTCCTTAGTGATGGACGAATGAGGTTCACCAAGAGTCATGACACTCTTCCAAAAGCCAAGAGTTATGCTGTTTGAATCAGAACACAAGTCCCGATGAGGTAACTCCCATGACAGTTATGGAAGTTACCCTCTGAATCCTCCAAACTCTACGACGATAAGAGAAATAACTATCAAGCTAACATTATATAAAGACCCTTCTACGCAGAGGTATGGACATTTTTTTTGATCCTAGAGAAAAATTGGTGAAGTTTTTGAAGTGCTTTCTTTTCTACTTCAATCCACTAACTTTACCATCAGAGGATTCAAGACCGGCCTCCACCGGTCTTCTCTGATCTTCTTTGGTTTTTCAGGATTCACTCTTCAAGATCATCAACATCCGAAGACCTTTCAGCCCACTGATTTCTAAGGACTCATCAACCCTTATAACAAACAACCCGTGAATCACGGATTGTCAGTTAAGATCTTGAAGAGAGGTTCTTGAAGTCACTCCACAACTGGGCAAGAAATAGAGCACCGTTGGATAAAAGAGTCTGACCAAAGAAGAAGACCAGAGCCAAAACGACATCGTTCTTTCTTAATATAAAACATCATCGTTTTACTATTTCATTAAACACGTCACAGTTTAAAACGCCATCGTTTCACTGCTTATTAAACTGTCTTCTCTTTTAAGATGAACGGCACCATTTTGGCCTTAAGATAAAAGACCGTTGATAAAACTAGCCGTTACTCTTCTCTTCCTCTTCATCAGTTTTGAACGTTGTGCAATCTGAGGTACTGGCTTTAACACCTTTGCAGGCTTGAATCAATTGAGAGTTCTAAACTTCTCTCATAATTTCCTTCAGGGTTCACTTCCTGATGAGTTGTTTAGTCTGCCAAACATAGAGATCATAGACATAAGCAACAATGCTTTTGTTGGGTCCATCAACAACAAAGGTATGTGTACAATATCTACAAGAATTCAAGTGCTTAATTTCTCTAATAACCAATTTTCTGGAGAAGTTCCAAAAGGTTTGGAAAATTGTGCTTCCCTACAACATCTCTCTTTTGATGAAAATAGTTTATCAGGGAATTTGCCTGAGAGTCTCTTCCAGCTACAAAATCTTAGTGAACTGAATCTTCAGGGTAATTGCTTATCTGGGTCGCTGAGTAATGGAATAGGAAACCTCTCTAACCTTGTTAAACTGGATATCTCCTTCCAGACATTTTTATGAGACTAGCAAGGCTTGAGCAATTCTCAGCCAGGTCAAATTTATTCACTGGTCATTTGCCTACTTCTTTAGTAAACTCCCCATCACTTCAAATGTTAAATTTGAACAACAACTCTCTAAGTGGTCCAATCAACCTCAACTGTTCTGCAATGAAAAGTCTTGTCTCCTTAGGTCTTGGTTCGAATCTGTTCCACGGCCCAATTCCTAATAGTCTTTCCTCCTGCAGAGGATTGAAAGCACTCAATCTTGGGCGCAACAACCCTGGCGGTGAACTCCCTAATAACTTCAAGAATTTGAAGTCTCTAACACAGCTTTCACTGTCAAACACTAGCCTTAGTAATATATTATCAGCTCTTAGGATTCTACAACATTGTAGGAATTTAAGTATGTTGGGCCTTACAGGGAACTTTCATGATGAACAAATTCTAAATGATGCGAGTCTGGAATTCAAAAACCTCAACAGTCTAATTCTTGCCAATTGTCAACTCAGAGGTCCAATCCCAAACTGTGTCGATGTCACAACTTACAGTTTTTGGATTTGTCTTGGAATCATCTGGGTGGAAACATACCATCATGGGTTGGAAAGTTCGGCTCTCTCTTTTACTTGGATTTGTCAAATAACTCTCTCAAAGGTGAAATTCCAAAGAGTTTGACTGAACTTCAGAGCCTAATAAGTGGGAAGGTCACAATAGAAGAGCCTGTCTCAAGCTTTCAACTTTACACTGCTCGACAAGGTGGACCAGGCTTGAGGCATTGGCAAATTTCAAGTTTTCGACCAACTATAGACCTGAGTTACAACATTCTCCAAGGCCCAATCTGGCCAGGTTTTGGGAATTTGAAAAGGCTCCATGTTTTGAATCTGAAAGACAATAAACTTTCAGGCCCTATTCCAAATAATTTATCAGGCATGACAGACTTGGAGAAACTGGATTTGTCTCACAATAAACTATCAGGGGAGATAACCCCATTCATTAATAAATCTTAGCTTTCTGTCAACTTTCGACATATCCTATAATCTGCTATATTGGGAAATTCCTTTAGGAAGTCATTTCGATACTTTTCCGAATACAAGCTTTGAGGGAAACAATGGTCTTTGTCACGCACAGTGTACTTGTCAGTCTGAACAAATTTCTATTCTTTCCATAAGGGAGAGAAAAAGGACAATCATTGGTCTACCATTCAAAACTGGAGCTGCAATAGGTTTTGTTCTTACTGTCATATGTCGCTTCATGTCCAGATTGGCACTGTCAAAGCCGCACAAAAGAAAGTACATAAGATTTGTTACCTCTTAAGTGACACTGAGAGTCTGAGACCAGATTTCCTAGTGTTCATATGGATGGGTACGGTATTATTTCTTTTTTAATCATACAGTTATATATATTTTTTTAATCATACAGTTATATGTAGCTTCAATTGTGGCTGGAGCGTTAATTGTATTTCTCCTAATGTTAACCATGTAGTTTATTAGTTAGCTTCCTATTCTCTATGATATGAAAATGAATGTGTTTAAGCTTTTATTAGTAACTAGTCGCTAACCCGTGCGATGCACGGGTAACTTTTAGCTCAAAATGTTAAAATATCCAAGTTTAAATATTTATCTAATTTCGATTATTTTAATTCATCTCCAATATGAAATGGAGAGAGAGAGTAATTAAACATCTGATATGACAAATTGTCATAATTTTAAACATCGTTAAAAATGAGAAACATTCAAATTTTATATAATAATATATTACATAATCATAACGTGGTATTACACAAATACAATTCCTTGGTAAATGTTAAGATAGATGACAACTATTTTATATTATCTTGAGTAAAATTTAGCCCCACAATTGTAGTGTATCACATAAAATTGGAACTACATCAATAAATAATAAATATAAAATAATAAATATAAAATTGTAACATAATAAATTGTAACATAATAAATATAAAATAACACAACTTTACCATCAATATGATTTCCCTACATCTACATCACACCCAATTACTCTATATTTTATTGGCTTTCATGGAAACTAAACCAAAAAAAAAAGAGGCATAAATCAATTTGCTATGTTTCTTAATCCAGTGTACTCAATCAAGTATTCTTGTGCCCACAGTGAGATGCTCCTTGGACCATAATGGATGCTCTATAAATTCAGTCCATTGTTGATTTTTGGTTGCCAAATTCTCCATGCATTGCAGTAAAAAATTTTATGTCGTTTGCTTTACTCAAACATGAATTCAATTACTCCCTTGAGAAATAAAGAGTGAACCTTCTAAAGTCCAGGCCATAGTCTGCAACTCTCCCAAATCTAACAGATTGTATAACATGCCAAAAAGATAACCAACTAAGAATAGAATAATATAGAAACAACGTAACAAACATGTTTATTAGTTTAGAGAGAAAAAGCAACGTACCATTCCATTGCAATGAACACCAATAACTTCTTCAACATATTTTCACCTTTAAATTAAAAACAACAAAATTAAATGAAACCTTGATTATATAACATTGGAACTATTAGATGACATATTCATTTACTTTTCTTTGTGTGATGGCAAAGCATATTTTGATAGCTAATTAATAGCATTATAGTGAGATCTAAGTTGAAGGTAAGGAAACATGTATATGAAATAATAGGCAACTTCTGACTTTGGATTAAAATATAAACATAATTACATAATGCGTAACTTGTCCAACAGACGACAAAGGAGCACTACTATTTGAAGACAACCACACCCTTTGCTAGGTTTCAGTTGGTGGTGGGAGTGAATAATTGGCATTATCATCATTCTCTGCAACCCAAACTCAAAAAAATAAGAGTCAAAGAAAAAGGGACTCTCTTCTATAATTGAAACACTTCAATTTGGCTTAGGTATCATCACAAACACTTAGGGGTGATGAGTTTGGACTCTTTTCATATGCTATGCACTAAAGTTCTAGCTATTGTAGACAATAATTTGGGATGATGATAAACACTATTTCCCCTTGGTGAGATTCTACTTATTTATATTTAACTCACATTATTGTCGGTGGAGGAAGTCACAATGACATCTAAAGACACATCACAAAAGCAAACAACAACAAAATTACAACTCAAAAGAAAAACATAACAAACAAAAGATCCTAGAGAGTTAAGAAAAATTAAATCTCAACACAAGCAATTAACAACAAAATTACTAAATTTCATAATTTTGTTTTATCCACATAGCAAAAAATAACTTCTAGAGCCTATAAATATGGCCTCATACCAAAACTATCAACCAAATTATAGCACATGTTAGGATATAAATATCAAGCAACCGAGATGACCAAATTTTTAGTGAAATAAAGTAGAAAAGTGCATTCATGACCAATTGGGAACCTAAGCAAACCTCAACTCCACAAAAATCATACTTTAAAATCAAGTTCTAATCTACTTCCAAACATATTTAAACAAATGATTAAATGCATTAAGTACTAATCAAATTAAATAAAAGATCAAAAGCATAGTAAATGTAACATCTCCTTAATAATTTAACCATTACAAACTCTCTATGAAATCCATATATCGAAGTGTAGGTGTCAAAAAGATCCCTAGATACACAATACTTAAGTGTGCGAGCTATGTTGAGTGCAATATGATAGAGGTTAAAACTGATTTAATTCGAAGGTATAGAACTACAAAATCTCCATATAAATATAACTAAAACAATTTATTTATTTTTAATCCAATAACTAAAACAATTTCAACAATTAAAAAATTAAGAAATAGGCATTAACAGTTATCAATTCCACTATGAGACGACAAAAAAAAGAGGGATTTTTTTTTTTTTTTTTTAAATCAAGGTGATTAAAACTTGCCAAATCTTTTTGAATCAAATCTTATCAATAAAAAAACTACAACTACAAATATTCCAACTTACAAACCTCAAAGGTGTGCCAATATTTCATAGTTTGATACCAGTGCCACATATTTCTTTGTTTGATTATGCTGGAATCTTAGAATTGAACAACAAATAAACCAATAAAATCAACATATATATACAAAATCTCAAAAGCAGCAAAATTGCTGCAAACAAACCAAGCCAAGAAATCAATGACAACTCAAAAGGATTTTGTGATTACAACATAAGGCCAAAATTTATATTAATATGGGAAAAAGAAAAAATTGAATCCAAAAATTATGTACCACCTGTCTAAAGAGAAATTTCATCAAACACATGGCAGGTAGCCCTTTTCAAAATCCTCCAATCGTGCCCTTCTTTTTCTCATCTCTCTAAGTTTCTCAAACCAATTCTAAATTTTAAACCTTAATCAAAACCAATTCTAGGCTAGATACGTAAATCAAAACTAAACAATTCATATCAAATTTTTTGAACAGAAGAAAGTACCTTTAACTAATGTGCAGTCGACGGTATTACGGTGGTGGGAGTTCTTGCAAGAAATAAACTACAAAGAGGGGAATTGAAAAGAGAGGCCATTTTTCTGAGATTTTCGACCAAATAGAGAGAAATTATTTCAAAGTTGTGCACAGAAAAATAAATTTCAGAAGAGAGTGAAAGAGAGAAAAAGGGAGAGAAGAGTAGTGTACAGAAACAAAGAGAGTAATGTCTTAGATTTTTTTTTTTTTTTTATTTAGTTTTTTATGGGTAGGAACATGAAACAGGTTTGTAACTCCTACCCAAAAGTTAGAACGTTGTATTCTTTTTTAGAAGAAGAATGGTTTTTTTTTTTTTTTTTTTTTGAGAAACTTTTGAGAAGTAAAACAGTATCTAATGAATCAGAACATTGTGTCTTTAAATTAATATAGGCTACTAAACAACAAAGTTACTAAGAATATCAAAAGGTTTTGCAGAAACCACCATACAAAAAGTCACTTTTTTTCATGTTTTTAAAATGTAAATGTGGCAGTAATTTATGCAGCCACATGATGGTGGAATTAAATTAATAAGAAGTGGGATTTATGGTGGAGATAGTGGTGGGAATTAAATTAATAAGAAGTGGGCTTTATGGTAGAGATAAAAATGAGATTTATTTTATATTTGTTAGCATTTTAAAATTGAAAAAAACTAATTTTAAATTGTTGAACAATTACAAAAAATATGGTGGAAATGACATGGCTGTTGACGTGGCTCAACGTGAGCGAAGCAACATTAAATGCTACGCTTCAGCTTTTAGTAATATATAGAATATAGACTAGATAATATCCTGCGCGATGCATTTCATCCACTTGCTCATCCCTTATAAGGTGTGAAGAGGAAGAATTTCTTTTCCATATGAGACAACAAATTTGCCTAGGTTACAATATGGTCTAGCCCTTGGTCTTGAAGCAAAAATTACCCCCACATTAAAAGGATCATAATATATTATAATATTTACTGTTAAAAATAGATTTTATTTTTCAAATTGATTAAATGATTTTGAAATCTACAAAGAAGAATTTAAAGCATATAATACTTTTATATCCTAAAATTACATAAATTTTAGCAACCTACTAAACATTTTCCCAACCGCTCTATTTTCACAACTAAATATAGAGACCTTGATCACAAACACCCAATTAATTATCTCAATCAAATTAAGGAAATAATTTGTATGTATCAACATAAAGAGAACTGATTAAACAAAGAGAAATTTGCTAAAAACATATTCATTTATCAAAATTCAATAGTCTTTAGTTGGACTTTCGTATCCTTTAAAAAAAAGGAGAAAAACACTTTTAAATCACCATCAATTTTTGCTTTTATCATTATGGCTCACACCACACAAAATAGTAGTAAAATAAACTTACAAAGAAACATATAAATTATGAATTCTAACACAAAATTTTATTTAAAAAAATAGTTAACTTCATAAATAATTAATTAGAATGTTTCTTTTTCTTTTTCTTTAGTTTTTTTTTTTGAAAAAAAAAACATTTATAACTTTCCTAAACCAAAATCTCAAACACCCAAAGACTCCAAGCGAATCATAATCTTCACATAGTCTACAATGTCTGACTTGAACATCAAAACCGTAAGCTCGTCACTGAATACAAAACGCAAGCCCTCTTCCTTGGTCAAAGCCTACTCATACAGGTTACAATCAAATGATACTACAATGTTGGAGTTATATAGGTGTCATTGAAAGGTTGAAAGTAAATGACATCATTTTTTTGTCTAAGTGTGTTTGAGATGGGATGGTATGAAAGGCTATGGACATGTGTATATAAAGGAGTAGAAGTGAAAATGGTGAATGGAAATGCAAAGAATTTTTTTGTGCATATGAGAGATGAAAAGTCTTGAAACATTAAACCAAATAAAATAAATAGTTGTCTTAAAACATTAAATAATAGTGTAACAAAAATAGTCTTGAAATATTAAACCAAATGAAACAAATAGTAGTCTTAAAACATTGAATAATAATGTAACAAAAATAGTTTTGAAACATTGAATCAAAGGAAATAAATAATATTCTTAAAACATTGAATAATAATGTAATAAAAATAGTAGGCTTAAGGGTATTTCAATTCTCTTCATAGAGTGTGTCACATGGCAAAACCTCATGCTCTCTCGCATGAGGTCTCTACTTTTATACATATATTGATATTGATATTGACTAGTCACAGACCCACGCAATGCATGTGAATATAAATATTATGAAATGATGTGTAATATAAGCATTACTTCAAGTATTGTTTATTATTATTTTTTTTTAAAATTTCTACAAGTATTTTTTTTTAATCTTTTTATCTCTACAAATATATCATTTTATTATTATTAATATTATTTTATGTTTGATTAATATTTTTTTAAGGTGAACCATATTCTTCTAACTTCTATTGTAGTGTATTATATTTGCTTAATATAAAACTAAACTTTATAAGTTTCAAATTTATTATTCAGTTTCTCATCTCTTAAGGAATAAGGAAATTTTCATAACAATCAAAACTCATTACAAAATTACAATATTATCTTAACCAAAATTAAAATGAAACTAAGGCTCCGTTTGGGAGTTCATAAGGAAATGAAATGGAATAGAATGATCATAAGGGAATGGAATGGAAAGGAATAGAATGGAATGGAATGTATTTAAGTAAGGGAAAGAAATGGAATGTAATGGAATTAAGTAACCTTGATTGGATGTTTTAAAATAAAGGAATGAAAATGAATGGAATATAAATAATCTTGTTTGGGAGCTGAATGTCAAAATATGTGTAAAACACCCTTGAACTTTTAGACCCCAAAATTCAAAATATCAATTCAAGCTTATTATCAAATAATTAATGTGCAAAACATGAACATAAGCCAAACACAAAACTGATAAACAATATAAGCCAAATATAATCACATCCACAACATAAAATAAATGGCAAAGATAAAGGAAGAGAGATGCAAATATAAGGACAACACTCGATGTGTTATCGAAGAGGAAACCGAAGCTCTTGGCGTAAAACCTCTCCGCCGCCCTCTAAGAGGTCAATAATCCACTAAAAAATGGAGTTGGAATACATGAACAACAATAGACCCTCCAAACCTAATCTACCCAGGTACCTAAGCTCTCCAAGTTTCTTGTTCCAACAAGGTTGCGCTGAACCTTTTTCTTTTCTAACTACCGAATTTCACTATAACCCATAGCATCAACCAATAACCATTGGTCATTTCCAAACTACTTCCTTTAGCACCAAATGAACCTTCTCATAAACGTAGGTGTGATGAGAAAAGGATTTGGTCAAAAACCTTTCAAGGATGTATCAATGGAGAGGAAGAGAGTACAGGAATTTGAAGAGTCTTTTAGTGAAGGTTGGGGATGAGGCAATCTTGTTTTTCTCTACGGTTTCTCCCACAAAATTCTCTCAGGAAACTCTCTACATTTCGTGGGTATAAGGGTCTATATATGGTGGTGTGTGTTTGGAATACGAAGAGTTAGTTTTTCCCAAATAGGGCTAGTTGGCGGCTTGGCCTCATGATTGGTCCAAGTCACAAGTTCAAGTTGCGAGATAACGGCCTGGCCAGCCTAGGACTTTTGTCCTGTAGTGCGACAGCTGGCATGACCCTTCACCTCCCCGCATGCTTCTCACGTGCACAGCATTTGGCGGCTTGCAAGCCACGAGTCAGTCGCGAGTCCCTACTTCTTTGCACACAAATGAGCAATTCTTCACACTTTCTTTACACATTACTCTTACATGAATCCCACCTAAATACAGGGTTACTAAGTGCTAAATTTCAAGCAAATTGGTATGGAATAAAGTCAACAAAATGGTTGATAAATTTCAACCTTACAATCTCCCCCTTTGGCTATTCCATGACAAAATCCTATAACAAACTCTAGACTTAACGCGTGAGTTGGGAATAGTTGGAAAACTCACTCACACCTAACTCTAGAATCTATGAAGCTTTTGAACCATAAGAATAAGATCTCCTAAAACACAACAACACAATAAGTTCATTGTATGCAAAAAACTTGTAATGCAAATGGAGCAAGCACAATGGGATCGAGCACAATGGAATAAAGCAATAAGTCATGGCAAGACTAAAACAAGCAATCACTATAAATAAGTGATCAAAATGCCCATTCACACTTGGAATGAACATCCGGACATTCAAACTGACAAACACAAGGTAAATCACTTGAATGACCAACACTTAATCAATGCACAATACATGAAGTATATGCATCTAGGAATAAAATCCTACAAGGGCGCAAAAGTGACAGTATTTAGAAGGAAATGCATAACATTTAGTTATAAGTACTAATTTAGCAAAGCACATAGACTGCATAAAGCAAGGTACAAACCATAAAGCCTACAAAGTGCATAGAAATAAACCCTAAAAGCTTACAAAAGCAATATGGGTACAAAACAAAAACAGAAATCTTAAAAACTTATAAAGGTACCAGGTACAAATATAAACACATAAAGTAAAGAAAATTGAATAACATCATAATATATACTGAATACCACTAAAAATGCAAAACTATCCAAGAGTTAAGTGTTTTAGCCAAAAAATAACTGAAACCACAGTGTATCAAACCTATACTAACAGCAGTTATCCAAAACACAGTATCAAAGATATAGATATAACATCATTTAAAAATGAAAGCTCCCCCTCAAGAGTTGCCCTAAAAATTCTCCCATTTTTTGACCGGAATGGCCAAAGGGTCACTGTTCCTGGTTGGTGTGTATGCTGTCAAACTTAGCTAAAAGTACATCAAGCTGATCCTGCATTACTGTCATCCTTTCAATATGCTGATTTTGAACCTCTATGAGTGTATTAAGCCTTTCTAGGATGATCTGAAATGCATCAAGAGGTACAACTGATGAAGTTGAGGCTTTACTCCTCTTACTTCTGCTCCTGGGTGTGACTGATTGTTCTGTAGCTTTTGCTTCAGTCTCCATTGGATCCCTCCCTCCTCGGTCGCCCTCCTCTTCATCACCTAGAATACGAACTCATATCCTTGTGAGGGTAAACTTGTTTATGGCTGATAGAGGAGCCATGCGACTGATATCTTGAGGGATTGCAACACCCTTTGCTCTGAAAATCCTCATGAGAAGACTAGAAAATATTAGGTTGGGTCTTGAGGTGGTTCTAGTCTCATCCACTATAGTGTCAAAGATGTGAGAGCTGATGTCAATGAAGGTTTTCTCCTTAAGTTCCATGAGAAAGATAGATCTGGCATTTGTTAGTGTAGTCATCTTCCTTATAGGATACAGGTTGTACATCATTATGGTGGTCAGACACCTCATGTCTTTAGGAAAATCAGTAGTGTTGAGACATTTGTTTTCTTTAACCCCACCAATCCTGGTCTGGAGAGTGTCTAGAAAGAGCATTCTGTCCTTGTAATTAGTGAATTCATAATCCTCTAAACCCTCAAGCCCCAAAACCTTATCAATGTTATGAGCATCTAAGGTGAATTCCTTTCTTCTCACCCAACAACTCAACTCCTCCTCCCTTATCACATCATTTGCATATAATTCTCTGATTAGAGGCTCACAAACAGGAGGTAGGTCATTCAGCAATTTTTCCAAACCTCTACCCTCAAAACAACTTGGAATGAAAGTGTCCTTCAAATCCCTTAAATCAACAAATCTTTCCTAAATGATGGTTCCTTTTGAGAAAGAATCCTTATATCTCTCAAAGTGTTGGACCGACCTAAATAGGTTAGGGTCCATTTTTAGTCTTTTGTCAGATTTCTTAGCAGCAGTCTTCTTCTTTGTAGGAGATGCAGCCGTCTATAAACAAGCAGAAAAGGCCACAAGAACAAGGCACAATAGATAGATTCTCAACATTAGCAGTAGTTAAGAAAGAGTTTGAAATCACCATTCAGATCATGCATAGTTGACAACCATAAGACAGATAGAATAAATCAAATCAAACAAGTTTATTCTGTACAGAACAAATAGGAGCAAGCAATAAGTAACAAGAGATGGACAAGGTAAACCAAATTCAGACAAATGAGATCAAATGTCAATGAAACATGTCATAATGAATATGAAATGTGCAAGAAAACCCCAAGGTAGCAACACACACAAGATATGGTGATATAAAATCAAAACAATGCTTACCACACACTACAAAGCATATTTATTCTGATAATCCCAAAACCACATTCAGAGTGAAAGACAGAAAGACCCCAAAGCCATAAGCTCAAGGAGTAGATACACAAACCAAAAACAATGCTCAGAACAAAGACAAGCAAACTGACGCAAAAACATGACACTAACTCTAAGCAGCAATAAGAGACATTAACCCCAAACAAACACCCCAACATTTTAGACAAACCCATGTTCGAATAAATTATTTTGCAGACCACAGTTGCAACTCACAAAACAAGAAAATAAATATCAAATCAATAAGAATGAAGTGAGATAAAGAAAACCCATACCTTTTTCTTGGTGTATGATGAAGACATGATGCAAAAAATGGAAGCTTTTTCAGAGAGACACGGAGTGTTTGATAGAGAGAAATGGGGAAGATAATGAACAGTCACTGATATTCGAGGGAAAACTGAAAAACAATTTTAAAATTGTCTTTAAAACGCAAAACATGCGTTTTCGCGACTGAATTAAGTCGCGAACAAGTTGCCACACTGAGCCGCAAAAATCATAAAAACTCAAATTTTGAAAAATTTTCTAAGTATTTTTCGTGACTGAGCCCTTGACTCACCAGTGAATCGTGAAAAATCTCAGAGTGAGCTTGCGACTGGTTCTACCCACGACTAAGTCGCCAAAACAGGGCAACACTATTTTTGAAATTTTTGTAAAAATAAAATACTTTCCAAAAACAAACTAAAACACTCAAAACTCTTTTTGTGTTTGATCAACAAAGATTAAGCTTGTGAAGACACATTTAAACAAGTACAATCACACAAATAAATATGACATTTATTGAACATAGACTTGTGTGTTGTGTGTGAATATCAAACATGAGATAGTCCTCAGTCTAATGTGAAGTTTCAATGATCAATTCAACCAAGGCATACACAACTAGCACTATATAATGTGACCCATCTCAATTATAGAAGTATGTATATATGACATCCCACATAAACTTGAGTACAATTCTTTGAAGTTTTTCATTTGACTCCATTTTCAACATATCATTTAATCTTTTTGAATAAACATATCTCATTGTGAGATTGATGCCTGAAATTTTGAATATTTCAATTTGATGGGTTAGCCTTTGGCTTTTTGGGCATTATACAATTTATTTTGATCGATTTCCCTTTTTCCTAGTCAAATACTAGTATGTGTGACAGGCTTTTGTAGCTCAATATCTCTTTTCATTTGAATATTTACATTTAGTGAGCTCTTTGAGTAAAGCAATAAAATAAAGGTGGCAAGATATACAGGCACAAGTCTATGCATGTATCAAGATCAATAAAACCATTCACTAATCATTCATGACAAGGTTAAAGATCTATTTACAACAGTCACATAGATTTTAGAATTTCTTCCACAATGATATGAGTGCATAAGAGACAAGCTAAACTCGTTAAATGCACACAGCCATTAGTACAAAGATACAAGGCAAAACAAGCTTTGAGACAACACTCAACAAAATTTATCAAACTTTTTAGATTTTCTACTTTTTGTATTTTTGGATTTTTTGACACAAAAGAAGAAAATATTGATAAAAAACAATGTAAAAACATTTTAGAAAGAAATAAATAAACAAGAAAAAATTCAAAACAAATAGAAGCATAAAGCATACAACAGAACATATTCACAAAGTATAGGAAGAATTGATGCATGGACATATTATGATGCTTATGCATGAGTACCCTTCGTCACCCACACGTTACATGCATTTGGGGTGATATCATTGACGGATTGGGTACGAGAGTTGGGACTGTTGAACCTCTTTGAGAAGCTTTCCAAATAGTCTGTAAAGGCACCAATTATCTTTATCATGTCCATCATTTCGGGATCACGGTTCTGACTCCTTGGTTGCTCACCACCCCAAGACCTCATGTCATTTCTTCTTCCTCGTGAACGAGGAGTGCCTGTATTGTTCAACACTCTCAGCTTACGACAGTTGGGTCTGGTATATCCTTACAATCCGCAATAGTGACAAATATAATTCGTTCTAGGACCCCGTGGTAATCTTGGAAGTGATCTTCCTCTAGCTTCATGTCTGGTTTCTGATGGATTACGGACTGTATTGAACATCCGTTGATCAATCGTATTCTTCTTCTTTTCAGTCTTTACCTTATCAAGAATAGACTCTTCCACAATTGGCTCTTTGGCCTTCACAAATCTCACTTCTTTGGTAACATTGTTTGATGAGCTACTTCTTCCGATATATCCTACTCCAGACTTGTCTGAGACCGATTTTTGATGAGCAAGCATTTGATTGAGTTTCTTGGAGGAGACACGATCAACCTTAGCATTTGCTTGAAGCACTTCCTGCTCAAGAAATCGAATCTTTGAATAAGCTTCCAACAGCTCTCCATTCAATTTCTCCACTTCACATTTGGCCTCCTTGTATTGCACTAGAAGAGTTTTGTAATCTTCCTCGGCTCTCTTCATCTTCTTAATGGCTGCATTAGCCACCTTAGTCCCATTGTTTCTCCAGCTTCCTCATCTTCAGACTCCTTAACTATTTCAATAGACTCCAAATCAGAGTGCTCTCCAAGCTCCTTCATAAGTGTAACCAAATCATTTGAGGACTCCACACGTGCAATGGTCATGAATGCGGAGTAGTTTCCTTCTTCGTCACAACTTTCCTCTGAATTAGAATTCGACAAATCTGAGTTACTCAGAGTAGTGGCATAGACCTTGCCCTTTGACTTCAAATAGTTGGGACATTCCTTTTTGAAGTGTTCATGTCCATTACACTCGAAACATGTGATTCCTTGAAAAGATTTGGAATCTCTACCATCTTTCCTTCAAAATTCTTTCTTCTCCTTCCCGGAACTCTGAAATTTTCCTTTGTCACCAAATTTCCCACTATTCTTGAGTTTCAAGAATTTCCGGAAGTTCTTTACAAGATACACCACATCTTTATCTACTACATCATCTTTTGAAGATTCATGAGACACCACCCTTTCATCTATTGTCTTAAGAGTGAGAGATTTGCTCTTCTTCTGCGTAGGCAGTGACAATTCATATTTCTGTAGAGAGCCAACCAACTCTTGAAATTTAATGGCGTCAAGATCTTTGCTTTCCTTAATAGTTGTTACTTTGGCACGAAAACTCTCTAGCAGTGACCGAAGGATCTTCCTTACAATTTTAGAATCCTCTATCTTTTCTCCCAAGTTAAATTTGCCGACGACCACCTCGTTCAACTTACTGTAAAAAGAGTCAAAAGACTCATCCTCACTCATCTTTAGCTCCTCAAAGCGAGTGGTCAGCATCTGGAGTTTGGTATCCTTCACCTTCTTAGTCCTCTTATAAGTTGTCTCTAGAGTTTTCCATGCTTCCTTAGCAATGGTGATATGTGAAATCCTATGAAATTCTTCTGGAGAGATGCCACAGAAAATAGCATTCAAGGCTTTACTGTTAGCATTAGCCGCCGCAAGAGCTACCTTATCCCAAGTGGATTTGGCAGCCTCCGACCTAGTCCAACCAACTTCAACAGCATCATCAGTAGAACACAAAAAGGCCCTCATACGGACTTTCCAAAAAGCATAATTATTACCATAAAAAAATGGTGGCACATTTAGGGATTGAGACCTATCCATCTCAAAACGGGGTCAAGGATCGCGCTAAGGTATTTAAACCACAACAAGTGCACCCGCTTTGATACCAATTGAATATTCAAAATGTGTGTAAAACACCCTTGAACGTTTAGACCCCAAAATTCAAAATATCAATTCAAGCTTATTATCAAACAATTAATGTGCAGAACATGAACATAAGCCAAACACAAAATTGATAAACAATCTAAGTCAAATATAATCACATCCACAACATAAAATAAATGGCAAAGATAAAGGAAGAGAGATGCAAACACAAGGACAATACTCAATGTGTTATCGAAAAGGAAACTGAAGCCCTCAACGTAAAACCTCTCCGCCACCCTTCAAGCGGTCAATAATCCACTAGAAAATGTAGTTGAGATACATGAACAGCAATAGACCCTCCAAGCATAATCTACCCAAGTACCTAAGCCCTCCAAGCTTCTTGCTCCAACGAGGTTGCGCCGAATCTTTTTCTTTTCTAGCTTACCAGATTCCGCTATAACCCATAGCATTAACCAATAACCATTGATCCCTTCCAAACTGCTTCCCTTAGTATCAAATAAATCTTCTCACAGACATGGGTGTGATGAGAAAAGGATTTAGTCAAGAACCTCTCAAGGATGTATCAATGGAGATGAAAAGAATAGAGGAATTTGAAGAGTCTCTTAATGAAGATTAGAGATGAGGCAATCTTGTTTTTCTCTAAGGTTTCTCTCACAAAATTCTCTCAGGAAGCTCTCTACATTTCGTGGATATAAGGGTCTATATATAGTGGTGTGTGTTTAGAATATGAAGAGTTAGTTTTTCCCAAACAGGGTTAGTTGGCGGCTTGGCCTTGCGACTGGTCCAAGTCAAGAGTTTAAGTCGTGAGCAACATGGAAGGAATGAAATGGAATCATTTTATGAAAATATTACTATTAGATCCTTATTTTAAAATAAAGGGTTGAATATATAAGCGTATTTTGGGAGTTTTAGTAAAAAAATTATTAAATCTAATTACATTCCCTCTCATTCCTCCCAATTTTGGAGGGAATGAAAATTTGAGGTTTTAAGGGAATAGAGAGGAATGAGTGTTCCTTCTTACCCATTTCATTCCCTCTCACTTAAACTCCCAAACAAGGGAATGAGCTTTCCATTCCCTCCATTAAAACTTTCAAACAAGGGAAGAGAAGAATATTTTAAAATTATTCTTTTCATTCCATTCTATTCCCTCCTCCCAAATGAGGCCTAAAGGAATAAATAATAGGCTTTATAATAATTTATTACTAAACAATTGGTAGGCATATTCAAATTCATCTTTCCAAAAAAACTATGTATTAACTCAAACTAAAATTCAACCAAAGCTATAAAAGGGAAAGAGAAGAATTTTTGATGGGATATTATTAAAAAAAAAAAAAAAGAAACCATCAACCTTAATTAGAGTTATAAGAAAGAATAAAAATTCACCAAAGAAATGAGAGAGAGAGAGAGATAGAGAGACTACTCACAATTTTGTGTGGGAAAAATATGGATTGAATGGAAAAATGATATCAAATTTATACAAAATAAAATGGGTGGATGAAGAGTTGTTGGTGCCCATTTTAGCAAATCCCTACCCAAAAGTCCATGCGAAGGAAAGCCCAATGAAAAGTAAGGCCCAAAGACCCACTAAGAAGATCGAAAAGCAAGAAATGTCCAAAGAAAGAAATGCAAGGGAAAGTGATCTGCAGTAGAATTCAGATCTGCGACAGAATACAAATCTGCAACAAAATACAAATTGGCCACAAAATATAGTTCTTCAGCAGAATTGCTTCGACAGATCAAGGCAAATTGGGCCCAAAACCCTTTTGATTCAGTCAACATTATTTAGCCCATAAAGGCCCAAACCCTTTTGTATAAAAGGATAGGTGTGAAAAATAATATGAATAAGCACAATGAAAAGAAACAAGGAGCAGCAGGAAATGTCAACAGCAAGAATTGCGTGGAGGAAAGAAAAGCCAAACCAAAGGAAATGATAAACACAATAGCAAATGCATAAAGAAATAAGACAGAGACACGCAACAAAATGAAACAAAACTAATCTGCTACAGTAGAAACGATGTGGGAATGAAAGAAAACAAAAACAGAAGATAGTGGAGCAAGCACATAAAGGGCGGAGCACCACCAAACTGTACCCAGCCAATACAAAGGAGGTGGACCCATGATCAAAGGGATTCAAAGGGTGTGGTTTGGTGGTGGGGGGAAAAGGTGTTTATATTTGGTTTCCAACCGTGACTTCTTTTGGGAATATACCCTAATGAGATGGTATCTTACCCAAAAGAGGTAGTAGACGGTTGTAATCACTTGATGCATGCCATAGAGATAGGTGGTGAGGTAGCCCAATTCTTATCCATTTGAACCTAGAGGTAGAGGTATATAGCAAGAACAAACAAAATGAAATTTTGTCATGAAATGAATAGTGGTGCAGCAAATGTATTTTGAGCAAGGCAACTAATGGGTTGGTGGGTAGTCCTAAAGGAATGCCTACAACAAGCCAAAAACAGTTGGTGAAACTAAAAGGGAGAAATCCCATTAAATAAGTTCACTATGAAAAGGAGATGTAGCCATAGATGAGGGGGAAAAACCCATGGTAAGAGAGAGGAGTAAACACCTTAAAGGAACTTAGAGGGGGAGGCACCCAAAGAGAGAGACCCAAGAAAAGGAAAGATCTAAGAGGGAACAACCCACGGCAAGAGAGTAGTAAGAAACTAAAAAAAAAAAAAAAAAGAATGGAGAGAAAGAAAGAAAGAAAGAAAGTGGTAAAAAGAAGAGAGAAAACAAGATAGGAATAGGGGCATACATCAATAGACCATATTTTCTCTCCCTTTTAGCAAACCCACTCTTTGAAGTCCCATAAAAGTAATCGCTAGTATCAATTTAGGCATATTCTCCAAAATGCACAACTTTGAAGGCAAAAGCCTATGACAAGATTGTTTAAATTGGGGTTTGGATTCCTTTTTGGTTTACTTATCCTATGAGAAGATTCAATACTTGATTTCATTGCAAATATGTTTGATTTCACTTTTTAGAACTTATATTTGCTATATTTATTCGTTCTGCTATAGGTCGTTTTTTTATCATGTTCCTGCATCAGTTGTCCTGCTATAGTATCTTTATTTGCTTACTAGTTATTCTGCTATAGTGCCTTTTTATTATATTTACCGTGTTAGCTATTATAATAGCTAAACCTGTTCTGCTGAAGCCTTCTTATTTCTTTGTTATTACGTATTTTACTTTTGACACAAACTAATCATTATCCAACCATAAGTATATATGCATATACATTGTATGTCATGTTCTGCAATATATTTTATATGTATATATGTGAATATGTATAAGTACATATAGAATATATGTATGTATATATTTGAGAATATGCTAACCTATGTAAACTAACATTTACTTGATGGGTATTTTCTTTGGGTTTTAGATTTGTTTATGTGCAGTAAGTAGAAAAGTAATTCTACAATAAAAAATGAAGAGTAGTCATTCACATTGCAGAAAGCTTTATCTCGTGTTCTGCAATATATTTTATATGTATATATGTAAATATGTATAAGTACATATAGAATATATGTATGTATATATTTGAGAATATGCTAACCTATGTAAACTAACATTTGCTTGATGGGTATTTTCTTTGAGTTTTAGATTTGTTTATGTGCAGTAAGTAGAAAAGTAATTCTGCAATAAAAAATGAAGAGTAGTCATTCACATTGCAGAAAGCTTTACTGCACAGCAAAAGGTTTTACTACATAGCAGAAAACTTTACTGCGTAGCAAAAAGTTTTACCGTGCAGCAAAAGGTTTTATTGCGTAGCAGGAAGCTTTATTGCATGGTAGAAAATTTTACTGTGCAGCAAAAGGTTTTATTGCATAGTAGAAAGTTTTACTACATAGTAGAAAAGTCGGTCCTATGGCAGAAACTAGAGAAAGGTTCCTTTTACGGCAGAAGTAGAGGATAAGCCCACTTTGCAATGTCTTCCCTTGGACTTTGACTCAACGTTTGCGCACAAACTAGCAATGACAAAATGGTACTTTGGAGCCCATTCTGCAGAGCGCCAAACACAACTTCCTTCTTAGAAAAAGCCTAGACTAAGCGTTGTCCAATAACATCAAGACACGTGTCTAATGTACAAAAAACATAAAAAGAAACCTCGACAAGAGTCAAAATATAAAAAGATGAAGGAAGTATAATGGTAAAATAGTGGGGAGATAAATAGGCAAAAAGGAAAGGAAAATGTTGAAAGAAGTGTAACAGTAGGTGTGTGAATTAATAGGGAGAAGAAGAGTTTTTTTTTTTTTTTTTTTTGAAAATAGGGGGAAGAAAAGTTTAAATAGAGAAAAGAAAATATATAAAGTAAATTAATGACATGACTACTAATGTGACACAACAAGAGCATAGCAACAATAGATGTTATGCTTCAGCTTTTAGTAATACTAGTCGCAAACCCGCGCGTTGCGCGTGATAATTTTTTAGATAAAATACTATTTTAGTCCCTAGACTTTATAAAGAGTTTTTTTTTTTTTTTTTTTTTTTTTTTTTTAAAAACATAGTTTATCATATTTTTCATAATCTTATCTATAACATTTTTTACCGTTATCATATATTTATTGGTTGATGATTTGCATAACATAGACATTAAATAAGAGGTAGAACCATTCAATAATTTTTTTTTAAGTCATGGTGTATGAAGATTATGATTTTATATATATATATATATATAATCCCTAGTTAGAATTTGATTAGTTTTAAGTTTAAATTTTTATTATTATATTTAATTGTTGATTTTATTGCACTATAAAGTTTTCAATGTCCTCTGTATAGTCATCTCTATTTTATTTTTTTACTCCTCTTTACCACTTTTTATTTTCCAAATAACAATTATTAATTAACGTTCGATTTCATTTCTTTTTTTTTTTCTTCCTTCATTTATTTTTTATTTTTATTTTATGTTCCTTTGCTAGTTGTAAATTTTATGATTATCAATAAGAAATAGATATCATGGATGGCTTAAATAGTTATAAATGTAGTTACGTTGGTGGTGTGTTAAAAAGTCTTTTTTTTTTTTTTTTTTTCCTTCTGAATTTTCAAGGAAATATGAAAGACATTTCTTTAGTTTGGTCTCAATCAATTAAGATATCCACAATATATTAATGGAAGTAATAATGAGCCTAATTTTTTTTTAATGTATGAAGTGGTTAGGTTAGTGGTATGTCAAAGGTTTAAAAAAAAAAAAAAAATTCCAAGGAAATGTAAAAGGCCTTTTTTTGAAAAAAGAAATTGTGACTTTTTGAATTGTAAAAATATGATTGTTTTAATTACCTTGCTTATAGATTTCATTATTAAGTTATAAACATCTAAATTAAAGTAGATGAATATATAAATACAAAATTATATGTAAAGTTACAATTGCATAAGATAAATATGTATAGATATATATATATATATTATTATTATTATTATTATTCATGAATCATTATTTCATTGTTTACTTATAAATATCTAAATTAAAGTTTTTTTTTTGAAAAAAAAAAATCTAAATTAAAATATATGAATGTGTACAGGTAAAATTATATGAAAAATTAAAACTACCTAAGATGAACATTTAACCACTAATAGATGTGTGTTTTTGAAGACTAAAAGTATACACAATTGCCTTGCAAATCATCAAATTTGTTAGCTTTACAAAACATATATTTCATATTGCAAAAAACTTTACATGAACTCCTCTTTTATGACAAACTTTTTTTTTTTCTTGTTGCCAAAACAACTTAAGAATATTAAGACTTAAGTTAACACATGTGGTAGTTGTAAAACATGTCAGTGATATGAAATATAGAAAAAACATTTTTAGTAGATTGTAATATAAACATTTTTTTTCTCAATATTTTATGTAACTTTTCCCATAAGATCAATATTGTTGGCATCCTTTAAAGATGATACATAATATATGGGCCTAGACACATTTAAAGGGTGCTATCTAAATTATATGACCCTTTATCAGACAAATATATTGATTCCCCTAATGTATGGTAAAGGAAGGTAGGTTTGTGTCTAGCCATTTTCTTGATTTGTGCCGCATAATTTAATAGTATGGAGGATGTGACTGGATTCAAATGTTGAATAAAATAAGATAAGAGAAAAAAAGAGTAAAAATAAACTATATAGCAGTAAACATTAAATTATCCAAGTTATTCTATGTAATATAATAACATTATATTATTATATGGTACTATATGTATAATGCAGTAGGATAATATTTAATCAAATAGAATATAAAAGATAACATCTTAAAATACAAAACTAAATTGCATGAACCCAAAATAGAATTCTAATTAACACAAAAATTCATTAACCTAAAGGATTGATGCAATGAAAATAAAATATAAAAAAAATCAAACGAAAAATGAAAAACAAATTGAGAGAGAGAGAGAGAGAGAGAGAGAGAGAGGGAGGTAACCTTTTTTTGTGTAGAAAACTATGCATAGAATGAAAAGAGAAATGTCAAATTTATAGTAAGATGTTGAGAATAAGAAGAGTTAAAGGGAGGGAGATGAAAAGGTAAAAGAGAGGGAGAGTTTTGGAAAATTAATAATAAAATTAATGGTTAAAAGATATTTAAAATTTTCAATAATGGAGTTTTTAAGTCATCTTAAATGAGAAAATGTTTAAGAAATATATATAACAAAAATTGGAAATAAAAAATGATGACGTGGCTGATGATGTGGCTTAATGTGAGCGTAGCAACATTAAATACTACGCTTCAGCTTTTAGTAATATATAGACTAGTCGCTCACCTATGCGATACACGAGAATAGCGACTGGATGAGTTTCAAAAAGCTCAAACCAAAAAAATAAATGTTATTTTAATTATTAGTTTTTTGTTGGAAGGAATAAGAGACATAATGTTGCGTTTTTAGTTTATCTCTAGTTTAGTTTGTGTTGTATATATAGATACATACAAGGTATGTTGTAATATAAATATATATATATATATATATATATATACCAAAAGGTGCCTCTTGAAAGGTCATAACTATTCAAATTGGTGCAAATTAGATATACCAAAAGGTGCCTATTAAACAAAAATATCCCTACTAACCAAAAAGATTTTTGTTCAATAGGTTTTGTTAAACAAAAAGGTGCCTATTGAACAAAAATGTGTCTATTGACCAAGAAGGTGCTTGTTGAATGGAAATGTATTTATTGACCACTTCAAAAAAAAAAAAAAATGTTTATTGACTAAAAGGGTACCTATTGAATGAAAATGTACCTATTGATCAAAAATATGCATATTGAATAAAAAGGTGTTTGTTGAAGGGTCATAATCTTTTGAATATAAATAGTGGTTTATATTCATTTGGTAATTTTTTCTCTTTCATCTTTCTTAGAAACACAAAAAACCTATGGATCTTCTCCAAATCTATTATTTGTAGAACCTAATAAACTTAGTTATATCTTGGGAACAAATTTGTAGCAACCCTTTAGCAACTCTTGTGTGGGAAAAAATATTATCTAAGGATAACATTCAATAAAGCCTCCAAGTCAATCATTTTTGTTCACTTTTATATTATTAAGATCTTAGTCTATGTGATTTTGCTTTTAAACACTCCGCTACCTTAAGTATCTTTTAATTTCATTTTTTTGTTTATATTCAGGAAGACAGGGTAGAGACTAAACCACATTGAAATTGATGGTCATGATCATAGTGAGAATTGAACCATCAAAAAACGTAAAAGTATTATAGGATTTTCTATATATGCGTGTGCGTGTGAAAGCAGGGATGAAATTTATTGAATTGTGAAAATGAGTTTATAAAGTTTTTTTCTTCATGATAATTACTTAGAATTCTGGATGTGAATTGTAGAACATATAAAATATTTAGTTCAGACTAGTTTGAATTGTATATTACTTTTTCTTGCTATCTTTTTGGGTTGTTGTAATAGAAAAAAGAATATAAATTGAAAACTATAAATTTTTTATTTTTTTTATTTTTTTTACATTAATAATCAGCTTGAAGCGTATTCAATTCAATATAACTTTGAATATTGAGTTGCAAATTTTTAGATAAATAAAAATACCTCTGGCTTGTACTTTTACCACTCACGCTTGAATAGTTTGAACTGTGTCTTGCGTGGTTAATTGATAAGGGCTGGAAAAACTAGTAACTACCCAACGGAATGGTGCAACTATACACCTGTGTGAGTCCTTTTTTGGACAGTACTCAGGCCCAAGTAGAAAACAAGGATCTTGGGTCCTTTACTTCTTGTTTTAAGGGACTATGCTTGGTACACAGCAGCTAAATGGGCTAATTACGAATCAGATGGTGCACAGAGCAAGAATCCTACAACACATACATGCTAACAAACAGGAAATATATGCATTGAATAGCAAGAAACAGCAAAGGAACGAAGTGGTAAAGAAAGACACAACAATAAAGCATTAAGGATCCTTAAAACAATGTAAAATATTCCATTACTTTCTTAATTGTGTAATACACTACACTCACTAGGACGTGTTATAAGGTCCAAATAAGTTCAATAATCACAGACTTTGATGGCTCTTCAAACCTCTAAGACTTGCAAAGTTTGAATCCTTTTGAATCCGAGTATGTCCTCTAGTGGCTGTTTGAGGATACCAAGTGGTATTTCCTTCTCTTTTCTCTCTCTTTGTGGAATTCTAACAGAGTTTTCTCAATGATTCTACTCTAGTTCACTGTTGCTGAATGTCTTTCACTGTTGGCTACTTTCCTTTTTATAGTACCATTCTAGGGTTCCTGGGGTACCACTGATTCCCTACATTTGCTCCCTTGGGCATCAGAACCAATTGTGCTAGCAACATTGGTGGTTGGTCCCTTCCTTTTCCCTCATTATTTTCTTCTTTTGGGGTTTCTTCCTCAAAAGCCCCTTGTTGACTTTCCGTTCTAAGGTGTCCTTAAAGAGCTAACCTTTGGTCCTTCTTCTTTCAAGGCTTCTGGATCTCACCTTTTCAGACGCAACTTTTGATTGTTTTTCCCTTTTTCATTTTTCCCAAGTGAGCTGATTCCTTCCTACCAGGTTGAAAGTTTTTCAGCCACCTTCCTTCATGGTTCTTCTTTCTGGGTTCCCCGAGGTACCAGCCCCTTGTTCATGAATTATTGGTTCTGAAGCCTTCTGATTCTTTTTTCTGCATCATTAGGTGGCTGATAGGGACTTATCTGTTCTCATTCCTTGTGTTCCTTGGCACCCCTTTGAACTGTCTTAATCCAACCCTGGCTTTGCTGCACAACCCGAGGATCCTAAGCTCCTAGCAATCCTCAGGTATCCCGGCCTAGTTCTTACCACTAGGCTCCCCAGCAATTTATTAACCTTGGCGGGCTGGGCTTTCTTCTTCCCTTCATTTTATGAGTTCTAAGGCTTACCCAATCATGGGTTCGAGTTCCTCCTTAAGACCCTTAATGGATTTGGGCCGACCACCTTTTTTCTTTATTGCGGGTTCAAGTATTTTATTTTTTTACAAAGTTCAATTTTCTATGCATTTTGGGCCTTGGTGCAACACTGTGATTGTTTAGACCTCAACATTTAGCCCCCGAGCTCGTGGGTTGCTTGCAGCCCACGCGTGAGTAAACCAAAACCTTAATTTCTATAGGAGTTGCTTCCTCGCTATTTTAATTAGCTTTAGTGTCCCTCTTCTTCTTCCCTCAGGATCTTGCTTTTCCCTGCTATCCTCAGGTATCCTAGTTTTTTTATGTGTTACACCTCTTTTGCAACTTCCCCCCTTTGCATGGAACGTGGCAGTTGAATGTTTAGGTGAAACTTCCCCATCCACTCATTACATTCCCCATAACTCCCATTAATAACTGTTAATAACTCTCTTCTTTAAAAAATTAAATATTGGCAACTGGCATGTCTTTTTATACATCGTCTTCTCCAATTGCTCTTTGCGCCATTATTGTAGTCATTTCAAACTTTCTTTCACTCTCTAGAGATCTTTACTTCCAAACTTATCTTCTTCCTTCAATTTTTTCTGTTTCTCTATTCCTTCTTCTTTGTTCTTCATTCCTTTGACTTCCCTGTTTCCCAGTGCATTTGTCATTCCATAGCTTATTCTTCCTCACGAAAGAGGAGGGAGCATACTCTCAGTCCTTCTGAGAATGAAAGCTCATCTGGGTCTACACAAGGCGAGATGTAGGAGGTTGTGGAGTGCCCAGCTTTCCCTTTATGGGATCCCTGGTACACCCCCAACTTGTTTTTTCCTCAAGTGTCTCACGGTGAGGCCCTTCCTTCCCCTCACACTTGGGTGTTTTCCAGCCAATCTGGGTTTGCTAGTTCCACCTAGGTTCTAGATCTAAGGGAGATTTTAGATCTTCAAATTAACCAAGGATCTCGTGAGGCAATTCCCATTTTCTTCAACTTTGTTTCGGGGAAGATTACCGGTTGACCCATTTGGGTGGACAAGGAGCTTTCTGATGGTGAATTTGTCAATTGTCTGGAGCACACTAGGATCCTAAAATCAGTAGCAATTTCCAGGAACCTTGAAGGTTTTAGGGACACCAAGGGCCTTGGACATTTGGTGCGCTGCTGGTGCCCTTTTTTTCACACCTTCTTCTTTTCCGTTGGCTTGCTTACTATCACTTTGGAGGATGTGGTCAATAATTTTCTCCTCCTAGTGTTAGATGATGAGAATCCCTTTGACATCAACCTTTCTAGCGAGGATCTCGAGGTCGAAGACAAGCTTCTTAGTCACTTCGACAAGCGTACTACTTCTTCCGACGGGAAACCAGCCAAAATGGGCAAGTAGGTCATGAACCTTTCTCAAGGGAAGGACAAAGTAGTTAGGCAAGCTGGGTTCTTGGCACTTTGGCTCAGTAAGTTCTTATTCAGTGAGTTTCTCGGGTATGGGGTTAAGTTTGTTTTCTTTCCTCTGGCAATTAGATTGGCCCGGGTGCTCAGTATCCTTTAGCCCCCATGTTCTTAGGCCATGTTTACTTCCAATTAGACTTGCTTCATGGAGATGAAGTTGAAGGCAATTCTTGCTACGCTATTACTTCGTCCCTTCACTGTGTCATTCTCCAGGTGTTCATATGGAATCGTTCTTTTGTTACTTTGGTGAAGTGCAGGAGTTTGAAGTTTGTCAAGGATAAGTTCCAAGGATCCCCAAATGTGATTAAGGGTCTATGTGGCAGTTCTACTGATAGCCATCCCATCATCTTTCACTGGGCTAACTTGAAAGGTGGCAGCCTCTATTTGGTGGACTTGTTTGTTCAAGCAGGGCATTTGAGTTGGCGTTCTCCCTAGGAGGTTAGCCTTGGGTTCGCCTGTGATTCTATGTTGGCTTCTTTTCTTAACTCCCCAGGGAATACCTTTGATCTGCGTCATGGGGATGAAGTCATTTTGGCGTACTTGGCTTGTATCAGTCCCTCATGGCTTCTAGTGCCTTCATCAAGTGGTCCCAGGTACACCTACTACTCGGCACACCAGGTACTCAGGCAATTTGGTTTTGATCAGGACATCCTGTCGATGTTTAAAGAAATAGTACCTTCTCTCCTTTCCCTGGATCCGTTCCTAAGGCTTCAAGCCTTTTCTTATTAGTCATGAAGGAGCCCCCAGTTTGTGGTGCTAATATCTCAAAGAGGAGACTTCTCTTCAAGTGGCTTTGCTGGTTACTAGAGAAGAGTTCAGAAGTCTTTCTTAGACTTCGTTGCTTGATCCTAGTCTTTTCTCTAGTCCTACCTTCTACAAACGCCTGGCCCTCCCTATTGCTAGCATTGTGTCTACTGCCATAAGTAGCAAAACAAGATTTATGGAGTGGCATGCCTCTGGGGTGGTTGGGTATGTTACACGAATGATTTTCCTAATGCTTGGTTAGGGTGTGACCTCATTGTAGGCACTTCTTTTGGTGTGCCAATTAAGAGAGGGGTGGTAGAGGCAATTGGTGCTGCCACTCCTGTGGGTAAATGTAAAGAGAAAAGATCAAACAGGAAGCTGTCAAGAGGGCTGAGCTTGAAGAAAGCGCTGAGGGTACAGAGGCTGGCCTTGAGACTAAGAAGAGGAAAACTGTTAGGTCTCATAAGCAGCTAGTCATTTTTTAGGAGCCCAAGAGAGTGGACCCCTCTATAGTTGGAAAGGAAGTTAGTTATCCCTTAATCCCAAAGAACAAAGTGAAGACTAAGGTAAAGTCTTCTGTCTTTCAAGTTCCTGTGAGTTCCTCAGTCCAGGGTTCTTCGAGGTCCTTTGACAATACACCCCAGTCTCCCTTAGGACCCTTTGGGTGTACCCGTAGTAGATAAAAGACGATTGAAGGATTTGTAGAGAGAGACAGAAGGGCAAGGCTTCTTTCCTTCTTCTTCTTCTTCTTCTTTTTTCTTTTTTTCTTTTTTATTTTTTTTTACTGATGAATGGTAGCTCACTTTTTTGCAGTCCAAGCATAAGTCAGACCTCTTTCACTTGTGCTTTTTACTGTTCGCTTTGGTATTGTGTATATGCATATTTTTTTTTCTGTCTTGCCACTTACATCTTCTTACTCTTCTTTTCCTTGGCAGGTTGAGGTGCCTCCTCCTGTGCCCAGTGCTGCTATGGCGAAAGAAGTGGTGACAACTCCATTTGTTGCTGCCTCAGGTGTGGAGGAGGAGCCCGTTAGTGGTGGCGTGGCTGAGAAAGTCAGGTAAGCAGCGAAGGATGCCCAGCCCATTTTGCCATTTGCTCCTAAAGCTCTTTAGGACCCTGAAGCTCTCCAGCCTCCTGTTCCCAAGATCCTAAGCCCGTGCAAAATTCCAGTCCTACTAAAACTGTGACACTTGAGCCTACAACTGAGCCTGCATTGGGCAAAGAGTACTTAGGGGATGCGTCTTCATCTACACAGGCAGGTAAGCCTCATCCGTTCTTTGTTAGCACCCATTATTATCTCCTTTATCCTCTCTTCCTAAGAGTTCTTGTTTCTTTTTCTCTTTTAGGTCAAACCAGTGCCCAATCTGCCCTTAAGGCCACCCCTTCCTTAGAGTCCGAAAGTTTTGAAGGTGTGTATTATTCACCATCGTTATACTTCCCCCTTCCTCTTTTTTTTTTTTTTTTTTTAGTTCACATCTTTCCTCTTTCTCTTTCATACTTCTCCCTTTCCTTTTCCTTCTATGGTGAAGCCCCTGGTATCCTTCCCTTCCTTTAGAAATTTTGCCAAAGTTTCTTCACTTTTTCTCCAACGTGTTTTGTGTTCTTTCATAGAGTCCTCCGGGAAGTCAGAGGGGCAATAGGAGAAGGCTTTGCCACAAGGAGCTAATACTAGTTCTTTAGCTTTCTCTTACTTTCCCAACTTTATTTTTTTTCTTTCCCCTTCTTTCCCCCTTTACAGGTGCTAACACAAGTGCTAAGGATCTTGAGCCCGTAGTTACTGAGGTAGTTATCGAACATGCTCCCAATGTCCAAGTCATTGAAGCTCAGGCAAGGATCCCCTAAACTGTCCAGAGGGTCAGAAGTTTTCTAATTCCGAAGAGTGGAGACACAGTAATGGAGGAAGCTCCAGGGGTGACTATCTCAGATCTCGGCTCAAGGCTCCTTGCTTTCTTGTCCCGCTTTGATTCCTTGGAGTTCAACAGCCTCCTTGCAAGCTACTTTCATTATTTTGGGCCTCATTTTGGCAACTTCCTAAGATTCTCTGTGCTTATTGAAGGTCTGCCGCTATTGGAGGGGCTATTTAAAACCTATGGGGACTTCACCAATTCAAAACCCATGGTGGCACATTGGTACCTTTATTGTTCGTTGGTCTTGGAGCCATGCTCTACAAAGGGACTACTTCTTCCCTCTCCTTTACCTAATCCCTAGTGGAGTCGCCAAAATGTGTAGGTCCTTTTTTGGACAGTACCCAGGCCTAAGTAGAAAACAATGATCCTAGGCCCTTTACTTGTTGTTTTAAGGGACTAGGCTTGGTTCACCGCAACTAAATGGGCTGATTACGAACCAAATGATGCACAGAGCAAAAATCCTACAACACATACATGGTAACAAACAAGAAATATATGCATTGAACAACAAGAAACAGCAAAGGAATGAAGTGGTAAAGAAAAACACAACAATAAAGCATTAAAGTTCCTTAAAACAATGTAAAACATTCCATTACTTTCTAAATTGTGTAATACACTATGCTCACTAGGACATGTTACAAGATTTAAGTAAGTTCAAAAATCACAGACTTTGATGGCTCTTCGGGCCTCTAAAACTTGCAAAGTTTGAATCCTGTTGGATTCGATTATGTTCTCCAGTGGTTGTTTGAGGATATCGGACTGTATTTCCTTCTATTTTCTCTCTCTTTGTGGAATTTTGACAAAGTTTTCTCAATGACTTTACTCTAATTCACTGTTGCTGAATGCCTTTCACTGTTGGCTGCCTTCCCTTTTATAGTGTCATCCTAGGGTTCCCGAGGTACCACTGATTCCCCTCATTTGCTCCCCTAGGCACCAGAACCAATGTTGTGATAGCAACATTAGTGGCTGGTTCCTTCCTCATTTTTCATTATTTTCTTCTTTTGGGTTTCTTCCTCAAAAGCCCATTGTTGACTTTCCATTCTGGGATGTCCTTAAAGAGCTAACCTTTGGTCCTTCTTCTTTCAAAGCTTCTAGATCCCACCTTTTCAAACTCAACTTTTGGATGTTTTTCCCGTTGTCATTTTTCCCAAGTGAGCTGATACTTTCCTGCCAGGTTGAAAGTTTCTTAGCCACCTTCCTTCATGGTTCTTCTTTCTGGGTTCCCCAAGGTACCAACCCCTTGTTCATGAATTGTTGACTCCCAAGCCTTCTGATTCTTTTTTCTATATCATTAGGTGGCTAATAAGCACTTATCTATTCTTATTCCCTGTGTTCCTTGGCACCCCTTTGAACTATCTTAATCCAACCCTAGCTTTGCTGCACAACCTGAGGATCCCAGGCTCCTGGCAATCCTTAGGTATCCTAGCCCAGTTCTTACCATTGGGCTCCCCAACAATTTATTGACCTTAGTAGGCTGGGCTTTTTTCTTCCCTTCATTTCATGAGTTCTAAGGCTTACCCACTCATGGGTTTGAGTTCCTTCTTAAGACCCTTAATGGATTTGGGCCGGCCACCTTTTTTCTTTATTGCGGGCTCAAGTATTTTATTTTTTTTACAAAGTTCAATTTTCTGTGCCGTTTTGGACCTTGGTGCAACACTGTGACTTTTTAGACCTTAACAACACCAAAAGTAGAAAAAATAGGATTGATGCGGTTTGTGAAAAGTTATATCTTATTGTTTTTAATTGTAGATGTGGCAACAATTTATATAGCCAAGTGGCGCAATGAAGAGTAGTCAGTAAAAAGTCAAACATTTCGGCTATTAGTTATTATATAAATATAGAATAGACTAGTCGCATACCTGCGCGTTACTCGTGATAATTTTTTTAGGATGATCTCATTCAATATTTTATTAATACTATAATTTTAGTTATTAACCATTGGTTTTTCATTAGTTTTTAAGTTAATAAAAACCTTAAATATACATTTTTTTTAACCTTTACATACCTACATGTATGTATATATATATATATATATATAAAAGCTTAAATGAAATGTCAAAAAAGAAATTTAAAATTTTATAACTTTATATCTTATGTAATTTCTACTATTACCAGAGAACATCACTTTTTACATTATGATTAGAAATATGGTTCCCATAGTTAGAGTTTGATTAGCTTTAAGTTTAAATTTAGTACTATGATTGTATTTAATTGTTGATTATTGATATAATTTTTTAAGTGGATTTAAAGGTTTATTTTACTACACTATAAAGTTTTTAATGTTCTACATATGGTCATCTCTATTTTATTTTTTACTTCTCCTTACAATCTCTTTGTTTTCCAATTAGTGATTATTAATTGAAGTTTGATTTTTTTTTTAATCTACTCTTTATTACTTTGTATTGTTTTTTTCATTACCATCTCTCTCTCTCTCTCTCTCTCTCTCTCTCTCTCTCTCTCTCTCTCTCTCTCTCTCTCTCTCTCTCTCTCTCTCTCTCTCTCTCTCTCTCTCTCTCTCTCTCTCCATTGGTAACCTATCGTTTTCCAAAATATGATGATGATGATTCTATGACATTAAATTTGCATTATTAGTTTTTTTTTTTTTTTTTTAATTTGGTGTTTCTAAATTGATATTTGTTTTGTATTCCATTTTTCCTTTGATGCATTGGGTGCGAGAATCAGTGTTTCCCTAGCTCCACTTTATGAGGACAATTTTATTTATTGAATTTAAGAAAAATATTATAGGTTTAATTTTTTTTTAAATAATAAAAAGGAGAGGAAATATAAATAATAATGATATATATGGGGGTGTGGCTGAATTCAAATGTTGAATAAAATAATATGAGAAGAAGAAAAAAAATTAAAAATAATATATATAACAATAAGCACTAACTTATCCAAATCATTCTATGTAATATAATAATATTATATTCTTATATACTATCTTTAATTCTTTATAATGTAATAGGATAACATTTAACAAGCAAAGTGAGAAAAAAAAAAAAACTTAAAACATAAAACTAAATCATATAAACCCAAAATAAAGTTCTAAAGAACACAAAACTTGATCAAGCTAAAGTAGAGATGCAAGGAAAAAAAAAAAAAAGATCCACCAAAATACTGAGGGAGAAAGAAAAGGAAATAACCCTTTTTTTGTGAGGGAAAATTATGCAAAGAATGGAAGAGTGAATAAAAAATTTATACTAAGAGGAAGATAATAGAAAGAAACAAAATAAAGGAAGATAAAGGGAAGGAGGAAGAGTGATATTAAGGTAGAAGGTTTGGGGAGATGAAAAGGTAAAAGGAAGGAGAAATGTTGGAGAAAGTATAAATGTTAAAAAAAAAAAATGAGTACAATTTGATGAGGATTTTTTTTTTTTGAATTAAGTAAAATATTACATTTTTTATTTTTTAAACAAAAAATGAGAGAAAATATAAATAATTTAATGATAAGGAGGATGTGGTTGAATTTCAATATTGAATAAAATAAGATGAGAAAGAAAAAAAAAGTAAAATTAAAAGATATAATAATAAACACTAAATTATCCAAATCATGCTATATAATAGAATAATATTATATTTAATTCTTTATAATGTAATCAAAAAACATTTAACAATTAAAGAGAACAAAAAATAATAGTAATAACTTAAAACACAAAACTAAATCGTATCAACCTAAATTAGAGTTCCAAAAAATATAAACCTAAAGCAAAGATGAAAAAAAAAAAAAAAAAAAAAAAAAAAAAAAAAAAACTCCATCAAAAGATTGAGAGAGAGAGAGAGAGAGAGAGAGAGAGAGAGAGAGAGAGAGAGAAATAACCTTTTTGTGAGTGAAAACTATGCAAAGAATAGAAGAGAGAATGACAAATTTATAGTAAGAAGAAGTGAATAAGAAGAGATAAATAAAGGAAGATGGAGGGAAAGATGAATAGTAATATTAAAATAGAGGGTACTGGGGAGATGAAAATGTAAGGGAATGTGAAAGTTTGGAGAAGTGTAAATATTTAAAAAAATAAGTGAATGTTAAAAAAATTGTGGCAAAATTGGAAAGGAAAAGGATAATGATGTGAATGCTTATGTGGCTTAATTGAAGCATAGCAACGATAAATGTTACACTTCAGCTTTTAGATATATAGAGATATAGATATAGACTAGTCGCGAACCCTATGCGTTGCACGTAATAATTTTTTAGGGTGGGCTCATTAAATTTATTTACAATTTTATTTTCGACTAATTTAATAAACAGTAATGTAATTTATAATCATATTTTAATTTATTATAAGGACAATCACAAATGTAATATATATATATATATATGTGTGTGTGTGTGTGTGTGTGTGTGTGTGTGTGTGTTATTTTTGTTGTACCAAATCAAAACAATACAATTTTTATCAAGAATTCAAAAAGTAAGTTAGCGTAAACATTAATTTTTTAATAAAAGTTATTTATAATATTTGTGTATCATTAAAAATTATATAAAATCTGAAAATTTTTCTTTCAGTTTTAAACATATTTTCTCAAACCAAAACTTTTCTACCATACAATCGAAAACACTGAGAAACTTATCTAAAAAATTAATAAAAATAAACAAAACTATAATTCAAAAAATAAAAATAAAAATAAAAGATGCAATTCCTTTTCCTTAAATAAAAAAATATTTAAAAAAAAATAGCATAATTCCATAGGGGAAAAAGTAAAGAAGTTTATTTGAAAAAAGAAGTATTGTGTTAATGTTGTCATAATCTAATCTAACATCTAATCCAACATATGAAAAATGAATAGATGAATAAATAATTTTAAACACAAAATAGAATTTGTTTTATTAAAAATCTCAAAGAACACAATAATGAAAAAAAGAAGATGAAAAAACAATATAAAATATTTGTAAACGCTTAAAACAATTAGTTAAGCGTCTAAGAACATCATATAATAAAGACTTAACAATTTATTGCTAATATATTTAACACAATATTTACAAACAGCGAAAAGAAATTGCACAAAAATCATTGTCTTCAACTACACTAACTATTTTTCATTAGCTTGTCTAGATTATCTTATTGCTTTCCAAATAAACTAAAATTTGACAATAACACAAAATATGACATATTATAATATGATTTTTTCCAATTTAGATCAACATTAAACACCATTCATTAAAAGTGTTTAGTGTTGTAAATAAATGACAAAAAAAAAAAAAAAATAATTGCATCAATGAACACATATGAATTAGTTAATAATAGGACAATAAGAGAATGAATCTCTAGTAGGAGAACCTCCTATGGGCAGTGAATATTTTTTTATAGAAAATTTTAAAAAGTTGAATTCTAAAAAACAAATATTCATCAATCTAAGGTAAAGATACAGGAAAAATTAAAAAAAAAAATCCAACAAAAAATGAAAAAGAATTTGAGAGAGAGAGAGAGAGAGAGAGAGATAACATTTTTTGTATGAGAAAAATATGCATAAAATGGGAGAGAGTGACAAATTTATAGTAAGATAATGGGAATAAGAAGAGCCAAAATAAAAGAAGATAAAGGGGCAAAATAATATATAAACTTAAAACCGTCCAACATATATAGACAATACTTTTATTTGATTTTCCATAGATTTATTATATAGATTATAACATCAAAATTAAAGTAAAAGAATATGTAAAGTTAAAACTGTCTAAGATAAATTTGTAAAACTAATATATTTATACATTTAATATTGTAAAAAAATTAAAGGTAAAAAATAAATATAAAAAATACTAATTATGTGATCAATGACGTTGCAACAAGGCAGCTTAACAAGAGAGTGACAACAATTTATCTTCCTCTCTCAATTTGCCTCCCCCTTAGGTACAGTTATGAACACGAATCAGTGGACTTATCCTTAAAAATGAAATGTTGAATAGGTGAAGAAGATACCA
Organism: Quercus variabilis; assembly: GCA_030445155.1. Lineage (NCBI taxonomy): Eukaryota > Viridiplantae > Streptophyta > Magnoliopsida > Fagales > Fagaceae > Quercus > Quercus variabilis. The sequence continues at coordinate 22,635,607 of CP129455.1, read as the reverse complement.
ATTCTTGAATATGTTTCACATTTTCCCTGCAGTGCAGATGATAGTTACATTCTTTACTGTTTTTGTTTTTAGGATAATCAAGAATTTCATTGAAAACAAGCTGAAAAAACCGGCCACGCTTTACCAAAAGCTGAGAAGTCAGCCACAACTAATAAAAAATAATTTCAACATACCAGCCACGACTAACACATCACATTCTTTACTGGGTTTCTACTGCATGTGTTATAATTAAGAACAGAAATACTAAACAGAAGATTTAAATTTAATTAACATAACTGCACTAATCGGATTCTCATATAAACTCAAGGAAATCTGGCACACTATCAAATAAGAGGTAATACATATTATTTTATTCTTTGAAATACACCTACTTTCCAATTACAATATTTATGTTCTACCTGATTGTTCTGTTATGGGAATGACAATCCGGACATGGAGCAGTATATGACAGTAAGAACAAAACCTGTTGCAGCTCCAATTTCAAATGGTAGACCAATAATTATTCTCTTTTTCTCCCAGGGAGAATGAATAGGAGTCTGCTCAGACTGACAGGTACAGTACTCCGCATGACAAAGACCATTGTTTCCCTCAAAGCTTGCACTTGGAAAAGTATCGAACTGGCCTTCTTCAGGGATTTCCCCGCACAAATTATTATAGGATACGTCGAAAGTCGACACAAAGCTAAGATTTACCAATGAACGAGGAATTTCACCTGATAGTTTATTGTGAGACAAATCAAGTTTCTCCAAGCCTGTCATCCCTGATAAATTATTTGGAATAGGGCCTGATAGGTTATTCTCTTTCAGGTTCAAAACATGGAGCCCTTTCAAATTCCAAAAATCTGGCCAGATTGGGCCTTGGAGATTGTTGTAACTCAGGTCTAAAGTTGGTCGAAAGCTTGAAATCTGCCTATAACTTAAGATTGGTCCACCTTGTCGAGCAGTGTGAAGTTGAAAGCTTGAGACAGGCTCGTCTATTGTGATATTCCCACTTATGAGGCTTGGTAGTTCAGTCAAGCTCTTTGGTATCTCACCTTTGAGAGAGTTATTAGACAAATCCAAGTAAAAGAGAGATTCAAACTTTCCTAACCATGATGGTACGCTTCCACCCAAATGATTCCATGATAAATCCAAAAGCTGCAACTTGTGGCAACTACTCAACCATTGCGGGATTGAACCTCTGAGTTTACAATTGGCAAGAATTAGACCATTGAGGTTTTTGAAATGCAGATTCTCATCATTCGGCATTTGTTCATCATGAAAGTTCCTTGTAAGGCCCAATATACTTAAATTCCTACAATGTTGTAGAATCCTAAGAGCTGATAATATATTACTAAGGCTAGTGTTTGACAGTAAGAGCTGTGTTAGAGACTTCAAATTCTTGAAGTTATTAGGGAGTTCTCCGCCGAGGTTGTTGCGGGCAAGATTGAGTGCTTTCAATCCTCTGCAGGAGGAAAGACCATCAGGAATTGGACCAAGGAATAGGTTACTACCAAGGTCTAGGGAGAGAAGATTTTTCATTGCAGAACAGTTGAGATTGATTGGACCGCTTAGAGAGTTGTTGTTCAAATTTAACATTTGAAGTGATGGGGAGTTTACCAGTGAATTAGGCAAAGGGCCGGTGAATAAATTTGACATGGCTGAGAAGTGCTCAAGCCTTGCAAGTCTCCCAAAAATGTCTGGAAGAACTCCAGAAAACAAATTAGAGGAGATATCCAGTTTGACAAGGTTAGAGAGGTTACCAATTCCATTACTCAATGGTCCAGATATCCTATTCCCCTGAAGATTTAGTTCGCTAAGATTTTTTAGCTGGAAGAGAGTTCCGGGCAAACTCCCTGATAAACTATTCCCATCAAAAGAGAGATGATTTAGGAAAGTACAATTTGCTAAATCTTTTGGAACTTGTCCAGAAAAATGGTTATTAGAGAAATTAAGCACTTGAATTCTTGTAGATATTGTACACATACCTTTGTTGTTGATGGACCCAAGAAAATCATTGTTACTTAAGTCTATGATCTCTATGTTTTGCAGACTAAACAACTCAGCAGGAAGGGAACCCCAGAGGAAATTATGAGAGAGGTTTAGAACTCTCAACTGATTCAGTCCTGCCAAAGATTCACAGATCTTCCCAGTAAGTCTTTTGCTACCAAGTTCCAAGCCAACCACCCTTCTTCCCGAAACAGTGGAATTATCACAAGTGATTCCAGACCAGGTGCAGCAATCAGGAGAGGAAGTGTTGTTCCAACCAGCAATTGTTGACTCTAAACAACTGGAGAAGCCATTCAAGGCTCTGAAGTCATCCAGATGGCATGTCAGCGTCTCAGAATTCAGGTTTTGTAGCTCGAAACTTAAAGCGAGTAAAACAAAGGACAAATAGAAACCTCGGAATCCCATTGTAGTTGGATGCCAAAGACATGTAAGTACAGAAAATAAAGTAATATGAAATATATTATGCGCTCTAGAGGGTTGCCATTCGTTATCTTGTTTCTTTCTCCTTGTCAGTTAATATTTCCTAGGAGTTTGAAGTTTTAAATGAAGTTTCAATCTTTAAAATAGGACTTCCATTTTCTTCCCAATATATCTATGGAATATGGACAGAACCATGTTAATAAGATTAAGATGGATGGCTCTGAGTGCAGCATTGCTCAACAGTTAAAGACATACTTGTGGAAGTGGGTGATTAGTAGGTAATTGATTGACTAATAGCAATCTGGGAGTAATCTATACGTGAGAAGCACCCCTACAGAAACCGTTTCACCGATTTTTTTGAACAATTTGTAAAAGAGTAGTGTTTATTATTTAAGCCCTAATCTCCTCTATGTTTTTTTTTTTTTTTTTGAAAAGCCTGGTTAGGTCTTTCAAGTAGGTAATAGATTGACTAATGGGCAATCTGGGAGTAATCTATACGTGAAAAGCACCCCACAGATTTAGAAGCCTGGTTAAGTCTCTTCTCTATGTATTTTTTATTTTTATTTTTTGAAAAGCCTGGTTAAGTCTTTCAAGTAGGTAATAGATTGACTAATGGGAAATCTGGGAGTAATCTGTACGCATGAAGCGATCCTACGGAAACTATTTCACTGGTTTTTTGAACAATTTTTTAAGAAGTTAACCAAAATAAGCCCTAACCTCTTCTCTATGTCCTTTATGCACTCTCAGGACACATCAAGTGTCACTATGTATTAAATGTGTACATTCTTGAAAAAGTGGATACTTGGTGTGAAAGTATATATTTTTCTTACAAAGTATATATCACATAGCATGAAACGATAATTTTCCTTGAAGGATTAAACCTGATGATGCACTGAATTGTCAATGAGTCAATTGTCCAAACTCGCAATGCTAGGGTACCTAAAGAGTGAAATTCCTACAGAATGCATCGGTATGATGTCAGCCAAAAACCCTCTAAAACGCAAAAAAATGTAAACAAAATAAGAGAGAAGAATTTTAAGCAATAAACTATATAACATATACTGTACTCATGCCAACATGCTAACTGGCTAAGTGAAACTAAAAAGTGATCTATTTAGAGCAGCAAATTGAAGCACAATCTCAAGTTTGGAGAATTGAAATAGTGAAAAGTGATGGGTAAAGTAGTGTGAATTGGCAGAGAAGTGAAAGAACAGTGCATTTTAAAAATAAAAATAAAAATCTTTAGGTTTTCTCTAATTTAAATTATCATATTATCACACACTAAATAATAAAGAAATCAATGGGGGGTGGACCTATTAATATAATTTTATACAATTAACAAACCAAGCTAGGTTATTAAAATCCAGCCGGGCCACACAGTTTGCTTAAAACCAGCCAAGTTTTATTGGTTTTGACTAGGTCTTATACACATTCGATCCAATTGATGACTCGGACCAGTCTATGTACCGGGTCATCGAGTTACCAGGTTGGGCTAGGCTGAATAACACTTATATATATTATAAAAGTTGGATCCTTACAACTTATGAATACACAAAATGGTAACACATGTCTCTTTGACAATACATAAAACAATGACACATATCATCTTTGGTAACTTCCTCTATTTATTAAGTATGATATATTGAAAATAACACCACCACGTGGTAAACAACTACTGATGAAAGATTGGAAGAATATTGTAAATCGGATGAAAGATTATGGTGGAAAGGTGTAATTTGCCCTTAATTTAACTCGGAGCCGTTTTAGTTATAGCATCAACAAAGATCCCGAATCACTTTCAATAATGGTTAGTCTCCAATCTTTAGCTTCTCAGGTTAAACATTAAATGACTGGTATGCTTCTACAGATTATTGATAGCACATGGAAATCTAATAAGTACACTCTGATTGCTTGTCCATCAGAATCACAAAGAATACTGGCCGTGTAAGCCCATCTATCACCTACACTATAGCATCACAGTTAATCTTAAGACTACAATTTAATGGTTTTAACTATGATTATTGAGTATTGAGAGAAACAGATCTGGATCAGGTGCAATAGTTAGGGCTTAATGAAGCACGAGTTACAATGTAGGATACTAATTGTGCATTTTGATAGTTCAGGGTGACAAGTGTAATCGAGGTATAATTTAGGATAGTAAAATATAATTTTCCCTTATTATTATTGTTATTTCTCAATCTATCTTTCTCTCTCAATTTGCCTCTTCCTTCATCAGTGCACTTATCCTTAAAAATAAAAAAATAAAAAAAAACAAAAAAATGTTGAATAGGTGAAGTAGATACAAATTCTTGAATATATTTATTTCACATTTCACTTGCAGTGAAGATGTCGGGTTACACTCTTTACAGTCTTTGTGCGTGTGTATAATCAAGAATTTCATTGAAAACTGAAAACAAGAGCTGAAAACCAGCAACATATTACAACCAGCTGAGAAGATAGCCGCAACTAATACAATACAATTTCAACATACCAGCCATAACTAATACCACGCATTCTTTGCTGCGTTTCTACTGCATGCTAAACAGAAGCTTTAATTAACATAACTGCACCATTTCCGAATGAACTAAAGGAAATCTGGCACACTATCAAATAAGACAATAAGAGGTAATACACATATTATTTTTGTTCTTTACAATACACCTAGTTTCCTATTATAATTTTTATGTTCTGCCTCTTGTCCGGCTATGGAAGTGACAATCCGGACATGAAGCAGCAGATTACAGTAAGAACAAAACCTGTTGCAGCTCCAATTCCAAACGGTAGACCAATAGTTGTCATTTTTTTCTCCCCAGGAGAATGAAGAGTCTGTTCAGACTGGCACATACAGTATTCTGCACTGCAGAGACCATTGTTTCCCTCAAAGCTTGTATCTGGAAATGTATCAAACTGGCTTCCTTCAGGGATTTCCCCACACAACTGATTATAGGATACGTCAAAAGTTGACAGAAAGCTAAGATTTACCAAGGCACGAGGTATCTCTCCTGATAGTTTATTGTGAGACAAATCTAGTTTCTCCAAGTATGTCATCCCCGATAAATTATTTGGAATAGGGCCTGACAGATTATTCTCTTTCAGGTTCAAAACATGGAGCCTTTTCAAATTCCCAAAACTAGGCCAGATTGGGCCTTGGAGAATGTTGTAACTCAGGTCTAAAGTTGGTCGAAGGCCTGAAATCTGCCTGTAACTTAAGCTTGGTCCACCTTGTCGAGCAGCGTAAAGTTGAAAGCTTGAGACAGGCTCGTCTATTGTGATATTCCCACTTATGAGGCTTTGTAGTTCAGTCAAGCTCTTTGGTATCTCACCTTTGAGAGAGTTATTAGACAAATCCAAGTAAAAGAGAGATTCAAACTTTCCGAACCATGATGGTATGTTTCCACCCAAATGATTCCAAGACAAATCCAAAAACTGCAACTTGTGGCAACGACTCAACCATTGTGGGATTGGACCTCTGAGTTGACAATTGGCAAGAATTAGACAGTTGAGGTTTTTGAATTCCAGACTCACATCATTTGGAATTTGTTCATCATGAAAGTTCCTTGTAAGGCCCAGTATACTTAAATTCCTACAATGTTGTAGAATCCTAAGAGCTGATAATATATTACTAAGGCTAGTGTTTGACAGTGAGAGCTGTGTTAGAGACTTCAAATTCTTGAAGTTATTAGGGAGTTCTCCGCCGAGGTTGTTGCGGGCAAGATTGAGTGCTTTCAATCCTCTGCAGGAGGAAAGACCATCAGGAATTGGACCAAGGAATAGGTTACTACCAAGGCCTAGGGAGACAAGATTTTTCATTGCAGAACAGTTGAGATTGATTGGACCACTTAGAGAGTTGTTGTTCAAATTCAACATTTGAAGTGATGGGGAGTTTACCAGCGAATTAGGCAAATGACCAGTGAATGAATTTGACATGGCTGAGAAGTGCTCAAGCCTTGCAAGGCTCCCAAAAATGTCTGGAAGAACTCCAGAAAACAAATTAAAGGAGATATCCAGTTTGACAAGGTTAGAGAGGTTACCAATTCCATTACTCAATGGTCCAGATATCCTATTACCCTGAAGATTCAGTTCACTAAAATTTTTTAGCTGGAAGAGAGTTCCGGGCAAACTCCCTGATAAACTATTCCCATCAAAGGAGAGATGTTTTAGGAAAGTACAATTTGCTAAATCTTTTGGAACTTGTCCAGAAAAATGATTATTAGAGAAATTAAGCACTTGAATTCTTGTAGATATTGCACACATACCTTTGTTTTTGATGGACCCAAGAAAATCATTGTTACTTAAGTCTATGATCTCTATGTTTTTCAGACTAAACAACTCAGCAGGAAGGATACCCCAGAGGAAATTATGAGAGAGGTTTAGAACTCTCAACTGATTCAATCCTGCCAAAGATTCACAGATCTTCCCAGTAAGTCTTTTGCTACCAAGTTCCAAACCAACCACCCTTCTGCCCGAAACAGTGGAATTATCACAAGTGATTCCAGTCCAAGTGCAGCAATCAGGAGATACAGTGCGGTTCCACCCAGCAATTGCTGACTCTAAACAATTGGAGAAACCAGCCAAGGCTCCCAAGTCATTTGGATTGCATGTCAGTTCCTCAGATTTCAGGTTCTGTGGCTTCAAACTGAGAGCCAATAAAACCAAGAATAAACAGAAACCTCGATAGCCCATCCTAGTATGAATCCGAATCCAAAGAGATAAAAGAGAGAGAAAGTAAAAAGGCAATGTGTTTGCTATTCTGGCACAGAAATGCCAAGCATATAACACCTAACAATATTTGTTATGCTCACGTTACAAATTATGATTGGAACATCGGCCAAAATGGCCCTTTACCATCAATTTTTGAAATATTTGGCAAAAAAACACTGTTTCAGAAATAAACAAGAATCTACCACTTTTTCAAGTACTCGAGTTTGGTGAACTCGAGTACCCTATTTTATAGTTCCACCGTGGCTGCTGAGTTGGAAATTGGTGATTAAAAAAAATTAAGTGGTACTCGAGCTTGGTAAACTCGAGTACCACGCAACACAATACTCGAGTATACCAGACTCGAGTACCTTTTATAAAAAAAAAATACAGAAATTTTTTTTCTACAGTACTCGAGTTTACCAAACTTGAGTACTGTGTAATTTTTTTTTTTTTTGTTTTGTTTTGTTTTTGTTTTTTTTTTGCTTGAGGATAATTGACAAATAAACATAAGGATAAAAATAAGTAGCTTTTCTATGTTTTTATTTATTTAAATAGAAGCATTGTAAGATATAGAGATTTTAATTTCGAAATATGAATTTAATTTCTACATTGATTAACATTGTTCATTATTTTCTCATAAAAATTGTTCACTATTTTCTGTATAAACTATTTCTACGATTTTACATAAAATTATTTTCTGTTCAGCATTATTTAAGAAATTGTTCGCTCTCTTTTTTGCATAAATTATTTTTTGTTCACTATTTAAAAAATTGTTCACTGTTTTGTCAAAAAACACCTAGTGAAATCGTGTTTTCTAAATTTAAACGCCAAATCTGAATGCTTTTTCATGTTTGAATTTCACAATAATCGAATATGTTTTTCTGCATTGATAAAATCTATTTTGATACACACTTTGTCAAAATTATCCAACAATGATAGATTGTGATTGGTTGTTTATCACTTTCTAATAAACTTACTATTTTTTCTACTTCACCTACAGTCTACCATGTAGAAGTATAGAACAAGTGCGACAAAATGAGTAGAAATTAGAGATGATTTGAATACAATGAATCATAATGTATTGAAAATTTCCCTTTATTACATTTTATTATTATTATTATTACTCCTTATTTAGTTTATCTAAAAAGTTAAACATTTTTGGGTTTATCCAAAAATCTATGCCACGAAATACATTGCGGGAAATCTAGACCAAAGAACTGCCAAAATAAAAAATTGAGCGGCATTGTTGCTATACTTAAATAAGTTGTCATAAGCAGCATAAATTACCAACCAACCAAAAAAAAAATAAAAATAAAAACAGAAACTACATCTACCTGATCAAATAAAGGTGGTAGGTTAGGTTTTCAGTTTTCACATACAACTTCGAAGCAGGTTCTTGACCAAATATTTTGTTTCTTTAAAACCTTTCAATATCAGATTTGTTATATACTTTCCCTCTGTCTAGGGGTTGAGAGAGAATAGAATCTATATTTGTAATTAATTTTACATTAAGTTTACTCAATTTGGTATGTTCTTCAATTTTCATTTGAATTTTCACGATTTTACACACTCAACGAATTCAAATTTTTCAACATATTCGTACTATCTGTACCTCTAATGTATACAATTTTTCCTTGAGTTTTCACAGTTTTGTACATTCAATGAATTCAAATTTTTAAACAAATTCATATGATCTATACATCTAACGCACATACTTTTCCTTTGAATTGTCATTATTTTGTACTTTCAACGAAATCAAATTTCTCAACAAGTCTAGACTATCTGTACATCTTATGTACACATTCACGATTTGCTACGTTCATTGATTTTTCTCAAATTTCTATATTCAACTAATTCAAATTTTTCGAGGCATTTACCATTAGGTGATTTACACGAATAATTCATTTTTCTTTCATGGAGTTTGTCCATTATTCATATGGTTACAAATTTAGAAAAACACAAAAACCATTTAAGTGCAATAACTGCGCCAATGCTAGAAATAGTTAATGCAAAAAACAGTGAACAATTTTTATGACAAAATAGTGAACAGTTTTAATTAAAGCAAAAAACAGATTTTATGAATGCAGTAAGCAGATTTGAATATACAGTAAATATGATGTGCAGAGCGAAAATTTCATAAATGTAGAAACAGATTTTATCAATGCAGAAAAATATATTCGATTATTGTGAAATTCAAACATGAAAAAGCATTCAGATTTGGCGCTTAAATTTAGAAAACACGATTTCACTAGGTGTTTTGTGAGAAAACAATGAACAATTTTTTAAATAGTGAACAAAAAATAATTTATGCAAAAAAGAGAGCGAACAATTTCTTAAATAATGCTGAACAGAAAATAATTTTATGTAAAATCGTAGAAATAGTTTATACAGAAAATAGTGAACAATTTTTATGAGAAAACAATAAACAATTTTAATCAATGTAGAAATTAAATTCATATTTTGAAATTAAAATCTCTATATCTTACAATGCTTTTATTTAAATAAATAAAAACATAGAAAAACTACTTATTTTTATCCTTATGTTTATTTGTCAATTATCCTCAAGCAAAAAAAAAAAAAAAAAAGCAAAAAAAAAAAAAAACAAAATTTACACAGTACTCAAGTTTGGTAAACTCGAGTACTGTAGAAAAAAAAAATTTTGTATTTTTTTTATAAAAGTTACTCGAGCTTGGTATACTCGAGTATTGTGTTGCGTGGTACTCGAGTTTACCAAGCTCGAGTATCACTTAATTTTTTTTAATTGCCAATTTCCAGCTCAGCAGCCACGGTGGAACTATAAAATAAGGTACTCGAGTTCACCAAACTCGAGTACTTAAAAAAGTGATAGATTCCTGTTTATTTTCGAAATAGTGTTTTTTTGCCAAATATTTCAAAAATTGATGGTAAAGGGCCATTTTGGCCTTGGAACATCACTCTAAACAGTGACACGAATCAATAGTATTGTCTAGTAACGCCCCAATCAAAATATATCACTGCAGCTGATGGTAAATTTATTGTTTCTAGCAAGAGTGTCTAATGTTCATCATTTCTCATTTCAAAAAAAAAAAATGTTCATCATTTCTGCGTATTTTTGGTTTGACTTGATTATTGAGTTTTTTCAACTTATTTTTTTGCTTATGTATTGGCAGTACTGCTTTTTAAATCCTTTTATTTTTCTCACCTTTTTCAAGTATAAATATTCTCTTTCCTAGTTTCAATAAAATAAACAAATCCAAACCAACACTATCCCCCCACAAGTCTCCCGTCCCCGACACCACAACCCCACCCCCCCCCCCCCCAACTGTCTTCTTTCTTCTTCCTACAACGTTTGCATTAAATGACCATAATGACATTCTGACCATGTCACTGTGCTACTTTTGTACAATCGACAACTTCAACCGACGATTGGGCTTGGTAGTGATTTTATTGGTTGGGTTCCATTGGATAAGGGATCTAGGGAATGGGCTTGATGGCTTTGTTGCTACAAAAAAGTTTTCCTCCAAATTTAGGAAAATCCTTTAACCCACTGCTTGCAAATTGATACATGCACACATCATTTATTTAATGAGTTATCTAATTTGCTTAAATAATGTGGACAATAACGTAGTTTTTTAATTTCTTTTTTGGGTATTTAGAGATTGAAATTTAGAAATTAGTGCATCATATTCCTTTAAAAATTGCTTATTTTTCGTAGCTCATTTAATGTGAGATAAAAAGCTAAAAACTAGTTTATTTCTAAAAAGTTTAAATTTAAATTATTTGAAATAAAACTAATATAAAGGGTAGTATAAGACTTATAAACAGTACATAAAATAAACAAAAAGTTAGCTAAGAATCAAATGTTATATGCTTGATTTTTTTTTTTTTTTTTGGGGTGTTTGACAGTAAAAATTTGTTTGTAAATATACATGGAAATTGTGAAAACTTGTTAGAGAAATTGTAGAAATTGGAAAATTTTCTTTGAAGAAATCTCCGGAATTGTTATTGTTTAAAATATAAATTGCCCATTAGTTAATCAAATCAATTACCTACTTAGAGCCCACTTAAAAACTTAACAAGACTTGCTTATCACCCACTTCCACACTTCCGTCAAAACTGTTGAACAATTCTACACTAGCGCGTCTACGTAGCCATCCATCTTAATCTTATCAACATGTTTGTCCATACTTACGTAGACTTACAGCCACGAAAATCAAAGTTTCAGACTTTTGATAAATTAAAAGATAATGAATACCAAGGTCCGAACCCACAAGCTTAAAAAAAAAAAAAAAAAAAAAAACCCACTTGCTAGGATTGCATATATAATTACATATCTTATTAGTATGGTGCTTTGCATTCTCTAATTTCATCTCTTTGGCAATTGGCATCCACCTAAAATGTTTTTCGGACGTATATGTTTGTTCTTTGTTTTGATGGCTCTAGGTCTAAGTCTCCAACTACCAAACCTGAATTTTGAGACACTGACATGCAATCCAGATGACTTGAGAGCCTTGAATGGTTTCTCCAATTGTTTAGTGATGATGTCAAAAAATCACCAGTGAACCACACGGTCTTCATGTGCTCGAAATAATACTTGCACAATACAAAAAGAAAAGACCTAACAGAGAGCACCGGTGTGGTGCTGACCCAATACCCTCCGAAGGTCAAGTTAAAACTTCTCACAACTCTAGAGTGCCAGAGCTGTGATGAATTATGCGTACCTTGTTTTTTGAGAGCTTTGAGGTTTTTATAGTAGTGTAGAACCAACCTCCGTTTCTTGCGTAGGAAGGCGTTTCCTTATAGAGAAGATTCTCATTAATGGGTGTACATTACAAAATCCTCCTCATGTTAGAATTCTATTCATATTGAGACTTTATGAGCTAGGGTTAATCCTGAAACGCAAGTTGTTTCTATTTAGGATTTCTTGGAGATTATTTAAACCAAGTGGATGCCATACGGCCTCTAGACCCGTCCACCTTGTGTTTGTGCACTTTAGATCCGTCCATTATTAGCCCATTGGTCCAGAGCTGTAAGATTAATTAATATGGTTCCGTCATCCATAATTTTACCCTCTTCAATTGCCCCTCGCTCTATGGGCCCGTGATCTATGAGTGGACAAACCCGTGGAGTGACGGTTCGATTTATCTCCTGAGGAACATACCTAGCTTGACAGGCTGGCCTAGGATCATTAATGTTGTAGGGACATGTGTCATCTACTTAATGGTCAATCTCTTGTGTCTGTGCACTTTAGATCCATCCATTATAGTCCCACTGGTCCAGAGCCGTTAGATTTATTAATATGGTTCCGTCATCCATAATTTTACCCTCTTCACTTACCCACTCACTCTATGGGTCCGTGATCTATGAGTGGACGAACCCGTGGAGTGACGGTTCAATTTATCTCCTGAGGAACATACCTAGCTTGACAAGCTGGCCTAGGGTCATTAATGTCGTAGGGACACATGTCATCTACTTAATGGTCAATCTCTTGGAATGAAGCGTCCCTTCGTTTTTCGTGTTGTTCCCTCTATATAAACCTGCCACTTCCTTAATCATTTTCCACTTTCTTCAGAAATTTTATGATCAGAGCGCTACCGTCACCTTCGTCAAACAAATATACCGTTCAATTGGTTCATCCGTCATCTTCAACTTTTTGTTGCTCATTTCCAACTAGTAAGTACCTTTCTCCTTCCTTTCAAATTTCTTATCTTTTAGACTTCATACTGTCGTCATCTATTTTAGATCCGTCAAAGTCTTAGGGTTTACCGTCACGAATAGGTGACAGATGTCTAGTGCGTCGAGTAACCAATCGTATGTCCGTGACAAGGCGGGCTACGATGAAGTGTTCTCGTCAGGTCAAAAAGACCTTGACAGTTCAAGTGAAGAGAGGAGTCCATCTGTCACCTCTCCTTCCTCAAGGGATGAGGGTTTGGAGATGGATGGGCTAGAGGGTGATTCTAGTGACGGTCTAAATGATGCTAAGCCCCCAATCCAATCCGTCATAGGTCTTGATGGACTCAAGGAGTTCATCGTGCTGCCTTTGTAGACGATTAATGATTTTAGGTCCACAATCAAAGAATCTCACTTCAAAACACTTAGGGTTAAGTACCAAATACCCAACAACACACCTCTTCGTCTACCCTACAAGTTAGAGAAATGCTACTATGAGGGTGTTGAAGGTGTCAGCGTTTATGAGCAGATGCTGAAGGCAGGGCTCAGATTCCCCCTAAGTCCACTCCACCGTTGCCTCCTCTAATACCCAGGTTTGGTCGTCACCCAGATTTCCCCAAACGCCTAGAAGGTTTTCCTTGGCACAGAGGTCTTGTACGAGGCTATGTCCAACGGAGCCAGGAGGTTGACTGTGGAGGAATTCTTTCATTGTGACCGTCCAGATGAGATAGCTCAATCAAAGGGCATGTATAGCTTCGTGCCCAAGAGCCCATTGTTTAGGCTCGTGTGTAAGACCCCCGACTTGAATAGGAACTGGAAAAGTTGGTACTTTTTCATGGAAGGAGATGAATGAATGTGTCACCCTAGTGATACTGAACATATGCCCGTCGACACAACATGGGGCATACTGGCCCCGTTTGGTATGCGTCCATTTATATTCAGTCCAGTTTTTTAGTGAGTTATCTAATTTGCTTAAATAATTTGGACAATAACGTAGTTTTTTAATTTCTTTTTTGGGTATTTAAAGATTGAAATTTAGAAATCAATGCATCGTATTCCTTTAAAAATTGCTTATTTTTCGTAGCTCATTTAATGTGAGCTAAAAAGCTAAAAACTAGTTTATTTCTAAAAAGTTTAAATTGAAATTATTTGAAATAAAACTAATATAAAGGGTAGTATAAGACTTATAAACTGTACATAAAATAAACAAAAAGTTAGCTAAGAATCAAATGTTATATGCTTGATTTTTTTTTTTTTTTTTTTTGGGGTGTTTGACAGTAAAAATTTGTCTGTACATATACATGGAAATTGGGAAAAATTGTTAGAGAAATTGTAGAAATTGGAAAATTTTCTTTGAAGAAATCTCGGAAATTGTTATTGCTAAAATTATAAATTTCCCATTAGTCAATCAAATCAATTACCTACTTAGAGGCCACTTAAAAACTTAACAAGACTTGCTTATCACCCACTTCTATACTTCCGTCAAAACTGTTGAACAATTCTACACTCTAGCGCGTCTACGTAGCCATCCATCTTAATCTTATCAACATGTTTGTCCATACTTACGTAGACTTACTGTCACGAAAATCAATGTTTCAGACTTTTAATAAATTAAAAGATAACGAATACCAAGGTCCGAACCCACAAGCTTAAAAAAAAAAAACCCACTTGCTAGGATTGCATATATAATTACATATCTTATTAGTATGGTGCTTTGCATTCTCTAATTTCATCTCTTTGGCAATTGGCATCCACCTAAAATATTTTTCGGACGTATATGTTTGTTCTTTGTTTTGATGGCTCTAGGTCTAAGTCTCCAACTACCAAACCTGAATTTTGAGACACTGACATGCAATCCAGATGACTTGAGAGCCTTGAATGGTTTCTCCAATTGTTTAGTGAAGATGCCGAAAAATCACCAGTGAACCACACAATCTTCATGTGCTCGAAACAATACTTGCACAACACAAAAAGAGAAGACCTAATAGAAAGCACCGGTATGGTGCTGGCCAAATACCCTCCGAAGGTCAAGTTAAAACTTCTCAATACTCTAGAGTGTCAGAGCTGTGATGAATTATGCGTACCTTGTTTTTTGAGAGTTTTGGGGTTTTTATAGCAGTGTAGAACCAACCTCCGTTTCTTGCGTAGGAAGGCGTTTCCTTATAGGGAAGATTCTCATTAATGGGTATACATTACAAAATCCTCCTCATGTTAGAATTCTATTCATATTGAGACTTTATGAGCTAAGGTTAATCCTGAAACGCAAGTTGTTTCTATTTAGGATTTCTTAGAGATTATTTAAACCAAGTGGATGCCATACGGCCTCTAGACCCGTCCACCTTGTGTTCGCGCACTTTAGATCCGTCCATTATTAGCCCATTGGTCCAGAGCTGTAAGATTAATTAATATGGTTCCGTCATCCATAATTTTAACCTCTTCAATTGCCCCTCGCTCTATGGGTCCGTGATCTATAAGTGGACAAACCCGTGGAGTGACGGTTTGATTTATCTCCTGAGGAACATACCTAGCTTGACAGGCTGGCCTAGGATCATTAATGTTGTAGGGATATGTGTCATCTACTTAATAGCTAATCTCTTGTGTCTGTGCACTTTCGATCCATCCATTATAGTTCCACTAGTCCAGAGCCGTTAGATTTATTAATATGGTTTCCTCATCCATAATTTTACCCTCTTCACTTACCCACTCACTCTATGGGTCCGTGATCTATGAGTGGACGAACCTGTGGAGTGACGATTCAATTTATCTCCTGAGGAACATACCTAGCTTGACAAGCTGGCCTAGGGTCATTAATGTCGTAGGGACACATGTCATCTACTTAATGGTCAATCTCTTGGAATGAAGCGTCCCTTCGTTTTTCGTGTCGTTCCCTCTATATAAACCTGCCACTTCCTTAATCATTTTCCACTTTCTTCAGAAATTTTATGATCAGAGCGCTACCGTCACCTTCGTTAAACAAATATTCCGTTCAATTGGTTCATCCGTCATCTTCAACTTTTTGTTGCTCATTTCCAACTGGTAAGTACCTTTCTCCTTCCTTTCAAATTTCTTATCTTTTAGACTTCATATTGTCGTCATCTATTTTAGATCCGTCAGAGTCTTAGGGTTTACCGTCACGAATAGGTGACAGATGTCTAGTGCGTCGAGTAACCAATCGTATGTCTGTGATGGGGCGGGCTACGATGAAGTGTTCCCGTCAGGTCAAAATGACCTTGACACTTCAAGTGAAGAGAGGAGTCTGTCCGTCACCTCTCCTTCCTCAAGGGATGAGGGTTTGGAGATGGATAGGCTAGAGGGTGATTCTAGTGACGGTCTAAACGATGCTAAGTCCCCAATCCAATCCGTCATAGGTCTTGATGGACTCAAGGATTTCATCGTGCTGCCTTTGTAGACGGTTAATAATTTTAGGTCCACAATCAAAGAATCTCACTTCAAAACACTTAGGGTTAAGTACCAAATACCCAACAACACACCTCTTTGTCTACCCTACAAGTTAGAGAAATGCTACTATGAGGGTGTTGAAGGTGTCAGCGTTTATGAGCAGATGCTGAAGGCAGGGCTCAGATTCCCCCTAAGTCCACTCCACCGTTACCTCCTCTAATACCCAGGTTTGGCTGTCACCCAGATTTCCCCAAACGCCTAGAAAGTTTTCCTCGGCATGGAGGTCTTGTACGGGGCTATGTCCAACGGAGCCAGGAGGTTGATGGTGGAGGAATTCTTTCATTGTTACCGTCCAGGTGAGATAGCTCAATCAAAGGGCATGTATAGCTTCGTGCCCAAGAGCCCATTGTTAAGGCTCGTGTGTAAGACCCCCGACTTGAATAGGAATTGGAAGAGTTGGTACTTTTTCATGGAAGGAGATGAATGAATGTGTCACCCTAGTGATACATGGGGCATACTGCCCCTGTCTGGCATGCGTCCGTTTATATTCAGTCCAGTTTTTTAGTGAGTTATCTAATTTGCTTAAATAATTTGGACAATAACATAGTTTTTTAATTTCTTTTTTGGGTATTTAAAGATTGAAATTTAGAAATCAGTGCATCGTATTCCTTTAAAAATTGCTTATTTTTCGTAGCTCATTTAATGTGAGATAAAAAGCTAAAAACTAGTTTATTTCTAAAAAGTTTAAATTTAAATTATTTGAAATAAAACTAATATAAAGGGTAGTATAAGACTTATAAATAGTACATAAAATAAACAAAAAGTTAGCTAAGAATCAAATGTTATACGCTTGATTTTTTTTTTTTTTTTTTGGGGTGTTTGATAGTAAAAATTTGTTTGTACATGTACATGGAAATTGTGAAAAATTGTTAGAGAAATTGTAGAAATTGGAAAATTTTCTTTGAAGAAATCTCGGAAATTGTTATTGCTTAAATTATAAATTGCCCATTAGTCAATCAAATCAATTACCTACTTAGAGCCCACTTAAAAACTTAACAAGACTTGCTTATCACCCACTTCCATACTTCCGTCAAAACTGTTGAACAATTCTACACTCTAGCGCGTCTACGTAGCCATCCATCTTAATCTTATCAACATGTTTGTCCATACTTACGTAGACTTACTGCCACGAAAATCAAAGTTTCAGACTTTTGATAAATTAAAAGATAACGAATACCAAGGTCCGAACCCACAAGCTTAAAAAAAAAAAACCCACTTGCTAGGATTGCATATATAATTACATATCTTATTAGTATGGTGCTTTGCATTCTCTAATTTCATCTCTTTGGCAATTGGCATCCACCTAAAATATTTTTCGGACGTATCTGTTTGTTCTTTGTTTTGATGGCTCTAGGTCTAAGTCTCCAACTACCAAACCTGAATTTTGAGACACTGACATGCAATCAAGTCATCAACTACCAAACCTGAATTTTGAGACACTGACATGCAATCCAGATGACTTGAGAGCCTTGAATGGTTTCTCCAATTGTTTAGTGATGATGCCGAAAAATCACTAGTGAACCACACGATTTTCATGTGCTCAAAACAATACTTGCACAACACAAAAAGAGAAGACCTACTAGAGAGCACCAGTGTGGTGCTGGCCAAATACCTTCCGAAGGTCAAGTTAAAACTTCTCATAACTCTAGAGTGTTAGAGCTGTCATGAATTATGCGTACCTTGTTTTTTGAGAGCTTTGAGGTTTTTATAGTAGTGTAGAACCAACCTCCGTTTCTTGCGTAGGAAGGCGTTTCCTTATAGGGAAGATTCTCATTAATGGGTGTACATTACAAAATCCTCCTTATGTTAGAATTCTATTCATATTGAGACTTTATGAGCTAGGGTTAATCGTGAAACGCAAGTTTTTTCTATTTACGATTTCTTGGAGATTACTTAAACCAAGTGGATGCCATACGGCCTCTAGACCTGTCCACCTTGTGTTTGTGCACTTTAGATCCGTCCATTATTAGCCCATTGGTCCAGAACTGTAAGATTAATTAATATGGTTCCGTCATCCATAATTTTACCCTCTTCAATTGCCCCTCGCTCTATGGGTCCGTGATCTATGAGTGGACAAACCTATGGAGTGACGGTTCGATTTATCTCCTGAGGAACATACCTAGCTTGACAGGCTGGCCTAGGATCATTAATGTTGTAGGGACATATGTCATCTACTTAATGGTCAATCTCTTGTGTCTGTGCACTTTAGATCCATCCATTATCGTCCCACTGGTCCAGAGCCATTAGATTTATTAATATGGTTCTGTCATCCATAATTTTACCCTCTTCACTTACCCACTCACTCTATGGGTCCGTGATCTATGAGTGGACGAATCCGTGGAGTGACGGTTCAATTTATCTCCTGAGGAACATACCTAGCTTGACAAGCTGGCCTAGGGTCATTAATGTCGTAGGGACACATGTCATCTACTTAATGGTCAATCTCTTGGAATGAAGCGTCCCTTCGTTTTTCGTGTCGTTCCCTCTATATAAACCTGCCACTTCCTTAATCATTTTCCACTTTCTTCAGAAATTTTATGATCAGAGCGCTACCGTCACCTTCGTCAAACAAATATTCCGTTCAATTGGTTCATCCGTCATCTTCAACTTTTTGTTGCTCATTTCCAACTGGTAAGTACCTTTCTCCTTCCTTTCAAATTTCTTATCTTTTAGACTTCATACTGTCGTCATCTATTTTAGATCTGTCAGAGTCTTAGGGTTTACCATCACGAATAGGTGACAGATGTCTAGTGCATCGAGTAACCATTCGTATGTCCATGACGGGGTGGGCTACGATGAAGTGTTCCCGTCAAGTCAAAAAGACCTTGACACTTCAAGTGAAGAGAGGAGTCCTTCCGTCACCTCTCCTTCCTCAAGGGATGAAGGTTTGGAGGTGGATAGGCTAGAGGGTGATTCTAGTGACGGTCTAAACGATGCTAAGCCCCCAATCTAATCCGTCATAGGTCTTGATGGACTCAAGGAGTTCATCATGCTGCCTTTGTAAACGATTAATGATTTTAGGTCCACAATCAAAGAATCTCACTTCAAAATACTTAGGGTTAAGTACCAAATACCCAACAACACACCTCTTCGTCTACCCTACAAGTTAGAGAAATGCTACTATGAGGGTGTTGAAGGTGTCAGGGTTTATGAGCAGATGCTGAAGGTAGGGCTCAGATTCCCTTTAAGTCCACTCCACCGTTGCCTCCTCTAATACCCAGGTTTGGCCGTCACCCAGATTTCCCCAAACGCCTACAAGGTTTTCCTTGGCATGGAGGTCTTGTATGGGGCTATGTCCAACGGAGCCAGGAGGTTGACAGTGGAGGAATTCTTTCATTGTTACCGTCCAGATGAGATAGCTCAATCAAAGGGCATGTATAGCTTCGTGCCCAGGAGCCCATTGTTAAGGCTCGTGTGTAAGACCCCCGACTTGAATAGGAACTGGAAGAGTTGGTACTTTTTCATGGAAAGAGATGAATGGATGTGTCACCCTAGTGATACTGAACATATGCCCGTCGACACAACATGGGGCATACTGCCCCCGTCTGGTATGTGTCCATTTATATTCAGTCCAGTTTTTAATTAAAACTGGCATTTAACACGTGCAATGCACGGGGTCATTTTACATATTAAAAAAAAAAACAATCAACTTAATATAACAATGCAATGTATTATAAAGTACATTATAATTCGATTGAGCAATGTACTTTGATTTAACTAATTGCTGAAATAAACTTAAATTAGACTTTAAAAGAAACTTATATCATAAAAAATTGAAAAGCGTATACAAATGTTATAAGAAATAATAGAATCAGTTTTAAAACTAAGATAACTATACCACCCTAAGTCTATATTCTTCTTGTGATAAAGACGAAAACACATCAACTAAATTTTTTTATAATACAAATTGTTTACAAATATTAAGTATGAGTGTTTGGCTAAACTCTTCTTAATATGGAGACCCTCAACAAATCCATGAATTAGTATAAAAGGTGTGACACATTTGTCCCATGCGATATTTTACAATTAAACAAAACCTAACATCATAAGTTAATATCAAAACCATAGATCTGTCTTAGATGCTGATTCGAATGCTGAATCAATTGCTGGCGTTACAACTTATGCTACCTTCTCTCCTGCTTCTGGTGCTTATTTGATTGGGCATTGGAGCGCTATTACACTGCTTTGTAGACAACATACAATAAGTTGAATAAAGAAGCATCAAATATAGGGGGGAAAAAGAACTAATCAAGCATATTGATAAAAAATAAAAATAAAGAACTCAAATAGGGTCTACCAAGTACTCCAACCAACCACAAAAATTAGTAACAACTCTCTAGGTGTCTCTTATGAAAGAAGAATTTAATTCTATTTTAAGGGGAAAAAATACTGATCAAGCACCGCCCCCCCCCCCCCCCCAAAAAAAAAAAAGGAAGAAGAAACTTGAGGAATATTAAGAAGAACAAACTACTTTCTATTCTTCTTAAATAGCATTTGAATTTACATATACAGAAATTGGGTTTTATGAAAATACTGAAGAATATGTAAAAAAAAAAAAATCAAATTCTATATTTAATTATTTCACTCAAACAACAAAACACAACAATACCCATTTGGGACATACTTATACCTGTTGGGGAATAAGTCATGGGAAGCCTAGTAAGCATTCCATTCCTTTACAGTGAAATCCCAAATTTATTTTAATTGTAGTAATCTGTAAAACATAACAAATGCAAATATAAATTTAATAGGCTTATTGTAAATTAAATCAAGAAAGACATATTTAGAGAGATGAAAAAATCAAATCAAAACCTAATGTAACCCAAATACCTAAAAAAATCAATCCAACCAAATTACTCAAAACTAATTCATATTTCATACCCAGATCTAAGAAAGAAAGGGGGGGGGGGGGGGGGGAAACTTTACCTGTAGTAGCTCAGATTCACACTCCCTCTCACTTTGTCATCACACCACAAACCAACACTCACACTGAAATGAAAACAACACAGCCATTGTCAAATTCCAATGTATGTAATGAAAGTTTTTCATAGAAACATACATTGATACAGAGCTCTAGAAAGTAGAAACTATATTAAATCTTAGACTTGATATTTTTAATGGAATCAAAAATATAATCAAGGGCCATATTGATTGAAGAAAGGGTACCTAATGCTAGCCTCCATTTCGACCTCACCTTTAAACTGATTTTGAAGAAGTTTTGAGTTAGTAGGATCTTACAAACTGTATCTATGTCTCTCTCTATCTCTATCTCTATATTTTTCTATAGGGCAAAACTTCTGCTTTCATATATAGCTAGCCTAATACCCGTGCTATGCATGGGGTACCCTTCTATTCAAAGAAACCATCTCTAGATAGATGCTAAGATTTGAAAATATTTGACCCAATACACTAACATATTCCATAAAGTTTCAATTCCTATAAAAATCAAATGCCTTTATATAAAATCTAAAATTTCCAAGCAAATAAAAGAATTCTTGAAATTTATTTCTTCTCTCTTATTATCAGTAAAAATAACATGAGACGCAAACAAAAGGGATTAATAAATCATTCAAAGGGAAAAAAAAAAATCCAAAAATGACATATAAAGACTAAAGCAAGCTTCATCTAACTTTTGGCATGTAATAATAAAAAATCTATTCGAAATTTTCATGAAATCATAAAATTAAACATGATTATGGTTTCTTTCAACCCACATGTTGATGCTAATTGCATCAAGTTCACATGTAGAATGTAGGATGCACCTTTCCTTCTTCCAACTTCTACCTTTGCTTTATGGTCTCCATAATAATCCCAACATATATTATGGATAAGACACTCGGACAATTTTTATAAAGGAAAAAATACTAACACTGTATATTAATATTGTACAACATAACTAAGCTCAACCATAATGAGCATCTCCTCCAATGCCTCAAAGCACTGTCTTCCCTATCTTCAACACTACCAAACATTACAATAACAACCACCAAATTGATGACCTCTAAACAATTTTTCTCTCTATGACCACCCGAAATTTCTTTCACACCATGCTGCTAGCATTGCAGTGACATCTAACACCCTTAACAATTATTACCACAGCTATTATCATTAATGTAATGCTTCTCTTATTTACATATGTACTTACTATGATTTTGCACTGAAACAAAAGGCAAACAAATAAATATTTGAAATAAAAATAAAAGCTTTCAAAAGGGTTAACTAATTGGTGCCTTCATAGAACTTACCTCTGTGTTGCAAAATAAACAGGAAATGCAACAACACCACCCTGTAAAAGAGAACTGAACAAAGTAAGGCAAAATGACATATCTCACCATATAAATGACATTTTGTAATAAGAAGGCTGTCTGAAACATCATTAGTTCAAGCTAAAATTTTGTGATAATCTTTTAAAACAACTTAAAAAAAAAAAAAAAAAAACAAAACAAAACAAAAACAAAATATAATGCAGCAGAAAAACTACTTGGCAATATGGTATTTCTTTCATGGATCGATTTCGAGCGTGTAAAAACTCAAACCCAGATGCCACATCTCACCTAAACGTTAAACCCAATCATTCAAGACAAACGAAAACACCTTCCCTCCATCCTTTCAATAGTCACTACAACTGCCATATGATCTACTACTTTGCCGCTCTACCCCATCTCTTCTCTGCAACATTATTTTGTAAAATCTAAAAGTTTAGAGTGTATAGAAATTTATAATGTTTTCTAAGTGAAATTATGGTTTTCTGGTTTTCTATATGGCAATCTGTTATGATTCTAGTTTGATAACATAATTGAGAGCACTAACATACCATACACAAAGAACACAATTGACGGATGATTCTTTCATGGACCAATCTAATTACGATTCGAATATCATAACATGATTGAGAGCCGTAACAGAAAATCACAAAACATCAAAGCAAATATTGAAATCTATACCTATCCAACCAAAATACCCAAAAACTAAGTCATATTAAATACCCAGATATAAGAAAGGGGAAAAAAATTAACCGGTGGCAGTTTCGGCGATCTGATGATGGCAGGTAAATGGCCTGAACGGTGTTTTTTTCAATTTTTTTTTTCTCTTAAGAACAATTTGGCAAAACATAGATCAGCACAAAGCATAAATTAATTCAAATTTTAGGGGTGAACCAAAAAAGCATAAACATAACAAAAAACTGCCAAACAAAATACAACAATTGAACAAATAGAACTCAAGGAATTGTAAAAATAAATTGGAAATTAAGGGAAAAGGTAGCCTTTTCAAAACCATATAAACGGTAATTGAATAGAAAACCAAAAAAGGGGAAAAAAATCCCTACAAACGAAAAGCTTTAAATATATACTGCAAAAACCTTAACAACAATGGTAGAGAAGAGACATGGGAAACGAAAATATAAAAAGGGGAAAATATTTCAACAAAAAATTAAAAACAACATAAATGAAATGACAGAACTTTATTTTTTTGGCAACACATAAATCTATGTTCTTCACACCAAATCTATTTCAGTTAGAGAGAAATCATCAATAAATCTACACTCCACAGTATTTTTCAAAACCCTAGAAACGGTAATTGAATAGAAAACCAAAAGAGGAGAAAAAATATGCCTACCTTCTGAATTATCTTATAAATCGCTTCTGAATCGCCTGTTGTTGCAGAGCATGAACAGAGGTTTGCAATGTTGTAGGGTTTTTTTTTTTTTTTTTTTTTAATTTTTTTTTTAATTTTTTTTTTTGTCTATTTGATGGGTTGGAACATGCTAGTCTGATCTGTGTGTATATGGAGGTGCAGTGAAGAATCATAAGTTTGAGGGAGTCCGAATTTTGATCGGGAAATATGGTATGGGTTTTAGGGTTTGCGCTTTTGTTTTTTGTTTTTGTGGAGAAGCGGCTAGAGTCTTATAAGGCTTGCATTTTCTCTTTCTTTCTTTCTTTCTTTTTTTCCTTTTGGATAAGTGAATGGGTGTCTGAAAGGGAGTCTTCAAAGACACACTGTGTGATTTTTTAAAGGAAAATTATACACGTGTCAACATTTTAAGGGGGCTTTTTTACTTACGTGTCAGCACCTGGTAAAAGCTTCTGCTATTATATATAGTATTAGATTAGATGTCACTAACCGTCTTTTGTTACAGTTTGGGAACGTCCACAAGTCTCACTTGAGCAGTGGAGTTTTTTTGGAGAGAATTTTTAGCAAATCCAAGTTAGAAGAAAGGACGTGGGCCAAATTGGTCACCCTTGACACCCTCTACTGGTATTGTGACAGACCAGAACCAACTTCAGCCACCCGTCGATACGACACCCAAGTTTGTCAACATAAGTCCATTGTCCAACACATATATATATTTTTTGTTTTGTTTTAATATTATCAAAATCCTAACATCCGTCCTCTTTGTAAAGAAATGGATGCTCCTAAAAGGAGAGCCTACATTAAATAGCAAGTTGCTTTGCAGAAACAGCAAGGGGGTCAGTCCTCTAAAGGGACGGGTTCGGCCAACCCGTCTACCAAAAGGAAACAGCCGGAGAAATTTGACCGTCTTCCTAAAAAGCCCAAGACTATTCTTGAGCCCGTCGTGGGGTTGTAGGCCAACACCAAGAAGATGGTTACTCCCCTTGGCCTAGGAAAAGGCAAGGGTTTGATGAAGGGCCCCTCCATTCCTGAAAAACCACCCATCCTCCTCTGTGAGGATTTAAAGTGTGTATTGGAACAACTCTCGTCCATTATTACACCCGACGACTATGAGGACTTGAGCAACCATGCTACTGAAGTCATGGGAGAGACGAGGCTTTTTTGCATTGCACAAGTAATCTTGTCCGTCCACTCCGGCTTTGCCTTTTTTTATCTCTTCCCTTCAATTTGCCTTGTTACTAACTCCTTTGTTTCTAGGAAATTTTAATTATGAAGGGGCTGATGGGTCATTGCCTAAACCATGAGACGACGTTGAACTGTTTAAGGGCAAAGGCAAGGTTAACGGAGGACGAGTTGAGGGCCAGGAAGACAGTCCAGGAAAAGAAGCTTGCCTTGTTGGAGCAAACTAGGGATGAGTTTGAGAAGCAAACGGAGCAATTGAAGCAGGTCTTGGAAGACAAGGAGAAGGAAATTCGTGATGCTAAGGACCAGCTCCGTCAGGTGAAGGAAAAAGTTGTACGAGAGTACCCTGACTCCGACGCCCTTTTGGCAAAGCTTGGAAGCTCATTTGCTGAAGGCTTTGATGACGCCCTCCGTAAAGTCAAGACTTCTTATCCTGACCTAGATGTGTCTCATGTCAATATCAATGCCCGAGAACAAACCTCAGTTCAGCCCGTCCACTCTGAGAGTACGGATGATCTTTTTGCTAATGATGCCCCCATTAATGACCCTTATTGTGACGGAGAAAATGTTGTTGAAGGTCAAGCTAACAGATGATGATCAAGCCCGTCACCCTGCGAATTTAATGGTTGAAGAGAAGAATGAAACTCCTGTTCAAATTGTGTATTTTTTTTTTTTTTTTTTTGGCTAATCTGTAAGGATTTTGGAGAACAGTTTATGTTCTATTTTAACCGTCATTAAACATCTCCCTTTCAAGGCTTTAAGTAATATTTCTATTATTCGTCTACTTTTATGACTTTTTGAATATGTAGTTTGTGGCTGTGAATATAACCATATTTTAGATGGATCCGTCCTCTTATGGATGTGTAATGTCATCTCAACTTTATGTTGAACCCGTCTACTACATAGACCTTATAATTATCATCCTTTAGGATGAGCCCGTCCACTTGTGGGCTAGTAATGTCAATTCAACTTTATGTTGGATCCGTCCACTATATGGATCTTATAATTATCATCCTTTGGGATGAATTCGTCCACTTATGGACTTTATGTTGAATTTCTAATTGGAATCCATCCACTTTGTGGACTTCAAATTTGAATTTGTGCACTTTGTGGAGTTTATAATTTGAATCCGTCCATTTTATGGACTAAATTTGTAGGAATATAACATGTGGTAATTCTGAATAACTCCTCTTATTATAATAGTAATTCATGCATAGAAATTGTTCTTGAAAAATAAAAAGCTTGCCCTTGGGCTTAAAAGGAACTGCAGGTAAAAAAAACTAAACTATAAAGAAATAAATTGGAAATGAGGAGTGTCGTTACTTGTCTACTGCTAGTGGCCTACTAGTAGTACTACTTTAGATGCTCTGTGTTTCGTGGGTAGTGCAACTTTTGCCCGTCCAACGTCTCTAGGTGGTAGGTTCCCTTCCTATGCCATGATGTAACTCTGTATGGTCCTTCCTAGTTAGGTCCTAACTTTCCCTAGGAGGCGTCTCTTGTAGCACCCATTACCTTTCTTAGAACAAGATCTCCTACCTGAAAGTCCCTGCGTTTGACCTTGGAGTTGTAGGCCATGAGATTCTAGTACTGTGCTAATCTTTGCTCAGCTGTTACTCTTACTTCATCTACCAAGTCAAGGTGCAAGCGCATAGTTTCATCGTGCTTGCTTTCATCATGGTTCCCTACCCTGTAGCTTGTAAGTCCTACTTCTGTTGGGATGACCACCTCGCTTCCGTATGCTAATCGAAACGGGGTTTCTCCTGTAGGTTTCTACATTGTTGTCCTGTACGCCCATAAAACACTTGGCAACTCCTCTGGCCATATTCCCTTTGCCCCCTCGAGCCAAGTCTTGATGATTTTGAGCAGGGATCGGTTTGTGACCTCAACTTACCCGTTGGCCTGTAGGTGGGTGGGTGATGAGTAATGGTTCTTAATCCCTAGTTGTGAGTAGAAGTCTCAGAATGCGTCGTTGTCGAATTGCTTCCCGTTGTCAGAGACCAACACCCTAGGTATACCATACCTGCAGATGATGTTCTTACACATAAAACTTTGCACATTCTTTTCAATGATGGTGGCTAGGGCTTCTGCTTCTACCCACTTTGTAAAGTAGTCTATACCGACTACTAAGAACTTCAATTTTCTAGCTACTGTTGGGAACGAACCCATTATATCCAATCCTTATTGTGCGAACGGCCATGGGGCCGTCATTGGGGTAAGCTCCTCTATTGGTTGCCTGATGAGGTTACCAAATCTTTGACACCTGTCGCATGCTTTGATGTATGCATAGGCATTCCTCTGCATGGTTGGCCAATAGTATCCTGCCCGGATTAATTTATGTACCAACAACTGTGACCCAGTGTGGTTTCCGTAGACTCCTTCGTGAACTTCTCTCATGAAATAGTCTGCTTCCTCGGAATGAGACATCTCAAGTACAGTCGAAAGAAGCCTCTTTTGTAAAGAATGTCTTTAATCAGGATAAAGCGGGCAGCTTGAACCTTCAGTTTTCTGGTAGCCTCCTTGCTGTCTGGTAGCACTCCATCCTTCAAGTAGGAGGTTATTGATGTTGTCCAACAATTTTTGGATCCTACCTTGTAAAGTTGTTATTTACAACTATGTATTTTGTTGGCTTTTATTTTGTGCCAAATTTGATTGTAATCATTATCAATCATTTATATCATGTATCTATTATGGGATTTGTTGTAAGGGATGTGTAATAGAGAGAGAGTCTGAAGACTCAAGCATTTGAAGGCTGAAGAATTCTTGCGGGTATGTCGCAACCTAGCTTCCCGCGAAATGAATCATGTGCCATGCACATGCTGGAATGCGAAGAGTCAGGCTAGGTGGAGACAGCTGTGTCTCGCAAGTATCTCGCAAGTAAGGCCTTCCCGCGAGACACCCGCGAGGCAATCTGTTCTGCCAGCCTGTACTGATTGATTCACACTTTCTGTACCTATCCTATATATACCTTCATTACCCACAAATGTTGAGGTATGCTTCAGAGAGAAAACCCTAGCCAAACACATTGGGAATTAGAGATTGTCATCCCCACCTTTCTCTATACACTTGCTTGTGGTATCTCCTCAACCCTTCCCTCTCCATTTCCACACCATTGAGAGGTTGATAGCCCAAACACTTACCACATCCTTTGAGAGTACTATGTAACGTTTTGGTGCTGCTAGGAAGCATTGGAAGAAGCCTGAAATGGCAGATGCAACATGAAGCTTGTTGCGGGATCCAGGGTGCTAGACAAGACACGGTTCCGAGAAGCCTTGTTGGAGTAGGAGCTTGGAGGGCTTAGGTGCATCGGGTAGATTAGGCTTGGAGGGTCTCTTACTAACCCATGTATCCCAACTGATTGTCTAGTGGATCGATTTCCGCTTGGAGGGCGACGGAGAGGTTTTTCGCCGAGTTTTTCGGTTTCCTCTTCAAAAACATGTTTTGGTGTTTTCTGTGTTTGCATCCTTCTTCTCTACTCTTTTATATTCCATTATACTGCTGTGTTGCTTAGTTTATGGATTAGAGTAGCTTATTTGTTCATCCGCTCGCATTTACATTATTCCACACTTTGGAGGGTCTCTTGCTAACCCATGTATCCCAATTGATTGTCTAGTAGATCGATTTCTGCTTGGAGGGCGGCAGAGAGGTTTTTCGCTGAGTTCTTCGGTTTCCTCTTCGAAAACACGTCTCGGTGTTTTCTGTGTTTGCATCCTTCTTGAATGGATTAGAGTAGCTTATTTGTTCATCCGCTCCCATTTACAATATTCCGCACTTTGTAGTAAGTTAGTGTAAAATCCATCGAGCCGTAACTTTAATTTGAGGGGGGGGGGTCTAAATAGCTCTTGTGTTTTCAACGCATTTTCGAGCTTTCAATTGGTATCAGAACGGGTACACTTGCTGTGGTTTTAATACCTAAATGTGATCCTAAACCCCTTGGTGTGTTTTGAAAAAGTGATTTAGTAAAAACCACCATGAAAGATTGTAAGAGTGTTTGTGAAAATGACTCAATGAGTATATTTGAGGACTATTCCAGTAATGCGCTCTTAAAGTTGTTTAAATCAAAAAAACATGCTAGAATTTTTTGTCACATGCTGAGATCCTTAGTTCATAGGAACCATGATATACATAACAGCCTATGTGAGTCAAAGTCCTTAGTCTATGAATATGAGAGAAGAAATAGAAAGTTATGTGATAAACTTGATCGTTTAAAAAGGAAACTTCACTCATCCTTGAATGAAATAAGGAAAAATGATTCTTGCTTTAATGGTCAAGAATGTCTTTCTCATGCATGTCTTTTTGTTCATACCGCATTGAAAGTGTTTAACTTATGTTTGTGGTATCTCAACAGAGGGTGCTCAAGGTATATGACTAGAGAAAAATCTTTGTTCAAAACTCTTAAAGAGAAGGAAGATGGATTTGTGACTTTTGGAGATGGTAGTCATTCACAGGTTCTTGAAAAGGGAACGGTGGATATTCCGAGACTGCCTTTGCCGACTGATGTGCTGTATATTAAGGGATTAAAAGTGAACTTGCTGAGTATCACTCAGATTTGTGATAAGAACTTCTTAGTCCAATTTTCAATGAAAGGGTGTCTAATCTTGAATGAAGGAGGTGTTCAAGTTCTGAATGGACTAAGGACCACCGATAATTGTTATGGAGTTATTCCTAAACCCAGCATAGCTTGTCGGAGTGCTCAGGTAAACCTCTTAGAGTTGTGGCATCAACGGCTTGGACATGCAAATTACAAACAAGTGGCAAAAGTCTCGAAGCTTGAGGCTGTGGTCGATCTACCTAAGTTTGGGAAAATTGAGAAGAATGTTTGTGGTCCATGTCAATTGGGAAAACAAACAAAGTCAAGCCATCCTAAAGTGAATATGGTCGCAACTTCTCACCTATTAAAATTACTGCATGTGGATTTAATAGGTCCTACAAGAACAAAAAGCATGGGTGGAAAGCGCTATATTATGGTGGTAGTTGACAATTTCTCAAGGTACTCTTGGGTGGACTTTCTTAGAGAGAAATCGGAAGCATGTGACAAGATGGAAAAATTGTGCAAGAGACTGATGAATGAAAAGGGAGTACCTATCATCAAAATTGGGAGTGACCATGGGAAAGAGTTTGAAAATGCAAAGTTTGAAGCATTTTGCAATAAACATGGTATCAAGAAGGAATTCTCAGCTCCAAAGACTCCACAACAGAATGGAGTAGTTGAAAGGAAGAACCGGGTGATTCAAGAAATGGCTCGAGTAATGTTACTCAACAAAAACCTTCCACAGAAGTTTTAGGCTGAAGCTGTGAACACTTCATGCCACATTGGGAATAGGATTTACTTCCGATCAGGAACGAAGAAGACATCATATGAAATTTGGAGAGTTTCACCAAAAGGTTTGAAAGTCCAAACTCTCGTACCCAATTCGTTAAGGATATCACCCCAAACGCACGTGACGTGTGGGTAAAGAGGGGTACTCATGCATAAGCATTATAATATGTCCATGCATAAATTCTTTCAATGTTTAGGGACATTTGCTGTTGCATCATTTCATGCATTGCTTTCTTTTTGCTGCTGTTCTTTTATCTGTTTTGGTTTGTACCAGTTGTTTTCTTGTTGATCTTACTTTTCTTGTTCTGTTTTAGGTGTGTTCAAAAAATTCAAAAACCTATAAAAATTGAAAAATCTCAAAAGTTTGATCACCTGTTTTGTGTATGTCACATGTGAGTTTGGCCTAGTACCTTCATACTTATGGCGTAATGCATTTACGATCTTGGCTTGTCATGTATGCACTCATTTATTTATGGGAGAAATCTTGAACACTATGTGTGACTGTTGTAAATTGATCTTCAAGCTTGTCATGAATGATTGGTCAATAGTCTTGTTGGTCTTGATTCTTGCATAGACTTGTGTCTATATCTCTTCCCATTTTATTTTTATGTTTTGCAAAAAGAGCTCACCAAATGTAAATCTCCAAAATGAAAAGAGATATTGAGCTACAAAAGCCTGTCGCACACACTAATATTCGACTAGGAAAAAGGGAAAGCGACTCTTCTTAACGTTTCTTTATGGTGCTCAAAAAGCCAAAGGCTAATCATTAATGTTGAAATATCATAAATTTCAAGCACCAATCTCAAAATGAGATGTTCTTGTCCAAACAAAATAAATTGGACCAATTGTTTTGCCTTATGCAGAAGCCAAATGAAAAGCTTCTAAGTTTTGTATTCAATGTGTGGGAGGTCATATATACTCATCTCTATAATGGAGATAGTCCACTTGATTTCGTATTAGTTACGTATGACTCGATTGAATTGATCATTGAAGCTTCGCTTTGGTCTATAGACTATTCCACATTTGATTCTCACACACAACACACAAGACTTTGATTCAATCAATGCCTATCTCATTTATGTGATTGTACATGTTCAAATGTGATGTGTATGCTTAAGAACTGGTTGATCAAACCCAAAAATATTTTTGAGTGTTTTATTTGTTTTTGGAAGTGATTTTATACCTTCGTGTTTTTTTTTTTTTTTTTGTTCAAAATGTATTTTTGTGTTCTTCTTTAAAAAACTGGTTCAGGGGTTGTTTCGCGAGAAGCTCGCGACTTAGAGCTTCCCGCGAAAAGGGCTTGAGGGAAATTTTTTTATCATGTCACACAGAAACTCTCGCGACTGTTTCGCGACTGTCTCGCGACCAACAACTTCTCACGAAATGCTGTTTGGCTAAAAATTGGTTTTTTCAAAATTCAGACAGAAGTTACCGTGACTGTCTTGCGACCCAGTGCTTCTTGCGAAAGTTTTGTGCTTCAGTGGCCATCTTCGCGACTGTCTCACAACTGTCTCGCTACTCTCTAACCCGCGAAAAACGCGTGTTTTCAGTTTTATATTGCTGATGTGACAGTTTTTCAAATCAAAACCTCTTCCCTCTCTCAAACTCTTTCAAACCCTTTTCTTCCAAAATTACTATTCCATTCAAACCCTTTCAATCCAAGCTTCTCTTCTGCATTTTTTATTCAAGGTATGTCTTGCAAACAATTCATTTTTAAGTTTTTACTTAAATTTTGCTGGATTTTTGTTAGGGTTTTGTTAATTGGGGTTTTTCGAACATTTGGGTTGGTTTTCTAAATTGGGTGTTAATTTGTCATTTCTTTTGTTTGGGCTATGTCCCTTTTGTTTTTTGTGTATCTGTGTTGGCCCCTTGTGGCATTTTAACTTGTATTGAGGATAGATTTTCTCGTGTTCATGCATTATTCATGCTTAGAGTTCATATGTGCATGTTAGGTGTTTGATAAAATGTCCGAGTGACATTTTTGTGCTTTATTTAGTTCATGTGAGTTCCAATTTATGAATTTCCATATGTTTAACCTTACTTCACTTGGTTTGGTCTTTGTTCATGTGTTTCCTACACTTTGCTCATGATGCACTCACTAGGCACACACCTAGGCACTCTCTAGACTCACCCTCATGCATCTCATGTTGCACACACATGCATCAGCATATGCACACAGATGCACACACATGCACAGTTACTTACTTTCATGCACTGTGCTTATTTTTCTCTTGTTTTATATGTTGTTGCATATTCCTTGAGTTGGTTATGATCTGCTTTAGGATCGTTTTCATGTGCTTTGGGATTAACTTGAATCTAATCAAGTGTTTTTGGTTGTGTGTTCTGTTTTGGTGTTTGTGCACTTGTTTCCTTTCTGCTTTGTGAAATTGTGCAGATGTCTCCCACCAAACATGCAGCTAAGAAGAAACCAACCTCAAAGCGTGCATGCACTGATTCTGATCATTTTAAGTCCGTGGAAGCAGATATGAAGTACAATGACTGCTATAAGGACAAGACGATCATCATGGAGAGAGTGGTTCAGTTAGAAACTCTTGAAGACACTTTCATCCCTCACGTGTTCAAAGATAGAACCTGGACCAAGCTGCTGAACCCAAAAAGGGTTGTTTATTCAAAGATAATCAGGGAGTTCTTCTCAAATGCCACAGTCAACGGAGATTGTATTGAGTGCTGGGTAAGACACAAGGAATTTGTGATTACGAGAGAGATCATCCAAGACTTTTTGGAAGTTTGTCCTCCATCTTAGCCAATCACAATTGCATATGAGGACAAATTGGGCTCTACTGCTGAGATGATTACAGCTCTTGGTGGTGAACCGAAGAAATCATCCATGAACACCATCAAGTTTTCTCCGGAAATGAGGACACTAAGTTATGTGATGATTCATAATCTATATCCGGTCACCAATCTCATCACTCTATTTGCTCTAAGAACAAGATTCCTGTATGATCTCTTTACACATAAGGAGATTGACATTTGTGGCTATATCATGCATGTCCTGAAGAAGAGCATCACAAAGCTGAATTCACGAACTGTGATGCCGTTCCCCTCCTTGATCATGGGATTGATTGCTAAGGCAAAGCTTAAGCTACCCAGTGGCCTCACAGTTGTTCAGAGGGACTACCCCATTGGTGGTAATACACTGACTAGGAGCACTGCACACATCAAGGGCTCCAAGACTGGTGTGCATACCATCCCACAGACTCGTGTTGAGCTAGATGAGGGTGGAGATACAGAGGAGGAGATTGATAGGTTCACCTCGACTCCAGAGCCAATTGCACAGCCATCATCTTCAGCTCCACCACAAGGCTTGAGCAAACTTGATCTATTACTAGCTAAAATGGATCAAATGTCTACAGTGCTGGATTCTCATGTACAGCACACCACGGACCAGTTTGCATATCTTCAAGGACAAATCACTGCACTATCGTCATAGATACAAGACTTGTCTATGGAGCAAGGCTCGGATTCAGAGTCAGATTAGCTCTAGCCCTTTGGCTATTACAATCAAAAAAGGAGAGAAAATTTTGAAGGGGAGCTAGAGAAGAGCTTGCACAGTGATAGGGGGAGCATAGCTTAGAAACATAGTAACATTGGTTATTGGTCTTACAGATGGTTTAATTCAGTTTATTTTAGTTTTTATAACTGTTTTACAGCTGTTGGTTTAAAGCTTTAATACTCTGTTTTTATTTCAGTATAATTTCAGTAGTTCTTTTGTGTTATTTTCTTTGCTTTGTAGCATATCTTGTTTGTGCCCATGTTGCTTTTGTAAGCTTTTAGGGTTTGTTTAAGTGCATGCTTGTAGGCTGTTATGGTTTGTGTCATGCATATGCAGTGCCTTGCTTATGCAGCTTTTTTTTTTTTTTTTTGCTTGTGTACTTGATGTTTAATGTCATACATTTTACTTCAATACAACACTCTTGTGCCCGTGTAGGATTGTTCCTAGATGCAAATACTTCGTGTATTTCGCATTGGTTGAGTGTTGGATTTGCAAATGATAATCTTCAAATGAGCTTATCATTTTGCATGTCCGAATGTTCATTTCTCGTGTGAATGAGCATAGTGATCGCTTTTGTATAGTGATTGCTTGTTTCGTGTATTTCGCATTGGTTGAGTGTTGGATTTGCAAATGATAATCTTCAAATGAGCTTATCATTTTGCATGTCCGGATGTTCATTTCTCGTGTGAATGAGCATAGTGATCGCTTTTGTATAGTGATTGCTTGTTTGGTCTTGCCATGATCTAGTATTTCTACTTCATTTTGCTTGATCATTCTATTATTGCTCCATATGCTTTTCAAGTTTTTTTTTTTGCATACAATGATGTTATTGTGTTGTTGTGTTTCAGGAGATACTTGTTCATATGTTTCAAGAGCTTATTAGAATCTAGAATTAGGTTTGAGTGAGTTTTACCTTTGTTCCCAAACTCATGTTTAATTCTAGAGTCTGTTTTAGGGTTTTGTCACGGAATAGCCAAAGGCGGAGATTGTAAAGTTGTTATTTACAACTATGTATTTTGTTGGCTTTTATTCCGTACAAAATTTAATTGTAATCATTATCAATCATTTATACCTTGTGGGATTTGTTGTAAGGGATGTGTGATAGAGAGAAAGTGTGAAGACTCAAGCATTTGAAGGCTGAAGAATTCTCGCGGGTATGTCGCGACCTAGCTTCCCGCGAAATGAATCATGTGTCATGCACATGCTGGAATGCGAAGAGTCAGGTCAGGTGAAGACAGCTATGTCTCGCGAGTAAGGCCTTCCCGCGAGACACCCGCGAGGCAATCTGTTCTGCCAGCTTGTACTGATTGACTCACACTTTCTATACCTATCCTATATATACCCTCATTACCCACAAATGTTGAGGTATACTTCAGAAAGAAAGCCCTAGTCAAACACATTAGGAATTAGAGATTGTTATCCCTACCTTTCTCTATACACTTGCTTGTGGTATCTCCTCAACCCTTCCCTCTCCATTTCCACACCATTGAGAGGTTGATAGCCCAAATACTTATCACACCCTTTGAGAGTGCTGTGTGACGTTTTGGTGCTGCTGGGAAGTATTGGAAAAAGCCTGGAATGACAAATGCAACATGGAGCTTGTTGCGAGATCCGGGGTGCTAGACAAGACACGGTTCCGAGAAGCCTTGTTGGAGTAGAAGCTTGGAGGGCTTAGGTGCATCGGATAGATTAGGCTTGGAGGGTCTCTTGCTAACCATGTATCCCAACTGATTGTCTAGTGGATCGATTTTCGCTTGGAGGGCGGCGGAGAGATTTTTCGCCGAGTTCTTCAGTTTCCTCTTCGAAAACACGTCTCGATGTTTTTTGTGGTTGCATGTTTCTTCTCTACTCTTTTATATTCCATTTTACTACTGTGTTGCTTAGTTTATGGATTAGAGTAGCTTATTTGTTCATCCGCTCGCATTTACACTATTCCGCACTTTGTAGTAAGTTAGTGTAAAATCTATCGAGCCATAACTTTAATTGGGGGGGTCTAAATAGCTCTTGTGTTTTCAACACATTTTCGAGCTTTCATACCTCTAGCACACTGATGCTATCTATTAGTGGTGAAACTTGAACGAAGGATAGTACTTGACTAGGGATGACCATGTGCTCTGCTGACGGAGCTTTAGCGAGTCAGTTGGGGTGCTTGTTTTCCCCCCTTGGGATTTGAACAAACTTTGCTCGGAGGTTGCTAACCCAATCCGTCACCTACTCCAGGTACCTCTTCATCCGTTCATTCTCTGTTAATCTAACTTGTTACTACTTGGGAATCGCAGTAGATGACCAAATTTTTAGCTCCCATGACCTTAGTGAGGTCCAACCCTGCTATCAAAGCTTCGTATTCTACTTCGTTATTGGTCATTGGGAAATCTAGACGGCCATGCATTCGATCCTATCTCCTTCCAGGCTATGGAGTATCACACCAGCTTCCCTTGCTTGCTTATTGGAGGATCTGTTTATGTGGATGCTCCATTATGGGACCTCTTCTACCCCCTAGCCTTCTATGTTAGTGAACTCTGCAATGAAGTCGGTGACCACCTGTCCCTTAATGGCAGTGCGTGGGTGGTACTGTATGTCAAACTCACTTAATTATATTGCCCATAATGCTGTTCGTCTGGCAGCTTTGGGACTACTCATTGCTCGCCTTATGGGTTTGTTCGTTAGGACGATCACTGTTTAAGCTTGGAAATATGGCTTGAGCTTATGAGCTACAGTAACTAAAGCACAGGAGAGCTTCTCCATTGGTGGGTATCTTTCTTCTGCGCCTCAAAGTGCTCAACTCGTGTAGTACATAGGCTTCTGTACCCTATTTTCTTCCCTGACTAATGCTACACTGACAATCGTTGAGGATACAGCTAAGTAGAGGAATAGTTCTTCCCTAGGCTGGGAAGGACTTAGCAACGGAGGGGACGAGAAGTAGGTTTTTAGGTCCTTGAATGCTCGCTAACACTCAGTCGTCCATTCAAAAGATTTTTTCAGGGTGTGGAAGAAGGGTAAACACTTATCTGTCACCCTTGATACGAACTTGTTCAGGAAGGGTAGACACTTATCTGTCACCCTTGATACGAACTTGTTCAGCACTGCTATTTTATCGTTGAGGCTTTGTACTTCTTTCACGTTCCTCGAGGGTGCCATCTTTATTATGGCCCAAATCTTGTCTAGGCTGGCCTCGATACCCCTCTTAGACACCATGAACCCTAGGAACTTTTCTACCGTCACTTCGAAGGCACACTTGCTTGGATTGAGTTTCATGTTGTAGGAGCAGAGGGTGTTCGAATGTTTCCCTGAGGTCTTCCAAGTGATCTTGCTCCCTTCAGCTTTTCACTAGCATGTTGTTAACATAGACCTGGACAGCCCTCCCAATATGTTATGCAAACATCTTGTTCATGAGCCTTTGAAACATCGCGCCCGAAGCCAAATGGCATTACTTTATAGCAGAAAAGGCCCTAGCTAGTAACGAACGAAGTCTTCTCCTGATCTGCTTCATCCATCCTAATCTGGTTGTAGCCCGAAAAAGCGTCCATAAAGCTTAATAGCTGGTGTTGAGCCATTGAGTCAACCAGAACATCAACCCGCAGAAGGGGGTAACTATCTTTGGGGCATGCCTTATTTAGGTCGGTGAAGTCTACGCACATCCTCTATTTCCCCCCGCTGGCTTTCTTGACCATCACCACGTTTACCAACCAGTCAGAGTAGTAAACCTCCTTAATGAAATTTGCCTCTTGTAGCTTGTGGACTTCTTCTGCTATAGCTTGATCTCGTTCTGTGGCGAATACTCGTTTCTTCTGACAGATGAGTGTAAAGGAAGGCGACATGTTCAGTTTGTGCACTATGACCGAAAGGTCTATTCCCGGCACGTCTTCATGGCTCCAAGCAAACACATCCCTGTTATCTTTGAGAAAAGTTGTTAGTGCTTGGTGGACAGTCGGGCTAGTAAGGGTACCAATCCTCATTGTTCAATCATTCTTGGAGTCGTCAAGAAGTATCTCTACAAGCCTTTCAACTGGCTCTGTTACCGTCCGATGTTCTTCTATGTTCATGGCCTAGAGGTGGTCGCCCATCTCCACCATAGCTATGTAGCATTCGCGTGCAGCCACCTAATTTCCATGTAGCTCCCCTATTCCATAATCTGTAGGGAACTTGATCATCAAGTGGTAGGTTAAGGTTACAGCCTTTCATGAATTAGGGGTAGTCGCCTACCTTTGTTCCTCCAAAACCAACAAGCGGAGCATTCGTTGGAACTAGTCGCTCTTTATCAATCCTCATCTGTTCGAATGCTAGGTAGTAAAGGATGTTAGCAAAACTACCATTGTCAACCAGAACTCGATGCGTGTTGTAATCTCCTACTCGTATGATGACGACAAGTGCATCGTTATGTGGGTGGTGAAGACGTCGGGCATTTTCTTCCAAGAATTTGATGATGGGGTTGTTGATCTGCAGCATCTTCAACAGGGAACCTGTCAACTGGACGTTATGGACCATCCTTAGGTAAGTCTTACAGGCCTTTTTGGATGACCCATCAGCCGTTGTGCCTCCTACAATCATCCTTATGTCTCCCAGGTTTGGCCTTAGACACTCGTTGTCCCATTGGGAAGGCTACTCTTGAGGTGGATCCATTCTTTCCCTACTGACAAACTTCTGTAACTTCTCTTGCTTGATAAGGGCTTCGATCTGTTGCTTTAAGTCGTAGCAATCGGCTGTGTCGTAACTGTGGTCATAATGGAAATAGCAATATTTGTCTCTAGACCTCTTATTGGGATCACCCTTCATCTTGTCGGGAAAGGTTAAGGCCCTTTCTTCCTTGATTTGCATCAGGACCTGGTCGATCGAGGCAGTTAGTGGGGTGAAGCTTGTGAATTTCCCCATGGGAGGCTTAGAGCACCTGTCCTCTCTTCGTTCTCCAGTTCTTGCCATCTTCCGCCCTCTGTCCTACCGCATATCTTCCTGTCTTTCTCTCTTCCTAGGTTTCTACTCTTGGGCCAAAAGCGTGTCTTCCGCGTTAATGTATTTGTTCGCTTTGTAAAGCACATCTGACATAGTCTTTGGATCGTTCTTATATAGGGAGAATAAAAACTTACCCTTCCACAACCCATTGGTGAACACAGCTACCAGTATCTTATCGTTAGCCTCATCGATTTAAAGTTCTTCTTTGTTAAAGCGGGCTATGTAAGACCTTAGTGTCTCATCTTTCCGTTGCTTGATGCTCATCAAGCACGTAGTAGACTTTTTATACCTATGCCCCTTGATAAAGTGTGAAGCAAATTGGGCGCTTAGCTCCTTGAAAGTACTGATGGTGTTAGGCGTCAACCTGCTAAACCAAATCCTTACAGGACCTTCTAGCATGATGGGGAAGGCCCTACACATGATCTCGTCTGCAACCCTCTAAAGGTGCATCAATGTCTTGAATGATTCCAAGTGATCTATAGGGTCCTTGGCTCTATCATAGCTTTCTATTTGCGGCATACGAAACTTTGATGGAAGGGGAAAGGAATTGATGGATGTGGTAAATGGTAAATCGATTCAGTGGACCAAGTCATCGAAGTCACTAGACACTTGTCCTTTAAGGGCGTTCATCACAAAGTTCATCCATTCCTTCATCATCTGCATCTCTGTAATCATGTGAGGTGGAGCCGTATCTGTGACAAATGGACGGCTTGTGTCCTGTCATTCTGGTCTACTTGGGGCGTTGCTACCTTTCGGCCCTTCTTGGTCTCTTCTCTTGGCGCTAGTACCTTCTTGGTGCTCCTCTTAAGTATTATGCCCTGCATTCTTTTGACGCAACTGCTCTTCCAGATCATTGTTTTGCTTGGTGAGGCATTCCACGACATCGGCAAGAGTTGAACCTATCTCTTGAGTGCGGTTGTGCATGGTTTGTCTCCCTGAACATTGTTGGTAGTCGCCATCGAGCGAGTAAGTACCATGCAACTCTTTGTCCTGGAAGCGATAGTATAGCTTACAAGTCGCTAGTTCCCACAGACGGTGCCAACTAATGATGCCGAAAAATCACCAATGAATAACACGGTCCTCACGTGCTCAAAACAATACTTGCACAACATAAAAAGAGAAGACCTAATAGAGAGCACCGGTGTGGTGCCGGCCAAATACCCTCCAAAGGTCAAGTTAGAACTTCTCATAACTCTAGAGTGCCAGAGCTAGGATGAATTATGCGTACCTTGTTTTTTGGGAGTTTTGGGGTTTTTATAGTAGTGTAGAACCGACCTCTGTTTCTTGCATAGGAAGGAATTTCCTTATAGGGAAGATTCTCATTAATGGGCGTACACTACGGAATCCTCCTCATGTTAGAATTCTATTCATATTGAGACTTTATGAGCTAGGGTTAATCATGAATCGTAAGTTGTTTCCATTTAGGATTTCTTGGAGATTACTTAAACCAGGTGGATGCCACGTGGCCTCTAGACCCATCCACCTTGTGTCCGTGCACTTTAGATCCGTCCATTATTAGCCCACTGGTCCAGAGCCGTCAGGTTTATTAATATGGTTCCGTCATCCATAATTTTACCCTCTTCATTTAGTATCAACAATTCCGGGGTGGAATAGCATTGACTCTCCTGGTTGCTGCACTTAGACTGGTGTCACCTGTGATAATTCCACTGGTTTTGACAGAAGAGTAGTTGGCTTGGAACTTGGCAGCAAAAGACTTTCTGGGAAGATTTGTGGATCCTTAGCAGGCTTGAATCAATTGAGAGTTCTAAACTTCTCTCATAATTTCCTTAAGTGTTCACTTCCTGATGAGTTGTTTAGTCTGCCAAACATAGAGATCATAGACATAAGCAACAATGCTTTTGTTGGGTCCATCAACAACAAAGGTATGTGTACAGTATCTACAAAAATTTGAGTGCTTAATTTCTCTAATAACTATTTTTCCAGACAAGTTCCAAAAGATTTGGCTAATTGTACTTCCCTACAACATCTCTCTTTCGATGAAAATATTTTGTTAGGGAGTTTGCTTAAGAGTTTCTTCCAGCTGAAAAATCTTAGTGAATTGAATCTTCAGGGTAATAGCATATCTGGGTCACTAAGTAATGGAATTGGTAACCTCTCTAACCTTGTTAAACTAGATATCTCCTCTAATTTGTTCTCTGGAGTTCTTCCAGACATTTTTACGAGACTAGCAAGGCTTAAGCAATTCTCAGCCAGGTCAAATTTATTCATTGATCATTTGCCTACTTCTTTAGTACTCTCCCCATCACTTCAAATGTTATATTTGAACAAAAACTCCCTAAGTGGTCCAATCAACCTCAACTGTTCTGCAATGAAAAATCTTGTCTCCTTAGGTCTTGGTTCGAATCTGTTCCACAACCCAATTCCTAATAGTCTTTTCTCCTGCAGAGGATTGAATTCACTCAATCTTGCACGCAACAACCTTAGTGGTGAACTCCCTAATAACTTCAAGAATCTGAAGTCTCTAACACACCTCACACTATCAAACACTAGCCTTAGTAATATATGTAAAGTTGTTATTTACAACTATGTATTTTGTTGGCTTTTATTCCGTGCCAAATTTGATTGTAATTATTTTCAATCGTTTACAACCTATATTTGTTGTGGGATTTGTTGTAAGGGTTGTGTAATAGAGAGTGTGTGAAGACTCAAGCAATTCGGAGGCTGAAGGATTCGCGCGGGTATGTCGCGACTTAGCTTCCCAGGAAGTGAAACATGTGCCCTGCACGTGCTGGAATGCGAATAGTCAGGCCAGGTGGAGTCAGGCCAG
This sequence comes from Quercus variabilis, assembly GCA_030445155.1. Taxonomy (NCBI): domain Eukaryota; kingdom Viridiplantae; phylum Streptophyta; class Magnoliopsida; order Fagales; family Fagaceae; genus Quercus; species Quercus variabilis. The sequence goes on along the minus strand of CP129455.1, from coordinate 22,594,007 downwards.
GTGGAGACAGCTGTCTCTCGCGAGTATCTCACGGGTAAGGCCTTCCCGTGAGACACCCGCGAGACAAGTTGTTCTGCCAGCCTATACTGAATGACTTACACATTTTGCACCTATCCTATATATACCCTCTTTACCCACAAATGTTGAGGAATGCTTCAGAGAGAAAACCCTAGCCAAACACATTGGGAATTAGAGATTGACATCCCTACCTTTCTCTATACAATTGCTTGTGGTATCTCCTCAACCCTTCCCTCTCCATTTCCACACCATTGAGAGGTTGATAGCCCAAACACTTACCACATCCTTTGAGAGTGTTGAGTGACGTTTTAGTGCTGCTGGGAAGTATTGGAAGAAGCCTGGAATGGCAGATGCAACATGGAGCTTGTTGCGGGATCCGGGGTGCTAGACAAGACACGGTTCCGAGAAGCCTTGTTGGAGTAGAAGCTTGGAGAGCTTAGGTACATCGGGTAGATTAGGCTTGGAGGGTCTCTTGCTAACTCATGTATCCCAACTGATTGTCTAATGGATCGATTTCCGCTTGGAGGGCGGCGGAGAGGTTTTTCGCCGAGGTCTTCGGTTTCCTCTTCGAAAACACGTCTCGGTGTTTTCTGTGTTTGCATTTTTCTTCCCTACTCTTGTTTATTTCATTTTTACTGCTGTGTAGCTTTAAATATGGATTAGAGTAGGTGTATTGCTTATACGCTTGTGTTTACACTATTCCGCACTTAGTATTAAGTTAATGTAAAATCAACCAAGCCGTAATTTTAATTGGGGGTCTAAACAGCTCTTGTGTTTTCAACACATTTTCGAACTTTCAATTGGTATCAGAGCAGGTACACTTGCTGTGGTTTTAATACCTAAGTGTAATCCTAGACCCCTTTGTGTGTTTTTGAAAAGTGTTCTTGAAATAATCACCATGACAGATTTTAAATGTGTTTGTGAAAATGTCTCAATGAGCATTTTTGAAGACTGTTCTAGTAATGTGCTCTTAGAGTTATTTAAATCAAAGAAACAAGCTAGAATTTTTAGTCACATGTTGAAATCCTTAGTTCATAGGAACCATGATATACATAACAGCCTATGTAAGTCAAAGTCCTTAGTTTATAAATATGAGAAAAGAAATAGACTATTATGTGATAAACTTGGTCGTTTAAAAAGGAAACTTCACTCATCCTTGAATGAAATAAGGAAAAATGATTCTTGCTTTGATGGTCAAGAATGTCTCTCTCATGCATGTCTTTTTGTTCACACCGCATTGAAAGTGTTTAACTCATGTTTGTGGTATCTTAACAGCGGATGTTCAAGGCATATGACTGGAGAAAAATCTTTGTTCAAATCTCTTAAAGAGAAAGAAGATGGATTTGTGACTTTTGGAGATGGTAGTCATTCACAAGTTCTTGGAAAGGGAACGGTGGATATTCCAGGTCTGCTTTTATTGACTGATGTGCTGTGTATTAAGGGATTAAAAGTGAACTTGTTAAGTATAACTCAGATTTGTGATGAAGATTTCTTAGTCCAATTTTCAAAGAAAGGGTGTCTAATCTTGAATGAAGAAGGTGTTCAAGTTCTGAAGGGACTAAGGACCACCGATAATTGTTATGGGGTTATTCCCAAACCCAGCATAGCATGTCGAAGTGCTCGGGTAAACCTCTTCGAGTTGTGGCATCAATGGCTTGGACATGCAAATTACAAGCAAGTGGCAAAAGTCTTGAAGCTTGAGGCTGTGGTTGGTCTACCTAAGTTTGGAAAAATTGAGAAGAATGTTTGTGGTCCATGTCAACTGGGAAAATAAACAAAGTCAAGCCATCCTAAAGTGAATGTGGTTACAACATCTCGTTCGTTAGAATTACTACATGTGGATCTAATGGGTCCTACAAGAACAGAGAGCATGGGTGGAAAGTGATATATTATGGTGTTAGTTGACGATTTCTCAAGGTATTCTTGGGTGGACTTCCTTAGAGAGAAATTGGAAGCATATGACAAGATGGAAAAATTGTGCAAGAGACTGATGAATGAAAAGGGAGTACCTATCATCAAAATCAGGAGTGATCATGGAAAAGAGTTTGAAAATGCGAAGTTTGAAGCATTTTGCAATGAACACGGTATCAAGAAGGAATTCTCAGCCCCAAAGACTCCACAACATAATGGAGTAGTTGAAAGGAAGAATCGGGTGATTCAAGAAATGGCTCGAGTAATGTTACTCAACAAAAACCTTCCACAGAAGTTTTGGGCTGAAGCTGTGAACACTTCATGTCACATTGGGAATAGGATTTACTTCCGAGCAAGAACGAAGAAGACATCGTATGAAATTTGGAGAGAGAAGAAGCCGAAGGTAAAATATTTCCGAATATTTGGGAGCAAATGTTATATTCTCAATGATAGAGAGAATCCTAGAAAATTTGATGCTAAAAGTGATGAAGGGATATTTCTAGGCTATTCATTAAATAGCCGAGCGTATAGGGTGTTCAATAAGCGCACTAAGATAGTAATGGAGTCAATAAATGTGGTCATTGATGATACCATATCTAAAAAGGAAAGAGATGATGGTGAAGGATCGAACCTGATGAAGGGGGAGGTTGAGGACAACATGTCACAAGATGATGAGATTGAGAAAGAATCATCGGAAAAAGAGTCCACACCCCCTATACCAAGAAGGGAAACTAGATCAACACAAGGGTCTTCTAGCCCTCTCACACCTCCGGAAGTTCAACCTCTGATCTCTCGAGATGAAGAACCTTCTACCTCCAAGAAACCGTTATCAAGGGTAATTCTCAACCATCCGTCAAGCAATATCATTGGTGACGTAAATGAGGGACTTCGGTTGAGAAAAGGACCAAAATACAGTGTGAATCATGTAACATACAATTGTTATCTTGCTCAATTCGAACCTAAGAAGGTAGAGGAAGCTCTTGGAGACGAAAATTAAATAGAGTCTATGCATCAAGAGTTACATCAGTTTGTCAGAAATGATGTATCGGAGTTGGTTCCAAGACCCAAAGATACCCATGTCATCGGCACCAAGTGGATCTTCAAGAACAAAATTGATGAAGATGGTGAGGTAGTTCGAAACAAGTCTAGGTTGGTAGCTCAAGGATATACTCAAGTGGAAGGCATAGATTTTGATGATTTGTTTGCACCAGTCGCAAGATTAGAGTCGATTCGAATTCTACTATCCATAGCACGTGTTATGGACTTTAAACTGTACCAAATGGATGTGAAAAGTGCATTTCTGAATGGTTTTCTAAATGAAGAAGTATTCGTTGAGCAACCAAAGGGATTTCAAGATCCTCACTTTCCAGATCATGTGCTAAGGTTGAAGAAAACACTGTATGGTTTGAAGCAGGCACCAAGAGCATGGTATGATCGTCTCACAACATACTTGCTGGATCGTGGATTCAAAAGAGGCCAAGCTAATCGAACATTGTTTGTAAAGAGAGATGAGAAGTCTCTCCTAGTTGCTCAAGTGTATATGGATGATATTGTTTTTGGATCCACAATTGATCATTTGGCTCATGAATTCTCCGAAGAGATGAAAAGGGAGTTTGAGATGAGTATGGTGGGGGAGCTGAACTATTTCCTAGGGCTTCAAGTGAAACAACGGAAAGATGGGATATTCATTTCTTAAGAGAAATATGCAAAAAATCTTGTTAAAAGATTTGGCTAGACTCTAAGAAACACACTTCCACTCCAATGAGCTCCTCATCAAAGCTGAGTCGGGATGCAGCAGGTATAGAAGTGGATCCAACGCTCTATCAAAGCATGATAGGCAGTCTCTTTTATCTCACTGCTAGCAGACCAGACATTGCCTTCAGCGTAGGCGTATGTGCTAGATTTTAGGCAGCCCCCAAAGAATCACATTTTACCGCAGTCAAAAGAATTATCCGATACATAAATGGCACCTCTGATTATGGAATTTGGTACTCAAGAGATTCAAATGAGTGCTTAGCCAGATATTCTGATCCTGATTAGGCCAGTTTCATTGATGATAGAAAAAGTACTTCCGGTGGATGCTATTATCTTGGAAACAACTTGGTGTCATGGATGAGCAAAAAGCAGAATTCAGTTTCTCTATCAACAGCCGAAGCTGAATACATTGCTGCTGCAAGTTGCTGTGCTCAATTACTATGGATGAAGAAGCTTCTTCATGATTATGGAGTCACTCAAGACACGATGTGTGTATATTGTGATAATACAAGTGCCATAAATTTGTCAAAGAATCCAGTACAACACTCGAAATCAAAACATATCGAGATTCGGTATCATTTCATTCGAGATTTGGTGGAGGAAAGGGCTGTGTACTTAGAGTTCATCAACACTGAGAATCAGAAAGCAAACATATTTACTAAACCTCTAGATGGCCCAAAGTTTGAATCTTTGCGTTAGACCATCGATGTCGGTATCATTCCCTGAACTCTATCTCTTGTGTGAACCTATACTACTCTTTGTTGCATACTTGTGTTGTGGTTCCACATGTTTAGTCTCTAGAAGTTTGTTTGTTTTGGTTTGTACCTGTTTTTTTTTTTTTTTTTCTTACTTCTCTTACTCCATTTTTGGGTGTGTTCAAAATTTCAAAAACCCATAAAAATTGAAAAATCTCAAAAGTTTGATCACTTGTTTTGTGTATGTCACATGTGAGTTTGACCTAGTACCTTCGTACTAATGGCATAGTGCATTTACAATCTTGGCTTGTTATGTATGCACTCATTTCTACGTGGAAAAAATCTTAAACACTATGTGTGATTATTGTAAATAGATCTTTAAGCTTGTCATGAATGATCGATCAATAGTCCTGTTGGTCTTGATACTTGCATAGACTTGTGTCTATATCTCTTCCCACTTTATTTTTATGTTTTTGCAAAAAGAGCTCTCCAAATGTAAATCTCTAAATGAAAAGAGATATTGAGCTGTAAAAGTCTGTCGCACACACTAGTATTCGACTAGGAAAAAGGGAAAGCGACTCTTTTTAATGTGTTTTGTATGGTGCTTAAAAAGCCAAAGGCGAATCATCAAAGTTGAAATATCATAAAATTCATGCACCAATCTCTAAATGAGATGATTTTGTCCAAACAAAATTGAATGGACCAAGTGTTAAATTATTTTTGGAGAAGCCAAATGAAAAGCTTCTAAGTAGTGTGTTCAATGTGGGAGGTCATATATACTCATTTCTATAACGGAAATAGTCCACTTGATTTCGTATCAGTTGTGTATGACTCGATTGAATTGATCATTGAAACTTCGCTCTAGTCTAAGGACTATTTCACATTTGATACTCACACACAACACACAAGTCTTTGATTCAATCAATGCCTATCTCATTTGTGTGATTGTATATGTTCAAATGTGATGTCTATGCTCATGAACTCGTTGATCAAAACCAAAAAGATTTTTGAGTGTTTTATTTGTTTTTGAAAGTGATTTTATACTTTTCTATCTTTTGGTTCTGAGTCTAAATGCATTTTTGTGTATTTCTTCAAAACACTGGTTCAGGGGATGTTTTGCGAGAAGCTCGCAACTTAGAGCTTCCCGCGAAAAGGGGTTAAGGGATATTTTTTTCTTCTTCGTGTCACACAGAAACTTTCGCGATTATATCGCGACTGTCTCGTGACCAACAGCTTCTCGCGAAATGCTGTTTGGCTAAAAATTGGATTTTTCCAATTTCAGACAGAAGTTACTGCGACTGTCTCGCTACTGTCTCGCGACTTAGTGCTTCTCACGAAAGTTTTTTGCTTCAGTGGCTCTTCTCGCGACTGTATCGCAACTGTGTCGCTACTCTCTAACCCGCGAAAATCGCGTGTTTTCAGTTTTATTTGTAGCAAATGTGACAGTTTCTCAAACATTTCTCATTTCCCTCACTCAACCTCTATCGAACCCTTTTTCAACCCAAGGTCTTTTTCTATCTAAACCCATCATTTTCAAGCATCATTTCTGTATTATCAACTTCTAGGTATGTCTTCTAACAGCATTCTCCTTCAAGTTTCTCTTCCCTTATGCAGATTTTTCGTTAGGGTTTCAAAATTTGGGAATTTTCGAAAATTTGGATATTTTTCTAAATTGGCTGAAAATTTCTTCAATTTCTTTGATTGGGCTGTGTTCCATGTGTTGTTTGGGCTTTTGTGTTAGACCCCTATGGCAATTTAAAGTGTATTTAGGCATGTTTTCAACATGTTCCTGCAGTATTCATGTTATATTTGCATTTATGCATGCTAGGTGTTTGTCAAAATGTCCGAATGACATTTTTGTGCCAAATTGGAATCAAGTGATTTCAATCCCTGGACTTGCCCTTGCTTGACCTTATTTCACTCAGTTTGGTCATTGATTGTGTGTTTCAAACAATCATGTTGCACACTCTTGGCACACATATACACACACATGCACATTGGCTTCGTTCCATACATTATGTCTATGCATTCAACATATTGTTTGGAGTTGATTATGTCTTGTTCTATGCAGTGTTACTTCTGTTTTGACCTAACTTGAATCTAATCACATTCTATGTTCTGTGTGTTGTGCACGTGTCTCCTATTTTTTTTTTTTTTTGTGTGCTCTGTTGCACAGATGTCTTCATTCAAGACTTCAGCTGTGAAAGGAGGCTGCAACAAAGGAAAATAGCTGATCATTGATGTTGATGCTGATTCACCTAGACCAAAGAGAGCTCGCTGCTCAACGGGAGTTTTTGATCCTCACTTGTTTAAATCTTATGCTGCTTCTGAATCCTACAAGAACCACTTTCAGGGTGCTCCTTTGATAGTTGAAAGGGGGGTTGATCAGCCATCACTTAGGGACACAAAAATACCCATTTGGTTTGCCACGAAAGATTGGAACTATCTGCTTTCAACTTTCGAGGATACATACGAGAACATGGTTAAGGAATTCTATGCCAATGCCAGTGTCGTCGGAGAAGAGATTAAATGTTGGGTTCGGGGAAAGAGTTTTTCTGTCACACCAATGTACTTGGTGGAAATTCTACACATTAACCGGCCAATTCTCCCCATACCACCGGTATATGATGAGCTGAACCCAGATGAAGAGTATCTCAAACAGTCTTTAGGAGCCAATTTGGAATTCTCCTCCAATAAGAAGTCAATCAATGTGGCATCCCTCTCTTTCGAATTACATCTTCTCTCAATGATCATGTGTAGCAATCTTTATCCCTTTTCCAGCACCGAATATATGAATCTTGGTCGAGCATTGTTTTTGAATGATCTAATCACGGATGTAGAGATTGATGTGTGCTCTCATATTTTTCACATTTTGGCAAAAACAGTTGACCGGACTGCTTCAAGGAATTGTATTCCTTTCTCTCGCCTTATTTTAAAGATTTTGAAGCTCAAAGGTGTCCGTCCATTGGAGGATGAACATCCATATCCAAGGCCAAGTCCAATTAACATTCGGTCTCTCCATGCAAGTATGAGCCACACCAAGAAGAATACCAAGCAAGAAAGTCATGCACCATCGGGTACCCTGAGTTTTGCAACTTATACCTATGATGAACAGTTCAACAATATCTCCACTGCTCTTCAAGAGATGAGTACAAAGATGTCCGGGCTGGCAACTATCATGTACACTCACCACAGACGTCTTGATTCACAGTTCACATCTCTCCAAACTCAGCTGGATGAAATTCAACGGAAGCTAGAAGAGAATGACTAGCTATTCCATGACAAAAAGGGGGAGATGATATCATTGATAGGGGGAGAAGAAGTCAACAGTTCCTATGTTTTGATGTTTTATGCTTTTGGTGCTTTTGGTTTAAAGCTTTGATACTCTGTTTTTATTTAAGTATAATTTCAGATGTTTCTTTTGTGATATTCTCTATGCTTTGTAGCATACTTTGCATGTACCCATGTTGCTTTTGTAAGCTTTAAGGGTTTGTTTCATTGCTTAATAATGTGTAGGCTTTTATGGTTTGTGCCATGCATATGCAGTACATTGTTTATGCAGCCTTTCTGCATGTGTTATTGAAGTTTAATGTCATACATTTTACTTCAGTACAACACTCTTGTGCCCATGTAGGATTGTTCCTAGATGCAAATACTTCGTGTATTTTGCATCAGTTGAGTGTTGGATTTGCAAATGGTACTCTCAAAATGAGCTTATCATCTTGCATATCCGGTTGTTCATTCCTTGAGCGAATGAGCATTGTAATTGCTTGTGTATAGTGATTACTTGTTTGATCTTGCCATGATTTAGTGTTTCTATTTCATTTTGCTTGATCATGCTTTTATTGCTCCATATGCGTTTCAAGTTTTCTGCATACAATGATATTAGTTTGTTGTTGTGTTTCAGGAGTTACTTGTTCATATGTTTCAAGAGCTTAATCAGAATCTAGAAATAGATGTGAGTGAGTTTTGCCATTGTTCCCAAACTCACGTTTAAGTCTAGAGTCTGTTTTAGGGTTTTGTCATGGAATAGCCAAAGGGGGAGATTGTAAAGTTGTTATTTATAACTATGTATTTTGTTGGCTTTTAGTCTGTGCCAAATTTAATTGTAATTATTTTCAATTGTTTATACCCTGTATTTGTTGTGGGATTTATTGTAAGGGTTGTGTGATAGAGAGTGTGTGAAGACTCAAGTAATTTGGAGGCTGAAGGATTCTCGCGGGTATGTTGCGACTTAGCTTCCCGCGAAGTGAAGCATGTGCCCTGCACATGCTGGAATGCGAAGAGTCAGGCCAGGTGGAGACAGCTGTCTCTCGCGAGTATCTCGCGGGTAAGGCCTTCCCGCGAGACACCCGCGAGACAAGCTGCTCTGCCAGCATGTACTGAATGACTCGCACATTTTGCACCTATCCTATATATACCCTCTTTACCCACAAATGTTGAGGAATGCTTCAGAGAGAAGACCCTAGCCAAACACATTGAGAATTAAAGATTGACATCTCCACCTTTCTCTATACAATTGCTTGTGGTATTTCCTTAACCCTTCCCTCTCCATTTCCACACCATTGAGAGGTTGATAGCCCAAACACTTACCACATCCTTTGAGAGTGTTGAGTGACGTTTTGGTGCTGCTGGGAAGTATTGGAAGAAGCCTGGAATGGCAGATGCAACATGGAGCTTGTTGCGGGATTCGGGGTGCTAGACAAGACACGGTTCTGAGAAGCCTTGTTGAAGTAGGAGCTTGGAGGGCTTAGGTACATTGGGTAGATTAGGCTTTGAGGGTCTCTTGCTAACTCATGTATCCCAACTGATTGTCTAGTGGATCAATTTCCGTTTAGAGGGCAGCAGAGAGGTTTTTCGCCTAGGTCTTCGGTTTCCTCTTAGAAAACACGTCTCGGTGTTTTCTGTGTTTGCATCCTTCTTCCCTACCCTTGTTTATTTCATTTTTACTGCTGTGTAGCTTTAAATATGGATTAGAGTAGGTGTATTGCTTATACGCTTGTGTTTACACTATTCCGCACTTAGTATTAAGTTAGTGTAAAATCAACCAAGCCGTAATTTTAATTGGGGGTCTAAACAACTCTTGTGTTTTCAACACATTTTCAAACTTTCAATATATTATCAGCTCTTAGGATTCTACAACATTGTAGGAACTTAAGTATGTTGGTACTTTCAATGAATTTTCATGATGAACAAATGCCGAATGATGAGAATCTGCATTTCAAAAACCTCAACAGTCTACTTCTTTCCAATTGTCAACTCGAGGTCCAATCCCGCAATGGTTGAGTCGTTGCCACAAGTTGCAGTTTTTGGAGTTGTCTTGGAATCATTTGGGTGGAAACATACCATCATGGGTTGGAAAATTTGACTCTCTCTTTTACTTGGATTTGTCAAATAACTCTCTCAAAGGTGAAATTCCAAAGAGTTTTGACTGAACTTCGGAGCCTAGTAAGTGGGAAGGTCACAATAGAAGAGCTTGTCTCGACCTTTGAACTTTACACTGCTCGACAAGGTGGAAGTGTTTTGACTTATAGGCAAATTTCTAGTTTTCGACCAACTATAGACCTGAGTTACAACATTCTCCATGGCCCAATCTGGCCAGGTTTTGGGAATTTGAAAAGGCTCCATGTTTTGAATCTTGAAGAGAATAAATTTTCTGGTCCTATTCCAAATAATTTATCAGGCATGACAGGCTTGGAAATACTTGATTTGTCTCACAATAAACTATCAGGAGAGATACCTCATTCATTGATAAATCTTTGCTTTCTGCCGAATTTCAACATATCCTATAATCAGCTGTGGGGGAAAGTTCCTCAAGGAGGCCAGTTCGATACTTTTCCGAATACAAGCTTTGAGAAAAACAATGGTCTTCGTTATGCACAGTGTACTTGCCAGTCTGAACAAATTCCTGTCCTTTCTATAAGGGAGAGAAAAAGGACAATCATTGGTCTACCATTTAAAATTGGAGCTGCAACAGATTTTGTTCTTACTGTCATATGTTGCTTCATGTCCGGATTGGCACTGCCAAAGCCTCACAAAAGGAAGTACATAAGATTTGTTACCTCTTAAGTGACAGTGAGACCAGATTTCCTTGTGTTCATATGGAAATCGGATGGGTACAGTAATATTTCTCTTTTAATCATACAGTTATATGTTTTTTTTAATCATACAGTTATATGTAGCTTCAATTGCGGCTGGAGCTTTAATTGTACTCTTTTTTTTTAATCATACAGTTATATGTTTTCTTATTCTCTATGATATGAAAGTGAATGTGTTTACTTTTTTTATTAATAACTAGCATGTAACTCATGCATAGGCACGAGAATTTGAACAATATTGATAAAAAGGAAAAAAAAATTTTGAAGAATTTTATCAGTTATCTCTATGTCCTCGTCAACTTAAAAAATTCTTGGAAATAATGTTCACTAGATGTAATATCAAGATACCATCTTCGTCTTCTTACACATTTATATCTATGTTCTTATCAACTTCAATATGGGATTTTAACACCTCAGCACAATCACCTAAATGTACAACCTGCCCTCAATATGAAAGATTTAAAAAATAAATAAAAAAATAAAAATAAAAAAATAGAAACAACAACAACAACAACAACATCAACAACAACAACAACAAACAAACAAACAAAAATTAGTGTCAGGGTTTTCTTGAGTGAGAGAGAGAGAGAGAGAATGGGCTTCTATTTATATTTAACATGTTTTAACCATTGCAAAATATTGAAACATATATTATATAGAAGGAGAAAGAATCGATAAATCACAACCCAATCATGGATTTTGGCATGATTTTTTTTATTTAGTCCTATGTGTTACGGTGGCTAAAATATTAAAACTCCACAGATCTTTAACAACATAAATTTGTTTACAATCAGGTTGTAGATGTATAGCTCTTATACTTCCAAATATGTATCATGGAACTAAGGCATGGTGTTGCAAATATCACCTACAATGGAAAATTAGTAACAACAGAAAATATTATGGTCTATAGATGCAGTTGCACATATTTGAGAGATTAAATTCTAGAAAGATGTGGTGTAAAACCCAAGTTTTACACCCTCCAATCCCAACATGCTACATCATCTATTACATATTAAACAGTAGGCACAATCATACTCAATTAATTCAAATACCTATATGAAAATCCAACTCAAGTAGGAGTTAATTGAAATGTTATTTAATGTGGCAGGATATATTGAGTTTTAAGTAAATAGTAAATGTGGCAATCTCTAATTGGATGTGTAAAACATGGATTTTACACCTCATTCTTATCAAATTCGGATTCATTCTTCAAACTACGGGGTATAAATAAGCTTTATTTTCCTAAGAATGCATCGAGTTGTTACACTTTGGGTAAAGCAAGAGAAACATGATAGATATAATTGGATTGGATTACTAATCAGTAGATGGTGGAAATAGTCTAATAAGAGTTCCACTTTAAAATAAGTAAAAATAGACAAAATAAAACAGTACTCACCTCATTGTCCTTCACTTTTAGCCCATTATTTCGGTTGAGATAGACTAACTAATGTCACGTTCTCCTTTGATATTAGAGACTTGAATCCAATTACATTGTCCAACCCAATATATACTTCTATTGGTACTCACATTAACAAAATTTTTATTCTTCTTAATTCAAGCCAGCTTCAAATCTGAGACATCATTGATCATTCATTCCTTATTCTCCAACTTTAGCATGCCTGATGGGAATCAATTAATAGAAGTGAGCATTTGGAAATTTTCTATAGCTAGATTGATCCGTAATTGAAAATAAATGGAGACCCTAAATCAAGGGTCTATTTGGGATCCATTTATTTTACTGAAACTGAAAATTTTTTGCTAAGAGTACTGTAAATAAAGGTAAAAGTTAGCTAAAATAGTACAATGAGATTCATGAATAGTACCAAAAAGTGTAGTGAGGCCCATGAATAATAGCAAAAATAAACTAAATAGTAAAATAAGCTAGCTTTTTATTCTGGAGCCAAACGCACACTAAATGAATGGAGCAAAAATAGCACTTGATCTTAGTATATTTAGAATTAGTTCTAAAATTCTCTTCTAATGTCAAGAGAAGGGCTATCTAGTGCAATTTATAATTTTATAATTTTGCCTCCATTCCTTACCTAAGTTTCTTCTTGCAAGACTTTTGAGGCTTCTATTCCTAGGAATTTGTAATTTTTCTATCATATATCTAATTATATATTAAAGAGGACACCCCAAGTAAGAATCTGGCAAAGACCAAGAAGTACTCATTCTTAGTATGTTAGCTGCCAGTCCTGCTTTATTACTCCTCTTGTGTGACTATAGAGAATGTTCTGAAGTCATCTTTAGTAGGAGCTGTTAGTTAACAATTCAACCATGGACACCTTTATTTAATTTTTTTATGAACACATGGAAGAAGAACAATTGAATGCAGCTAAATGACAAACCAATTAAAATTTCTGGTTTTGTTGCTGATGCTATAGTTAATGATTGTGGCTCCGATATTATGATGGTTTTATTATTCTAAAATGCTATGAAATTCACATGAAATAAAACAGAATTGTGATACAATCCTCCACTCTATTTAGAGTTCTAGCTGTCCAAAACAATTCCATTAAAATTTTATGGGTAGGAATAAATTGGCAATCTACCAATCCTAATCCATTTCAAAACACTCCAATAACACAGTGACTCAATGTCCACTATTTCTAGTAGTTCCAATATTATGACACTAATAATTTGAATTACCCACCACCCTTTTACCACTTTAGTACCAAATTCCACTCACAAATTTTATATTGCCTCAATATAAATAAAACTAAACCATTGAAGTTGCAAAGATTAATAATTGAGACAAACTCATCACTATTTCAAATTAAGGGAATGAAAACTGAGAGAGAGAGATGAACCTTAGTGAGAATGATATCGAAAAGATTCATCCCTGCTTTTGAACCCCTAATCATTGTTTGGTGCCTGAAATTTTCATAGGAAAAAAAAATTGAGTTTGTAATGGTATGGCAGGTAATTGGGTAAGATGATGGACCATTTGAGCGAAAAAAATAATAATAAATAAATAATTCCTTTGAGTATGTATGGCTAGTCAACAAACTCTATCTATCTCTGCTTTTAATGTGGCTAATAAGGGTAACAAATAGGAGAGGGGGAGAGAGAGAGAGGATTTACACTTACATGATGTACCACCAAAGCTTGTTTGAGGATGTATCTCTCTATGCTTTGAATAGAATCTTGTCAAAGGATGGTTAATCAAGTCGCTATTAGCGTCTTTGGAAGTGAAATTGAGTATGTTCTGATATTTGGAAGAAACAAATATTGCATAAAAGATTAAGTTTGAACCCGAAATTTAGAGAGAGAGTACTAGTGGAGTTGCAATTTGTTACTGCGTTGATCATTAACTGCTACTATTTGTTGTTGTGTTGATCATTAACAGATGGTTCCATAGTTGTAGGACTTTTAATTTGTTGATGAGGTCTATCCTTAACACATTGCCATTAACTTCCTCTATATTGAGTTTCCTTTTGTGTGGAAATAAAGGGTGGGAAGCTTAGGTGGAGGGGGAGTGGGTTGACCATCTCTCTTATCCCTCTCTGTTTCTTTCCTCCAGAATTTTCTCTCTTCTTTAGAGCACCCTTCAACGCTTGCTTCATTTGACTCCTCGGTATTTGCATTGCTATAAATACAATGAATATTTGGATGGATATTTATAATGTGATCTTAGTTTTGGCACCAAAATTAACAAAATTTTTTGAAACATATGGCACAAAATTGGACTCTAATTTCATGTTTGAATTGAACAATTGGAAGTATAATTATGGTGTGATCCTCATATAAATATAGACACATGGCACAAAATTGGAACTCTAATTTGGAACTCTAATTTGAGTTTCTCTCAGCTTCACCTATTATTACTACTATTCGCAAACCCATGCGATACGTGGGAATAAATATTTATTTTGTAATTGTAATTGTAATATAATGTATAATTTGTTCTCCCTAAAAATTAAACAATTGCTTTTCGGTCCAATTAGGTCTAATTCAGTCCACTTTGGTCCCATTCAATCCAATTTGGTCCACTCGGTCAATTTCGATTGCTTTCGGTCCATTTTGGACTCATTGGGACTTAAATTAATTCTTTTGTAGGTTGCCTTTTTAAGTTCAGCTCAAAAATTCATTTTTTTTCCTTAATTTATGGGTTGAAAAGTATGAGATTTTATTATATCTAAGCTAAACTCTTTAGTTTTGAATTAAAAAATACAAACAAAATAAACATTAGAAATTAGAAATATGAGCCCTAAAAATGCAATAAAAATTATAAATATTCAAAAGTATTATTTGGCCCACATCGGTCCTATTTGGTCCATTCTACCCACTTTAGTTCTATTTGGTCCACATTGGTTCTATTCAGTCCACATTGGTCCTATTCGGTCCAATTTGTCCACTTGGTCCTATTTAGTCGACTTCGTCCTATTCGGTCCACTATGGTCTTATTCGGTCCTATTTGTTCCTACTCGGTCTACATTGGTCCACTCTGTCCTATTCAGTTCACTTTGGTCCTATTCGGTCCTCTTTGTCCCCATTCAGTCCTATTTTGTCCATTCAATCCACTTTGTTCCATTTGGTCCATTTGTGTTCACTTCGGTCCATTTAGACCACTTCGATTCATTTTGGTCCACTTCGGTCCATTTTTGTACACTTGCATATAAGGGAAAAGACATGTTTAGGTTGAGAGTACCTATTCTAAATCCAAATTTATTTTAAATATATATATATATATATCTCAAACTCGTAATATCTAAGATCTTTAGTATAGAATTTATTGTTGCTACACTTTTGTTGAGCCATTTTTTTTTTTTTTTGAAAAAATTTGTTGAGCCATATTAACATAGCATCTCAATCAACTTCGGTCCGGCTAAATTTAAGTGAAAGTCTTTCTAAACATTAAGGTTATGAATATAAAAATTTAATATTTGTGGCAGTTACTCATTTATTTTAACATCATTACTTTTAAATGAATTGCATGAGGTTGATTATACATTCAAGCAAAAAATAATAAAATAAACAAATAAACAAATTGTGTGTGGGTGTGTGTGTGTGTGTGTGTGTAACTGGACCAAATTGACCGTACAAACCAAATTGGATCGAATAAACCTAACTAGATCGAATTAACCAAATTGGATTGAATAGATCGATGTGGACTGAATGGACCGTATGGACCAGATTGGACCAAATGGACTAAAGTAGACCGAATTAGACTGAATGGACCGAACTGGACCGCATAGACCTAACTGGACCGAATTGGCCAAGTGGACCATATGGACCAAATTGGACTGAATAGACCTAACTGGACTGAATTGGCCAATTGGACCAAATAGACCTAGGTGGACCAAATGGACTGAATAGACCTAAGTGGACCATATGGACCAAATTGGACCTAATAGACATAAGTGGACTGTATCGACCAAATTGGAACGAATAGACCAAATTGGACCAAATTAACCAAATTGGCTGAATAGACTTAGGTGGATCGTATGGACCAAATAGATCAAAGTAGATAAAATGGACCAAACATGACCGAATTGACCAAAGTAGACCAAAAGGACCAAACTAGACCGAATAAAGCTAACTGGACCGAATGGGCCAGGTGGACCGTATGGACCAATTGGACAGAATAGACCTAACTGAACCGAATTGGCCAAATTGGACTGAATAGACCTAGGTGGGCCGAATGGAACATATTGGACTGAATAAACCTAAATGGATGGAATGGACCAAATAAGTGGACCATATGGACCTAATAGACCTAACTGGACCGAATAAACGTAGGTTGCCCTATGGACCAGAATGGACCGAATCGATCGAAGTGGACTGAATGGACGAGATTGGACCAAACAGGACCGAATTGACCAAAGTAGACCGAATTGACCAAACTGAACTGAATAGACCGAATTGGACTGAATTGACTGAAGTAAACTGAATGGACCTAATTGAATTGAAGTGGATTGAAGTAAACTGAATTGGACCAAAATTGACCAAAGTGGACTGAAGTAGACCGAATCGGACCAAATTGATGAAGTGGAAATGCCAATTTGTTATTAGCATAGCCAAGAATGTGTTTTGATATAAATTCAAATTCTTACTTCCAAAATAATCAAATATTAACTCAAACAAAAATCAAACCAAAACTATAAGAGAGAAAAATATGCTACTCGTAATGGGAATCTAAAAAATACAATACTAAAATGTATGAACCCAAAATAGAGTTTTAAAAAATCACAATGATTCATCAATATAAAGAAGAGTTGTAAGAAAGAATTAAAAAAAAATGAAGAGAGAGAGAGAGAGAGAGAGAGAGAGAGAGAGAGAGAGAGAATAACCACATTTCAAGAGAGAATGCGAGAGAATAATAAGAAATTTATAGAAAATAATATGAGAAAAAAAAATTAAAAATTAAAAATATTGTAACAAACACCAAATTATCCAAGTCATGTTATGTTATGTAATAAAATAGCATTATATTCTTATATACTATTTTTATATATAATGCAATAGGATAATATCTATGAAATCAAAGAGAAGAAAAAAAATAACAACTTAAAAACATAACTTAATCACATCAACCCAGAGTAGAGTTTCAAATAATACAAAAACTTATCAACTTAAAGTAGAGATGCAAGAAATATAAATAAAAAAAATCCACCAAAAAATAAAATTTTGAGAGAGAGAAATAACCTTATGTGTGTGGGAAAACTATGTATAGAATGAAATTGAGAATTATAAATTTATAGTAAGAGGGGGAATAAGAAAAACAAAAAATAAAGGAGGATAAAGGGGTTGAGGAAAAGTGATATTGAGATAGATAGTAGTGGGGAGATGAAAAGATAAAAGGATGGGGAAAAGTTGGTGTAAGTATAACATTAAGTTGGGAAATTAATTAAAGAAAAAAAAAGTTAAAATAAAAAAGAATGTTGGAAATGAGTAGATGATGTGGCTGCTGGTGTGGCTCAACAGGAGCGTAGTAACAATAAATGTTACGTTTCAACTTTTAGATATATATATATATATAGATATAGATTATTATTATTATTATTATTATATATACTAGTAGTGAATCCTACACGTTGTGCGTGATAATTTTTTTTAGGTTGGTTTCATTAAATTTATTTATTATTTCATTTTTTACTAATTTAATAAATAGTAATGTAATTTATAATCATATTTTAATTTATTATAGGGACAATCACAAATGTAATATATACATATATATATATATATATAATTTTTGTTGTACCAAATCAAAACAATACAATTTTTCTCAAGAATTCAAAAGGTAAGTTAGCAAAAATATTAATTTTTTAATAAAATTTATTTATAATATTTTGTGTATCATTAAAAATTATATAAAATTTGAAAAATTTTCTTTTAGTTTTAAACAAACTTTCTCAAACCAGAAAGTTTCTACTATACAATCAAAAACACCGAGAAACTTTAAAAATTAATAAAAATCAACAACACTATAATTCCAAAAATCAAAATAAAAGATTGCAACTCTTTTTCCTTAAAAAAATAAAAATAAAATAAAATAAAATAAAAAATGAAGAGTACAAATCTAGAGGGGAAAAAGTAGAGAAGTTTGTTTGAAAAAAGAAGTATTGTGTTAATGTTGTCATAATCTAATCTAACATCTAATCCAACATATGAAAAATGAATAGATAAATAAATAATTTTAAACACAAAATTGAATTTGTTTTCTTAAAAATCTCAAAGAACACAATAATGAAATAAAGAAGATAAAAAAAATATAAAATATTCGTAAACGATTAAAACAATTACTTAATCATCTAAGAACATCATATAATAAAAACATAACAATTCGCTGCTAATATATTTAACACAATATTTACAAACAGTGAAAAGAAACTGCACAAATACCATTGTCTTCAACTACACTAATTGTTCTTCATTAGCTTGTCCAAATTATCCTATAGTTTTCCAAATAAATTAAAATCTGACAATACAAAATATAACATATTATAATATGATTTTTCCCCAATTTAGATCAACATCAAACGTCATTCATTAAAAGTATTTAGTGTAGTAAATAAAATGATTAAAAAAAATACTTGCATCAAGGAACACATATGAATTAGTTAATAATAGGACGATAAGGGAATGAATCTCTAGTAGGAGAACCTCCTATGGGCAGTGAATATTTGTTTATAGAAAATTTTAAAAAAGTTGAATTCTAAAAAACAAATATTCATCAGTCTAAGGTAGAGGTATGGGGAAAATAAAAACAATCCAACAAAAATTTTAAAAAAAAAAATTTGAGAGAGAGAGAGAAATAACCTTTTTTGTATGAGAAAAATATGCATAGAATGGGAGAGAGTGACAAATTTATAGTAAGATGATGGAAATAAGAAGAGCCAAAATAAAGTAAGATGAAGGGGCAAAATAATATGTAAAGTTAAAACCGTTCAAGATGAATATATATAGACAATACTTTTATTTGATTATCCATTTATTTATTATATAGATTATAACATCAAAATTAAAGTAGATGAATATGTAAAGTTAAAACCGCCTAAGATGAATTTGTAAAGCCAATATATTTATATATATATATATATATATATATATATAATATTGTAAAAAAATTAAAGGTAAAAAATAAATATGAAAAAGACTAATTATGTGGCTAATGGCGTGGCAATGAGGTGGCGTAACAGAAACGTAGCAATAATAAATGCTAGGCTTCAATTTTTAGATATACTAGTGTTTAACTCTGTGCACATGCAAGGGTTCATTTAAAAACAATCACAATTATACACACACACACACACACACACACACACATATAATTTAGAATCTAATTGGATCCAGACTCTTCGGTTTTTGCACCCAATAATTCACTTGCCACAAAAATTAGAAAATTAGTTGAGACCCAGGGCACAAAATTGAACTTCAATTTAGAATCTAATTAAATTTAAACTCTTTGATTTTTGCACCTAATAATTCACTTGATACACAAACTTAAAAATTAGATAAGATACGTAGCGTAAAATTAGACTCCAATTTAGAATTTAATTGAATTTTCTATTAGCTTTGCGTATTAGACAGTGTTACCATGCATAATAAATAAAAACTTGATTATCCATTACAAAATAAAATTCCTTAAAAATAAGCATACTTAAGCACTTTGTCCCTCTTAAATAAAAATATTTCTTACTGTATTAGTCCACACAAGTTCCAATTAAATGATTACATTTTACATTACATAGATTATTACATTTAACATTACACAATATTGTGTGTCTATTCTATATCATGTGCGTATGTCATCAACTTATATAGTTTTTTGCTAAAAGTGTGTCAAAATATACTTGTACTTAAAAAAAAATTAAGAAAAAATAAAGTTTTAAAAAGTTGTACATAAACTGATAAGCTAAAAACTAAAAGCTGGCTAAATAAGTTGAATACAAACGGACACTAAAGGGTAAAAAATAATCCTGCTCCAGATCATGTTTAGGACAAAAAAAGCAAGACCACTGCAATAAGGCTTTGAGAATCTCTTGTATATCACCTTTAGTTTGGTTTCCATTTCAACATAATGAAACCCAACCAAGAGCTTAACACAATCCCTGCAATAAAGGAAGCCAACTCAAATTATTTATTTATTTTTTGGCAGCGCTAATTAGTAAATGATTGATGTAAACCATAGAGTTGTTACCTGACGACACCATTACACCAATCACAGCAATACAATAAGAAGTATATAGGTTGCTAATCTAAGATACTCTATTGAAAATTAAAAATACTAAGTAGAAACATAAACAACTATCATCAAGAGCTTAAGAAAAATATTAACACATAAAACTTAGTGTCGAATTGGGCAACCCATATATCCACAAGTACTATCTATAAATTTAAGCACCCGTGACAATCTCCACATACAGTTTTTAGAAGAAAAATGAAAGCAAGAGAGATAGAGAGAGGGAGTACCTTTAATGAATTTCAACTCCAATAGCTATTCCATTGCAATGACCTTCATCAACTTTTTCAACAAACTTTAACAGCTTCTAACTTAAGAGCCACAAAATTAAAAGAAACGATTAATTTCCATTAGTCAAATGAACCATAAAAAGATAAACTATCTAAACCTAGGAAAAAAAGAAAAAACCATTAATTTTTTTTAAAAGCAGTAAAACACATAGATATGCCACTGCACCCAAATGAGAACTAAAAAATATGAACCTTCTTAAACTCTTTACCCAAAAATCTCTGCTACTTTTATAACTTAATAGATTAGGTTTACTAATTCAAGAAAAACATTTGCACTTGCACAAAAACACAAGCACATGCTATGCAACAGAGTGGAAGATCATATAAGAGAGAACAAAGTCATATGGTGTTTAAAAGAATAAGTACCTGCTTAGTGACAAATTGTTGTATAGAGAGAAGCGGCATCCAGTAGCATAGATATGGTTGGTAGCATAGTATGCAGATTGTAAAATTAATCACATAACAGCCCTAAACCATTTCAATCCTAAAATCCAAAACAAAAACACAAAAAAAAAAAAAAAAAAAAAAAAAAAAAAAATTCTAACTGAAATCTCTAAATCAATCAATCCAACCAAATATCAAAACATAAAGCACAGTTAACACTCAATTAAAAAAGAAAATTACTGTTGATGGTTCAAATAAAATGGAAACTATACCTGGTAGTGCTGTTTTTACTCAAACTTGGATTGCTTCCAATGACAAATGAAATTCACAATTGAATCCAAGAGAGAGTTAAATAAATAAACGCTAAGTGGAACGATTGGAAACTCTTGGCTAGGAATACTCATTCAAGAAGCATAAAAGAAATTGAAAAGATCAAAAATACTCTGCTCTCTACGTGATTGAAAAATTAACCAAAACAAATTTAACTTGAAAATCCAAAACCAAACCAAAGCAACACAAATACCCTAACCATAAACCAAATCTAATCCAATAAACTTAATCAAAATCAAATCTAGCCCAAATGCCTAAATCGAACCTATAGTGCCAAACACCCAAACATAAATCATAGTTACCACATAATTTTAAAAAGAATAAGAAAACCTTTACCAGTAACGGTTCCAGCTTCATGACAATGGAGGCTGCCCTGAGATTTATGTCTTTTTCAATCTCTGTTTTTCTTCTATTTTTAAATAGTGTAACATTCTTAATGGGTTCATTATCTCAACTGAAGGCTCTTTTCTTCCTTTTCTTCCTTTTCTTCTTTAAAAATATGGCAGCCATTGGTGAGAGAGACACAAAGACCTAAACTGAAACCAATCCAAACAAATATAAAAAAACTTGATCATATTTAATGCACAAACTAAAATGACCTAAATCGAAACCACTCCAAATAAAATATCAAATTATGATCATATTTAGTGAACATATTGAAAAATGAAGAGAGAAACTTATAGGTAGCGTTTCTAACATGATGATGGTGGGAGGATTGTCATTAGTGGGAAGTCTACCTAATATTGACTTTTATTTTTTTTTTTAATAATAACTAATCAGTCAGTAACAAACGAAAAGGAAATTTATTTAAAAATAAATGCAATAGAAGATGGTTAATTGACAATCACAACTCTTTATTGATCCAACATGAGATCAAAACATGCATAACAAGAAATAATAATAATACACAAAGAAACAATAATTATATCAGTAATTACATGACAAATTGACAAATTCCAACTCTTTTCGCCCTCCATGCCTTTCTCTTTAACGGACTGTCTTAGTTTGGGTTTTCAAATTGTGTTTTTTTTTTTTTTTTTGGTCTTTTTTGTTTTTTTTTTTTTTTTAATCTCTTATAGCTGTGAAACTGTGTTAAGTAAATGGTTAATACCAAACTGATGTAGTGTTTGGGTTTGAGTTTTTAGACATGCGAAAAACTGGCTTTTCTGAGTTTTCTCTTTTAATATGTACACATGTCAGAATTTTAAGCGTGTTTTTTTTCTAACATGGCAGCACCTCCTTCTATTACCTGTGCTATGCACGGGGTACCCTTCTATTCAAAGAAACCATCTCTAGATAGATGCTAAGATTTGAAGATATTTGACCCAATACACTAACATATTCCATAAAGTTTCAATTCCTATGAAAATCAAATGCCTTTATCTACAATCTAAAATTCCCAGGAAGAGAGAGAGAGAGAGAGAGAGAGGATAGATACAGCCAGTTTATGGTATATTAATAAATTTCCAATTCCATGCAAACCAAGAAAAGAAGATACTAGACTTCAACCAAAAGGTTCTCTCCATTATACTAAGCAGGAAAAGAAATGATACAAAACAGCTATTCACATGTATTTAAACATGACATATTTAGTAATCATGTGCCTTGTGTAGATGATTTAATAAATTATACGATTTAATAGATGCGGGTGGTCATCTAAATCGCTATGTAATGTAATTGATTGGCAGAGATTCCTTCAAACAAATTTGGCAGAAAAGTTGTCTAGGAAATAAGGCAGCATATTGTAGCAAATACAATAGCAAAAAGAGCACCAGAACAGATGAAAATTTTTGCAGTTCTCCACTGTTGAGAAACTGAAGCACCACTTCAAAAACCAACAAAAGCTTTTTAATTTCTCAAAGCTTTTCTAATCAATCTAATGAATCACAAAGTGAAGCAAAAAACAAAAGTTAGCATCTTATTATATTTTAATAATTTTCCTCACACTTTTAATAGCAATTGAAAGACTACAAATAACTACTTTCGAATCAACACAGCAACAATGTAAGAAAAGGAAAAATGGAAAGTTTGAAGGGAGGATTTTCAGGCTTGTCATGATTCTTCTCATAGCAATTAGTTTTTAAAGGATCAAATGAGTTAGTCCAACTCAAAGACAGCATAACTTCAAGTTCAATAATATGATGGTCATTTCATTACCAATAAGAATTGCCTTAAACATTAAGATCTTCCAAACAAACTCAATGGTATTGGACATCCTTCGAAATGACCACATCCTTCAAATGACTTGTATTTATTATTTAAGAGAACTTGCTAATAAAGTTATTATGATTTATGAAACCACTTGCAATTATGATAACATCACACAATAAATTTTAAAATTTCAATCATAATTGATAGAAAAGATAGCCAAAAAAAAATGTTAGAAATTTAGACCCCTAAAATACACAGATTGCGTAGCCTAGATTAATTAGCCAAGTTGTTACTTAGTCAAATTATGTAATTCTAGGTTAAAGCAATCAAATAATCATATCAAGATATAAAGCAGCGGAATAATAAATAACACAAGATATGATTACCCAGGAAACCACTCGGTAAAAACCTGGGGAGGATTTGACCCACCGATCCTCAAGGCATAATAGAATTCACTATGAAAGAATTGAAGTTCTTACAGAAGGACTACAAGCTCCCCGCTCGACTTCCTAATGCTACCCACCAGTAAAACTTCCTGACACGACCACGCGCAGGCTCCGAATCCACGGACTACTTCTTTCTTGAATTCTTCAATCAGCTACAAGCTCCCCGCTTGCTTTTCTTTTAATCTTCAATGGCAGCAACCTTGTTGATCATCAAGATGTAGAAAATATCTCTACCTTGAAAACCCTAAGTTTATGTGAAGGAAAGCTCCTCTAAGATCTCACAAGAGATTCACATAAACAGCAAATATGAGCAACAAAGACTTAGAGAGGTTTGGGTACAAAACCCTAAAAATAAAAGGAGGCACAAGAGGCACTCTAATCTCTCTTTTCCAAGTCTGAAAAACGTTCTAGGGTTTTCCTTATATATAGCAGTGTTTTACTTGAACCCCAAGACGTTTAAATAGAGTTTGGGCTGAGTTGGAACTCTGCAGAAAACGCATCTAACCCAAGATTCGATCAATCGAGCCTAAGCTTCGATCGATCGAGCCAGGCAGAAATCCTCCAATACATCTGCAGCCTCTCGATTCCAACTTTACAATAATTAATCAACTTTGAGCAAGACTAAACATATTGTTTTGATCATGGTTTGCCAATATTACACATTAGAGTTCTAAATACATAAAATCCTAAATCTTTAGAACCTAACAAAAAAAAAAACCCTACTCAAACAAATTGCACAAGGGAATTCCACAATCGATTGGGGTTTCGATCATCCATCTAAAACATACATCGCAAAAAAAATACAATTTTTCTCCCATTTCCATTGAAAAATCAATAAATAAAAACTAAAAAAAGAGGGTTAAAAAATCAAACGAATCTCACCTAGATTCTTCAGTTGGGATATGATTCCAATATCTTCAATCATCTATCCCGGTGATGGCTAACCCTTTTGAAGCAATGGACAAACAAACACCACCCATTCTTTTATGCAGCCAAACTCTCTATATAAAGACAATTTTTCAACAAATCTATTAGAAACAGATCCATATCAAGAAAATCATAAAATATGAATAATCCAAACAGGAAATAAGCTAGAGAACCATATCAGGGAGATGGAGAGAAAACAAACACTCACAGAGAGATAAAGAGAGCAATACCTTAGTACAATCATCGAACACTTTCCGAAGAAGAACTTCATAATTCAAAGGCAACTTCAATTCTTTGAATCAAAGCCTACCTTCTGAATTTTCTATTGTTGCAAAGAAGGAATGGGATAGCATCTGAATCGTCTATTATTGCAGATAACGAACAAAGTTTTTAAGTTTTCACGGTTTTTTTTTTTTTTTTGCACTTCCTTCTAGATTTTCTTTTTTCCTCCATTTGTTGGCTTAGAACGAAACATGCAAGCAATAAGACATGGAACAGAGAGAATCCAAGAGAGGAGAATTGAACCCGCTATTCTGAACTGTGTTTTTATGGAGTTGCAGAGAAGAGACAGAAGTTAGAGTGAGTCTAAATTTTTGATCGGGAATACGACATTTAGGATTTTGGGTTTGTGTTTTTTTTTTCTTTTTTGACAAGTGGGTTTCTGTTTTTATAAAAACGTTTGATGAGAGGAAGATTATGTTTGTTGGTTTGAAACACGCTGTTCTGGTCTGTGTGTATATGGAGTTGCAGAGAAGAGATGGAAGTCAAAGTGAGTCTGAACTTTTGATCGGGAAACATGGCGTTTGGGTTTTTGGGTCGGGGGAATGAGCGGACTAGCAGTGTGAGGGGAAACTATGTAGTAAGTTAGGCCGTTTCAAAGTTTTAAGAAAAATAGCATCTCGAGTTTTAGAAACTCAAGATCCATATTAAAACTTGAGTCCCAAAGACTCGCTTTGCGAGTGTTTTACTAGATAACTTGGACTGAAAATGCCACATAGATCTCAAGTTTTAGAAACTCGAGTTCCATGCAAAAAAAATTTTAGTGTGATCGCCCCTATAATGGCGTTTTTAAGTCCTATGGTGACGTTTTAAAGCCCTATAATGGCGTTTTTTTGCACCCATACCAGGTTCAGGAAGCCTTATAGTGGCGTTATTAAGCCCTATAGTGGCGTTATTAAGCCCTATAGTGATGTTTTAAAGCCCTATAGCAGCGTTTTCCTGCAAAAAAATTTTATAAGTGTAATCAGCCCATATCAAGTTCAGAAGCCCTATAGTGGTGTTTTTAATCCCTATAGTGACATTTTAAAGCTCTATAGCAGCGTTTTCCTGCAATTTATGAAACTTGAGTCTTTAAAACTCGAGTTCCACGTGGATTTTTTTCCACATCAACCCATCTGCTTACAAATCGAGACTTAAAAACTCGAGTTTTATCTTGGAACTCGAGTTTTAGACACTCAAGATGCTAGTTTTCAGCATTTTTTTGAAATGTGACAACTAACTAAATTTTTTGATATTTATTGTTATTTGGAAAGGGTGTTCTTTTTGGGTCGTTTGGGTGTTTTTTTTTTTTTTAGCGGGTTTGTGTTTTTATAAGATTCTCCTAAAACGGTGCACTATGCTGTATTTTTAAGAATAAACTCTATACGTGGTTGTTTTTTAAGGGGCATTTTTCCTACACGACAACACCTCCTTAATTGTAGAAAAATGTTTCTGCTATTATATATAGTAAGTATATGATATAAAACTAGCAATGGCCCCGCTCAATGCACGAATAATGTTGTAAGCTGTTTTGTGAAAAGCTTATATAGAATGTTCAAAATAGTTTTAAAATACTAACATGAAGTAATGTTGTGATAAAGTAAAGAGGTTTTTATTAAAATTAATGATGTAATACAAAATTAAAGGGATGAAGAATTTAGACTATAGAGAAAATGTTAAATAAATTAGAAAATAGTTATTATGTGGTGTAATATCTTCAAAAAAAAAAAAAAAAGTGGTGTAATAAGTTGATTGTTTGTTTAATCTTTTTTTTTTTTTTTTTTCCTGAAATTTTTAACCAAAATTTTGTTTCTTCATTGGGTTGGAGTTAGCACAAAAAATTTTGTAATTTCATGTTAATGTTTAGTTGGTGTGGGGGATGAGTATGAACTCGGGCCAAGAGCCAGAGGCCTAACAGATCATTTCTAAAAAGATGGTTCTGGCCCAAAGATGTGGGTGTAAATGAAGAGGCCTGGGGAACACAGTTCTCAGAACCAGACCGAACCGGGAGGTCGAACCGTAAAAACCTAGAATCAGGATAAAAACCGGTTTTTTAAGCATAAAGAACCTGGCATATGAGGCAATTCCATGAACCCCTAAAACCGGGGTTGGACCGCACGAACCGGGCAAGAACTGTGCAGTCCAACCCCTTAGCAATTTATTTATAAAAATAAAAAATAAATAAATAAATAAATAAATAAATAAAACTTAACACAATTTTATTCTACTTAATTAAATTATCCATCTCTTAGAAGGAATAAAAAAAAAATTATAATTAAAATCTTTCAAAGATATTGAACTTTACTTCAAAAATTAATCATAAATTTTAATGTTTTCATGGTTATTATTTTATTTTATTAACTCTCTTATTTAATTATTAAATATATGCTTGAAAATCATTAAATTTCCCTCACATATATAGATATATTAGTCAATTTTGCTAGTTTTATAAATTTAATATCTGCTTTAATTAATTATTAAATTAATTATGACGTCGTCACGATTCGACCCTAGTTCGACCTCAGTTTGACCTCAAAAACCTTGAACCTCTCCCTTTTATGATTCAATAAACGGTCCGGGTCTGAAAACCTTGCTGGGGAATCAAAGATAACTCCCCAGGGTGAATCCCATGGAGGTCTAGGCTGATTACCGTTACAAGGTTAGCTATCAAGGCAGTAAGCAGAGCCTTTCCTATAGCAGATATACAGGCATCCACGGGTAACCAATTTTCCTCTAGACCAAGGTGCCACCTTCCATCAAACTCACCTCGGGAAACACCATGAAGAGATAAGAACCACTAGAGCAGTCACCTCCGCATTAATAAGATGTTTCACCTAATCTCTTCCACATTAAATGCTAATTGATTGGCCTGAAAAATGAAAACACCCTCACAAGTCCTATTTCATGATAAAAGAGTGGCGAAAAAAAATGAGTGATGGGACAAGTATCCCCCAAATCCAGCTGGGAACGGGCTAGCTAGGGAGAGAGGGAAGGAGAAAATGTCTATAAAAGGAGGGGAGGTGCAACAGGTGAGGGGATTCAAAAAAATTGAGAGAAAAGACTTAGAGAAGAACAAGAGAGAGAAAGTTGTAATAGCATAATAGGACTAAGAGTTTTTAGCTTTCAATCCTATCCCTTGTACCTCGGGAAAGCTGTTCTTACATCAATAAAAGCCTTTTTGTTCATTATTATCTTACAATCTGTTGTTTAGGTCTCCCATTGTGGAATTTTTTACGTTTTTCCTTTCATAAATTAATTATGTAAGTCATCTTCGTTGTCGCTATCTTCATAGTGGTTGTTATTGACCCCCACAATTGGCTTATTGAAATATCATTTAAAATTTATGATGCCACGTTTATTTTATTGAATTATAATAGTGATAGGTTAAACACAAATGAAAATAGTAATATCTTATTAATAGAATTTTATTATAATCCAAAATATGTAAAGAAGTTGAGGTGGAAAGTTAAATGAAAAATTACTCTAACAAAGTGTCACATGATAGAATTGCATGGTCTCCCATACAAGGTTTTTACTTCTTATATAATTTTTTTTTTAAACCATATAAAATACTATATATATATATATATATATAGTGCATACTTATAGATAGTTAATGTGTATTTACTCCATTGACACATTCAATGAACTAAACGTTTTACATAAATGAAAACTTTGATGAGGTGGAATCTTAAATGGAAGTCTTAAAGAATGTGTCGCTTAGCATAACCTCATACTCTCCCACATGAGGTAGCTGCTTATATATATATATATATATATATATTGACTAGATGATGTCCCATGCGACGTGCAGATACTTTACATTTTTTTTTTTAAGAATCCTTTACAATTTCATTTGAAATTATTTTTAGGTATATTCAAACTTACATTTAATACTTTTGTTGTTGAATAGCATTTATGTTTGCCCACAATATTATTAAATACTTTGAAGTTTGATTTTCTTAATTCATATTTGTTTTAATTTAAAAAAAAAAAAAAATGTATTACACTATCAGATTACAACATATTATAATATTTACTAGTTAGAAGTAGACTTTATTTTTTAAACTAATTAAATAATTTTTAAATCTATAAATAAGAATTTAAAGTATAAAATACTTTTGGTACGCTAAATGGTGAAACCCAAAATAGGGGGATTGTTAAAATAAATGGTGAACATTTTATTTTATACTTTTGGATGATAATTGTTAAAGGCCTCTATATAAAGGATTTATTTGAATTGTTAAGAAAAATCTTGGTTAATTCAATTTTAGAGCTAAAAACGTATCCAAGATTTGTACTTTCATGGGCGAATTGGTAATGAAATGTCTAGACGATAGAATGCATATATTGTGCATGTTAAAGTGAAATATTCACGTACCACGCAATTTTGAAAGTCTTTACATGTTCACTATTTATGTATTACACATTTTAATTGTACTTGGAGATCTATTGAAGAAAAAAAAAATTTAAGTACTTTCTAACTCTACTATAATAATGTTTTGGTTTTTAATTTAAGTACATAAAATTAATTATTATTTGATGAAATTGCAAATATGCTCATGTTAATTTTTTTTAATGGAAGTTGTAGCTTTAGATTGCAATAAAGTTTATAGCTAAACTTTGTCCATAATTTTATTTAACACTATATTTGTGGTTTCAAATTAAAACCCCTTTTTACATTTAAAATAGTGGTCATTATCCAGAAGACAAAACTTAGATATAATCTTTTAGGTAATGTCCGTTAAATTCCCCAATTAAATCATTCCATGTGGTCACTTAATCCAAATAAGCACAAACGGTGTCAACTCTAATGTGGTGGACAAATTTTTTTTTTTTTTTTTAACAACAACAAAAATGTGATGGCAAGAGTACCGACTGAGCATAAATATAGAGTAAAATGGAAAAGGTAAAGACAAACAAAGTCGCATAGCTATAAGTGTGTTAATCGAAAACACAGCCAAATCCACCATGGCCAACTACTTAAGCTTTTCTCTCAGCCTCCTACGACTCACCAACAGCTAGGGGTGTACAACCAACCCGCCAAACCCAACCCGACCCGACCCAAACTAGGTCGGTTTTTAAAACTTGGTGGGTTGGGTTGGGTTACAAATTTTTTTTTTTTTTTATAACGGGTTGGGTTGGGTTTAGGTCATAAAATTACAAACCCAACCCAACCTACCCATATTTTAATATATATTTAAAATATATTATATATTTAATAAATTTAAAAATTTAAAAAAAAAAAAAAAAAAAACAGTTGTAAAGCGCTTCCTCAGTTCCTACTATCATATATTATATAAAATCCTATTAGTTCTTTTGCTATATATTTAAATATATTATATAATTAATAAAAAAAAATTAAAATTTTAGATATATTTTGTTTATAACTAAGTTAGGAACTCATGTATATTTTGTTTATAAGTGAATTAGGATACTAGTTCATTTATATTTTGTTTATTAACTCAGTAGGTACTTAGACTTATTTTGTTTACAACTGAGTTGGAATATTAGTTTATAAATTAATGTATATTTATCAACTCAAGTGCCAAGTCTGATATATTTTTTTCTGCTCAATTTAATAATAACAGTAATAAAAAAAATTGTCCAACCTATGGATTCAACCCGACCCAACCCAACCCATGTGGGTTGGGTTGGGTTGAGTTGGACTTATGCTACGGGTTAGGTATTTTTTTTTACCCACCATGGTGGGTTAGGTCAAAAAATTCCCTCAACCTGACCCAACCCGACCCATGCACACCCCTACCAACAGCAGTAGTAGTCTTCCACTCGTACCTGCATCATTACCTCTCTCTCTCTCTCTCTCTCTCTCTCTCTCTCTCTCTCAGCCCAGACCCAAAACCAAGATCATCCTTCAAAGCCACAGCCAGCTTATCGCCACCACTCCAAGTCATGGCTCTCTTTTGTTTTCTCTCATCTCGATTTGTCTCTGCTTCTCTCTCACTCTTAAATTGTGTTAGATCCTCTGATCTCTCTCTTCAATCTACTCCATTCAATCTATATCTTCTGTGCTAAATTTTCAATAATTGAATGGGTCTATGTTTGGGTTTATCAGATTCAAATGGGCAATTGGGAATGGTTGTGTCTTAGGCTTCTTCTTCTTCTTTTTTCTTTTTTTTTTTTTCTTTTTTTATGAGTCTTCAAATGGGATTTTTAATGAGAAACACATGGTGTTTTAATGTTATTTGGTGAATATGTCAAAGAGACACATGACTGAATTTCAAAAGAGGAACCTAAGATACAAGACATAAAGAATTGTATCTAAGTTTTGTTCTTATCCAAAATATTTCCCCGAAACATTATTTTTAACAATAATAAATAGAATAATATTATTTTTCCCTAAACGTATGAGAGATGAGTACCATTTAACTCCAAATTCAAAATGATGCACTCTATTGTCATATGCTTTGAATCATCACCATATTTGTGAATTTACATGTTGAGACTTAGGATTATATTTGTATACTATAACCTACACTATATTTGTCAAAGAGACCTAGGCCCAAGCCTAGTGCCAGTCCCATATCCAAAATCTACATAAAAGGGTAAATTGTCTCAATTAG
Source organism: Quercus variabilis (assembly GCA_030445155.1). Lineage (NCBI taxonomy): Eukaryota > Viridiplantae > Streptophyta > Magnoliopsida > Fagales > Fagaceae > Quercus > Quercus variabilis. Next base: position 22,562,472 of record CP129455.1, on the reverse strand, counting down.
GGTTTACGGCGACCCATCTGTAGACATGGCAAAACGGGTAGGTTAAGTCGAGTTCAGGTCGGGTCAATCAAGTTACGGGTCACATGTCATTTTAAGCAAGTTAAAAACAGGTTCGGGTTGCGAGTCGAGTCGGGTTGGGTCAGGTTGACCTGTATTTTTCACATGATTTTTTTTTTTTAAATTTTTGTAAAGAAAACAACATGTATTTTGCCATTTGGAAAGTTATGCAAAAAATTACTTGATGTAAAATGCATTATTTTGAATTCACCACTTATATCAAAAATGAACTCAGTTAAACTTATTAATACTTATTCAACAATTTTAAAATTATACAAATCCTAACATTACTATTTAAAACAAAATAACACAAAGATAAGTAAAACAAATACACAAGTTTTATTTCTACACAATATCAACATCCCAAAACATATAACAAAACTACAAATGACTTATTGGATAATGTAAAGTTGTGATTTACAACTATGTGTTTTGTTGGCTTATATTCCGTGCCAAATTTGATTGTAATTAATATCAATTGTTTATACCCTGTATTAGGTGTGGGAATTGATGTAAGGGGTGTGTGATAGAGAGTGTGTGAAGACTCAAGCATATTGGAAGCTGATGGAATCTCGCGGGTATGTCGCGACTAAGCTTCCCGCGAAGTGAGGCATGTGCCCTGCACATGCTGGAATGCGAAGAGTCAGTCCAGGTGGAGACAGCTGTCTCTCGCGAGTATCTCGCGGGTAAGGCCTTCCCGCGAGACACCCGCGAGACAAGCTGTTCTGCCAGCCTGTACTGAATGACTCACACATTTTGCACCTATCCTATATAAACCCCCATTACCCACAAATGTTGAGGAATGCTTTCAGAGAGAAAACCCTAGCCAAACACATTTGGAATTAGAGATTGTCATCCCCACCTTTCTCTATACACTTGCTTGTGGTATCTCCTCAACCCTTCCCTCTCCATTTTTCCATACCATTGAGAGGTTGATAGCCCAAACACTTACCACACCTTTTGAGAGTGTTGAGTGACGTTTTGGTGCTGCTGGGAAGCATTGGAAGAAGCCTGGAATGGCAGATGCAACATGGAGCTTGTTGCGGGATCCGGAGAGCTAGACAAGACACGGTTCCGAGAAGCCTTGTTGGAGTAGGAGCTTGGAGGGCTTAGGTACATCGGGTAGATTAGGCTTGGAGGGTCTCTTGCTTACTCATGTATCCCAACTGATTGTCTAGTGGATCAATTTCCGCTTGGAGGGCGGCGGAGAGGTTTTTCGCCGAGTTCTTCGGTTTCCTCTTCGAGAACACGTCTCGGTGTTTTCTGTGTTTGCATCCTTCTTCCCTACTCTTGTTTTATTCCATTATACTGCTGTGTTGCTTAGTTTATGGATTAGAGTAGCTTACTTGTTCATCCGCTCGCTTTTACACTATTCCGCACTTTATATCAAAGTTGTGTAAAATCTATCGAGCCGTAATTTTAATTAGGGGGTCTAAACAGCTCTTGTGTTTTCAACACGTTTTTGAGCTTTCAATTGGTATCAGAGCGGGTACACTTACTTGGTTTAAATACCTTAGTGTGATCCTTGACCCTATTTGAGATGGACCGGTCTCAATCGCTAAATGTTCCACCATTTTTTGATGGGAACAATTACGCATTCTGGAAAGTCAGAATGAGAGCATTCCTATGTTCTATTGAAGATACCGTTTGGGATGCGGTAGAGCTCGGCTGGACTAAGCCGGAAGCTCCTAAGGCTAATTGGGATAAGGCGGCTCTTGCAGCAGCCAATGCTAATAGTAAAGTTTTAAACGCTATATTTTGTGCTGTGTCTCCTGATGAATTCCACAGAATCTCTCATATGACAGTAGCCAAAGAAGCTTGGGAGATTTTGGAGACCACTTATGAAGGTACAAAGAAAGTTAAGGACACAAAGCTTCAGATGCTCACCACCAAATTTGAAGAGCTCAAGATGGGTGATGATGAACCGTTTGATTCATTCTATGGGAAGCTCAATGAAATTGTAATTGCTAAACTCAATCTTGGGGAGAAGATTGAAGATGCTAAAGTGGTGAGAAAAGTATTGAGGTCCTTGCCCGAAAGCTTTAGAGCAAAAGTTACAACCATAGAGGAAAGCAAGGATTTGGATGAGATTAAAATTCAAGAATTAGTTGGGTCTCTCCAAACATATCAGATGGGACTGCCTTCCCATAAGATGAGTAAATCACTTGCTCTCAAAACCATCACCGAAAGGATGAGTGATTCCTCCGAAGAAGATGGGGTGGAGAAGGAAGTAGCCTTTCTTGCGAAAAACTTCCGAAAATTTCTGAAAATGAAGAACAGCGGGAAACCATTCAACAAAGGAAGATTTTCACCTTCAAGAGGTGATAGGAAAGAGTCTACAAGAAAAGAAGGGAGAGAGTTTCAACCTTCTTCAGAAGTTATATGCTATGAGTGCAATGGCCATGGACATCTAAAGAAGGAGTGTCCAAATTTTCTGAGGGGAAAAGGCAAAGCTTATGCCACGACACTCAGTGATTCAGATTCCTCTGATTCTGACTCGGAAGAGAGCTGTGACGAAGAGGGAAATTACTCCGCATTCATGACCATTGCTCATGTGGAGTCATCGAATGATTTGGGTGCACTTGTGAAGGAGCTTGGTGAGCATTCGGATTCAGAGTCTATTGGGATTGTGGAAGAATCAGATGCTGAAGAATAAGAAGAGAATTCAGCTAATCTTCAAGAAAATTACTCCTTATTACTTGAAAAGTCGGGAGAGTATGCCAGAGTAGCCAAGGCGGCTGTCAGGAAAATGAAGAAAGCTGAGGAAGATTGCAGAAGTCTCTTGATCAGATATAAAGAGGCTAAATGTGAGATTGAGACATTAAATGGCGAGTTGTCTGAAACCTATACGAAGGTGAGGTTTCTTGAGCAAGAGGTAGTGCAAGCTCATGCCAAGATAGAGAGAGTCTCCTCCCAGAAGTTAGATGATGTTATCTCATCTCAAAAACCTTCTTCAGACAAATCCGGGTTGGGATACACCGGAGGAAGTAGCTCATCAGCCAAAACTATCAAAGAAGTGAAATTTGTGAAGGCCATAGAGCCTAAGGTAGAAGAAATCATCCCTGAGATTATTAAGGCTGAAAAGAAGAATGTGAGTGAGCAACGGATGGTAAATAAGCCCCGAAATCATTTCATGGGTAGACATGAAACCAGAGGAAGATCTCTCCCAAGATCACAACGGAGTCCTAGAACGGATTATGTGTGTCACTACTGCGGAATGCAAGGACATACCAGACCCAATTGTCAAAAGCTGAGATCAGACAACAATTCAAGCGCACCTCGGTCACGAGGAAGGAGAAATGACATGAGGACTTGGGGTGGTGAACAACCGAGAAGTCAAAATCGGGATCCTAGCATGATGGACGTGATGAAAATGATTGGTGCCTTCACCACCTGCTTGGAGAGTTTTACCAGAAGGTTTGAGAGTCCAAATTCTCGTACCCAATCCGTTAAGGATATCACCCCAAACGCACGTGACGTGTGGGTGAAAAAGGGTACTCATGCGTAAGCATTATAACATGTCCATGCATAAATTCTTTCAATATATAGGGACTTTTGCTGTTGCATATTTTCATGCATTTTTTATTACTTTGTCTTGAAGATTTGTTCAATCTGTCTTTGGTATTTCTTTTGTTTTCTTGCTCTTCTTTGGGTGTGTTCAAAAATTTCAAAAACACATAAAAATTAGAAAATCCAAAAAGTTTGATCGCTTTGTTGAGTTTTGTCTCAAAACATGTTTTGCCTTGTACCTCTGTACTTATGGCTTTGTGCATTTAATGAGTTTAGCTTGTTCCTCATGCACTCATATCATTGTGGAAGAAATTCTGAAATCTATGTGACTGTTGTAAATAGATCTTCAACCTTGTCATGAATGATTAGTGAATGGTTTTGTTGACCTTGAGACTTGCATAGACTCATGCCTATATATCTTCCCATTTTTATTTTTTTTAAAAGAGCTCTCTAATTGTAAATCTCCAAATGAAAAGAGATATAGAGCTGCAAAAGCCTGTCGCACAAACTAGTATTTGACTAGGAAAAAGGGAAAGCGACCAAAATATAATGTATGATGCCCAACAAGCCAAAGGCTAACACATCAATTGAAATATCAAAAATTTCAGGCATTTTTCTCTAATTGAGATCCTCTTTGCTCAAAAGTTGCAAATGTTATGTTATATATGGAGCCAAATGAAAAGCTTCATTGATTAGTTATCAAGTACGTGTGGGAGGTCATATATGCATGTTTCTATAATTGAGATAGGTCACATAATCTAGTGCTTGTTGTGTATGCCTTGATTGAATTGATCATTGAAGCTTCACATTAGACTAAGGACTATCTCATTTTGATATCCACACACAACACACAATCTATGCTCAACGGATGTCATAATCATGTGTGTGATTGTACTTGATAAAATGTGTTTTTCACATGCTCAATCTTTGTTGATCAAATCCAAAAAGATTTTTGAGTGTTTTATTTGTTTTTGAAAGTGTTTTTATACTTTCTTGTCTATTGTTTTTGATTAAAAAGCATGTTTTTGTGTTTCTTCAAACACTGGCACAGGGGTTGTTTCGCGAGAAGCTCGCGACTTAGCGCTTCCCGCGAAAAGGGGTTGAGGGAATTCTGTATTTCATCCTGTCACACAGAAACTTTTGCGACTGTCTTGCGACTGTATCGCGACCAAAAGCTACTCGCGAAATGCTGTTTGGCTAAAATTGGATTTTTCCAATTTCAGACAGAAGCTACCGCGACTGTCTCGCGACTGTGTCACGACTTAATGCTTCTCGCGAAAAGTTTGTGCTTCAGTGGCACCTCTCGCGACTGTTTCGCGACTGTCTCGCCCCTCTATAACCCGCGAAAAACGCGTGTTTTCAGTTTTTATATAGCTGATGTGACAGTTTTTCAAACATTTGTAACTTCCCTCGCTCATCCTCTCTCAAACTCTTTCAACCCAAAAACACTATTCCATTCATTTCCCTTCAATCCAAGCATTTTTTCTGCACTTTCTTCTTCAAGGTATGTTTATTAACCTTCTCTTTATTAGTTTTTACTTATATTATGCAGATTTTTGTGTTAGGGCTTTCAAAATTGGGGATTTTCGAAACTTTGGGTTGGGTTTCAAAATTGGGCAAATTTCTTCATTTTTTCTTGATTGGGCTGTGTTCCTTTTGATGTTTCTGCACTTGTGTTGGCCCCTTGTGGCATTTTTTCATGTATTGAGGGTAGATTTACATATGTTCATGCATTATTCATGTCTTATTTGCATGTGTGCACGCTATGTGTTTGTCACAATGTCCAAGTGACATTTTTGTGACAAATTGAAATCTAGTGATGTCAATCCATGGTGTTCCACTTGCTTGACATTATTCTACTCAGGTTTAGCCTTTTTGTGTGTGTTTTCACTCACTTTGCTTCTGTTGCACATACTTGGCACACACCTAGGCACACTTAGGCACCCTCATGCATCACATGCCGCACACACTCATCAGCAAATGCACATAGACACACACACTTGCACTGTCTCGTATTTTGTTGCATTGGCATTATGCTTTATAAGTTGGAACCTTTTAGCATCAGATTTAGTGTGTTTCATTTTTTTTGTGTTTTAAGTCCAATTTGGAACTAACTTGAATCTAATGACGGTTGACTTCTAATGTGTATTGGTGCATATTTTTTCTTCTTTGCTTGGTAAAATTGTGCAGATGTCTCCCACCAAGCATGCTGCTAAGAAGAAATCGTCTTCAAAAAGAGCCCGAACTGACTCTGATAACTTCCGGTCTATAGAAGCTGATATGAAATACAATGACTGCTACAAGGACAAGACAATCATCATGGAGCGTGTAGTCCAGTTAGAGACACTTGCGGATACTTTCATTCCTGAAGTGTTCAGAGATAGAACTTGGACCAAGTTGCTGAACCCAACAGGAGTGGTCTATTCAGAGATTATCAGAGAGTTCTTCTCCAATGCCACTGTCAACGGAGATTGTATTGAGTGCTGGGTACGACATAAGGAGTTTGTGATTACAAGAGAGAGCATTCAAGAATTTCTGGAAACTCGTCCTCCATCTCAGCCAATCACTGTTGCTTATGAGGACAGAATGGGTTCTACTCACGAAATGATCAAACTTCTTGGTGGTGAACCGAAGAAATCATCCATGAACACCATCAAGTTCTCTCCAGAAATGAGGACCCTAAGCTATGTGATGATTCACAATCTTTATCCGGTCACCAATCTCACCACTCTCTCTGCTCCGAGAACAAGATTTCTATTTGATCTCTTCACGCAGAAGGAGATTGACATTTGTGGTCATATCATGCATGTCCTGAAGAAGAGCATCACCAAGCAGAATTCATGGACTGTGATGCCGTTTCCCTCTTTGATCATGGGACTGATTGCTAAGGCAAAGCTCAAGCTGCCCAGTGGCCTCACGGTTGTTCAAAGGGACTATCCCATTGGTGGTCATACACTAACTAGAAGCACTGCACACATCAAGGGATCGAAGACCGGTGTGCATACCATACCACCACCACGACAGGTTCAGCAGGAGGAAGGTGAAGATACAGAGGAAGAGATTGACAGGTTCACCTCGGTTCCTGATCCCTCTGCACAGCCATCATCTTCGGCTCCTCCACAAGGCTTGAGCAAACTGGATCAGCTGCTTGCTAAGATGGATCAGATGTCTACGGTGCTTGACTCCCATGTGCAGTACACCGCGGACCAGTTTGCATACCTTCAAGGACAGATCACCGCGCTCTCTTCCCAAGTGCAAGATTTATCTATGGAGCTCGTCTCGGATTCAGAATCGGAGCAGTTCTGACCCTTTGGCAATTCCGGTCAAAAAGGGGGAGAAAATTCTAAGGGGGAGCTAGTGAAGAGCTTGCACAGCGTTAGGGGGAGCATAGTCTAGCAACTTAGTATCATTGGTTATTGGTTTTAAAGACGGTTTTTTTTTATTCAGTTTGTTTTTAGTCACATAACTGTTTTAATGCTTTTGGTTTAAGACTTTGTTACTATGCTTTATTTAAGTATTATTTCAGATGTTTCTTTTGTGATATTCTCTATGCTTTGTTGTATACTTTGCATGTACCCATGTTGCTTTTGTAAGCTTTAAGGGTTGTTTTGCTTTATTGCATTAGTTTGTAGGCTTTTATGGTTTGTGCCATGTATTTGCAATTCTTTGCTTATGCAGCCTTTATGCTTGTGCTTTTGAAGTTTAATGTCTTACATTTACTTCACTGCATCACTCTTGTGCCCGTGTAGGATTGTTCCCAGATGCATATATGCTCTATGCATTGGTAGAGTGATGAACACTCTTGTGCCCTTGTAGGATTGTTCCTAGATGCAAATACTTTAAGTATTTTGCATTGGTTGAGTGTTGGATTTGCAAATGGTACTCTTCATATGAGCTTATCATCTTGCATATCCAGATGTTCATTCCTTGTGTGAATGAGCATAGTAATTACTTTTGTATAGTGATTACTTGGTTGATCTTGCCATGATCTAGTGTTATCTATTTCATCTTACTTGATCATGCTATTTTTGCTCCATATATTTTTCAAGTTTTCCGCATACAATGATAATACTTTGTTGTTGTGTTTCAGGAGTTACTTGTTCATATGTTTCAAGAGCTTATCAGAATCTAGAATTAGGTGTGAGTGAGTTTTGCCTGTGTTCCCAAACTCACGTTTAAGTCTAGAGTCTGTTTTAGAGTTTTGTCACGGAATAGCCAAAGGGGGAGATTATAAAGTTGTAATTTACAACTATGTGTTTTGTTGGCTTATATTCCGTGCCAAATTTGATTGTAATTAATATCAATTGTTTATACCCTGTATTAGGTGTGGGAATTGATGTAAGGGGTGTGTGATAGAGAGTGTGTGAAGACTCAAGCATATTGGAAGCTGATGGAATCTCGCGGGTATGTCGCGACTAAGCTTCCCGCGAAGTGAGGCATGTGCCCTGCACATGCTGGAATGCGAAGAGTCAGTCCAGGTGGAGACAGCTGTCTCTCGCGGGTAAGGCCTTCCCGCGAGACACCCGCGAGACACCCGCGAGACAAGCTGTTCTGCCAGCCTATACTGAATGACTCACACATTTTGCACCTATCCTATATAAACCCCCATTACCCACAAATGTTGAGGAATGCTTTCAGAGAGAAAACCCTAGCCAAACACATTTGGAATTAGAGATTGTCATCCCCACCTTTCTCTATACACTTGCTTGTGGTATCTCCTCAACCCTTCCCTCTCCATTTTTCCATACCATTGAGAGGTTGATAGCCCAAACACTTACCACACCTTTTGAGAGTGTTGAGTGACGTTTTGGTGCTGCTGGGAAGTATTGGAAGAAGCTTGGAATGGCAGATGCAACATGGAGCTTGTTGCGGGATCTGGAGAGCTAGACAAGACACGGTTCCGAGAAGCCTTGTTGGAGCAGGAGCTTGGAGGGCTTAGGTACATCGGGTAGATTAGGCTTGGAGGGTCTCTTGCTTACTCATGTATCCCAACTGATTGTCTAGTGGATCGATTTCCGCTTGGAGGGCGGCGGAGAGGTTTTTCACCGAGTTCTTCGGTTTCCTCTTCGAGAACACGTCTTGGTGTTTTCTGTGTTTGCATCCTTCTTCCCTACTCTTGTTTTATTCCATTATACTGCTGTGTTGCTTAGTTTATGGATTAGAGTAGCTTACTTGTTCATCCGCTCGCTTTTACACTATTCCGCACTTTATATCAAAGTTGTGTAAAATCTATCGAGCCGTAATTTTAATTAGGGGGTCTAAACAGCTCTTGTGTTTTCAACACGTTTTTGAGCTTTCAGATAACTCATTTGATAAAGAATAAAAACATATAAGAAATTTACAATCTTGAAAATTAATTTTATAATATATTATCAATTGTGGTTGACACTCTATTTCAATTTGAGATTTACATTAAAGTTTGATTGCTTACTTATTTATGCATGGTCATTTTTATGAATATCATATCATTGTTAAGCAACATATACTCTAGGAAATATAATAATTTATTTTGAAAAGTCGTTTATTTTGAACATAAATTGTTAAAAAATAAGTCTAAGCATTCATAATTTATGCTAATTTGATACTTTGGCTTCACTATTTTTACACTTGTGAATGTTTCTCACACATGTCTGCAATTTTAAATCTATGTTTTTAACTCTACAGATTATCTTGACATGTACTTTGCTATTTGATACCTAAAAATATTTACTCATTATAGAATGCTCAACCACATGCATTTATCTTTCAATTAATTTGCATGCAGTTATGTAAATGTGTAAGGTTGAATTTTGTCAACCATTTTGTTTGCTTTATTCCATGCCAATTTGCTTGTAATTCAGCATTTAGAAATCATGTATTTAGATGGGAATCATGTAAGGGTAGTGTGTGAGAGAGTGTGAAGAAAAGCTCAAAACTGTGCAACTTAGCAGGGCCTCGCGACTGGATCTCGCGGCTTGCAAGTCACCAAAGGAAGCACACATGTGAAGCATGCAGAGGAGCTAAAGAGTCACGCCAGCTGGAGCACTACAAGACAAAACTTCCAGTCTGGCCATTCTGTTTGTTTGCGACTTAGACTCGCAACTCAGTCAAGTCACGAAGCCAATTCGTCAGACCACTCTATTTGGGAAAAACTGACTTTTTGCATTCCAAACACACACTAGTATAAATACCCCTTATACCCACGAAATGTAGAGTGCTTCCAGAGAGAATTTTGAAAGAGAAACCCTAGAGAAAAACAAGATTGACTCATCCACAATCTTCATCCTTTGATTCTCCAAATTCCTCTACTCTCACCCTATCCATTGTTCCATCCTTGAGAGGTACATTTAGCCAAATCCTTTTCTCACCATTCCCATATCTGTGAGAAGGCTTTTTGGTGCTTAGGAAGCAGTTAGGAAGGGACCAATTGATATTGGTTAATGCTATGGGCTATAGCAAAATCCAATAAGCTAAAGAAGACAAAGGTTCGACGTAACCTTGTTGGAGCAAGAAGCTTGAAGAGCTTAGGTATACTGGGTAGATTAGGCTTGGAGGGTCTTCTGTTGTTCATGTATCCCAACTTCATTCTTTAGTGGATTATTGACCACTTGGGGGGCAGCGGAGAGGTTTTACGCCAAGGATTTTGGTTTCCTCTTCGATAACACATCGCTGTATTGTCTTTGTGTTTGCATCTCTCTTCCCTTAATCTTTGCTATTTAATTTCTACGGTGGATGTGATTTTATTTGGTTTAGATTATGTTATCAATTCTATTTTAGCTTATTTACATTTTTCGCACATTCATTGTTTGTTAATAAGTTTGAATTGGTAATTTGTAATTTGGGGGTCTAAACATTCAAGGGTGTTTTACACACATATTGAACATTCAAAATGTATCAATTGTTTTCTTAAAGTTCACAATAAACAATTAAACCAATATTATCTTAATTTTACTATTTTTTACCCCAAAAAAAAAATATTTAAATGGTTCAAGTTCGGGTCAAGTCGGGTCAGGTTGGGTTGGGTTGACCCGCAAAAAAACATGGGTCAGGTCACGGGTCAACTCGTTTTTGCTTTGGGTCAAAAAAATCAGGTTCAAGTCGAGTATTTTTCAAGTCAGGTCAGGTCAGGTCAGAAAATTCATACCCGTTTTGCCATGTCTACCCATTTGTAATCTGAATCTCTTTGTTAGGGCCATTGTCAATCTTGTTAGGTTTATGCCAATGAATGGCACATCCATTTTGAGAACCCAACGGCACGTAAGGAGGAAGTGGACAAGGTGCACCACAAGAGGAAAAAAAAAATCCTATTGCAATGAAATTTTTGGTTGCAATATGATGTGAATTGATAATAGCTTAATTTTGCATATTTATATCATTGTTAGAAAGCATTATCATACTTATTTTGAGTTAATTCATGCATTCTATATTTGGTTTTGGAATAATACTGAATAATCAATTTTGTACTTAATTTAATTTTATTGCATGAATTTGTCTTTTATAGGAGAATGGAATTAAATAAGTGGATTTGTGCAAAAAAGAAAGCCAATGGACTTTACTTTTACAAGGGTCATGATGAAGTTAAAGAAGGTCAACCCAATTATATTTAAGTCCAATTGGAGCAAGGAATCCAAGGAAATTTGCACCAAATCCAAGTCCAATTCGGATTAGGATTCTAGACTGCATATCAGTTAGTATTTTTGGCATAACGTTTGGCTCAAATGTCCAATCGAAAGGATTCAAGTTAGGCTGGAAAGTTAACTTAAAGGGATACAACTTTTTAGTTACCAAAAGTCCAAATTTTGAAGTTAAATGGGCCAAAATTGCCGGTTAAATGAAGCCTAAAAATCTAGGATTTTCTCCAAACGGAAATTCAACTTGTAATAGGATTACTTGACCTATTTAAAGGCTCTTTAGGGCAAAATTCAGGGTGGCTAGTGCTAGGACTGGGATGCAAAATAGAAAATTGGAGCAAGAGGCAATGTCACATGCAGCTTCTCTATAGCTTTTCTCCATGATAGCATTGTGACTATTTCTTTCTCTATTTTATTTGTCTAATTTAATGTTTAGTATTTTATTCTTGTGTTTTATTTCAATTACCATAAGTAGCTAAATTTATAATTAGGGTTGAGGATGAAATCTTGTTAAGGATTATCAGTAATATTTATGTGATTTGATTTTTCTCACAACAGTTGTTTTTTAATGATTTAAATTGTTCTTGCATCGTATCAATTTACTAAGGATTATCAATTGACGAAGATGAGATTCTATCATTCCTCATTGATTCCACTATGAAACATTGAAATTAGGCTCATCTTCCATTGATCCAAACTATCTCTTGGTGTGAGAGACCACACCCCCGGCCCCTTTTTATTTGGTGTTGGGCCAAATCCACGTGAATGGGTGGAGTCGTGTTATTGCTTCTCAAAATGGAGATTTGACTGATTATATTTTCCCCTTTAAATTAAGGGTTTTACAATGAAGTTGTCACTTATTTAATTATTGGAAAAAAAATAAGAAAACCATAATTGAAAAATTCATCATTTTATTCATTTGAAGTTGAATTTACATTGATCATAGGAGATTACATGGCTTTGGTCCTAGATACAATCTAAGATAAAGTACATGACTTTATTTCCTAGTTACAATCTAGAAATTGAAAATTATAAGGATAAGTATTGATCTATCAACCCTTGATCTAAGCTCGAAGGCTAGGTTACAAGGTGGGAAGGTGTTAGGCACCCACCTTGCCCGCTAAAATCAGACTTCTAGACTATCGTGACCAACATTCATATCATATCTCCAATATGTTATCAATTAATTTGTATGTTGAATTTAATGTATGCATGTGATAAACCCTAATTCAATTTATTAAGCATTGCATTTGAATTGAAAAATAAATTCTAGTGAATGTGTGTGGATGGTGATATCCTAGATTCAAGGATTTGAGAAAGTTATGAAACAAAAATGTTTTCATATTCTTTTTATATGGATTTGAGATCAAAACTAGTGTTATGCATGAACATGCGATGAACAACCAAGAACATGTGAAAAACGCATATGAACATTTAAGAACATTCAAAAATATTCAAGGAAATTAAATAAACACTAGCATGCACTAATCTTAATCTCATCATAATAATATAAAAAACAAGTTAGGGGAAGAGATTATACCTGCATGCAAGATCCACACGATGGAGGAGGAGACTCTTGATGGAGGTCCTAAGGGTGGAGTAGAAAAGAAGAACTAGGAGAGGAAAAGTGAGCCTCACTCAATACCTTGAGTCTCAGGAAGACCAAGATATAACAAGATGTGAGGGACCGCAACCCCGACCCGCCAATTTTTTTCTCAAACTGGGCCTCCATGCGAACGGGTGGGATTGTGATGCTCAAAATGTCGAATTCACTGTAAAATGTACTCCCCCCTAGATTGAGGGTTTTACATGGAGTCGCCACTTATTTAATTTAAATGGAAAAATAAGAAAACCTTCACTTAAAATAAAATAAAATAAAAATGCTTCTATTGTATTAATATATATATGACAATTTACATCAATCTTGTAACAAAAATTTACAATGCTTTTATTCCTAGATACAATATAAGAAGTAAATTACATTGATTTGTTTCCTAGTTACATTCTAAAAAAATGTAAAATTGCATATCCTAGTCTAACCCTTGATCTTGGTTCGGAGGGTAATTTACAAGATGGAAAGGGATTAAGCACCCATCTCGCCTGGTATAATCAGTCTCCTAGGTTAAGGTGGTCAATATCATGTCATGTCAAACAAATACAAACAATATATCATATAAACATGTTAATTTGCAAGAATTGTAAACAAATATGTGTTGGAGAATTTGACATAAAGAGAAACAAAATGTGAAATTTGTTAGATAACAATTTAAATGTAAAGAAAGCATGAAAGTAATAGCATGTTCATCCAAGAATTAATGTAAACAAGGAATTCTTAGCCTAGACATGTTCATATAAGCATGTGAAGGTAAACAAGATTGTCATGTTATTTGTCATTAACATAATTGCATAAGTAAATTTATTTTTAGACCTACCAATCATCCAAGCAATCATGAGAAGAACAAAGAAAATCACCTAGACATGTTCATCCAAGTATTTAAGCAAAAACCATAATGTTAATTAGACCTGCTCGTCTAAGCATTCAACAAAGAGAGAAATAACTACCTAGACATGTTCATCTAAGCATGTTATGAAAAGCAAATAATGACTTAGAAGTGTTCATTCAAGCATGCGAAGGAAAATAGAGAATTGTCATGCTATTTGCCATCCACACAATTGCAAAGAGAAAAACAAAACATTTAAGCATATTTGATCATCCAAACAATTATGAAAAAAAAGTAAAGAAAAATGCCTTAGACATGTTCATCTAGAGAAAATCAAAATACTTAGACATGTTCATTTAAGCATTTAAAAAAGTAAAACAACTACCTAGACATGTTCATCTAAGCATTCAAGAAAAAGTTATGTATTAGCCTAGAAGTGTTCATCTAAGCATGTAAAAGGAATATCAATGAGATATATAGGCATGTTCATCCAAGCATATCATGAAAGAAATAAATAATGACTTGGAAGCATTTATTCAAGCATGTGCAGAAACTTAAAGAGCATAATTAACTACTTACCAGCATAGAACATAAATTAAAGGGGGAAGTGATCACTTAAAGGGCTAGGGAGAAAGCAAGGAAGTACTAAACTACAACCAAAGTAAGAACAATGGTTGCACGACAGCTTTTCTTTTCTGTTTTCTCACTAGCTCTCCAAAGGGAATCGGGGGTCAAAAAATGGAAGAGGTATTCTCTATTTATAGGGGAAGGGATGGCTTAGCTTTAAAGCTAAGTTATTAGCTTTATTCTAAAGCTAAGGGAGGAGATAACCTGTTTAAATGAGCTGGAACAGATTTGGTGTTGATCCCCATTTGAATTTTGAAAGGAAGTTGAAGATGATGCTGAACTTGTGTTTTATTCTGCAACTGTTTCGTATTTTGGCTCTAACATTTTGCTAAAAATTCCAATTCATTCACGATTGGTTTTTTCTAAAAGGAAATTCAATTCTCTACAACTTTCCCAGAAATAGAGAAAACTAAATTTTAACATTTTCTAGGCCAAAAATGCGATTTAAGTTGCCGCTGAAAATAGTAACGTTTTTTGAGCGTTTTTCTGCTCTTTGAAATTTTTCATAGAATGTATCTGTTTTCCTATCCAACTTGTTTTTCAAAAGCTTTCTTCTAAAGCTAAGGGAGGGGATCAGCCTATTAGATAAGCTTGATCAGATTTGGTGTTGTTCTTCATTCAAAATTTTGAAAGAAAGTTGAAGATGATGCTGAGTTTGTGTTATTTTCTGCACTTGTTTCGTATTTTGGCTCTAGCTTTCTGCTCAAAATTCCAATTTATTCGATTGGTGTTTTTTAAAAGGAAATTCAATTCCAAATTTTCCAGAAATAGTGAAACCAAATTTCAACGTTTTCCAGGCCAAAACTGCAATTCAAGTTATGATAATAACGTTTTTTGACCATTTTTCTGTTTTTTTATAATTTTTTCATGGATCATATCTTTTTCCCTCCAAATTTGTTTATTTCAAAAAATCAGATAAGATGCCATAAAAGAAAACATTTTGTTTAAATAAATAAATAGAATGAAATCCAATCAACATTCACACTTAATTAATTTGAAATTAATTCTTGTTGGAACCAATTAAAATTAAGTGTTTAAAATAGGACGCGATCGGGCCCATTGTGTAAGTGAGTCATGATCATTGAAAATTTTTTGTATGATAACTTTTGATCAGGTGGTCTAATCAAAGCTCATGACATACTATTATGATCATTAGAGCATCAAGATTTGTTTTGTATCACAAATTTGAAAATCTACTTGTTGAAATTACGATCATGACCTTGGTGCAACATTACTATTTTGACCTTAATATTAGTTAAATGCAAGTTGTAAAATGGGATGTCTACACAAGACTACTCTACTTCACTAGAACTCAAGAGGGGAGAAAAGAAGGGGTTTTGTCTCTTGGAATGGAGGAGAGAGGGGTTTATATAGTAGTAGTGGAGAAAATATGAATAAAATGTTATTTAATAAGAGTTGACAAAGGATAAAAAAGAATCATGAACCTAAACCCTATTTTAGACTTTGGAGAAAGCTGATGCATTAAATTTAGAGATTCGTGGGAGTGATGAGCAAGCACAATTCGGTTTTCTCGTAGCTACTGTAACAGCCTGCAGAACCAAATTCAAAAAATCATATCTTACTCAATTTTGATTGGAATTGTCTCCTTGTGCTCAAATTAAAGCCCTTGATATCTAGTTTCTAGGAAAATTAACCACATCCATAGATTCAAAATATTCTGAGAGATATCAACGAAATTCTAAACAAAGGTCATTTGTTAGAAAATAATTTCAACATAATTAACATTAATAGATCCCAAATTAGTTTTCAATTAACATTAATAGGCTCCAATTACTTCCATTTTAGACTTAATTAGTTCCAAATTTACCCTAATTAAAAAGATAATTGCACAAATTACTCATTGACTAATTAATGTTTGAGTATCTAATTAAATGTGTACAACCTTACCAAAAAATATAGTCCAAACCAATCAAATTATCACATGTCATTAATCTCAAATTGATTATAATTATAACCAATTAGAATCAATTATTCATAATCACATATAGTCGAACTCAAATTGTGATAGTGCATCTCGGCCATTAAAACTTGATTTAATGATAACTTTCAATTGATGGTCCGATTAAGGTCAATTTGATTGTTACAATATCAAGATCATTTTGATGAAATGGAATGAAGGATATATTGGCCACAATTAAGATGCATATTTTCAAGGTAAAATTATCATTTTACTCTTCATGTAAGGTTAAATACAGGTTGCAAAATGGGGTGTCAATACTTGGCTTAAATACTTAGATAGTGTTTGGTTAGGGTGATTTGTGGATATGGAAAGGGGGAGGAGAATAAAGGGGGATTTTGGGTGAGAATGTGGGATGGGTGTTTGGTTGAGAGGAGAAAGGGGAGGAGATTTTGGTGGGGTAAGGGCGTTTTCTCCTCCTTTTTTTTTTTTTTTTTTCTCTCTCTCTTTTTCTTTTGATAATCTGCAATTCATTAAAACAAAGACGAGAAACAAAGGGGGGAATCCTCCTTACAAGCTGCTAACAAAGCAGAGGGAAGGTTTCTAGAATTAAAAAGAAAGAGGAATTAGAACTAAGGGCAAACTTAGCTGCTATGTGGACAGTAGAGTTACAAAGTCTATTAACCCAAAGAAAAGAACAAGAAGAGAAAACACCAACTAAAACACGAATATTATCTATAAGAGTGCAGATGGACCAGTCTGGAGTGCAAGATGGGGAGGTGAATGCATCAAAACAAGACTTTGAATCCCCTTTGAAGATGACATGGAACCAACATTCACGCTTTGCCAGCTACACCACCCATAGAAGTGCCTCGATCTCAGCTTGAACCAGGCTGCGGGTTGGCAAGATTCTAGCCCAAACCTTAACGACAGCTCCAAGGTAAAATCTAGTAACAACTGCAAAAACTGCTTTGCTGGTAGAAATAGCTGCATTAACGTTGATCTTTATGCTGCCAGGAGGGGGTGGGACCGAGCAAGATGGAACAGGGGAGGGTGTGGGATGAGCCAGTCCAGAGGGGGCAGTAAGGTACTCTTGAAACCTGTAACAGATGCTGTGAATAGCAGCATGTATGTCTATATTGGCTTTACAGTGAAGTACCAGGTTTCAAACACACCAAATCTCTTCAAGAGTAAGCACCATGTTTAGGGACAGTGTCCAAAGTTCATGTGCTTGACAGGAAGCAGCATGAGGATTTAAATAAGGTTGATGATGTCCTCCGTGGAAGAGACCGTCTGCTCATCTGATTTAAAACCCTAACATGAGACAAATCATATAGATTTGGCCACTGGGCATTTGAAGAAAAGGTGGAGGGTCCTCGATATCGTGATTACAGAGAACACACTCCGGGTTCTCAGTGCCACACCGAGAAGAGATGTTCTCTCTTGTGGGAAGGGCATTGACTCCCTCCCCCCATAGAAACACTTTAATTCTCTCAAGAGCTATGAGTTTCCACAGCTTCCTCCAGCACACATTTTAAGGGTATATAGATGATGGGAGAGGGTTTAAAGCGTGATAAGCTGATTTAACTGAGAAGCATCCCTTGGAATCTAAGTGTGTTTTCTCCTTGGCCCACCAAAATTCAGCCTTCCAAATTGGGGAGAAAATGGAGGGAATGGGCAGAATAGCTGTGCAAAGGATTTGTATATAGTTAGTTAAAACTATAAGGGAAAGTAGACATCTCGAGTTTTAAAAACTCGAGATCCATATTTGAAAATACCACATAGATCTTGAGTTTTAGAAACTTGAGTTCCATGCAAAAAAAATTTTAGTTTTATCGCCCCTATAGTGGCGTTTTTAATTCCTATAGTGACGTTTTAAATCTCTATAGCGGCGTTTTCCTGCAAAATTTTTCATAAATGTTTAATACCAGGTTCAGGGAGCCCTATAGTAGCGTTTTTAAGCCCTATTCTGACGTTTTAAAGCCCTATAGCGGCGTTTTTCTGCTAAATTTTTTATATAACTCCATTTTTAAGCCCTACAGTGACGTTTTTAAGCCCTATAGCGGTGTTTTCCGAACTCGAGTCTTTCAAGCTCAATTTTTATCTTAGAACTCGAGTTTTAGACACTCGAGATGCTAGTTTTCAACAGTCTTTTTCAATGTGACAACTAACTAAATTTTTTAATATTTATTGTTATTTAGAAAAAAAATTCAAGAAAATGGGGAGGAGAGGGGGTTGTTGGAAATGACAACTAAAACTATGTGATTTTTTTCTTTTTCTCTTTTTTATTCCAACAATAAATTTTTTCCTTAATTTATAAAATACTAAAAATAAAATAAAATAAGAGAGCATGAAAGTTAATTTATACCAACTCTATTTTCTATATTTTTATTTTTTTTTTCAATCAAACAAAAAAAAAATTCTCTCTATTCTTTTCCACCCTCAACCAAACATAGATGAGAAAAACCTTTTCTATTGCTCCGCAATTTTCAATACCCTACTTTTCCATCCTCCAACTAGACAAAGCCCTAGGCATATCTACCATTTGATGAGCAACAGCATTCCCCTCTGATTTGATATGCACATGCTCTGTAGTGTTTTTGCATCTACTAATAGCTGTCCGAAAGTGGCATCATCATATGTCTCTACTTGTAATTCTTGTGTAACCACTAACCACAGCGCTAACTCACCCTAGTTCAATCTCTGTGGAGCTCAGCTCTAAAGTGATGACATTAAATCTTAAATCTTCATCACATGTCTCTTCGAGCAAGTTTGTGTTGGGATGATATTATGGCAAAACCTTCACGTGAATAGCTTTAGCTTGTTTGGAAGTTTCATCCTCAAGATCATTCCATAACCAATCTGCAGTCTCTCTCCATTCGAGCTTGTGCCTTCATGTTGATGTTTTTCGGCCTTCAATCAATTGATAAGCACTAAGCACTTCAGCTTCTCACCAAAAATGCCATATGTGGTATGTGGTCAGTGTTATTGTTGTTATTATTATTCTTATTCGACATTTTCTTCTTGTTGTATTTGTTATTATTTTTATTTCTCAATCATCTTCCTCTCTCAATTTGCCTCTCCCTTCGGTACGGTTATGAACACGAATCAGTGGACTTATCCTTAAAAAAGAAATGTTGAATAGGTGAAGAAGATACCAATTCTTGAATATATTTCACATTTTCCCTGCAGTGCAGATGATAGTTACATTCTTTACTGTTTTTTTTTTTTTGGATAATCAAGAATTTCATTGAAAACAAGCTGAAAAAACCAGCCACGCTTTACCAAAAGCTGAGAAGTCAGCCACAACTAATACAATACAATTTCAACATACCAGCCACAACTAACATGTGGCTGGGTTTCTACTGCATGTGTTATAATTAAGAACAGAAATACGAAGCAGAAGATTTAAATTTAATTAACATAACTGCACCAATCGGATTCTCATATAAACTCAAGGAAATCTGGCACACTATCAAATAAGAGGTAATACATATTATTTTATTCTTTGAAATACACCTACATTCCAATTACAATTTTTATGTTCTACCTGATTGTTCTGCTATGGGAATGACAATCCGGACATGAAGCAGTATATGACAGTAAGAACAAAACCTGTTGCAGCTCCAATTTCAAATGGTAGACTAATAATTATTCTCTTTTTCTCCCTGGGAGAATGAATAGGAGTCCGGTCAGACTGACAGGTACAGTACTCCGCACGACAAAGACCACTGTTTCCCTCAAAGCTTGCACTTGGAAAAGTATCGAGCTGACCTTCTTCAGGGATTTCCCCGCACAAATGATTATAGGATATGTCGAAAGTCGACACAAAGCTATGATTTACCAATGAACGAGGAATTTCACCTGATAGTTTATTGTGAGACAAATCAAGTTTCTCCAAGCCTGTCATCCCTGATAAATTATTTGGAATAGGGCCTGATAGGCTATTCTCTTTCAGGTTCAAAACATGGAGCCTTTTCAAATTCCAAAAATCTGGCCAGATTAGGCCTTGGAGATTGTTGTAACTCAGGTCTAAAGTTGGTCGAAAGCTTGAAATCTGCCCATAACTTAAGATTGGTCCACCTTGTCGAGCAGTGTGAAATTGAAAGCTTGAGACAGGCTCGTCTATTGTGATATTCCCACTTATGAGGCTTTGTAGTTCAGTCAAGCTCTTTGGTATCTCACCTTTGAGAGAGTTATTAGACAAATCCAAGTAAAAGAGAGATTCAAACTTTCCAAACCATGATGGTACGCTTCCACCCAAATGATTCCATGATAAATCCAAAAGCTGCAACTTGTGGCAACTACTCAACCATTGCGGGATTGAACCTCTGAGTTTACAATTGGCAAGAATTAGACTATTGAGGTTTTTGAAATGCAGATTCTCATCATTCGGCATTAGTTCATCATTAAAATTCATTGTAAGGACCAACATACTTAAGTTCCTGCAATCTTGTAGAATCCTGAGAGCTGATAATATATTATTGAGGCTAGTGTTTGACAGTGAGAGATGTGTTAGAGACTTCAAATTCCTGTAGTTGTTGGGAAGTTTTCCACAGAGGTTGTTGCGGGCAAGATTTATCGTTTTCAATCTTCTGCAGGAAGAAAGACTATTGGGAATTGGACCGTGAAATAGGTTAGAACCAAGGTCTAGGGAAAGAAGATTTTTCATTGCATAACAGTTGAGATTGATTGGGCAGCTTAGAGAGTTGTTGTTCAAATTTAACATTTGAAGTGATGGGGAGTTTACCAGTGAATTAGGCAAATGACCAGTGAATAAATTTGACATGGCTAAGAAGTGCGCAAGCCTTGCAAGTCTCCCAAAAATGTCTGCAGAACTCCAGAAAACAAATTAGAGGAGATATCCAGTTTGACAAGGTTAGAGAGGTTACTAATTCCATTACTCAGTGACCCAGATATACTATTACCCTGAAGATTCAGTTCACTAAGATTTTTTAGCTGGAAGAGACTTTCAGGCAAACTCCCTGATAAACTATTTTCATCAAAAGAGAGATGTTGTAGGGAAGTACATTTTTCCAAACCTTTTGGAACTTCTCCAGAAAATTGGTTATTAGAGAAATTAAGCACTTGAATTCTTGCAGATATTGTACACATACCTTTGTTGTTGATGGACCCAGCAAAAGCATTGTTGCTTAAGTCTATGATCTCTATGTTTGGCAGAGTAAACAACTCATCAGGAAGTGACCCCTGAAGGAAATTATGAGAGAGGTTTAGAACTCTCAATTGACTCAAGCCTGCCAGGGATCCATAAATCTTCCCTGCAAGTTTTTTGCTGCCAAGTTCCAAGCCAACCACTCTTCTGCAGGAAACAGTGGAATTATCACAAGTGATGCCAGTCCAGGTGCAGCAACCAGGAGAGGAAGTGTTGTTCCAACCAGCAATTGTTGACTCTAAACAACTGGACAAGCCATTCAAGGCTCTGAAGTCATCCAGACGGCAAGTTAGCGTCTAAGAATTCAGGTTTTGTAGCTCGAAACTTAAAGCCAGTAAAACAAAAGACAAATAGAAACCTCGGAATCCCATTGTAGTTGGATGCCAAAGACATGCAAGTATAGAAAATAAAGTAATATGAAATATATTATGCGCTCTAGAGGGTTGCCATTCGTTATCTTGTTTCTCTCTCCTTGTCAGTTAATATTTCCTAGGAGTTGAAGTTTTAAATGAAGTTTCAATCTTTAAATAGGACTTTCATTTTCTTCCCAATAAGTCTATGGATTATGGACAGAACCATGTTAATAAGATTAAGATGGATGGCTCTGAGTGCAGCATTGCTCAACAGTGATAGACATACTTGTGGAAGTGGGTGATTAGTAGGTAATTGATTGACTAATAGCAATCTGGGAGTAATCTATACGTGAGAAGCACCCCTACAGAAACCGTTTCACCGATTTTTTTGAACAATTTGTAAAAGAGTAGTGTTTATTATTTAAGCCCTAATCTCTGCTCTATGTATTTTTTATTTTTATTTTTTGAAAAGCCTGGTTAAGTCTTTCAAGTAGGTAATAGATTGACTAATGGGCAATCTGGGAGTAATCTATACGTGAGAAGCACCCCACAGAAACCGTTTCCATGATTTTTTTGAACAATTTGTAAAAGAGTAGTGTTTATTATTTAAGCCCTACTCTCTTCTCTATGTATTTTTTATTTTTATTTTTTGAAAAGCCTGGTTAAGTCTTTCAAGTAGGTAATAGATTGATTAATGGGCAATCTGGGAGTAATCTGTACGCATGAAGCGATCCTACGGAAACTATTTCACTGGTTTTTTGAACAATTTTTAAAAAAGGAAACCAAAATAAGCCCTAACCTCTTCTCTATGTTCTTGGGGGATCATTAAAGAATGTATTTAATTGTCTCACATTTCCTTTATGCACTCTCAGTACACATCAAGTGTCACTATGTATTAAATGTATACATTCTTGAAAAAGTGGATACTTGGTGTGAAAGTGTATATTTTTCTTACAAAGTATATATCACATAGCATGAAACGATAATTTTCCTTGAAGGATTAAACCTGATGATGCACTGAATTGTCAATGAGCCAATTGTCCAAACTCGCAATGCTAGGGTACCTAAAGAGTGAAATTCCTACAAAATGCATTGGTGTGGTGTCAGCCAAAAACTCTTTAAAATACAAAAAACGTAAACAAAATAAGAGAAAAGAATTTTAAGCAATAAACTATATAACATATACTATACTCATGCTAACTAGCTAAGTGAAACTAAAAAGTTATCTATTTAGAGTAGCAAATTGATGCACAATCTCAAGTTTGGAGAATTGAAATAGTGAAAAGTGATGGGTAAAGTAGTGTGAATTGGCAGAGAAGTGAGAGAATAGTGCATTTTAAAATTTTTTTTAAAAAAAAAAATCTGTAAGTTTTCTCTAATTTAAATTATCATATTATCACACACTAAATAATTAAGAAGTCAATGGGGGTGAACCTATTAATATAATTAATATATATATAAAAGCAGAAATCTCATGTGAGAGTGCATGAGGTCCTGCCACGTGACACTCTAATATTACATTTAACTTTTTTAACATTTTTTCATTAAGTTTTTTTTACTATTACCCAATAAATCATAGTAACTTATTTTTACTATTATATAAATTTAACATTTTTTACCTCTTTCTATTTTTTTTTTTTTTTTTTTTTACTGTTACTCAATAGATCATAGTAACTTATTGCATTTAACATTTTTTACATTTTTTCATTAAGTTTTTTTTACTAATACCTAATAAATCATAGTAACTTATTTTTACTATTATATAAATTTAGCATTTTTTACTTCTTTTTATTAAGTTTTTTTTACTGTTACCCAATAGATTATAGTAACTTATTTTTACTATTATATTGATATGAGTTGTTCTTGACAATTAGATCAATTAGACCAAAAGTTATTAACTATAAAATTGATTACATTTTAAGAGTAGACCAAATTTTATAAAAAACTCAAGCCCAGTTCTTACCTTACATATTATGACCCAAATTTGACCATTCCCACGTGTAAATCAAAGCAAAAACTTTTACCCTCTTACAAACTCTCTTCTTTCTCCCCCACGCATAGATGATACTTCTAAAAAATCTTATTCTCATTAAATATCTCTTCATTTTTCCCCAATTTCAATTCAATATGTTTTTGTCTATTAATAATATTCTATGCAATTTATGCAGACAAATTCTCTGTCATCGACTAGTGCAACAAAAAAAAAAAAAAATATATATATATATATATAAGAAGAAACCTCATGTGAGAGTGTATGAGGTCCTACCACGTGGCACTCTAATATTACATTTAACTTTTTTAACCTTTTTTCATTAAGTTTTTTTTACTATTACCTAAAAAATCATAGTAACTTATTTTTACTATTATATAAATTTAGCATCTTTTACCTCTTTTTATTCATTTTTTTTTTTTTTACTGTTACTCAGTAAATCATAGTAACTTATTGCATTTAACATTTTTTTACCTTTTTTCATTAAGTTTTTTTAACTAATACCTAATAAATCATAGTAACTTATTTTTATTATTATATAAATTTAGCATTTTTTACCTCTTTTTATTAAGTTTTTTTTACTGTTACCCAATAGATCATAGTAACTTATTTTTACTATTATATTGATATGAGTTGTTCTTGACAATTAGATTAATTAGACCAAAAGTTATTCACTATAAAATTGATTACATTTTAAGAGTAGACCAAATT
This sequence comes from Quercus variabilis, assembly GCA_030445155.1. Lineage (NCBI taxonomy): Eukaryota > Viridiplantae > Streptophyta > Magnoliopsida > Fagales > Fagaceae > Quercus > Quercus variabilis. The sequence goes on along the minus strand of CP129455.1, from coordinate 22,538,082 downwards.
TTATAAAAAACTCAAGCCCAGTTCTTACCTTACATATTATGACCCAAATTTGACCATTCCCACGTGTAAATCAAAGCAAAAACTTTTACCCTCTTACAAACTCTCTTCTTTCTCCCCCACGCATAGATGATACTTCTAAAAAATCTTATTCTCATGAAATATCTCTTCATTTTTCCCCGATTTCAATTCAATATGTTTTTGTCTATTAATAATATTCTATGCAATTTATGCAGACAAATTCTCTGTCATCGACCAGTGCAACAAATATATATATATATATATATAAGAAGAAACCTCATGTGAGAGTGCATGAAGTCCTGCCACGTGGCACTCTAATATTGCATTTAATTTTTTTAACATTTTTTCATTAAGTTTTTTTTACTATTACCCAATAAATCATAGTAACTTATTTTTACTATTATATAAATTTAGCATTTTTTATCTCATTTTATTAAATTTTTTTTTTTTTACTGTTACTCAATAGATTATAGTAACTTATTGCATTTAACCTTTTTTACCTTTTTTCATTCAGTTTTTTTTTACTATTACCTGATAAATCATAGTAACTTATTTTTATTATTATATAAATTTAGCATTTTTTACCTCTTTTTATTAAGTTTTTTTTACTATTACCCAATAGATCATAGTATCTTATTTTTACTATTATATTGATATGAGTTGTTCTTGACAATTAGACCAATTAGACCAAAAGTTATTCACTATAAAATTGATTACCTTTTAAAAGTAGACCAAACCTTATGAAAACTTAGACTCAGTTCTTACCTTACATATTATGACCTAAGTTTGACCATTCCCATGTCTAAATCAAAGCAAAAACTCTGACCCTCTTACAAACTCTCTTCTTCCTCTCTCACGTATAGATGATACTTCTAAAAAATCTCATTCTCATGAAATATCTCTTCATTTTTCCCCAATTTTAATTCAATATGCTTTTGTCTATTAATAATATTCTATGCAATTTATGCAGACAAATTTTCTGTCATTGACCAGTGCAATAAATATATATATATATATATATATATATTGATTGTTTCAACAATCAATATCAATATATATTATATATAAAAGAAGAAACCTCATGTGAAAGTGCACGAGGTTCTGCCACGTGGCACTCTAATATTGCATTTAACTTTTTTAACCTTTTTTCATTAAGTTTTTGTTACTGTTACCCAATAAATCATAATAACTTATTTTTACTATTATATAAATTTAGCATTTTTTTACCTCTTTTTATTAAGTTTTTATTTTTTTTATTTTTTTATTGTTACTCAATAGATCATAGTAACTTATTGCATTTAACCTTTTTTTCCTTTTTTCATTAAGTTTTTTTACTATTACCTAATAAATCATAGTAACTTATTTTTATTATTATATAAATTTAGCATTTTTTACCTCTTTTTATTAAGTTTTTTTTTACTGTTACCCAATAGATCATAGTAACTTATTTTTACTATTATATTAATATGAGTTGTTCTTAACAATTAGACCAATTAGACCAAAAGTTATTCACTATAAAATTGATTACCTTTTAAAAGTAGACCAAACCTTATGAAAACTTAGACTCAACTCTTACCTTACATATTATGACCTAAGTTTGACCATTCCCATGTCTAAATCAAAGCAAAAACTCTGACCCTCTTACAAACTCTCTTCTTCCTCCCTCACGTATAGATGATACTTCTAGAAAATCTCATTCTCATGAAATATCTCTTCATTTTTCCCCAATTTTAATTCAATATGCTTTTGTCTATTAATAATATTCTATGCAATTTATGCAGACAAATTTTCTGTCATTGACCAATGCAATAAATATATATATATATATATATATATATATATATATATATATATATATATATATATTGATTGTTTCAACAATCAATATCAATATATATCTATATATTACTAAAAGCTGAAGCGTAGCATTTAATGTTGCTTCGCTCACGTTGAGCCACGTCAACAGCCATGTCATTTCCACCATATTTTTTGTAATTGTTCAACAATTTAAAATTAGTTTTTTTCAATTTTAAAATGCTAACAAATATAAAATAAATCTCATTTTTATCTCTACCATAAAGCCCACTTCTTATTAATTTAATTCCCACCACTATCTCCACCATAAATCCCACTTCTTATTAATTTAATTCCACCATCATGTGGCTGCATAAATTACTGCCACATTTACATTTTAAAAACATGAAAAAAAGTGACTTTTTGTATGGTGGTTTCTGCAAAACCTTTTGATATTCTTAGTAACTTTGTTGTTTAGTAGCCTATATTAATTTAAAGACACAATGTTCTGATTCATTAGATACTGTTTTACTTCTCAAAAGTTTCTCAAAAAAAAAAAAAAAAAAAACCATTCTTCTTCTAAAAAAGAATACAACGTTCTAACTTTTGGGTAGGAGTTACAAACCTGTTTCATGTTCCTACCCATAAAAAACTAAATAAAAAAAAAAAATCTAAGACATTACTCTTTTTGTTTCTGTACACTACTCTTCTCTCCCTTTTTCTCTCTTTCACTCTCTTCTGAAATTTATTTTTCTGTGCACAACTTTGAAATAATTTCTCTCTATTTGGTCGAAAATCTCAGAAAAATGGCCTCTCTTTTCAATTCCCCTCTTTGTAGTTTATTTCTTGCAAGAACTCCCACCACCGTAATACCGTCGACTGCACATTAGTTAAAGGTACTTTCTTCTGTTCAAAAAATTTGATATGAATTGTTTAGTTTTGATTTACGTATCTAGCCTAGAATTGGTTTTGATTAAGGTTTAAAATTTAGAATTGGTTTGAGAAACTTAGAGAGATGAGAAAAAGAAGGGCACGATTGGAGGATTTTGAAAAGGGCTACCTGCCATGTGTTTGATGAAATTTCTCGTTAGACAGGTGGTACATAATTTTTGGATTCAATTTTTTCTTTTTCCCATATTAATATAAATTTTGGCCTTATGTTGTATTCACAAAATCCTTTTGAGTTGTCATTGATTTCTTGGCTTGGTTTGTTTGCAGCAATTTTGCTGCTTTTGAGATTTTGTATATATATGTTGATTTTATTGGTTTATTTGTTGTTCAATTCTAAGATTCCAGCATAATCAAACAAAGAAATATGTGGCACTGGTATCAAACTATGAAATATTGGCACACCTTTGAGGTTTGTAAGTTGGAATATTTGTAGTTGTAGTTTTTTTATTGATAAGATTTGATTCAAAAAGATTTGGCAAGTTTTAATCACCTTGATTTAAAAAAAAAAAAAAAATCCCTCTTTTTTTTGTCGTCTCATAGTGGAATTGATAACTGTTAATGCCTATTTCTTAATTTTTTAATTGTTGAAATTGTTTTAGTTATTGGATTAAAAATAAATAAATTGTTTTAGTTATATTTATATGGAGATTTTGTAGTTCTATACCTTCGAATTATATTAGTTTTAACCTCTATCATATTGCACTCAACATAGCTCGCACACTTAAGTATTGTGTATCTAGGGATCTTTTTGACACCTACACTTCGATATATGGATTTCATAGAGAGTTTGTAATGGTTAAATTATTAAGGAGATGTTACATTTACTATGCTTTTGATCTTTTATTTAATTTGATTAGTACTTAATGCATTTAATCATTTGTTTAAATATGTTTGGAAGTAGATTAGAACTTGATTTTAAAGTATGATTTTTGTGGAGTTGAGGTTTGCTTAGGTTCCCAATTGGTCATGAATGCACTTTTCTACTTTATTTCACTAAAAATTTGGTCATCTCGGTTGCTTGATATTTATATCCTAACATGTGCTATAATTTGGTTGATAGTTTTGGTATGAGGCCATATTTATAGGCTCTAGAAGTTATTTTTTGCTATGTGGATAAAACAAAATTATGAAATTTAGTAATTTTGTTGTTAATTGCTTGTGTTGAGATTTAATTTTTCTTAACTCTCTAGGATCTTTTGTTTGTTATGTTTTTCTTTTGAGTTGTAATTTTGTTGTTGTTTGCTTTTGTGATGTGTCTTTAGATGTCATTGTGACTTCCTCCACCGACAATAATGTGAGTTAAATATAAATAAGTAGAATCTCACCAAGGGGAAATAGTGTTTATCATCATCCCAAATTATTGTCTACAATAGCTAGAACTTTAGTGCATAGCATATGAAAAGAGTCCAAACTCATCACCCCTAAGTGTTTGTGATGATACCTAAGCCAAATTGAAGTGTTTCAATTATAGAAGAGAGTCCCTTTTTCTTTGACTCTTATTTTTTTGAGTTTGGGTTGCAGAGAATGATGATAATGCCAATTATTCACTCCCACCACCAACTGAAACCTAGCAAAGGGTGTGGTTGTCTTCAAATTGTAGTGCTCCTTTGTCGTCTGTTGGACAAGTTACGCATTATGTAATTATGTTTATATTTTAATCCAAAGTCAGAAGTTGCCTATTATTTCATAGACATGTTTCCTTACCTTCAACTTAGATCTCACTATAATGCTATTAATTAGCTATCAAAATATGCTTTGCCATCACACAAAGAAAAGTAAATGAATATGTCATCTAATAGTTCCAATGTTATATAATCAAGGTTTCATTTAATTTTGTTGTTTTTAATTTAAAGATGAAAATATGTTGAAGAAGTTATTGGTGTTCATTGCAATGGAATGGTACGTTGCTTTTTCTCTCTAAACTAATAAACATGTTTGTTACGTTGTTTCTATATTATTCTATTCTTAGTTGGTTATCTTTTTGGCATGTTATACAATCTGTTAGATTTGGGAGAGTTGTAGACTATGGCCTGGACTTTAGAAGGTTCACTCTTTATTTCTCAAGGGAGTAATTGAATTCATGTTTGAGTAAAGCAAACGACATAAAATTTTTTACTGCAATGCATGGAGAATTTGGCAACCAAAAATCAACAATGGACTGAATTTATAGAGCATCCATTATGGTCCAAGGAGCATCTCACTGTGGGCACAAGAATACTTGATTGAGTACACTGGATTAAGAAACATAGCAAATTGATTTATGCCTTTTTTTTTTTTGGTTTAGTTTCCATGAAAGCCAATAAAATATAGAGTAATTGGGTGTGATGTAGATGTAGGGAAATCATATTGATGGTAAAGTTGTGTTATTTTATATTTATTATGTTACAATTTATTATGTTACAATTTTATATTTATTATTTTATATTTATTATTTATTGATGTAGTTCCAATTTTATGTGATACACTACAATTGTGGGGCTAAATTTTACTCAAGATAATATAAAATAGTTGTCATCTATCTTAACATTTACCAAGGAATTGTATTTGTGTAATATCACGTTATGATTATGTAATATATTATTATATAAAATTTGAATGTTTCTCATTTTTAACGATGTTTAAAATTATGACAATTTGTCATATGAGATGTTTAATTACTCTCTCTCCATTTCATATTGGAGATGAATTAAAATAATCGAAATTAGATAAATATTTAAACTTGGATATTTTAACATTTTGAGCTAAAAGTTACCCGTGCATCGCACGGGTTAGCGACTAGTTATATATAAAAGAAGAAACCTCATGTGAAAGTGCATGAGGTTCTGCCACGTGGCACTCTAATATTGCATTTAACCTTTTTAACCTTTTTTCATTAAGTTTTTGTTACTGTTACCCAATAAATCATAATAACTTATTTTTACTATTATATAAATTTAGCATTTTTTTACCTCTTTTTATTAAGTTTTTATTTTTTTTATTTTTTATTGTTACTCAATAGATCATAGTAACTTATTGCATTTAACCTTTTTTACCTTTTTTCATTAAGTTTTTTTTACTATTACCTAATAAATCATAGTAACTTATTTTTATTATTATATAAATTTAGCATTTTTTACCTCTTTTTATTAAGTTTTTTTTACTGTTACCCAATAGATCATAGTAACTTATTTTTACTATTATATTGATATGAGTTGTTCTTGACAATTAGACCAATTAGACCAAAAGTTATTCACTATAAAATTGATTACCTTTTAAAAGTAGACCAAACCTTATGAAAACTTAGACTCAGTTCTTACCTTACATATTATGACATAAGTTTAACCATTCCCATGTCTAAATCAAAGCAAAAACTCTGACCCTCTTACAAACTCTCTTCTTCCTCCCTCACGTATAGATGATACTTCTAGAAAATCTCATTCTCATGAAATATCTCTTCATTTTTCCCCAATTTTAATTCAATATGCTTTTGTCTATTAATAATATTCTATACAATTTATGTTGACAAATTTTCTGTCAATGACCAGTGCAATAAATATATATATATATATATTGATTGTTTCAACAATCAATATCAATATATATTCTATATAAAAGAAGAAACCTCATGTGAAAGTGCATGAGGTTCTGCCACGTGGCACTCTAATATTGCATTTAACTTTTTTAACCTTTTTTCATTAAGTTTTTGTTACTGTTACCCAATAAATCATAATAACTTATTTTTACTATTATATAAATTTAGCATTTTTTTACCTCTTTTTATTAAGTTTTTATTTTTTTTTTATTTTTTATTGTTACTCAATAGATTATAGTAACTTATTGCATTTAACCTTTTTTACCTTTTTTCATTAAGTTTTTTTTACTATTACCTAATAAATCATAGTAACTTAATTATTTTTATTATTATATAAATTTAGCATTTTTTACCTCTTTTTATTAAGTTTTTTTTACCGTTACCCAATAGATTATAGTAACTTATTTTTATTATTATATTGATATGAGTTGTTCTTAACAATTAGACCAAAAGTTATTCACTATAAAATTGATTACCTTTTAAAAGTAGACCAAACCTTATGAAAACTTAGACTCAACTCTTACCTTACATATTATGACCTAAGTTTGACCATTCCCATGTCTAAATCAAAGCAAAAACTCTGACCCTCTTACAAACTCTCTTCTTCCTCCCTCACGTATAGATGATACTTCTAGAAAATCTCATTCTCATGAAATATCTCTTCATTTTTCCTCAATTTCAATTCAATATGCTTTTGTCTATTAATAATATTCTATGTAATTTATGCAGACAAATTCTCTGTCATCAACCAGTGCAACAAAAATATATATAAATCTTGAGATCTCTCAGGTTGCTAAAATAATTGACAAGTGGATATTTCTAAAATTTATAATAACAAAAAATTTTAATAAAGAGCATGTACTATCTCACAAAATGCCATTAACTTAATATTTTCTTTTAAAAAGTTCAATGATAGGAATGGTAAAAAACATGATCCTATACAAGAAATACCAAAAATACATGCAAAACAATTTTCATAGGAGGATTTATCTTTAAATAATATGAAGACAATAGGAAAGATAAAATGCATTAAATGAGATCCTACGAAAAAGGTTTGTTAATTATTTCAAATTATACTCATCATTTATGTATAAAAATAATAATAAATCATATTATTTACATTAAAAAAAAATACATATTAATTTCAAAGTTCATTGCAAGATGTGAACTACTAGGGTATTACAATAATAAGTAACATTGATACAACAATGAGTTGGTATTACATTTTGTGCGTACTTTGTGAAAGAAATGTCAAATTACATACTACATACTCTCACATTAACTACATACTCTCCAAATATTTATAATATATTTATCTCACTATAACTACTATATATATACAATTGCAAACTACTTTAGATACAGGACTCAAATTGAAATTTTTAATGCAACTAACAAAACAAAGTTTGTGATATTTGATCGAGATGCCGAGAAAATCCTAAATAAATCTACAAGATCGAGATCTTGCTGAAAAATAAACTAAGGTACAACTTATTTAAATTATTGTAAAAATATTGATATTAGAGAAGGCATCTCACGTTATATGAAAAAAAAATTAGGAAAAAAATGGATTTCTCTACTTCATTTGAACGAATTCAATCTAAAAGATGGTTTTGAGAATTATATAGTTGCTAAGATTTTTGATGTGCTTCCAAATAATAAAAAGGTATGGAAGAAAAAAAAAAACACAATTCAACATGCTATGTTAATTATTTTTGCTACACTATTCCAAAATTAACAAAAATAAAAAAATTTACAAAAAACTGTCACATCATTGAAATTTAATATAAATGCAAATACCTATGAAAAATCTCAACGACAAAGTCCAAACTTTTTAAGATCTAATCAAGAATCTCTCGGTGCCAATTCATTAGTAATTAACACAAATGATGCAACAAAAGGAAAAAATGATGAAAGCTCAAAAATTGAACAAATATGGATGGACTAAATTTCAAATGTTGAAAATGGAGAAACTGATAATGACAACAAGCGTCACCATACCACAATAACAAAGCATTGAAGAAAAAAAATCGTAGTGAAGCTTTTTATTACATCACATAATAAAAATCAATAATATAGAATGAATTAATATGCTTTTATCAACTTTTAATTATTATACAATATTACTCCAAGTTGTTTTCATTATTGCTCATTACTTGAACAAAATAATTATAATAGATATATGTGTGCAATTTTTAATTGTTATTTTTTATGATGAACTCATTACTAACGAAATTTTATAATAAATATGCTATAATATATGTATAATATTTTCCAAAAATAAATTTACATAAAACATTATAATATTATCCGTGCATCGCACGAGAAATTTACTAGTTTTATACAATTAACAAACCAAGCTAGGTTATTAAAATCCAACCGAGCCACACGGTTTGCTTAAAACTAGCCAAGTTTTATCGGTTTTGACCAGGTCTTATACACATTCGATCCAATTGATGACTCGGACCAATCTATGCACCGGGTCATTGGGTTACCAGGTTGGGGCGAGCTGAATAACTTTTATATACATTATAAAAGTTGGATCCTTACAACTTATGAATACACAAAATGGTAACACGTGTTTCTTTGACAATACATAAAACAATGACACATATCATCTTTGGTAACTTCCTCTATTTATTAAGTATGATATATTGAAAATAACACCACCACATGGAAAACAACTACTGATGAAAGATTGGAAGAATATTGTAAATCGGATGAAAGATTATGGTGGAAAAGTGTAATTTGCCCTTAATTTAACTCGGGGCCGTTTTAGTTATAGCATCAACGAAGATCCCGAATCACTTGGTTAGTCTCCAATCTTTAGCTCCTCAGGTTAAACATTAAATGACTGGTATGCTTTTGCAGATTATTGATAGCACATGGAAATCTAATAAGTACACTCTGATTGCTTGTCCATCAAAATCACAAAGAATACTGGCCGTGTAAGCCCATCTATCACCTACACTCTAGCATCACAGTTAATCTTAAGACTACAATTTAATGGTTTTAACTATTGTAAAGTTGTGATTTACAACTATGTGTTTTGTTGGCTTATATTCCGTGCCAAATTTGATTATAATTAATATCAATTGTTTATACCCTGTATTAGGTGTGGGAATTGATGTAAGGGGTGTGTGATAGAGAGTGTGTGAAGACTCAAGCAAATTGGAAGCTGATGGAATCTCGCGGGTATGTCGCGACTAAGCTTCCCGCGAAGTGAGGCATGTGCCCTGCACATGCTGGAATGCAAAGAGTCAGTCCAGGTGGAGACAACTGTCTCTCGCGAGTATCTCGCGGGTAAGGCCTTCCCGCGAGACACCCGCGAGACAAGCTGTTCTGCCAGCCTGTACTGAATGACTCACACATTTTGCACCTATCCTATATAAACCCCCATTACCCACAAATGTTGAGGAATGCTTTCAGAGAGAAAACCCTAGCCAAACACATTTGCAATTAGAGATTGTCATCCCCACCTTTCTCTATACACTTGCTTGTGGTATCTCCTCAACCCTTCCCTCTCCATTTTCCATACCATTGAGAGGTTGATAGCCCAAACACTTACCACACCTTTTGAGAGTGTTGAGTGACGTTTTGGTGCTGCTGGGAAGCATTGGAAGAAGCCTGGAATGGCAGATGCAACATGGAGCTTGTTGCGGGATCCGGAGAGCTAGACAAGACACGGTTCCGAGAAGCCTTGTTGGAGTAGGAGCTTGGAGGGCTTAGGTACATCGGGTAGATTAGGCTTGGAGGGTCTCTTGCTTACTCATGTATCCCAACTGATTGTCTAGTGGATCGATTTCTGCTTGGAGGGCGGCGGAGAGGTTTTTCGCCGAGTTCTTCGGTTTCCTCTTCGAGAACACGTTTCGGTGTTTTCTGTGTTTGCATCCTTCTTCCCTACTCTTGTTTATTCCATTATACTGCTGTGTTGCTTAGTTTATGGATTAGAGTAGCTTACTTGTTCATCCGCTCGCTTTTACACTATTCCGCACTTTATATCAAAGTTGTGTAAAATCTATCGAGCCGTATTTTTAATTAGGGGGTCTAAACAGCTCTTGTGTTTTTCAACACGTGTTCGAGCTTTCAATTAGTATCAGAGCGGGTACACTTACTTGGTTTAAATACCTTAGTGTGATCCTTGACCCTATTTGAGATGGACCGGTCTCAATCACTAAATGTTCCACCATTTTTTGATGGGAACAATTACGCATTCTGGAAAGTCAGAATGAGAGCATTCCTATGTTCTATTGAACATACCGTTTGGGATGCGGTAGAGCTTGGCTGGACTAAGCCGGAAGCTCCTAAGGCTAATTGGGATAAGGCGGCTCTTGCAGCAGCCAATGCTAATAGTAAAGCTTTAAACGCTATATTTTGTGCTGTGTCTCCTGATGAATTCCACAGAATCTCTCATATGACAGTAGCCAAAGAAGCTTGGGAGATTTTGGAGACCACTTATGAAGGTACAAAGAAAGTTAAGGACACAAAGCTTCAGATGCTCACCACCAAATTTGAAGAGCTCAAGATGGGTGATGATGAACCGTTTGATTCATTCTATGGGAAGCTCAATGAAATTGTAATTGCTAAACTCAATCTTGGGGAGAAGATTGAAGATGCTAAAGTGGTGAGAAAAGTATTGAGGTCATTGCCCGAAAGCTTTAGAGCAAAAGTTACAGCCATAGAGGAAAGCAAGGATTTGGATGAGATTAAAATTCAAGAATTAGTTGGGTCTCTCCAAACATATCAGATGGGACTGCCTTCCCATAAGATGAGTAAATCACTTGCTCTCAAAACCATCACCGAAAGGATGGGTGATTCCTCCGAAGAAGATGGGGTGGAGAAGGAAGTAGCCTTTCTTGCGAAAAACTTCCAAAAATTTCTGAAAATGAAGAACAGCGGGAAACCATTCAACAAAGGAAGATTTTCACCTTCAAGAGGTGATAGGAAAGAGTCTACAAGAAAAGAAGGGAGAGAGTTTCAACCTTCTTCAGAAGTTATATGCTATGAGTGCAATGGCCATGGACATCTAAAGAAGGAGTGTCCAAATTTTCTGAGGGGAAAAGGCAAAGCTTATGCCACGACACTCAGTGATTCAGATTCCTCTGATTCTGACTCGGAAGAGAGCTGTGACGGAGAGGGAAATTACTCCGCATTCATGACCATTGCTCATGTGGAGTCATCGGATGATTTGGGTGCACTTGTGAAGGAGCTTGGTGAGCATTCGGATTCAGAGTCTATTGGGATTGTGGAAGAATCAGATGCTGAAGAAGAAGAAGATAATTCAGCTAATCTTCAAGAAAATTACTCCTTATTACTTGAAAAGTCGGGAGAGTATGCCAGAGTAGCCAAGGCGGCTGTCAGGAAAATGAAGAAAGCTGAGGAAGATTGCAGAAGTCTCTTGATCAGATATAAAGAGGCTAAATGTGAGATTGAGACATTAAATGGCGAGTTGTCTGAAGCCTATACGAAGGTGAGGTTTCTTGAGCAAGAGGTAGTGCAAGCTCATGCCAAGATAGAGAGAGTCTCCTCCCAGAAGTTAGATGATGTTATCTCATCTCAAAAACCTTCTTCAGACAAATCCGGGTTGGGATACACCGGAGGAAGTAGCTCATCAGCCAAAACTATCAAAGAAGTGAAATTTGTGAAGGCCATAGAGCCTAAGGTAGAAGAAATCATCCCTGAGACTATTAAGGCTGAAAAGAAGAATGTGAGTGAGCAACGGATGGTAAATAAGCCCCGAAATCATTCCATGGGTAGACATGAAACCAGAGGAAGATCTCTCCCAAGATCACAACGGAGTCCTAGAACAGATTATGTGTGTCACTACTGCGGAATGCAAGGACATACCAGACCCAATTGTCAAAAGCTGAGATCAGACAACAATTCAAGCGCACCTCGGTCACGAGGAAGGAGAAATGACATGAGGACTTGGGGTGGTGAACAACCGAGAAGTCAAAATCGGGATCCTGGCATGATGGACGTGATGAAAATGATTGGTGCCTTCACCACCTGCTTGGAGAGTTTTACCAGAAGGTTTGAGAGTCCAAATTCTCGTACCCAATCCGTTAAGGATATCACCCCAAACGCACGTGACGTGTGGGTGAAAAGGGGTACTCATGCATAAGCATTATAACATGTCCATGCATAAATTCTTTCAATATATAGGGACTTTTGCTGTTGCATATTTTCATGCTTTTTTTATTACTTTGTCTTGAAGATTTGTTCAATCTGTCTTTGGTATTTCTTTTGTTTTCTTGCTCTTCTTTGGGTGTGTTAAAAAAAAAAAAATTTCAAAAACACATAAAAATTAGAAAATCCAAAAAGTTTGATCGCTTTGTTGAGTTTTGTCTCAAAACATGTTTTTCCTTGTACCTCTATACTTATGGCTTTGTGCATTTAATGAGTTTAGCTTGTTCCTCATGCACTCATATCATTGTGGAAGAAATTCTGAAATCTATGTGACTGTTGTAAATAGATCTTCAACCTTGTCATGAATGATTAGTGAATGGTTTTGTTGACCTTGAGACTTGCATAGACTCATGCCTATATATTTTCCCATCTTTATTTTTTTCTTAAAAGAGCTCTCTAATTGTAAATCTCCAAATGAAAAGAAATATAGAGCTGCAAAAGCCTGTCGCACAAACTAGTATTTGACTAGGAAAAAGGGAAAGCGACCAAAATATAATGTATGATGCCCAACAAGCCAAAGGCTAACTCATCAATTGAAATATCAAAAATTTCAGGCATTTTTCTCTAATTGAGATCCTCTTTGCTCAAAAGTTGCAAATGTTATGTTATATATGGAGCCAAATGAAAAGCTTCATTGATTAGTTATCAAGTACGTGTGGGAGGTCATATATGCATGTTTCTATAATTGAGATAGGTCACATAATCTAGTGCTTGTTGTGTGTGCCTTGATTGAATTGATCATTGAAGCTTCACATTAGACTAAGGACTATCTCATTTTGATATCCACACACAACACACAAGTCTATGCTCAACGGATGTCATAATCATGTGTGTGATTGTACTTGATAAAATGTGTTTTTCACATGCTCAATCTTTGTTGATCAAATCCAAAAAGATTTTTGAGTGTTTTATTTGTTTTTGAAAGTGTTTTTATACTTTCTTGTCTATTGTTTTTGATTAAAAAGCATGTTTTTGTGTTTCTTCAATCACTGGCACAGGGGTTGTTTCGCGAGAAACTCGCGACTTAGAGCTTCCCGCGAAAATGGGTTGAGGGAAAATTTTCTTTTAAACATCTCACACAGAAACTTTCGCGACTGTCTCGCGACTATTTCGCGACTAAAAGCTACTCGCGAAATGCTGTTTGGCTAAAATTGGATTTTTCCAATTTCAGACAGAAGCTACCGCGACTGTCTCGCGACTGTGTCGCGACTTAATGCTTCTCGCGAAAAGTTTGTGCTTCAGTGGCACCTCTCGCGACTGTTTCGCGACTGTCTCGCCCCTCTATAACCCGCGAAAAACGCGTGTTTTCAGTTTTTATATAGCTGATGTGACAGTTTTTCAAACATTTGTAACTTCCCTCGCTCATCCTCTCTCAAACTCTTTCAACCAAAAAAACACTATTCCATTCATTTCCCTTCAATCCAAGCATTTTTTCTGCTCTTTCTTCTTCAAGGTATGTTTATTAACCTTCTCTTTATTAGTTTTTACTTATTTTATGCAGATTTTTGTGTTAGGGCTTTCAAAATTGGGGATTTTCAAAACTTTGGGTTGGGTTTCAAAATTGGGCGAATTTCTTCATTTTTTCTTGATTGGGCTGTGTTCCTTTTGATGTTTCTGCACTTGTGTTGGCCCCTTGTGGCATTTTTTCATGTATTGAGGGTAGATTTACATATGTTCATGCATTATTCATGTCTTATTTGCATGTGTGCACGCTATGTGTTTGTCACAATGTCCAAGTGACATTTTTGTGACAAATTGAAATCTAGTGATGTCAATCCATGGTGTTCCACTTGCTTGACATTATTCTACTCAGGTTTAGCCTTTTTGTGTGTGTTTTCACTCACTTTGCTTCTGTTGCACATACTTGGCACACACCTAGGCACACTTAGGCACCCTCATGCATCACATGCCGCACACACTCATCAGCAAATGCACATAGACACACACACTTGCACTGTCTCGTATTTTGTTGCATTGGCATTATGCTTTATAAGTTGGAACCTTTTAGCATCAGATTTAGTGTGTTTCATTTTTTTTGTGTTTTAAGTCCAATTTGGAACTAACTTGAATCTAATGACGGTTGACTTCTAATGTGTATTGGTGCATATTTTTTCTTCTTTGCTTGGTAAAATTGTGCAGATGTCTCCCACCAAGCATGCTGCTAAGAAGAAATCGTCTTCAAAAAGAGCCCGAACTGACTCTGATAACTTCCGGTCTATAGAAGCTGATATGAAATACAATGACTGCTACAAGGACAAGACAATCATCATGGAGCATGTAGTCCAGTTAGAGACACTTGCGGATACTTTCATTCCTGAAGTGTTCAGAGATAGAACTTGGACCAAGTTGCTGAACCCAACAGGAGTGGTCTATTCAGAGATTATCAGAGAGTTCTTCTCCAATGCCACTGTCAACGGAGAGTGTATTGAGTGCTGGGTACGACATAAGGAGTTTGTGATTACAAGAGACAGCATTCAAGAATTTCTGGAAACTCGTGCTCCATCTCAGCCAATCACTGTTGCTTATGAGGACAGAATGGGTTCTACTCACGAAATGATCAAACTTCTTGGTGGTGAACCGAAGAAATCATCCATGAACACCATCAAGTTCTCTCCAGAAATGAGGACCCTAAGCTATGTGATGATTCACAATCTTTATCCGGTCACCAATCTCACCACTCTCTCTGCTCCGAGAACAAGATTTCTATTTGATCTCTTCACGCAAAAGGAGATTGACATTTGTGGTCATATCATGCATGTCCTGAAGAAGAGCATCACCAAGCAGAATTCACGGACTGTGATGCCGTTTCCCTCTTTGATCGTGGGACTGATTGCTAAGGCAAAGCTCAAGCTGCCCAGTGGCCTCACGGTTGTTCAAAGGGACTATCCCATTGGTGGTCATACACTAACTAGAAGCACTGCACACATCAAGGGATCGAAGACCGGTGTGCATACCATACCACCACCACGACAGGTTCAGCAGGAGGAAGGTGAAGATACAGAGGAAGAGATTGACAGGTTCACCTCGGTTCCTGATCCCTCTGCACAGCCATCATCTTCGGCTCCTCCACAAGGCTTGAGCAAACTGGATCAGCTGCTTGCTAAGATGGATCAGATGTCTACGGTGCTTGACTCCCATGTCCAGTACACTGCGGACCAGTTTGCATACCTTCAAGGACAGATCACCGCGCTCTCTTCCCAAGTGCAAGATTTATCTATGGAGCTCGTCTCAGATTCAGAATCGGAGCAGTTCTGACCCTTTGGCGATTCCGGTCAAAAAGGGGGAGAAAATTCTAAGGGGGAGCTAGTGAAGAGCTTGCACAGCGTTAGGGGGAGCATAGTCTAGCAACTAAGTATCATTGGTTATTGGTTTTAAAGACGGTTTTTTTTATTATTCAGTTTGTTTTTTGTCACATAATTGTTTTAATGCTTTTGGTTTAAGACTTTGTTACTATGCTTTATTTAAGTATTATTTCAGATGTTTCTTTTGTGATATTCTCTATGCTTTGTAGTATACTTTGCATGTACCCATGTTGCTTTTGTAAGCTTTAAGGGTTGTTTTGCTTTATTGCATTAGTTTTGTAGGCTTTTATGGTTTGTGCCATGTATTTGCAATTCTTTGCTTATGCAGCCTTTATGCTTGTGCTTTTGAAGTTTAATGTCTTTCATTTACTTCACTACATCACTTTTGTGCCCGTGTAGGATTGTTCCTAGATGCATATATGCTCTATGCATTGGTCGAGTGATGAACACTCTTGTGCCCTTGTAGGATTGTTCCTAGATGCAAATACTTTAAGTATTTTGCATTGGTTGAGTGTTGGATTTGCAAATGGTACTCTTCATATGAGCTTATCATCTTGCATATCCGGATGTTCATTCCTTGTGTGAATGAGCATAGTAATTACTTTTGTATAGTGATTACTTGGTTGATCTTGCCATGATCTAGTGTTATCTATTTCATCTTACTTGATCATGCTATTTTTGCTCCATATGTTTTTCAAGTTTTCCGCATACAATGATAATACTTTGTTGTTGTGTTTCAGGAGTTACTTGTTCATATGTTTCAAGAGCTTATCAGAATCTAGAATTAGGTGTGAGTGAGTTTTGCCTGTGTTCCCAAACTCACGTTTAAGTCTAGAGTCTGTTTTAGGGTTTTGTCACGGAATAGCCAAAGGGGGAGATTGTAAAGTTGTGATTTACAACTATGTGTTTTGTTGGCTTATATTCCGTGCCAAATTTGATTGTAATTAATATCAATTGTTTATACCCTGTATTAGGTGTGGGAATTGATGTAAGGGGTGTGTGATAGAGAGTGTGTGAAGACTCAAGCAAATTGGAAGCTGATGGAATCTCGCGGGTATGTCGCGACTAAGCTTCCCGCGAAGTGAGGCATGTGCCCTGCACATGCTGGAATGCAAAGAGTCAGTCCAGGTGGAGACAACTGTCTCTCGCGAGTATCTCGCGGGTAAGGCCTTCCCGCGAGACACCCGCGAGACAAGCTGTTCTGCCAGCCTGTACTGAATGACTCACACATTTTGCACCTATCCTATATAAACCCCCATTACCCACAAATGTTGAGGAATGCTTTCAGAGAGAAAACCCTAGCCAAACACATTTGCAATTAGAGATTGTCATCCCCACCTTTCTCTATACACTTGCTTATGGTATCTCCTCAACCCTTCCCTCTCCATTTTCCATACCATTGAGAGGTTGATAGCCCAAACACTTACCACACCTTTTGAGAGTGTTGAGTGACGTTTTGGTGCTGCTGGGAAGCATTAGAAGAAGCCTGGAATGGCAGATGCAACATGGAGCTTGTTGCGGGATCCGGAGAGCTAGACAAGACACGGTTCCGAGAAGCCTTGTTGGAGTAGGAGCTTGGAGGGCTTAGGTACATCGGGTAGATTAGGCTTGGAGGGTCTCTTGCTTACTCATGTATCCCAACTGATTGTCTAGTGGATCGATTTCCGCTTGGAGGGCGGCGGAGAGGTTTTTCGCCGAGTTCTTCGGTTTCCTCTTCGAGAACACGTTTCGGTGTTTTCTGTGTTTGCATCCTTCTTCCCTACTCTTGTTTATTCCATTATACTGCTGTGTTGCTTAGTTTATGGATTAGAGTAGCTTACTTGTTCATCCGCTCGCTTTTACACTATTCCGCACTTTATATCAAAGTTGTGTAAAATCTATCGAGCCGTATTTTTAATTAGGGGGTCTAAACAGCTCTTGTGTTTTTCAACACGTATTCGAGCTTTCAACTATGATTATTGAGTATTGAGAGAAACAGATCTGGATCAAGTGCAATAGTTAGGGCTTAATGAAGCACGAGTTACAGTTTATGATACTAATTGTGCATTTTGATAGTTCAAGGTGATAAGTGTAATCGAGGTATAATTTAGGATGGTAAAATATAATTTTCTCTTATTATTATTGTTATTTCTCAATCTATCTTTCTCTCTCAATTTGCCTCTCCCTTCATCAGTGCACTTATCCTTTAAAAAAAAATAAAAATAAAAATAAAAAAATAAAAAATAAAAAAAGAAAAAAGGTTCAAAATGTTGAATAGGTGAAGTAGATACAAATTCTTGAATATATTTATTTCACATTTCACTTGCAGTGAAGATGTCGGGTTGCACTCTTTACTGTCTTTGTGCGTGTGTGTATAATCAAGAATTTCATTGAAAACTGAAAACAAGAGCTGAAAACCAGCAACATATTACAATAAGCTGAGAAGATAGCCGCAACTAATACAATACAATTTCAACATACCAGCCATAACTAATACAACACATTCTTTGCTGCGTTTATACTGCATGCTAAACAGAAGCTTTAATTAACATAACTGCACCATTTCCGTATGAACTAAAGGAAATCTGGCACACTATCAAATAAGACAATAAGAGGTAATACACATATTATTTTTGTTCTTTACAATAAACCTAGTTTCCTATTATAATTTTTATGTTCTGCCTCTTGTCCGGCTATGGAAGTGACAATCCGGACATGAAGCAGCAGATTACAGTAAGAACAAAACCTATTGCAGCTCCAATTCCAAACTGTAGACCAATAGTTGTCATTTTTTTCTCCCCCGGAGAATGAAGAGTCTGTTCAGACTGGCAAGTACAGTACTCTGCACTACAGAGACCATTGTTTCCCTCAAAGCTTGTATCTGGAAATGTATCGAACTGGCTTCCTTCAGGGATTTCCCCACACAACTGATTATAGGATACGTCAAAAGTTGACAGAAAGCTAAGATTTACCAAGGCACGAGGTATCTCTCCTGATAGTTTATTGTGAGACAAATCAAGCTTCTCCATGTCATCCCTATTAAATTACTTGGAATAGGGCCTGACAGATTATTCTCTTTCAGGTTCAAAACATGGAGCCTTTTCAAATTCCCAAAACTAGGCCAGATTGGGCCTTGGAGAATGTTGTAACTCAGGTATAAAGTTGGTTGAAGGCCTTAAATCTGCCTGTAACTTAAGCTCGGTCCACCTTGTCGAGCAGCGTAAAGTTGAAAGCTTGAGACAGGCTCTTCTATTGTGATATTCCCAATTATAAGGCTTTGTAGGTCAGTCAAGCTCTTTGGTATCTCACCTTTGAGAGAATTATTAGAAAAATCCAAGTAAAAGAGAGATTCAAACTTTCCGAACCATGATGGTATGTTTCCACCCAAATGATCCCAAGACAAATCCAAAAACTGCAACTTGTGGCAACGACTCAACCATTGTGGGATTGGACCTCTGAGTTGACAATTGGCAAGAATTAGACTGTTGAGGTTTTTGAATTCCAGACTCACATCATTTGGAATTTGTTCATCATGAAAGTTCCTTGTAAGGCCCAACATACTTAAATTCCTACAATGTTGTAGAATCCTAAGAGCTGATAATATATTACTAAGGCTGTGTTTGACAGTGAGAGCTGTGTTAGAGACTTCAAATTCTTGAAGTTATTAGGGAGTTCTCCGCCGAGGTTGTTGCGGGCAAGATTGAGTGCTTTCAATCCTCTGCAGGAGGAAAGACCATCAGGAATTGGACCAAGGAATAGGTTACTACCAAGGCCTAGGGAGACAAGATTTTTCATTGCAGAACAGTTGAGATTGATGGGACCACTTAGAGAGTTGTTGTTCAAATTCAACATTTGAAGTGATGGGGAGTTTACCAGCGAATTAGGCAAATGACCAGTGAATGAATTTGACATGGCTGAGAAGTTCTCAAGCCTTGCAAGGCTCCCAAAAATGTCTGGAAGAACTCCAGAAAACAAATTAGAGGAGATATCTAGTTTGACAAGGTTAGAGAGGTTACCAATTCCATTACTCAATGGTCCAGATATCCTATTACCCTGAAGATTCAGTTCACTAAGATTTTTTAGCTGGAAGAGAGTTCCGGGCAAACTCCCTGATGAACTATTCCCATCAAAAGAAAGATGATTTAGGAAAGTACAATTTGCTAAATCTTTTGGAACTTGTTCAGAAAAATGGTTATTAGAGAAATTAAGCACTTGAATTCTTGTAGACATTGTACACATACCTTTGTTGTTGATGGACCCAAGAAAATCATTGTTACTTAAGTCTATGATCTCTATGTTTTGCAGACTAAACAACTCAGCAGGAAGGGAACCCCAGAGGAAATTATGAGAGAGGTTTAGAACTCTCAACTGATTCAGTCCTGCCAAAGATTCACAGATCTTCCCAGTAAGTCTTTTGCTACAAAGTTCCAAGCCAACCACCCTTCTTCCCGAAACAGTGGAATTATCACAAGTGATTCCAGACCAAGTGCAGCAATCAGGAGAGGAAGTGTTGTTCCAACCAGCAATTGTTGACTCTAAACAACTGGAGAAGCCATTCAAGGCTCTGAAGTCATCCAGATGGCAAGTTAGCGTCTTAGAATTCAGGTTTTGTAGCTCGAAACTTAAAGCCAGTAAAACAAAAGACAAATAGAAACCTCGGAATCCCATTGTAGTTGGATGCCAAAGACATGAAAGTATAGAAAATAAAGTAATATGAAATATATTATGCGCTCTAGAGGGTTGCAATTCGTTATCTTGTTTCCCTCTCCTTGTCAGTTAATATTTCCTAGGAGTTGAAGTTTTAAATGAAGTTTCAATCTTTAAATAGGACTTTCATTTTCTTCCCAATAAGTCTATGGATTATGGACAGAACCATGTTAATAAGATTAAGATGGATGGCTCTGAGTGCAGCATTGCTCAACAGTTATAGACATACTTGTGGAAGTGGGTGATTAGTAGGTAATTGATTGACTAATAGCAATCTGGGAGTAATCTATACGTGAGAAGCACCCCTACAGAAACCGTTTCACCGATTTTTTTGAACAATTTGTAAAAGAGTAGTGTTTATTATTTAAGCCCTAATCTCTTCTCTATGTATTTTTTCTTTTTTCTTTTTTTGAAAAGCCTTGTTAAGTCTTTCAAGTAGGTAATAGGTTGACTAATGGGCAATCTAGGAGTAATCTATACATGAGAAGCACCCCTACAGAAACCGTTTCACCGATTTTTTTTGAACAATTTGTAAAAGGGCAGTGTTTATTATTTAAGCCCTAATGTCTTCTCTATGTATTTTTTATTTTTATTTTTTGAAAAGCCTGGTTAAATCTTTCAAGCAGGTAATAGATTGACTAATGGCTGGGCAATCTGGGAGTAATCTGTACGCATGAAGCGATCCTACGGAAACTATTTCACTGGTTTTTTGAACAATTTTTAAAAAAATTTTACCAAAATAAGCCCTAACCTCTTTTCTCTATGTTCTTTGGGGATCATTAAAGAATGTAATTAATTGTCTCACATTTCCTCTATGCACTCTCAGTACACATCAAGTGTCAACATGTATTACCACCGCACACCTTTAGTGCGATGGTCACTCCATAAGTATAAGTACTTGTGGGATGTGGGGTGTGGGATGTGGGGAGGCAAGGGCTAGGGGTCAAGTCTCCAAAAGGGAGTTTCACACACATATACACTTAGATTAGGTTAAAGTAAAATTCTATCTTATATAAAAAAAAAAAAGTGTCAACATGTATTAAATGTGGACATTCTTGAAAAAGTGGATACTTGGTGTGAAAGTGTAGATTTTTCTTACTCTCAGTACACATCAAGTGTCAACATGTATTACCACCGCACACCTTTATGGCTTGTTTGGAAGTTTAGAGAGGGAGGAGAGTAAAGGGGAGTAGAGGGAAGGGGAGTAGTGGAGAGGAGAGTAGAGGAGAATGATTCACCTCCACCTTATTTGGATGTTTTTAAAATTAGTAATGGGGAAGGGAGTAATTAGTCCTTCCCCTTATGTAATTTTGTTAATATAATAAGGGTAAATTAGGTAATTTACTTAGTCAATAGTTTATGTACTCTACTCCCCCTCCAAATCTCTCTAATTTGGGGGAATTAAAATTGGGAGGCTAGAGGGAGTCCAAACCCCTCCCCCTCATTCTTTAAAAAACTTCCAAATAAAGTAATTGCATTACTCTCCCTCCCTCTACTCTACTCCCCCTCCTTTTTTAAACATCCAAACATGCCATTAGTGCGATGGTCACTCCATAAGTATAAGTACTTGTGGGATGTGGGGTGTAGGGTGTGGGGAGGCAAGGGCTAGGGTTCAAGTCTCTAAAAGGGAGTTTCACACACATATACACTTAGATTAGGTTAAAGTAGAATTCTATCTTATATCAAAAAAAAAAAAAGTGTCAACATGTATTAAATGTGGACATTCTTGAAAAAGTGGATACTTGGTGTGAAAGTGTAGATTTTTCTTATGTAGTGTGTATCACATAGCATGAAACAATAATTTTCCTTGAAGGACTAAACCTGACTATGCAATGAATTTTCAATGAGCTAATTGTCCAAACTTGCAACGCTAGGGTACCTAAAGAGTGAAATACTTACAGAATACACCGGTGTGGTATTAGCCAAAGATCTTCTAAAACAGAAAAAACGTAAACAAAATAAGAGAAAAGAATATTTAAGCAATAAACTATATAACATATACTATACTCATGCCAACATGCTAACTGGCTATGTGAAACTAAAATGTGATCTATTTAGAGCAGCAAATTGATGCACAATCTCAAGTTTGGAGAATTGAAATAGTGAAAAGTGACGGATAAAGTAGCGTGAATTAGTAGAGAAGTGAGAGAATAGTGCATTTTTTTTTTTAAATTCCTTAGTTTTTCTCTAATTTAAATTATCATATCATCACACACTAAATAATAAAGAAGTCAATGGTAGGTGGACCTATTAATATAACTTTATACAATTAACAAACCAAGCTAGGTTATTAAAATCCAACCAGACCACATGGTTTGCTTAAAACTAGCCAAGTTTTATTGATTTTGACTAGGTCTTATACACATCCAATCCAATTGATGACCCGGACCGGTCTATATACCAAGTCATTAGGTTACCAAGAATTGGGCTGGGCTGAAAAACACTTATATATATTATAAAAGTTGGATCCTCACAACTTATGAATACACAAAATGGTAACACATGTCTCTTTGACAATATATAAAACAATGACACATATCATTTTTGGTAACTTCCTCTATTTATTACGTATGATATATGGAAAATAACACCACCACATGGAAAACAACTACTGATCCATGTCAATTTTTTTACTATGTATCACCCATTAAAAAAAATTCTTAATTGCCTACTATAAATTCTACTATTTTAATAAATCATTAAATCCTCCTCTACCATTCTTTCAATTGCTTTTAGTTATTACCCATTATATCTCTTTAAAAAATGGCCAGCATTTATTAGTGTATTATCTAATTAAATATTCTAATATTTTCAATATTTTTCAAGATAGTTGGGTTGGTAAATATATTCATTAGCTTTCATCTAGGTTCACCACAAGCATCACTTTTTTACTTATCACTAACAATTTGTCATATTATGAAAATTTTTATCAAATTTTTGTATCTATAGACTTTCTCTTACTACTTCCCATCTTGAGGAGATCTCCATTTTCCACTACTCGGGAGGAGTGCTTCTGAGCTTGTTAATTGATTACTCATAGATTTTATTTAGGATAATTGTGTATATGACTAAAAAAAAAAAAAAAAATTGTTGAAAAATCCCATTTTGCCAAAATATTTAACTTAACAGTCCAAATTTTTATTCTTTTTTTTTAAAGAGAGTTTCAACTTATAGAGTCTACTCCTGATAATAGTTCTTTATCATCAGACCAAAACACCAATCAGTTTTTGATGTAGGCGGGGGATTAAACTCCAGATCTCTTACACAACCATTAGAGACTTTACCAGTTGAGCTAACTGGAACTCACTTTTATTTTCATTTTTGTAAAACCATTTTTCCCTTTTCTTTTCTATGGTCCAATCTATTTGTTATTCCTAATTTATTACACTATCAGTTATTCCATGATGGAGCAAAAAATTGATTAGGTCTCAACTCACTCTCCTTGCACTAGTTTGTTGATTATATATCTTTTCCAATGCTAACTGTTAAGCTGAATATTACTATGGAAATACGAGTTATCTTAAAAAGAAATCACTTGCCTCGTAATTAGTGTTTATTACTCCATTTAGTAACGACTAAACCTGGTAGGAATTAGTGAATCACAGGAAAACTTCCTCAGTATCTTTGTTCCTTGAAGAAAGATTTCGTAGGTTTTCTCTTAAAAAAAAATACTAACTCATTTCAATAATTAAATGAGGAAAAGTACTTAAATACAAATTAATGCAAATGCAACCATAAACCATAGAGGCGTTTATGTATCCAAAAACCACTGCATTCACCACCTTTCCGCCTACAAATAGAGACCTTTTTCCCATCTTCTAACTCCACCACAAAAGATCTAGTGACCTTCAATTTTAGCAACATGGCAGCATCCAGCAACATTTTTGTTATGATGATCTTCTTGTTCATTGCTACACTGTCAGTCACACCGGGGCTTGGAATCTCGAGTGATCAAGAATTTCCACCAGATCCATCACCAGAATATCGCAAACATTTGCATACAGAAGATATCAGAAGACTGTGGGGATGAGGTCTTTTGTAGTACATTTTTCAATAATGTGACAGTTTCTAATGGTTGCTGTGTTCAGCTTCAGCATTTGGGAAAAAGTTGTCACGATGATTTGGTGAACTTTTTACTCGAGGCCCCTGAACTTGGGAGCAAGGTCTCATAAATCTCAACAAGGAGTGAAAAAATTTGGGATAAGTGTGTTTTGGTAGCAGAAAGTGGCTCATCTGCTCCTCAGCCTTCTGCATCGATCATTGAAGACTAGAAGTAGGTATTTCTGATCTTATATGCTATGAAGTTATTATAGATTGAAATTATCTATATATATATATATATATATATAACTGAAATCTCTAAATCTCCCACAATTTTTCACGTCAAAAAAAAAAAAAAAAACAAACAAACAAACAAACAAACAAACAAAAAAACAAAAAACAAAAAAAAAAAAAAAAACTTCATAAAACTTTTCTAAGTTCGATGCTATGCCTCCCAATGCTCTGCCTTTCCCTTTCACGATGCTCTGCCTTCTCTTCCAACTCCTCCTCTACGAGCTCCTCCTTGATCAGACCCACAGCAAACCAACAGTAATGCATTGCATCACATAAAGACCCACAGATTCCTCAATCAAAACCCACCATACCCCCCATACCCACCATACCCACAAACCAATATCCATCTTCTTCCTCAGACCACCATTTGCCACAAACCACCCACATCCAACTTCTACAACCCAAAAACGACACCCCATTTGCAATGGGTCTCATTCAGTCCATGACCACAAATTCCTCAATCAAAACCCACCAATGGAGCTTACAGTCCCATAAAAACCAAACCCACTTTTATTTTCTTCAGCTCCACTCACACACAACTCTCAAACTCTCATTCCTCTCAAGCTTCCTAAGAACCCCAGGTCCAAAAATTCCCACCACAGACCCAATTTTCGTGTTCTAGCTTCTGCAAACCCAAATGGGTTTGATGGGTTTTCATGGCTGAGTCTAACTTGGTCAGTCCAGTGTGGCTCGGAGCGGTTATGGTCGAAAGTCGACGAGTCAGGGAAGAAGGAAACTGGGTTTGCTTGGAAGATGCCAATGTGAAGGTGGGTGAGTTTATGGGGGCGAGCTAAGGAAGAGGTCAGCAAAGGTCGAGGTGAGTTGGAACGATTTAGGACTGAGTTAGTGCCTGAATTGTGAGTTGGAATTTGTGGGAGCGTTGGAAGGTAATTCTGCACTTTGAGACCCTTTTGTTTTAATATTTGGTAGATAAGAAATTGCAGGAAAAAGATAGAAAAAGGACAACTTTAAGTATTTTCTTCTGAACTGTTGGGGCATTGAATATTAGCTGGTTGGATAGCATATATGAGTTTGTGGGGGCAAGCTAAGGAAGGGGTCAACAAAGGTCGAGGTGAGTTGGAACGGTTTAGGACTGAGTTAGTGCCTGAATTGTGAGTTGGAATCAATGGGAGCGTTGGAAGGTAATTCTACACTTTGAGACCCTTTTGTTTTAATTTTTGGTAGATAAGAAATTGCAGGAAAAGGATAGAAAATGGACAAGTTTAAGCATTTTCTTCTAAACTGTTGGGGCATTGTATATTAGCTCGTTGGATAGTATATATGAGTTTGTGGGGGCGAGCTACGGAAAGGGTCAACAAAGGTCGGGATGAGTTGGAACGGTTTAGGATTGAGTTAGTGCCTGAATTGTGAGTTGGAATCGATGGGAGCGTTGGAAGGTAATTCTGCACTTTGAGACCCTTTTGTTTTAATTTTTGGTAGATAAGAAATTGCAAGAAAAGTATAGAAAATGGACAAGTATTTTCTTCTGAACTGTTGGGGCATTGTATATTAGCTAGTTGGATAGCATATATGAGTTTGTGGGGGCGAGCTAAGGAAGGGGTCAGCAAATGTCGGGGTGAGTTGGAACAGTTTAAGACTGAGTTAGTGCCTGAATTGTGAGTTGGAATCGGTGGGAGCGTTGGAAGGTAATTCTGCACTTTAAGACCCTTTTGTTTTAGTTTTTGGTAGATAAGAAATTCAGGAAAAGTATAGAAAATGGACAAGTTTAAGTATTTTCTTCTGAACTGTTGGGCATTGTATATTAGCTGGTTGGATAACATATATGAACTTGGTGGAAAAGGAAAATTTTGAGCATTGCATGTAATCTATAAAAATATATATATATATATATATATATATATATATATATATATATAACTGAACATTTTGAAACTCTCACAATTTTCCACATCAGCACGATATTTAAATAAAATTATCATTTTATTTAAATAAAATTGTTTTTGTTTAATCCAAACTTAACAAGGAGTGAAACTCTATCTCTCTAACAAGTCCAACTTAAACTCAAACTCATCATTATTATTTTTATAAAACGAAATTATTTTTGCTCAATCCAAACTTAACAAGGAGTAAAACTCTATCTCTCTAACAAGTCCAACTTAAACTCAAACTCAAACATTGATAATTTATCTCCAAATTTGCAAGGTTAATCATGAACACTATAAAAGCAAAGTAAACCCCAAATTTTTTTTTTTTTTAAGTTGAGTAGAGGTATGACCTCTTCTTATGTTATTTTCTTCTCCTCTATTTTATTTTAAAAAAAAAAAATTATTTTATGGTTTTCATATATTTTTTAAAAAGTAATTTTTGTACATGAACCACAAACTCTCTTTAGGCGTTTTTTACAAGATAAAAAAAGCTTGCAATAATTGAAATTATTATTTCGAATATAACTTATTTTTCTCTTATATTTCTCTATTGTCTAATTATATATTTTGTTTTGTATCAATAATTTCTAAACAGTGAATCATCTGATTCTTTAATATTTTTTTGGTCTTTCAGAAGTTTTAATATCTGGATTTTTGAGTTATTTTTTGCAGTATCTAAAATTGTCTAAAATTTTTTTTATAATTTGTTGCATGTTCAAGCAATAACTTCTTCATCAAATTGTAACACAAATTGAAGTTATACAGGAGCAAATTATGCAATGGTGTAGTTTTTTTAATTTTTTATAAAATTATTTTAGTTTATCTCACAAATAGGTATGTTCCCATGCATAGCACGGGTTTGTGACTAGTTATCTTTAAATTTTGCTGCCAAAATAAAATTGTGACTTAAATGGAAATCTATTTTTATTTTATTTTTTTAATTAGTTGCAAAATCAATGGTGTATTGAATTGCAACATCATTGGTTTCACTCACCAACTTTGACCTACATCCTCTTCCTTTCTTAGAGCATTAGCATTGATGGTGTAAAAACCCCCCCAGTTGCTATTTTAGCAACTAAACCCTTAAATTTATGCTCCATTCAGGTATTTAAACCCAAAAATTTTTACATCTCAGTTACAGTAAGGTTGCATATATGCAACCTCACTATTCATGGGATTATAAAGAAAAAATTAAATTTTTAATCCCACACTCTCTCTCTTCCTCTCACTTTCAGACTCTTCTTTTTCTTCACCTCTCTTTCTTCCACACTCTCTCCTCTCTCTCAAGATCGGCTTGTAGGCTTCAAATCAGCATGGCACAGATTGGCATGGAGGCTTTGGGTGGGTGGGATTCAAATCATCGTGGGTTGGTGGGTGCTCATGGCTCTCCATGGGTGGGGTTTAGATCACCATAGGTGGGTTCAGATTGCCATGGGTGGGGTTCAAATTGCCATGGGTGGGTTCAGATTGCGTGGGTGGCTATGGGTGGGTTCAGATCATTGTCAATGGCTGTGGGGCCATTGTTGCTTGTGGGTGGCCGTGGTTTTACTCGACGTGGGCTGCTGGGAGTCTTGGGTTTGGTGGTTGTGGCAAAAAATGGATCTAATTTGGTTTTTTTTTTTTTTTAATTTGGGTTTGAGGGTATGGATTTGACAGTGATGGCTATTGATGGTGGTGGTGGTGGTGGTGGTGTTGGTTGTGATTGTGATTGTGGTGGCGATGGCGTTGGCGATGGCAGTGGCTGTGGAGGTTGGTTATGGGTTGTGGTGAAGGTGGAGGTGGAGGTGGCTAGTTTTGATTGTGGCTGTGTGGTGGTTGGTTGTATTTGTGGTTGTGGTTGTGGGTGAAGAGAAAAAGGGTGTGCGAGGAAAGAGAGAGAAGAACACTTTATATTATTTTATTAAGTAGTTTATATTATTTAATAGTTTGTATGTAAAAATAAAAACTGGGATGCAAAGCGTATTGTAAAGTGAGTTGGTATTATAGATAAAGCATGTTTTTAGATGGTAAAATAGCAACTGGTACCCATCCCCGGTTGCTAGTGCTCTAAATGTTTGGGAAATAGATTTGGCAAACCTCTTTTGAACTTAACATTCTGAATTTGAAAAACATTTTCTTAACTATTTTGGTGTAAGAGCACTCACAATGATAGTGCCAAAAAGCTAAATTGCTATTTTTAGCAGAAAAATACTTAAAAAAATTGCTGCAATGTTGATGTTAAAGTTAAAAATCTTGGCATTTAAATTACAATAAACTACCAAAAATGACAGTTTATTGTAGCTATAAAGTTATAAAAATTAAAAAAAAAAAAATTAGTTTCTTATTTGTAATTCTTATCTCTTCAGACTCTCCCTCTATCTATCTCTCCGTCTCACTTTGTTCTCTCTCTTTGCTTGTATTCTTACTGAAACTTCATCACCCAACTTCATTTCTCCTTAAGAAAGGGTTTGGAGCAAGATCCACTCACTTGATCATCCCACACATACCCATTTCGGGTCCACCGAGGTCAGAGCCAATACCCATTTCTTTTCTTGCTTCCAAATATATACATATATATAGAAGAGTCCTATTATCTAGCTACTCCTTGATATATTGCTCTTATCTTTTTCTGATGTTGTGTTTGTTTGTATCAAAAAATTCTAGATGTAAATGCATTTTTGGTCCCTACATTTTAAGGTCATTTCTATCTTGGTCCCTACATTTTCATTTTACTACTTTTAGTCCCTAAACCAATTAACGCATGACATTTAAGTCCTTACCGTCACCCATCTAACAGAAAAAACTGACGTGACAAATGGAGTGCACTATTGACATAGTAAATGCTGACATGGCGAATAAAATAATAATAAAAAAAATTATTTATTATTTAATAAATGCCAAGTTAACATAAAATAATTTTAAAAAAAATGACATTTTCGTGTTTTTTTCTAAATTCTTTTAAAATAAAATAACATAATTAAATTTAAAAAAAAAATTATTTCTTTCATTATTTTTTTTGAAGAACATGTTCATGTTCCTTAGGTTCATCCCCAGAAATTTTCTTGAGAAACAAACATACAAAAAAAACCCAAGAAATTCAACTCAAAAACGAATTCATAAATCTCAAAGCCCTCATTTTCAACCACAACAAAATCATCAAATCCCCAAGCCACAAGCCCAGAAAATTCAAAACCAGAAAATCATCAAATCCCAGAAGCCACAACCTACACTTCTTCAATCACCAAACTCACATTGAAACCCAGAAACCGACCACCACACTTCTTAAATAGTAGACAATGCACCGGATGCGGCATGAAAAACACCGCAACGGATTGAAGCACCACATCCACGCTGTTCATCTGCCCTACCCTCCTCTGATTCGCCGCACTATTTTGCAACAAAATTGCCAGAATCTCCGACGCATACTACTTATTACTATCAAACTCCCTCACTTTTATCTTCCCTAGCAACCACTTCAACAACTTCGTCCTCTCACACACCATCTCCGCCACCGCAGGCTTCACCTCCACCAGATTCTCCACCGTCATGAGCGTGCTATACACCGTAGCCATCTCATCGGGATTGGAATCATTCAACCGCTGCAAATTCTAAACAAGCAGCTCAAGCATATTGTTCTTCACTAGCGCGTCAACCAAAACCCTAGCCGGCTCATCACTCTCCTCATCGTCCTCAAACACATCAGGATCTGTCAGATCCTAAAGCAACTAAACCACATCGACCACGATATAGATGTTATCATGAGCACGGAGGTTCAAAATCAAAGGAATCACATTGAGATTGACGAGATCCAGATATAGCTCAGGAGCTCCAGAGAGGATGCTGAGCTTGTGGAGGTCATTGTGGAGGTCGATTTTGGAGTCAACGAATCGGTCGGGCTGGTTAGGGTATTTAAGGCGAGCTTCTATGTTGTCCTTGAGCTTTAGCTTGAGCTTTTGCTCTTGTTCATGCTCTTTAATTTGGTGATGTTCATGTTTTTTTTTTTTTTTTTTTGGTAGGTTTGATGTTCATGTTCTTTGATATTCATGTTCTTTTATTTTGGGTTTGGGTTTGCTCTTTGATTCTGGGATTGATGTCATTGCTGGGTTTATTTATGGGTTTGATGTTCTTGTTTTTAATTTTTTTATTTAATTAAAATTAATAAATTTATTTATTTAAGACAAAAATGCAAAATTCACCCTCTAAGTTTCACCATTTTTCATTTCAATCCTCTAAGTTTACATTTTGTCATTTCAATCCTCTAAATTTTGAACTTTCTCAATTCAGTCTTCTGTTAACTCACCATCCATATTTGCCATTAACTACCCAAAATTACACTATTTTGACCGTAGTTTAATATTTATTTTTATTTTATTATTTATTTCTTAATTAAGAAAAACCCCATAAATAATTTCCTAGTTCTCTTGTGCTCTCAGATTTGTTTTGTTCAAAAAAGCAGTTTTGATTCTTTTGAACTCTCAGCCATGGATGTGAGTATGACGAAGTTAGATTACTATAAGGACAAGTTGAAACTTCATTCTAACTACACTCCTCTCCACATCAAGGTTAGTCATCACTGTTTCTTTCTTTCCCAAACACAGCCTTAAAAGAAAATTTAAACAATTTAAAATAAAATAAAATTAAATAAAAAATTAAAGGGCAAAGAAGATGGTTGACACCCTTTAATACTAGAGTCAACAATCTTTCACCCACAAGGTGGAGGTCAACCTACCAACACTAGCTTCATCCAATTAGTCGATTTTGATTGTGAATTCATTGTTCAAGATGTACACTCCAAAGACGGAATTGTTCAAGATTTACTAGGAAATTAAATTATGGAATTGTTCACTCTGGGTCTCTCCTTATCTAGTTAGGCTAGGGATTAAAATTGTTCTTCTTCAGATGAGGTGGGTGGATCTAACATAGGTTATTTTAATTTTTGAGGTATTTTTTTTAATTAACGCTTTTTTAAATTAAGAAATAAATAATAAAATTAAATAAAAATTAAATTATGGCTAAAACAGTGTAATTTTGAGTAGTTAACGTCAAATATGGATGGTGAGTTAACATAAGACTAAATTGAGAAAGTTCAAAACTTAGAGGACTAAAATGGCAAAATACAAACTTAGAAAATTGAAATGAAAAATGGTAAAATATAGAGGGTAAGTTTTGCATTTTAGCCTTTTTTTACTTTAAATACTGATGTGGCATTTTTTAATGCCAAAATAGATTTTTAAATTATTATTTTAATGTACCGTCAACCACATCAGTTTTTTTTGTTAGTTAAGTGACGGTAAGGACTTAAATGTCACGCGTTAATTAGTTTAGGGACTAAAAGTGGTAAAATGAAAATGTAGGGACCAAAATATAAATGACCGGTAAAATATAGGGACTAAAAGTGTATTTACGCCAAAATTCTACAAATAACTTTGTTTTAATAGATCTAACCCAGCCACAAACCCACTAAGCAAACCCGCTATCGCCAGCGTTTCACAAAGCTGATCAAATTGCAAACTCATTTCATCTTCGTCCTTCGTCTTAGGGAGAGAAGAGAGAAGAAAATCCTTAGATTCAGAGAGAGGAGATGAGCGAAAGAGGAGAGAGAGAAAAAAAAAAGTGAGAGAGACAAAGATAGAAGGAGAGTCAGAAGAGATAAGAAAAGGGAGAGACAAGAGAAGAAAATCCATAGATTTAAAGAGAAGGGATGAGCGAAAGAGGAGTGAAAGAATGAAGTGAGACAGAGAGAGAGAGATAGAGGGAGAATCAGAAGAGATAAGAATTAAAATAAAAAACTAATTTTTTTTATAACTTTGTATTTTTTTTACCGTAGCTTAAATGCCCTAATTTTTAACTTTAGCATCATCATTGCAGCATGTTTGTTTTAGTATTTTAGTGCTAAAAATAGAAATTTAACTTTTTGGCACCATTATTATGAGTGCTTTTAAAATAGATAAAAATATATTTTTGAGTTACTAAAAGCTAAAAATTTTAACTCCATCAATGCTAATGCTCTAAGTCAAGAAAAAAACAAGGTGGAAGGAATAAAAAGTTAAAGTAGAAAACATTTTTAAAAACATTATATATATTCAACATACTATTCCTCTACAAATAAATTATACGCTATAGAATGAATAAATAAATAAATAAAAATCTTCCAATCATAACTTCTCACCATTCAACCCCACTCTCCACAAACCAATGGTTGACCTTTTTCCAATCCAAAGAACTCTTTTTTTTCCTCAAACCAATCGCTTTCCCACTTAAATTTTCATATAAATTTTGTAATTTGGGTCTGTTCTCCAAATTTGAGACTTCCAAATAATCCAAAAATATAAAAGATTTTCCTATTTGGAGTTTGTGATTATGAACAAAAGTTTTTATTTATATAATTATTTAAAATCACAAGCAATGGTAATGACTTTTTGTTTGAGTAAACAACAAAAAAATATTTTTGACTAACATTTTTAATGGAACAAAGTTTAGCTACAAATTTGATTGTAGTCAATGGCTACAATCTTTTAATTGGATATGAATTTTGAGAAATCCAACCCTCTATATTTGCAAAATTTTTAGAATATTAAAAATTAATAACTATGTGATCAATCAAACATACTCTCAAGGAATTTTACAAAGAATTCAAACTACAAACGGTTCAATGACACATCCAAAACCAAATATATCCCAAAGGATTACCACTTTGCACAGCAGCAAACAGGGACCCAAATCAATTAAATGTTAATCATCATAATGCAACAATCCAATTAAATGTAGCATTGCCACCAAATCAGAAAATAAATTAATAGCATAAATGACTCGGAACAACATTTAATAGGTATTAAAATCAAATATTTTTCCATTAAGCAGAGGACATATATTCAGACCCAAAAAAAAAAAAAAAAAAACAAAAAAAAACAGAGGACATATTTGCTTTACTTTTGGTTGTTGTCGAAATTGGCAGTGTAAATAAATCCTTGCCTTGAGATCATGAAGTAGAGTTATTTGGTAACCCTAGATGCCTGTCCTTTCTGTAGAGTTTCATCTGCACAATCCTTCAATGTCATTTATGTCAGGAAATTCGTCTATGGATCTCAGCTTTTCAAGAATCAGCCTTTCTTGCTTGGCATCTATGTATTCTCTAGTTAAGGGTCAAAGTTACATGTAAAACGACATTAAATTTAGAAGATGTGAACAAAATTTATCATGCTTGCTGTAACTTTAAAATGCATAAGCAGTGACATATATGTTATTTTTATTTTCCTGCGTAGTATAAAGTAATGCAGATAAAAAATATAAGAAGATAACAGTCTACTACATGGCTAAAAGACATAAAAACAGACAGAAGCTCTTGGCTATACGCTCAAAAGTCCATATTATTTACCCTCAACTTTGAGAAATTGTATTTACATCCTACAATCATGTTTGAATTAATTTTGCAAAATATGACTTTGGTACCCTGAACAAATTGTTTGAAAGTAATGCCATTACATCCATGATGAATTTTTTTCCCAAGACTATGCTGAGAGTTTGGGTTTATTTATAGACGTCACATGTCAAGGCAGACACAGGCACCGCTGCACCACATACCGGACAATATTATTTTCTCAAATTAATGTCAAAATCTCTTCGGTAAACTAATACAAATGATAGACATGTCATGTTCCTTTTTATTGGCATGTTTGCAGTAATGTTTTCATCTATTTATGTTGCACATAAGCACAGATTGTTGAGAGTTGATGCATGCATGCCTACATGGTGGTCATGCATGCAAAGACATTAGGAAAGGATACATTCCTGATCAGGGTTTTCAGCAAAATTGGAGTGCAGGGCATTCCCAACACTATCCACTATAGCTGACGTAGTCATGGATGATTCAATGCATAGAATGGCTGTAACAGCGTCTAACCGAGTCACCTCATTCCGGAACATTAATCTTGCATGTGCTGGAAATGATTCAATGCAGAGTCAAACTTGTAAGGGAGAAAGAAAAGAAGCTGAGGTAGGATAATTGCTTATGGAAGGTAATGTACCTTGAGCTAGTCGTATCAAACTCTCCAGCATGCGCACAGTTGTCCTAGCTGCATTAAGAATGCACGACCTAAACAGATGGAATAATTGAAACCACTGATTTAGCATAGAAGATTAATTTAGGTCGAACCTGCATTATGAGCTGCAGATTTTCTTTGGAGCTGATAATAGCTTGAAATAACTGTTTCAGCCTCCTTTGTTAGGACCGGTTTGAAGTATCCTTTTACATAGTGTATATACCTGCAACTTCAAAAACTTAAAAACTTGTTCCATTTCTGTGCAAACATGTAGATTGTGAAGAAACAATGGTTGCACATTGTTAGAGAAGCATTTAGAAAGGAATCAAATGCAAAAGATTGAAAAAAGATGAGCTAAAAAATCTTGTCTAGCCTCATCCACTATATTCCATATATATGGGATAGTTAGTTACAAAAAATAGGGAAGATTCTTGACAATGACAACTGGCGAGGGACATCTCACCCCTAGGATAGTCTAGACTCTTCAATAGGGTACAACACAATTATTCTAGAGTACCATGGTACTACCAACACAATATTGACTCTCTAAAATTCCCTTAAAACTGGAGCATACATATCATACAAGTCCAGCTTGGAACAAATGTACTCTAATCAACCCCAACATAACGACTTTGTAAAGGTATCTGCAAGTTGATATTTAGTCTTCACAAATGGCGTAGTAATTTATCCATTTAGCAAATTTTCCCGTACAAAGTGGCAATCTACTTCAATATGCTTGGTCTTCTCGTGGAACACAAGATTGGAAGCAATGTGTATAGCGGCTTGGTTATCACACTATAGTGGAATAGAAGTAGGTACTAAGAAGCCTACCTCCTAAAGAAAGTATTGTAACCAAGATAGCTCAGTTGCAGCAAGTCCCATTGCTCTGTTTTTTGATTCAGCATTTGACCAAGCAACTATGTTCTCTTTCTGACTTTTCCAAGTTACAAGGTTCCCAGTGTTAGGCCCCTATTGAAGGTGTTACTGCCCAAACTGCCTCAGTGAAACCTTCTATTCTGAAATGACCATTCTTAAATAATATGCTCGGACCTAGAGCTTTCTTTAGGTAACAAACAATGCAAATGAAAAGATCCCAATGTGAAATTCTCAGGGCTTATAAAAACTAGCCACACTAACTGCAAGAGAGGTATTTCTTACTTACCTGATTCCTTTCTTATTCCACTCCAAAGAGGAGCTAGCAGAACAATCAACACAGCAGAGGAAAGAAAGATTATATAATATGGAAAGCAGTTTCATTGTATGTGTCATGGACAATTTGATGGGACAGAATGATGCAAGACAAAACCAAAATGATGCAACAACATAATTAATGAACAGAAAGTAAAGGATAGGTAATGTAGGAGTCAGCACCTATGGCTTACTTGGAATCAGCACCAAAAAAGAAACCTTATGTACCACTAAATCATTAAATTCTTCTGGAATTACAAAGTCAATTTGGAATCAATGTTACACATAAACAATCTGATCATAAAACACAGGATGGACCATTGAATCAAAAGTTTCAACTTCATCAAGAAATTAATCTTCATGGACCAAGGAGGGCTGATCACTGATCAGTAGCACATGCATCAAATTATATTGTCACATAATGATGCACCCTCTAATTGTTTCACTCTAGTTGACTTTCTCCTCATCAATTATAGTGAAATCTTACTCAACAGTAAGCAACATATCTGACTGTCAAACAAATTAGTAAATGTACTAAACATGGTTCAAATATCTCACCTAGTTGTTTAGGATCTATAATATGTTCTTTCTGCACAAACATTGAAGCAATATTTGTTGGCACTTGTACTCCTTTTTCAACATTAGGTTCTGGTGGTACTTTGTGTCCCTTCATTATTAGGATCTCATTATCAATGTAGTATTCTATGTGGGGAGCAGTAATCTCATCACAATCAATCATCCTTGAGGCTTTCAATGAATTAAGGAAGGCATTGGTGTGACCATGCATTCGAACACCAGCAGACATGTCTTGAACAATTTTCGCTAGACTCTAACTTGGCTTCACGGTGGACTACACTGCAGTGGGCTTAGGACTAGAAATTGCCCAAGCATTTATCTTGTTTTCTTCAAATTGTTCAATTGACAGTTAGTTCCATTGTTTTATACCATCTCCTTGATCTACAAAGTTGCCATAATGAGATTGGGCCAGATAATTCTTT
This sequence comes from Quercus variabilis, assembly GCA_030445155.1. Classification (NCBI taxonomy): domain Eukaryota; kingdom Viridiplantae; phylum Streptophyta; class Magnoliopsida; order Fagales; family Fagaceae; genus Quercus; species Quercus variabilis. Next base: position 22,501,146 of record CP129455.1, on the reverse strand, counting down.
TGATAAGACTGGTAAATATTCCACACTAAGCTGTTCTTTCATTTCTTCCCAAGTAATTCGAAACATATAATAGTTCCAGTGATATTAAGGTCAGCCAAGTTTGTCTCTGTCATTTGATAATTCTACTAAGTTGTTCTATCTTTTCTTTACTCTTTGTTTTTTTCTTTCTTTTTTGGTGTGACTAGTCAGCTTTAGTATTGGGTGTTGACCTGTTCAGATTTGGCAGGAATAAGGAGGCTAGTGTGGCTGAGCTTATGAAATCCCCCAATGGAGTCCTTTTTTGGGATGTGAGTTTCTTTAGGGGTGTGCATGTTCGGGAATTAGAGGCTTTGTTAAGCTTCATGGAAACCATATACAGTTCTTCAATAAGGGGGTTTGGTGAGGATAAGATGTGCTGGATTCCTAGCAAAGATAAGGGTTTCTTGGTGAAAGATTATTATAGAATTTTAGCTAGTCCTTCTATCTTTGGTTTTCCTTGGAGAAGTATTTGGCAGCAGAAGATTCCCTCTAGAGTAGCTTTCTTTGTATCTGCTACCTTAGGGAAATGCTTGACAATTGATAATTTGCGAAAAAGGAAGGTGTGGATTTTGGATTGGTGCTACATGTGCAAGAGCAATGGTGAATCGGTTGACCATCTCTTCCTTCACTATCCCGTTGCTATGGATCTATGGTCTATGGTTTTGGGTTTATTTGGAGTATCTTGGGTTATGCCTCATACTGTTTTGGGACTGTTAGGGTGTTGGCAAGGCAGTTTTGGTCATCATCATAATGGTTATATATGGTCCATCATTCCTAATGGCTTAATGTGGTGTTTTTGGAGGGAGAGAAATAGTCGTTATTTTGAAGATATTGAGAGATCTATTCTGGACCTCAAGCTATTCTTTTTTAGAACTTTGTTGGATTGGTTGTTTGCTTTGCAAAACAAATCTTTCCCTTCTTTTATTGATTTCCTCGATTCTTGCAATTTTTGTTTTTGATTTGTTGTCCCCTTGTTCACTCCCTATGTACTAGGGTGTTTCCCTTTTGATATCAATATATCTTACTTATCAAAAAAAAAGTATTGGGCGTTGAGTTTTTTTTTTTTTTTTTTTTTTACCAGGTTAGGTGAGAATTTAAATGGGATAGGTCATGGGTGGAGCTGGGAAACAGGGGGGGTTGAAATGTGGCATCACAGCATAACACTAGAGTCACAATCAGGCAGCAAGACGGTGATCGACAACCAAGATCAAGGATTGCAGCACACGAGGAGTCTATATGAAACCATATCGCCTAGCTCAACTGCCTTTCTTCCATCGGTCAATCGGACCAGATCTCTAGCGAGCAGAATAAGGTGGAGACACAGGTTGGATGGAGAGAGCTTGATTGGTCCAAGGTGGCTAAGGCTAGTTTGGGTTGGGCTCTGAGTAGATCTGAATTTGGAGAGTTTAGGGTGGAGTTCCAGATCTTAGCAACAGCAGTGGCCTGGGATTGTTATTGGTTGTCAATGAGAGTTGGATTACAACGATCTGGACTCCTTTTCTTCTATTCTGGCTTAATCCACAGCTTCAAATGGACTGAATTTTGCTCTAATACCAAATTTGACTCAAGAAAACCAAAACAATACAAGATACAACAAAAATTAAAATGAAATAAAGGATAAGAAACCTAGGCACCTAGGCCTGCTTGAAGTCAGGCCAAGAGAACCTCTAGGAGGCAACATCTAGGGTTAGCTGGAGTTAGCACTAGACCGTAGGGACAACTTGAAGAGAAATATTATTCATCATCATAATAATCCGTCTTCATAGGCATAAAATACCATGCTTATATAGTTTACTAAACCCTAATTCTAACTGACATAGGAAACCTTATTTCTAATCGACCTAGGAGGCCTAATTCTAAATGACCTTAGGAAATCCCCATTATTGGATTTCAAAAATAATATTAAAATAGATCTCTTTGTACCCCCGCATCATAGGAACAATTGAACTTTTGAGGGTGTCACCCAAAGCATGTTCTTAAGCGATCTGTAATAGGATCTTCAATGGATTGGGTGACTACCTTGTCTTAGATCACTTAAATATCTCTTATTTAGGAGCGGTCCAATGCACACTTTGGGTATTCAAACTAGCTCCTCTTTCAAATGAAATTATCTTAATTATCATAATAATAATAATAATAATAATAATAATTGAACTTCTTTCTACACAAAAATCTAATTTTTTGTATCCAAACTAGCTCCTCTTTCAAATAAAAATAAACAGGGCATAGAAACTAAGGTATTAGTTGCTAATTCTCTTAAGTAATTTTACCTCTGAAGCATAGGAAGAGGCCAGATAATTGCTAGCTCTTCATCATGCTTGCTTTTGTCTGATTCACCCTGCACATTACTTTCATAAAAGTCAAAATTCGTATTCAATTAAATGCTTGATAACACCACAGAACCAGTTACATGATCTCAGGAGCAGATTACCTCAGCAAGAATGTGAGAAGAAACAACTGCATCCCATTCAGGATTCTTTGTATCCAAGAGGACCAGGACTATATCAAACCTGCTCAATAAGGGTCCGGAGAGTGTTGTATTGACAGACAGAGCTAGATCAGGTTAAGGAAAATGAAAATGAGAATGATGGAAACTTTAGAGAAAGCCTGTTCAAAAAGAACCAAGACTTAAGAAGACCATGTATGTTATATTTTGCATTTACCTGAAGTCAAATGATGCAATAAAATTAAAATTCACAGCTGTCTCATTATAAAGCTAGTCTACTTCCAGAATCAACAGTTATCTCAATAGTATATCAAACTATCATATACTCTGAATGAAAGTGATACATTGATCAGGATCGTAATGTCCCTTAGGATTCGTTGCACCAAAAACGATTGTTCTAGTGCTGAGAGTCGTTACAAGACCAGCCTGGAGAGAGTGAGAATGTCATTGAGTAGCCAGGCTTCTACCAAGCATCCAATAGAGCAAGATACAAATTAATCAATAATCATAGATAAAGCACCTTCAAACAAAATAATCATAGATTAAGAAAGAACTGATATTTATCTTGACAAATTTTTAAGAAAGTGTAAAACGATAAAGTAAAACAAATGGCCACATTGTAAGGACATAGACAAGGGAGCACATACAATTTTATTGCACACCATCAGAACAAATATTAATAAAACAAGACACAAAGGGACATGCAATTAATAGACATTTTATCTTTAATCAAGACACTACATTCTAGTATTTAATGGTATCCTACTTGTCTTTCCTCTCCTATCTTTTTATAATGTTCTTAATTATTATATAATTTTTTCAATAGAAAGGAAAAGTGCGTTCTCAGGTACTCGGGCATGTAACCTGAATTGTCATATATTAGCCCTGAATATCATATGTCAGCATGTACAACATCTAAAAGCTTGTGCACAGTCCCAAACATGACCTCAACAAGTCCAACATGTCCAAGAATGTTGAGTCTTGAGGACATGGCAAAAGATCCTAATAGAAGTGTCCGCACGTATACTTCTAAGTTCTAATTCACTAATTCCAGCTTAAAAATGAAAAGGAGACAAATATCATATCTCAACACAAGAAAGCATATCTCACCTTAAGAAGAGTTTATGTAACTTTTTACTTTTAAAATAATGAAACTGTTAGGGACTAACGAATAACTATGGGAACATTATGTATAGATAAAATCCACATACTCTCCAACAGCAGCTACTTGGTTTGTAAAACCTTTTTAGAATTCTTAACATCCAAAGGCAGTGTTGCCAAAGCCTTTAGAAAGCTTCTAGCAATTGGGCCTTCGTAATCAACACACTGAATCTCTGAACAGGATATGAAGCAAGTAAATTCAACTAATGTATCCAAAGTTCTTGAATTAAATCTTCAAGGTTTCAACCTACTTTATGTAAATGTTAAGAAGATATATAACAAGATGTTTTAAAAGAATTGTAAGTGAAAGATAATTCACATTCGTTTGTGCATTTGTTTGACTCGAGCAATAAAACTAATCAAGACATTGTGAGGATTGTTATACCTTATTAACGTATATTCCACACAATGTTTAATGCATAGAAAGGAAAGAGCTAAATCATATACTACATAATAAAAGTTATGTCCTACATGTTGTTGCTACACCATATGACTCAACATAAGTGTTACCCGTCATATGGCACATTATAATTTAATTTTAACTATTAACATAGTTGGCTTTAAGTGAAATTCAAGAAGTTTAAAAATACTAGTCCGATTAAAATTCTATTACCACAGTTTTAAAAAATTTAAACTATCTCTGATTAAAACTATTGTACCAAAATTTTCAAGAGATTTAAAAGAAGTTTCATTATTTATTCCAAATTAGTTTTTAATCTATTATAGTTTTTGGTTTTATATGTCCTTTCACCACGTAACTTAAAGGGATTTTTTTAATGCTTATCTTATCATTCAAATTCAATTATATTATTGAAATATTTTGTAGTTCGCATATAATGATAAACCCATGCATCAACCAGGCGTGGCAGTAGTTCTCTATGTAATTCCACAGTGACAATTAATAGAGATGAAATTATTCATGTGTTGTCAATACTCTTAGAAAACCCCATACAGGAATTGAATGGCAGGAACTCATGCTTGAACTGGATCATGACTACATCAAGGAAAACAGACGTAATTCAAGCTTAGATGGATGCCAAATATGATATCAATTATTAAAGGACTAGTTAACCACAATTAACATAGAGGCTTTGATAATTATTACATTAACTAAAACAAGATATTCTACCTTGGCAACACTTATGGTCTGCTGCTCCATGGCTTCATGTATGGTTGACCTATCATGTTCTCTCATACTGTCAAGAAAAACTTAAGTTAGTTTCTTGGCAAATCCAAAGAATCAAAACCAAAAATCATCTTGGTCTACACAGCTTTGCTTGTCACTGGAAATACTACTTCATGTCCAATTTGCATGTTACACATGCCACTAAAAGTCATTTAAAGGCAAATTTTCATGCTCCAATTGTTTACAAGTCAGTTTAGGAGAGAGATTGCATTTAAATTGAAGCGCACATGCATCTTTTGTAGCCTCCGGTATCATAATCAAGAAAAGAATGAGTGCAACTAAAGTATTAAGGCTTTTGTTCCTACCCTGAGGTAGAAATTAGAATAGCGCTTTCTATAACATAGTTTGGATGTACTGCTATTATAATCTTAAAAAGAGAATAAAATGCACAGGACAAAGACCTAAAGTTACTTGATATTGGAGAACCAATTGGCCCAAAAACTTAAGCTAGTAGGACATGAGCCAACTGCGTATATGAGGCTTCACACACATTGAAACCTAAATCATTATGTCCTGTAAAATAATTTGATTCCACATACTCAAATATACAAAGATTTTCTTGCATTTTTATTTTTTCTCTTACTACCAACTTTGATCACAAGCTGTGTTTGGCCTAAACAAAATAGAAATATATTAAGAGATTGCGGCCCTTTGAGACTAGATGCAACCCAAGTTTCTTCAAAATAATAAGTTTCTAAATTCGTAGGTGAATTCAAAGGAGATAAGGATAACAATAAATATCAAATGTCTTCCCCTAAACTTTCAAAATAAAAAAAGAACTATGAACTTATTTTTATAAAAAATTTCCAAAAATTTTCTGAATTCTAATATCTTAAAGAGCAAATCACCACCACATGGACTATAATCATTCAAACAGAAAGAATATGCCAACAGGCCTACTTAGCCCCTTCTTGTTGACATGCTCTGCATAAGAGAAAGGGACATAGAGATGTTTAGAGTAAGCACACATGAATACTGTGGAAGGGAAGTTACCCTAGACTTTGACGGTTTTTATGCATCTCTCCTAATAGTATTTAGTTGTTTTGCAGTTGCCAAATTTAGCTACATTTCACAACATTGTTATCTCACTAGTCACTACTGTAGTCAAATTATCAAAGCTAAACCAATAGACCCAAAACAAGCAGCAATCCTATAATCAAAGGCTTTCAAACTATGAGAATGGTCTCACTGAACATTCTAGGACCTTTTGTCTTCCAAATCTGAGATTGCTCCAATCACTGCCTTTTTCATAAATAGTCTCATTGACCAAGAGTCACTTTTTAAAATTAGATTAACAGAGTTATACATACAAAGCAAATGAAAATACATTTTTGGACATGATTCTTATCCTTATAATCATTATGATAAGCTAACACAAGGAAAAATCTGACATTAGAGTATGAAAAAGACACATTGAATCAGTGAAGTTGAGCACCAAACAGATAAAAGCTAAAATGGAGTTCTTTCTTGGCATCACTTCTTACCTATCAAATTCATCTATGCAACAAATCCCTCCATCTGCAAGAACAAGGGCCCCAGCTTCTAACATCCACTCCCCTGGGAATTTGATAAACATGGTTTATTAATGTAAAACAAATATAGGAATATTAAGCACCAATATGGATATGGATAATGATATTGATACAGATAATGTAAATTCTCAAAAAATTTATGATCTAATACACGATAGGGATCTACCAATTGATTAAAACATAACTAAATGTTTTAAGTAGATACTATGCTAATGTTTAGTTTGATAAATATCAAAGACATAAAATACATATAAATAACAACCATGATCCATGTTTCGTATTCAATGAAAATTCAGAAATTTGAAGAATTCTAACTTTCTAAAACATCTATTTCTGATGAAAAACCAACTTATACAATCCAAATATGGACATGCTATATACACCAGATTTGGATTAATGGTGCAATCATAGTGATTGGAGAAGCAATACCCTCTTTGGAAGCCTAAGATTAAGACAAAACCCAAGAATAGTGTCCATCTAGGAAGCACGGGTGCGCCGATTGGGCCACCCAAGTCTGATACGCAAGGACATGCTGTGCGGCCGTGGACGCAGCTGCACACGTATCTGTGGCCAAACATTTTTTTTTTTTTTTTTGGTTTTCCGATTCAGCCCGATACGGTCCGATTCGGTCTAAAAGGGGCCGAAACAGGCCCCAAATCTGTCTGATTCGGTCCGAAACGGACCGAAACAGGCCTCAAATCTATCCGATATGGGCCAAAATAATTGTAAAAAAAAAAAAAAAAAGTAAAATATTTCATTAAAACACACCGCTTTGACAGCCTACTTTAAAGAAATAACCCTAAAATAATCTCGAAGTCTCTCTCGTTCTCTCCAGCTCTCCCTCAGACTCCCTCCATCTCTCACTTTATTACCTACTAATAATGCTCTTAAATTAGTATATATTTACCATTATATGAAAAAAAAAATGCTTAGCAATATATAGAAAATAAATAAAAATATATTTAATAATTTATTAATAAACGTATCCCATATCTTATTTTTTCAAAAATTGTTGTGTCACCGCAACGCACCCGCATCCACACCCAGACCAAAATCCGCACCCGTGCTTCCTAGGTGTCCATGTTAGTTAACTAGGTTTTTAGATTTGATGTTATGTTTTATTTGATTATTATAGACTCAAAGATATTTTAGTAATTCTGTTGGAATTGGGCCTTGGATTTTCTTGTATTAAAAAGTATGTCATTTTTAGTTTATGGGTCTTTATGTGTGTGCTTCGATTCAATTCAAATAGGATTTGATTTACTAATCAAAGTAGAAGTTCTAGTTCTACCAGGAGGTTTGGGGTCTATATAATTTTGTTATTGTACTAAAAAAATATGGAGTTAATCAATAAAAATATTGAGTGTTGTGAGCATTGAGGCATGTTGGCCATCATGTGTTTTTCTTTTTTTCTCTTCTCTCTTTTCTTTATCTCTTTCTTGTGATACTTTTCATGAATACTATTCATACAGCCTTTGAACAACATTAAACAGAATAAAATTATAGACATGCAACCTGAACAATAGGATAACCCCAAGGTTCAAACACAGGAACTCTTAAACATATAACTTTGGACACCAAGTTTTGAATATAAGAAATAATAGAAGGGGGGTTAAAAAAACATACAAGAGAAAGGAACAATGTCAAAATTCAATTTAATATCCAATGAAAGACTGAAGGTGGTTTCAACATATGTCCAGGTAAATCAGAATAGCACGTCAATAATAGCGTCTGGTACTGTCACAGCTTCCACTTAGAAGCATCTGCTCTACATTTGTGTACAAGTACTTTCTAATTCTATAGTGACAAACTACAACTCGTCCCAAAAGTTTAAGGTATTAGGAAAGGGAGAATTTAATTATTCAATCAATATTCTAATATTTGCCATCACATGTGGGCCTAGACTCCCTCAATAAGTGTGTCTCAACTTGTGAGATCTTCAACTTTTTAAATGGGAGGTATAGTGGAGACAAGGTTCGAACTTAGAACCACCTACTTTAATACAATGATAAACTACCCCTTGTCCCAAAAGTTTAAACTCTTAGGGGAATATAATTTAATCATTTAATCATTATTCTAACATATAGTACAATTCTAATTATAAAAAAATTGAAAAGGGATAAAGAAGTTAAACCACAAGAATAATGTCAGAATAAATGAAGAAGAAATTAATGGAACAAAATATTTGTAGCAGATATTGTCCAACCTCCAAAAGAAGGTTTAAGGTAGAGGTTAGGTGAATGTTTACCTCCATCCTTGACTGCAGTGACAGTCAATCCAGCACTTGTGCTTCCTAACCCAGTAGTGATAACAGATCGGTTGCTCAATTTTGCAGCAAACTTTAAGAACTGAGACTTCCCAGTACCTGTGAGATATATCTAGTAATGTTTACTTAATATTTATCATACAATTTTCAACAACTTGTATGGATCCCTCTTATTCATCCTATCAACGTCTCCATAAGCAGATGGAGTACAGAAATACACACACACACAAGTGTGTGTGTGTAGAGCAAGAGAGAGAGAGAGAATGAAGAGTATCATATAATTCAAAATAGAAGTAAAAAGTAACAAAAAATAAAACTGCTACCTGGATCACCAACCAAAAGCAAATGAGACTCTCCTCGAACCTTTGTCCCAGAAGCATCAACATGTTGCACACCCCCAATAAGTGTTAACGCAACTAAATTGAAGAATGAAAAGGTAAATGTGATAAGTAGGAATTGACGATCATACTAAGATTTAGGAAAAAAACAAAACAAAACAAAACAATAAGACATATCAATTTACATTTTTTTTATTACCAAATTAGGCAAAGTTTTTACTCTGAAAATTTTGAACCCAAACAATGCAATGCAGTTTGAAAGTATAAAACAGATAAATAAGTATTAGATGTTGTATAGGATGACAGCAAACCTGCAAGCTTGACAGTAAAGAGTCCAAAAATTTGTGGGCAAATACCTCGTAGGATGGCATTTCTCCCTGAGTAAACATTGAACAGATTTTAAGTTATACTAGGTAACAACATTGTAAATTTTGCAAAATGTTTTTTTTATTGATAATTCAATAGTTGGGGGAGGTGGGATTTCAAGCCTAGACATATACATTAAAAACACCAAAAGGTGCTAGTTGAGCTACAAGATTCTTGCAAAATAAGAAAGCTAAACTTTAAGAAATATACATAGAATGAACAAGAAATATAAACTATTTTCTTCAAATGAAATATTGACGGTCCAGAAAAATAAACTCTTCAGTTGCATATTAATTTATAAGATAAGTATATGATCAACAATTTTTACCTTTTAATGGGGAATCATGGAAATCTGACCAGAACTGCTTGAATTTCATAATAACGTCATCAGGTATATCAACTTCTGACTTCAGCTCATTGGTTCTTCTAAAAAAAATGAAAAGTTAAGCTTTAACAGAAAAACACAAAAGGACAAGTGTTGTAGCTTTTCATTGCATAGAGTGCCAGAACAATTGACTGTTTTTTTCATAATAAAGTAACTAAATTTTATGTTGGCCATCAACCCACCATGACCACCCTCTTTTTTTGGGGCTTGGAACTGGCTATAAACAAAATATATGACACTAAGCACAGAATTAGGCCGCAAAAGAACCAGAATCATGCATTGTTTAACAAGCCAAAAATGCACCTTTTCCTAATTTTCTTGCACCTTTACTTCTAAATAAAAAAATTGGCGGATAGAAGCCCCCCAATTCTCCATAAGTAGTATTAAATCTTTTGACAATTGAATTCAATAAGTATAAGACTTACCTCACATGATTAGCAATTAGTATGGGATCAAGGTCACAACGCACATCTTTTAAGTCTGGAGACCACTTTGCAGTTAAAATCCCAGTAACAATTACGTCATCTGTGACAAGAAGTAATTACCACACAAACCTCCCCTCCTCCAAAGAATTAGATAATCTAAACCATATAATATGTTCAAAGAATGGCATGATTCAACAGCTAGTATAAGCATATAATTGGATATTTGTTAGGAAGTTTTTGCTCAAGGTAATGCTAGGAAGTAAATTCATAGAAAATTGAAAAATAGAGCTTCCCAGAATTTCTTACCTCCAGCTTTAACAATGTCAACAAGATCATCCTTCAATATGACAGGAACTGAACGAGGAATCGCCCCAACACCCAACACTTGTGTGCTTTCTTGGATTTTGATTTCCTGATAATCATGGCGTATTATAGAATCTTCTAATTCCTTGAACTTTGTGCCTTCACAGGGTTTCGAACTCTGAGATTGAAGACAACCAATCAACCATCAACTCCAAAAGAACAACTAGAAAAGACAAACTAGACATATAGCAAAGAGCCAAATAATGTCTTGTTGCAAAACATATGAAGGTAAAATATACAATACAAAAAATATATTAAATCCATCAAAATGATAATAAAGTAGAAAAAAATAAACAGATCTCATGCCTCAATTCATAAAATTCTCATCTTAATGCACATTAAGATCAAGAATGCATCCTAAAATGCAACTGCACTTGTAAAATTTTGCAAATAGCTTAAGCACAAATTATAAGTGATACTTTTATCATATTACATAAAAATGTATGAGACCATCCGATTGTTGCTACCACCACTTATGTTGTCTTCAAACTTTTCATATGACACAGTTAAAATAATGTGAGATATAAACAGAAATTGAGTAAAATATATACCAGAGAAGGGCAATATGAAGGTAGTGATATTGAGTTTCTAGCTTCCAGCTCAGGATAAACTAGGAATCTGCAAACATCGTCAACCATAAGAAGGTAAAAATTTAGTGCAAACTAAAATTGGCATAAAACAGGTATCTCCGGGTAGATTATGACAGGAATGTTAGTCTCAAAGATACAGACCAATACACTCTAGGTAAAGAATGTTGGTGACTATAATATGTCATTCAGAAAATTTTGAGGAAAAGTGACTGACTGCGTAATTATGGATTTCAAAATTATGCAGTCCATATCTGCTGGAGTTTGAAGTTGTTCAGATTGCTGTAAGGCCCTAGAGGTGGCATGGCAGTGTCAGAAACTTGGGGGACACTGGCACTTACGTGAAATCCAACCAACATGCATCATATGTGTCATTGCCACGAATAATTTTTTTTTTTTTGATAAGTAAAAAGATTTATATTCAAAAAACTACCTCATGAAAAACAAAAGGTAGTGCAAGAGGTACAGAGAAGGAAACAAACAACAAGAAAAACAACAAAACAAACAAAAGCCAACATAAGAACTAAGAACAAAGCAGAGAATTAAGGAACAAAGGGAGAGAGTCACTAGAGGTGATTCCCCAAGCCCTAGACCAATCAAAAAGAGAACCACTAAGGAAAGCGAGCAACTGGTTATCGGATTTGTCCGTATCCTCAAAGGTTCCCCAATTCCGCTCCCTCCAGATACACCACATAAGGCACAAAGGAGCTAAATTCCATATGCTAGAAGAATGCTTTCCCAACCAATTCCACCATCCGAAAAGCGTATCTGCTACCGATCTTGGTAGAACCCAAGAAATTCCAAAAGATCTAAAAACCAAGCTCCACAGCAGATAAGCTTTTTCACAATGAAGAAGCAGATGATTCACCGTCTCCCCATTACTACGACACATAATGCACCGGTCAACAAAAACCACTCCTCTACGCCTCAAAATGTCTCCTGTAAGAATCCTCCCCCAAGTAGCAGTCCAAACAAAGAAAGAGACGCGCGGAGGAGCCTTAACCTTCCAAATACCTTTCCAAGGGAAGATAATAGGCAAAGGACAACGAAGCTTGTTGTAGAAGGAGCGGATGTCAAAATCCCCCTTCTTTGTCAACATCCACCTCATACGGTCTCCGAGCTCAGAACGGGGCAAATTAGAGCCCAAGGTACGAAGGAATTCGTCCACCTCACCCATCTCCCAATCATTCGGATCCCTTAAAAAGCGAACATTCCAGCTTCTCTGAGCCTCCATCCCCAACCTTTCAAGAGACAAGGCCACCGATGCCTCTCTATTAGCGGCAATCCCATACACTAATGGGAAGGATCGATGGAGTGGTAAGTCCCCACACCACCTATCTGTCCAAAACTTCACTCTATCCCCCACCCCTACTTCAAACTGAACGCATCTACTAAACACCTCCCAACCTTTTCGAATACTTCTCCATAAACCACACCCATAGGCACCCCTACCCAACTTAGAAGACCAACCCCCCCACTCTTCCCCAAACTTCGAAGCTACAACCCTCCTCCAAAGGCGAGTCACCTCAACCCCAAACCGCCATAACCATTTTCCTAGCAAGGCTTTGTTGAAAGTGGTTATTTTCCTAACCCCCAACCCACCGTTCGCCTTAGGAGCACACACCTTATCCCACCCCACCAAGTGAGCCTTCGAATCCCCCCACAAGAAGTCCCTTTGCATCTTCTCAATCTTATTCGCCACATGCGATGGAATGGTAAAAAGAGACAGATAATAAGTGGGAAGGCTAGAAAGCGTACTCTTAAGTAACGTTAGTCTTCCACCTTTCGACAAATACAGCTTCTTCCACCCAGCCAGCTTTCGCTTAATTTTCTCCAAAATAGGATTCCAAATAGAGGGAGACTTATGAGGAGCCCCTAACGGCATACCTAGATAGGTCATAGGCAAAGTCCCAATCCTACAACCCAGGATCTCAGCCAAGGCATGCACATTATTAACCTTTCCTATTGGAACCATCTCGCTTTTCAGGACATTAACCTTCAAACCTGTCACAGCCTGAAAACAGAGGAGAAGCATTCGAATGTGAAGGATCTGCTCCTCTTCCGCATCACAAAAAAGAATAGTGTCATCCGCAAACAGAAGATGTGAGACGCATTCCCCTTCACCCCGTCTACCAACTACCTTAAAACCCCTGATCAAACCAACGCCTTCAACTCTTTTCAGCATTCTACTTAAAACCTCCATAATAACCAAAAACAACATAGGAAATAGCAGGTCCCCTTGTCTCAAACCCCTCGTGCTCCTAAAGAAGTCAGCTGGAGTTCCATTAACCAAAATAGAGAACTGAACAGTTGAAATACAAGTCCGGATCCAACTACACCACTTCTCCCCAAAACCCATTCTCTTCAAGAGATCTAGTAAAGCCTCCCAATTCACATGATCATAAGCTTTCTCAATATCAAGCTTGCAAATAACCCCTAGAGTCTTACTCTTAACTCGGCTATCAACACACTCATTGGCAATGAGAACTGAGTCAAGAATCTGTCTACCTCCCACAAAACTATTCTGGGACTCAGAGATCAGTTGGTCTAAAACCGTCTTCAAACGATTTGCCAAAACCTTAGACAAAATCTTGTACAAGCTCCCCACCAAGCTAATAGGCCTGAAATCTCGGATATTGGAAGCATCATTCTTCTTAGGAATTAAGGCTATGAAAGTAGCATTAAGAGATTTCTCAAACTTACTGTGGAGATAGAACTCCTCAAAAACTGCTAGAACATCTCTCTCCACCACTCTCCAGCAATGCTGAAAGAAGGCCATGGAAAAACCATCTGGACCAGGGGCTTTATCCCCAGCCAACTCATTAACCGCTAGACGAACCTCCTCCTTCTCAAACCTCCTTTCAAGCCAGCACCTCTCCGACCCATCTATCTGATCAAACTCCAAACCTTCCACAAAAGGCCTCCACTCCTCTGTCTCCTGATACAAGTTTTTATAAAAGTGAACCACTTGAGCAGCCACCTCAGACGGCTCCTCATAAACCACCCCATCCACCTCCAAAATTCTTAGATGGTTAAACCTTCTACGGGAATTAGCCATCTTATGGAAGAATTTAGTATTGTTATCTCCTTCTTTAATCCATAACATTCTTGATTTCTGTCTCCAAGAAATTTCTTCCAAAGAGAGAAGACTCTCTACTTCGAATCTCACCACAATTCTCTCGTATGACTCAGCATCAGAGAGGCCAAACTCCTCTTCCTTGGCATCAAGCAGTTTCAAAGCCTCTAATAATCGAAACTTTTTGCGTCCGACATGACCAAACTCCGACCGGTTCCACTGAATGATATCTTCTTTTAAGGCCTTCAATTTTTTAGCAAACACAAAGCTAGGAGTATCAGAGAAAAAATTCCGATTCCACCAAAAGTGAACTCTATCAACGAACCCGTCCGTCTTTAACCACATATTCTCAAACCTAAACGGACTTTTCCCCCTCACCATTCCCCCTACCTCCACCAAAATAGGGAAATGATCAGAAACAGGACGAGGTAAAATCCGCTGGATCACATCCGGGTATTGTTCTTCCCAATCGTGAGACACCAACACTCTGTCTATCCTAGACATCGAAGGCTGATCGGAGCCGCTAGACCAGGTAAAACTCCCTCCCTCCAAAGGCAAATCAATCAAATTAAGATCCTCAATGAACTCCGAAAAAAGTTCCATAGCCGGAGTAAGACGGGAGTTACCCAACCGTTCACTTGGAAAACGAACAATATTAAAGTCCCCAATGCAACACCAAGGAACGTTCCAAAATTGGTGAGTACCAACCAACTCGTCCCACATGAGACCCCTCGCATTATTATCACATGGGCCATAAACCCCAGAACACACCCAGGTAAAACCATCCCCCACCCCTTTCCACAGAACAGACACAGAAAAGGAACCTAGAAGAAAGTCCAACCTCTCCAATACCCTCCTGTCCCACATCAACAAAATCCCACCCGCCGTCTGGACAGCATCTAAAGCCACCCAATCCACAAAGGGACAGCTCCACAGGCTGCCGACCATTTGTCTGTCCAAGCCAGAAAGCTTGGTCTCTTGAAGGCAAATTACATCACACTTCCACTCACGCAATAGATTTTTCACTACTGACCGTTTCCGGCAATCATTCAAACCCCTGACATTCCAAGAAAGAATTTTTAAATTCATAAAGACATGAAAATCCCAACTGATGAAATAGCTCAGCAACCTACACTCTACTTGCCATCATAGTTAACCGAAGATTGCAAGTTCCTCAACTCTCTCTTCCCTCTATTCTTTTTAATGAGAGCTTTTCTAGGAACTGCAACTTTCCTATTCAACACTTTGACATCCTCTGTCTCCTTCTCAATCTTTTGTAACAAAGCAATACATAACTTCTCATGTTGACTTAGAGGAAGCCCCACCAGCTTACTAAAACCAGGAAGTCTGTTCTTCACCCACCTAGAAATATCCGACGTGTCCACACATTCCAGAGCCTCATTATCACAGTCCAACCTAGCTGCCAAAGGCAGCCCAAAGGGAGTGATAGACCTCAAAGGGATTGATAAACTATCCTCTCCACCCAAACCCATAACTGAATTATTCAACTCCTTCACCACCAAAGCACTCTCCCCATGGGCATCACCCACTGCCTTCGTGGGTATCACACCCAAACCCAAATCAGAATTGTGCTTCTCATCCACCACCAAAACTCCCTCCCCACTGACCTCACCCACTGCCTTCGTGTGAAACACATCCGAACCCATTACTGAGTTTTCCAACTCTTCCACCACCAAAACTCCCTCCCTAGGGGCATCACCCACAGCCTTCATGGGTGTTTCCATAGACCCAGCCCTTGAAAAGCACAAAAATAGGCTAGAGAGGAAGAGAAAAGTAGAGAGAAAGTCCACCGGTGGCTGCGAAATAGTCAGCACAGACTTACCCGGTGAAAGAGAAGGCTCATCGGAGCTGATTCCGGCAAAAGAAGGGTCGCCGGCCACCATCGGAAGCTGAGAATCCCGGCCCAGCACCACCGGCGCAAGGTCGAAGCTCTGGGAGCAAGCCATGGAGCTCGCCTCCTTCATCGGGCTCTGGGTTGGTCTCTCTTCACCAGACCGAGAGCTCTCCCCCACTTCAAACTGGCTTGGGCCAGAGCAAGTTATAAAACCAACACCTGGGCTGGGCAGCAATGGGCTTGTGGCAAGGCCCAATACTTGTTCAGCCTGATTGGGTTCTTTAGCAACCCATTTAAAGGCCTTAGAACCACTAAAATTGCAGTCCAAAGCCAGTGCACGTGATTCACCTCTGAACTTCATATTTCCCACTTTGTTTCTATCCCAGTAAACCCGCCTCCTCCCTATCCCATCAACCTCCATGACAAGACCTCTTCCTAACCAGCCATATCCCCTAGCATCACTCTTCTTCAGCTTTTCAATATCTTTTGAATTTAAACTTGAGCTTGGGAAACATAACCTCCTGTCTGCCAGATATTGCTCACCAACCTCTGCTTCCACATTAATGCTCTGTTTCCTCCAGTCCCCTCTCACCACCTCCATCTTATCAGCCTTACCCACCGGAGGAACCCCCACTTTGGCACCTTGAAGTCTCATATTCACCCCCTTCTTTTCATCCGGCTGCTTAAGGTGCTTGCTAACCTCTGTTCTACCATGGAATCCTTGCACAACTTCAACAAAAGTTCTAGAGTTTTGGGCTTCCAAGTTATACCTCTGCACCTGAGGAAAAAAACTTGGGGGACCAAAACCAGCCAACGCATAATGGGAGGGATTCAGCAGCTTTCTTAGTTCAAGGCCAAAGGTCCTCCAACCAGACTGCTCTTTGCCTTCAGGGATAATGACTGACCTCCTATATCCACCCACTTTGAGTTCAGTCAGTAGCAAGAACTTACCAAAAGAGTTGAAGCTCCTTTGGAGAGTAAAAGCAGTGTCCCCATCTCTAAGAATGAAAAACTGCTTGGAACTCTTCCCAACAACTAAATCTTCAATGTTATTCATCAGCCATACTACTGCATTCTTGCCCATGAAAACTGATCTCATAAAAAATCTGCCCCTCTCAAAGATCCTTAGCAAGAAGTAACGACCCCCCTCCTCTAGAACTAATTTAAAAGATTTTGACTCAATGAAAAAACTACGAACTCCCCCCATTTTTGTCTTTGATTGGTGTTGTATGTGAAGAACAGCAAGGAGAAGACTGATCACTTCACAGTCAAGAGAAAAATATTGATAAAAAAGTCTTTAAGGGCACAGATTAAGACACAGTTTCCAGTACAAATTCAAAAGCACCCATAAGCACAGAAGAAGAAGGTCAAGGATAGCAAAGCACTACACTAAGGTCAATGAGCACTGTAGATAGTTAGGTGCCATGAAATTCCTCTGGTTTTCACAATTAAGGATGCCTATGGGCATATTCTCTGGAGAAGTACAATCAATACAAGCTACAATGTTGAAATCAATTTAAGAGAGAAACAATGTGGGGAAAGAAAGAAAGCACTCTCCACGAATAATTTTTTCATTAAGGGAAATGCCTGGTCATGCACAGGATATGGTGGGCTATGCAGGGGATATGGCTGGAACACACAGAGGTTCCAGATTGGGAACAGCTAAATACTCAACAACTTAAACAAAAAAAAAAAAAAAAAAATTTTTTGGCATCTTGATTATGGATTGAACACAAATGGAAGACATAGTACAAGCATGCAAAGATGTGAATACTAAAACCTTTTTATTTTGTTTGGAAAAAACCAACAGATGATGCTAACTTGTTATGTCTGAATATTTGTTCCCTCTTTCATATATCTTTTTGAAATTCTAAGCTACTTGATTGAAAATTTTGAAATGCAAAATGAAAATATATTTGGCAATGTATGAAGATATGTTTATCAGCATATCCCAGAAATGTCATACGATAGTTTCCTTAAATCTACCCTCTTGGTGGATCAGTATTATATCATTCAGACATGCTCTATAGCTTAAAGGCAACCCTCCTTCCTTCACAAGGTTTAAGAAGAATCTAAGTTGACAAGATAGATTACACTATTTTTTCTGCATTCCTATTCATAACCACCACTATACACCAAGAAAATTAAGCTACTAAAAATGTAATAGCGCAATACAAATGTACATTGGTGCTTCAAAAGTGACCAAATTAAAAACCCTACTTGTGCTTGCATTTCTGGCACATATACCATCTCTCCCCTTCATACATCTTGATCGCTCCAGAACGAATCACCGTGCCTTTGAGGGTGAGAAGAATCCCATGATGCTTCACTCGAACACTTCCAATGCGTGGAAAAGTCTCTAACCAAATCCAAACACATTCACACACAAATCAAACAAACAATTTTCCAAGCAAAGAGTTGAATCAAAACCAATATCACAGGGAGAAGAATTGGAAAAAAAACCAGGGCACTCGAGTGGGGAACCGCTGATGTTTACACGAACATGAATGAATTTCTTCTCAACCACACTTTTGTGACCTTTCAATTTCAAATCCCCCAATACAATTTTCTACATACACAAAGCAAAACACAGCCAAATCAAAGAAATGGAGATTTCTTTAACAAACTAACTAAAGTAGACAAAATAATTTTAAAAAAAAGATATGAAAACAAAATATTAAAGTACACTTTTAGCCCTTAAAATTAAGACATGTCACCCATATAAGTCTATTTCTTTTAGTAATATGACTATTAAGTGCCCAATAAGTATCGTCAATTAAGACACATCACTCATATAAGTGGAGTAATTCTTAGATACTCTCAGAGCATGAAAAATGGTACTCTCTTCTCCCTCCTCCCACATTCATGATGGAATCTACTCATTAAATTCATGGTGAGGTCTACCATGAATGTGAGAGAGGTTTGGCTTACTTCCAATACTTTTTTAACTAGAATCTTCTTTTATTTTAACAAGAAATTGCTACATCACTTACTAACTAAATAAAACCATTTGTCATTGTGTATTTAAAATAAAAGGAGACCTCCAATTAAAAAAATTCTAGAAGTAAGCCACACTCATGCGAGAGAAGGAACATCATTTCTTCGTATTCCGGCCAAATAAGTTTATCTCTGTTGATAATATGACCGCCAAGTGCTAGATAAGGGTCGTCTATTAAAAGATGGCACTCATATAATGCCAAGCGTCATCAGATTATTAACGAAATAGATCAATACGAAAACGGAATCAAACATTCAAAATGAAAATTTAGAAATTGTTTTTTGGAAAATTTAGAAATTTTAATGGGCAAAAGTGTACTTTACTCGAAGAAAAACAAAAAATGTGCATACATGAGCCCAAATGGCAGCATCGTCGAAGAGGCGCAGATGATCGGTGGGTTGGGAGAATAGCGATTGCGCAAGCGGCGGGTCGTCGTCCATTAGCTCTGCAAAACTGAGAAACATAGAGAGAGAGAGAGAGAGAGAGAGAGAGAGAGAGTGAGTTTTAGAGAGAGAGAGGAAAATGAGAAGAATAGAGATAATTGATTGATTGATTGATTGATGATATTACTCACTCGATGTGGAGAGAGTAATGAAGGTTGGGGTCAGGAGAGAGAGCGATGGAGCGGAGCTGGTCAGAGTGGCGGCGAATGAGAAACGCAGCTTCGGCTTTGAGTTGAGAGGGAGAATCGTCCATTTCGTGAAAGGAGGACATCGCCATTTGCTGTGCACACAAAAGAGGAAAGGTAGGAGACGGGGTTTGGGCGGGAAGATAAATTCGTCACCAACCTAGACAAAACACTCTACTATAGGTCAAGATGATTTTTCTATTTCTTTTTTCTTAAACGAGATCTTAACATTTCCACAACCAATTTTAATTGGTAAATTATCACGAGTTTAAATTTAAATTTATCACTAATATTATTTTTTTACCATTAATAAAGTAAGTAAAAATATGCCGCATAAAATTTATTATGAAAATGTTATAGACATAATATTTCTTGATAAAATTTCAACTCATCGGTATAATTTTACGGGAAATTGATAATCTATATAAAAATTAATAGCCGAAACGTTTGACTTTTTGTTGACTACTTCTCATTACGTCACATGGCTTGATAATTTAATGACACGAATCGTTCAAAAAAAAAACAAAAATTGTATTTGTTCAATTGACTGATTAAATAAACCGTTTCAGTGAAATTTTAAAAAACGTTTGTGTTCAATTTGCCTATATAAATTAGAGACACACTGTTTTGTCTTGAATAGGCACTTGACATTTACAAAAGATTAGAAAAACCTTTCTCAGTCACTTTTCACTTCTGTTCTCCTCTCTCTCTCTCTCTCTCTCTCTCTCTCTGAAGATTATTTCCTGTCGACAACTCCGAAACAATTTCCATCTTAGATGATGAAATTTCTGAGTCCCCAAGCCCCGTCAACCAGCCTATTGCCACCGCCAACCAGTGAAACGACTACAGGTAAAACTGACTTCTTTTGTTTTCCCCTTTCAGTTGTAGTGCTTGGGATTCTCTTTTTTAATCTTCTTTGTTTGCGTGGTTTTGGTGGCTAAATTTCCATTTTCTTCCCCTTACCGCTGTTGTATTGCATTGTTAAAAAAAAAAAAAACAATATTGCAACTTCTGTCATGTTGTTATTATGTTGTTTTACCATTGCATGTTTTAATTTAGACAATGACTTGAACAGTGACTGCTACAAGTCTATGCTTATGGCCCTTTAGTCCCACCGAAACCTCTTTTTTTTTTTTTTGTTTGAACTATCTTTATTCTGTGATTTTGGATAAAACTTGGTAACTTCATCAACTTTTGATTTCATGAAAGTATTTGTGTGTAAGCAATTAGCATTGTGGTTTTAAAGATTTTGTCTTGGTTCATTGTTATTTACATCTTTGTGTTTGTCCTCTATGTGTTTGTTTAAATTCCCCAGTGAATAATTTGATTTAGATTAACTTTTTACTCTTCTCTCTGAATCTTGGGTTTTCCTTTTTCAGATTTAGGACTCAATTTCTGAATAAAATTTTGTTATTGAAATTTAATCTTCTCTACTTATGCAACACAGTAAATTCTCTCTAACACCCACTACCAATTGAGTTTGGTCTTGTGCTATATTATTGCTTTAGTTTATGTTTTCATTGCTGCATTTGAATTTGGAACATGATATAATCAAGGAGAATAAAGTTGTAATGGGGTTGAAATAAGTTGTATATATTTTTAATCTGTACATGCATGGTATTTGGGGGTTGAGTTGCATTGCCTTATTGTGTGTTTGCTCTTCTTGCATATATGGCAGTTGGGAAAGAGCATTTTTTTTTTTTTTTGAGAAGTTGCGAAAGAACTTGGTTCAAACAAAAAAATTTTCATATTCTAAAAGTGACAAACTTCTGTTTTCATGGATTTTTAAAAGATAAAATTTAGTTATATTTGCATTTATGGTACAGAGTGACAAAAAAAATAAAAAATAAAAATTGGCAGGTCCTACTCTGTTTTCTGGATAAAGAGCTGCATGCTTAACTGCATCAAATCCAGGTTTGTTAACAATTTCTGTAATTTTTTAAAAAGCAATTTACTGCTGCATTTGTTTTCTACCTATTACGAATAGTTCTTTCTATTAAATAAAAAGAGAAATGTTCTTTCCCAACTTTTGCTAATACTGTTGTTGGGTATTGTTAGTGCTACTTTTGTTAGGTTTTTGCTAATACTGTTGTTGGGTATTGTTAATGCTACTTTTGTTAGTTTTTTGGATTTAATTTTGTGAATTATTATTTGGGTTCATGTGGCTACCACTTAGAAACTTGATTTTAGGGTATAGTTTCTCTTCTAGATATAAATTCGAAATTCATAAGGAATTTTAAATTCTGATTCTTTTTGGTTTCCATTTGGAATTTTATAGGTTCTAATTTGAACCAAGTTGGAAAAAACTCCAATCCTCTAATACAACCTTAACTAAAAGATAAATGCTATAAATTTGTAAAGTTATTATAAAATGTGATAAAAGTTATGCTTTTATTTAACAAAATTAATGCATTTTTGACCCTCTAAGAACAACTTTTCACAATTAGATTTTACACATACTCTTTTGTGATCCTAACATATTATGCCATTAAGAAAAAAAAAGTTTAAGATTTTATTAAGGGAAAAAAAAAGTTTAAGATGTCATAAAACTATAGATTTACTATTCAAAATGATGTTATACCCTTTTTTTTATAGTTTCAATAAAATGTTAATCTATTGCGTTCGTTACACAATGATTGCTTTTTATCATTAGACTTAAACTCCTATTTTAAAAGAATAAAAGAAAGATTAAATTTAATAAAACAAAAAACGGATTAAATTTATTTTTCAATAATTTTCCCGTGCATCGCACGGGTTAGCGACTAGTTATTTTTAAAACTAATTGATTTTTATTGTCAAAACTAAGATACTAATTGATTTTTTGTTCTATACATGAAACTTTTATTTTCTTTTTTGAGAAATTGGCTTTTGCCTTTTGCTACATTAAATTAGTCAATTGATAAATGGATTTAATAGTGTAGTCTCAATATTTTATTTTTTTTATTAAATATTATTTTCATACTTAGAGTTTATACAAATTTCATTTTTCATCCATAGACTTAAAAAAAAAAACAAAAACAAAAACAAACAAACTAAATTTCTGATCGACTAAATTTCAAACTTGAATTCACGATCAATCAAAGTGTAACCCTCTCTACCTCGTCTACCTATAAATCTCTTACCTCAAGATTGTCTCCCCAACTTAATACTCTTTACTTGCCATGAGAGAGAGAGAGAGAGAGAGGTGGAGGATAGCTGAATGGTGGAGAGAGAAACAAATAAAAAATGATTTTTCAAAGTTTTGTTGAGGAACAAAAATCTCAACAAATGCATGGATGTTTGTTCAAAAATTATTTTGGTGTACCGTCTGTGGAGCATGTCGCGGAAGTGTTTCAATTGAGTTTTTTTTTTTTATAGGGAAATTAAGTTTAGCTACATTTTAGCTTATCAACATGGATGAGTACCATGTCACCACTAAGCTCCAAGCAAGTATTTTATACACCTACGTACTTGATTGTTCTTTTAAATGTACGCATGCTTTCTTACTCTACTGGATACAACCATGCACAAAAGTACATACTCTTTTATATATATATATATATATATAGAGGGAGAGAGAGAGAGAGGAGTACATACCTTATTTTGCTAGGTTGTTTGCCAAATTAAAACATCTAGGTCCACCACATTAGGTCTAAAAACCGATTAGTATCTTAGTCCAATGATAAAGAAAGAGCACAATCATTAGAAACAAACATCATAGGTGGAAACTCTTAAAAAAAAAAAAAGGTCTAAACTAACTTAATAATTATAAGACTTCTAAATATATGCATATAATCACGTTTGTGGTACCATTCAGAGTTTACAACAATTTTGATTATCATTTTGTAACTCAATTAGATACACAATTCCAATGCAAACACATCATTACGAGCAACTACAAATGTTAGAATAAGACCATCAGAATGTTAGATGTGAATTCTAAAGTATGTTATAATCATTCATATAGTTATTGTTTACAAAATAAATTATATACTAGCTAGCTTCTCAAATGTTATTACGTACAAAAACATTCAACAACATATGTCATAATTAGATAAAGCACGTGTTATGAGTAGGGTAGTTAGATGGTAGTTACTAGTTAATTCTCTTTGAAAGAGAGGATCATGGACCAACCAATCCTATTGATCAATTTCAATGGACGGGGGGATATGTAACCATTGATCCAAAAGTAGATCCCATTAAAGGTTTCCCTATCTTTCACATAAATTGGCACTGATAAAACTTCATATAGTACTGAGACAACATTAGTAAAGAAGCATTCTTTGATCCATTTTTCATCCATTCATGTGAAGTGTGTCCCATGTTTGTGGATTTGAAGCTAGCCTCGGAAGCACTCAAGCACCAAGACTAGTGTTTCTAAGTAAAAAAGGGCACAAGGCCTCCTTGTTCTAGGGTATCTTTACAGGAACTTATGATGAGACACTTGGTTTGGACACCACTTCAGTCACACATAAGCTCAGGGTTGAACCAAGCACCATGTTGTTATGTTGATGAAGTGACCAAGTTGGAATTTCTACTCATAAGTGGATCTCCAAATTTAATAGAAATAGAGAAGATCATTAGGGTAGGGTTCATCAAACTTTACCATCACCCAACATACCAACATTATGCTTGTACATGGGCAAATCAGGTGATGCATGGACTTATAAGACCTGAACATGCCTAACAAGATGATTTTTAGTTGCCAAGCGGCCCAAGCCTACTCAATTGTACATGCAATGTTGTCACATGAGAGGTTCTCTTTTATATACGATTTCATTCACTACAACCAAATAAGAATGAATCCTCGGGATTCATAGAAAACCCTTTTTCATATGCTAATGGAGGTATTTTATATTTTTATAGAGGCCACCTGTGCGCTCCACCATCTATTATTACATTTTCATGATATCATAGAAGAACATGTGGATGCTACCATGGTTAAATCAGTGGTGGCTCCAGGATATTTTTTAGGGGGTCATGGTTTCCTTATTCAAATTTATCTATAGTACGTACTAGCAATAAAATGAAAAAAAAACTATAAGTTTATTCAACATATTTTTTCTTAATACAATGAACATATTAATTATTGTTATATGAATTTTAATTATTACTGCTTAAAATACTTCTTTTTTTTTTTTTTGAGAAACTAAAATACATTTATCTATTAGTTTAGGACAATTACATATTTGTATTGTACTATCAATGTAAGATTTACATTATTTGTTTAGAATTAGTGTAAGATTTACATTGTAGATAATTATAGCATACACATTTGCAAAAAATATGGAATATTAATTGTACCATACACATTTGTTTAGAAACAATGTAGATCTTACATTGATAGTAAAATGTTAAATATGAATTTTTTATTAGTTTATTTCAAATATTTTTTAAAATCTAAATGGGTTTTTTTATTATTTTTTTATTTTATAGATTTAACATGAAAAAAAAAATTACTTTTGTTGTTAGGCTTATTATCCCCCCCCCCCCCCCTCCCCTCCAACAAAAAAATTTTTTAGATAAAATTGGTTTGTTGTTGGCCTTTTTGTGTTCAAAAATATCAAAATATTGTTAACATGATCATATTTAAGCTTATTTCAAGTGGGTTAAAAAAAAAATTAGGATCAAGATGTTCAAATTTTTATTTTAGGAGGGTCAAATAATAAATAAATAAATTTGCCAGCTCAAGGGGTTCAAATGAACCCCGTTAAATCAAAGTAAGCCAAGGATCATGTGCAAAAATTGAAACAAAAACTAATTAAAAAGCCCCTTCATGTGGATGATAGTAGGAAATTCACTATCCACAAAAAAGGAAAAAAAAAAGTCCCTTCATAGAATTTCTCTCTTTACCAGCCTTGAACCTTTTCGCTTAATGAAGACAATTTTAGCACTTTCCAACTCTGCAAAGTGGGCTTGGCCCTTGGATATATATATATATATATATATATATATATATAATCTTGAGGGCTTGGACTTGTACAATATGAATAAGCATTAAGCAACATTTCAGAATCATTCTTTGATGGAAGCCAAGTGCATGAAGAAAATCTGCAATGGCTTCCTTTCTGGTAAAAAAATAGATTAAAATTAGGTCGGAGAAAAACGTCACATGTACAAATGACTATACACAAGATGCATGCAGTAATCTACCACATGCTTACAATTACAGTACTTGCGTGCTGTATCATCAGGAGCGGACGCCATAGGTTAAAACTCTCTCAAAAAAAAAAAAAAAAACAGTACTTGCGTGCTGAGTTCCCCATAAATCACTCCTCTTCAAATCATGGGCCATATTTTCTTTTAACATTTACCCCCAATCAACTTGTAAAAAATGTGTGCGCTTTTAGCATGTTGAGAATTCTCAACACCACAGGTGATCCAGTCACAATAGAATTTGTTGAAGAGTAAAATTCAACTATCCTAGAAACACATCTCTAGAGTATTAACCCAAAATGATTATACCCATTTTCATAATGGCTCTGCTTAATGTGTAAGAGACTATCTGGATGATCGCATCTCCCTGATGTCTAAGCCATGATCATTATCATTGTCATCATTGTAATAACCTCTACGGTTCATGGTTGGCTGTTTCAATCTCTTAAATATTTCATCAAGTGATTCATATGAGGAAACATGGTTGATTTTGGTTTCTTGAATCTGGCGCAAAGGAATGAATCTCTTGGCAACAATGTTAGACTAGAGTTTTGAAAACCAGTCTTCATGGCTTCCCACTTTGAGGCAAATCTAGATGATGATCCTGCGGTTACATTTTGAAGATTGCTTGAATCAGCTGTTGAGGAGGTTACATTTTTCTCAACCAAATCATTATTGTTGATGGCTTCTCTGCTTGTGTCAATCTTCCTTTAAAGATTGTAATTGACCTCTCTTTCCATCCTCCATAACTATCGTTGATTTCAATTTAGTGTCAACCTTCTCCTGTTACCAATTTCAAATATTCATTATGAGAATATAGAGTAAAAAATACACAAATTTGCAAGAGCTATGTCAAAAAATCCATGTTGGCAGTACAAACATAAGAATGCGTGAATATCAGCATTGAAATGCTTTGTTAAAAGGAATGAGGAAACAGAAATGATTTCTGATGATTTTACATACCACGCTATTGCTCCCAGGTTCAATGTCAATGGTAACATTGTTGAAATTCCTTGCTAATGGAATAACATGCTCACCAACTTTATGTCCTTGCTCAAGCCCAGACCGTTCTAAGTATGGAACAAATTTAACTATTATAAGACTCAACTAACAGTTAACAACTTTCATTTTCACTCAAAGCTGATATATTTGAACAATTCTAATGTTTTTTTAAAAAAAATCTTCTTCTTTCCTTTTTAATATAAGTAATATTTCTTGTGCAAGACTGCAGCCAATAATGCTCCCCCAGATTTTCGTAACACCCGAGTGCTTTTCAATTAAGCAAAAAATATACGAACTACTTCAATATGCTGTAATTTGCTCACCCTTTTTCAGAATAATTACTCCTGACTGATCAAATCCATCCATATCATCTGATTCATTTTGAAACTTGAATATCTTCCAATTCCCAAAGTATTCAATCACCCAATCAAAAAAACTGCTTGCAATTAAAATGGTATATATAACCATACTAAGGGGATAGATTTTGTTGAGTCCTTTTCCAAAGAAAGGGATGGCATCATCTAAATTTCCCATTTTCTGTGCAGAAATAAAAAAAAAAATTATCACACTTTGGGTAAAATAATGAAGTCTGGAGAGAGAGAAAAGAGAGGAGGGGGAGGGGGGGAGTTCATAAGAATGCAGTGTTTCTGCATAAAGTTCAAAATGATTTTTCACCTTTTGTGGCTATCCTAATGTTCACAAACCAATACATGTAGCATCCATTAAGTTTAGAAACAGGTATAATGTAATCTGAACTAGGGAAAGCTAAACCAAAATTCTTTTGGCTATATTTTTATGCTGAGAACTGTTTGTAAGAAGTGTTTACCAAACCATAAATTGCTCTATTGCTTATTTTCACAAAGCTGTAATGTCCTAGTAAAAAACAATTTAAAAAAACCCTCCCACAAGGATAACTCACAAAAATAAACATTGATAAAGTGATTCTTAAAATAAAAATAAAAATAAAACAAGGTAGACATTGATAAATTGAAATAGTTAAACTAAATCATTGAAATATTGAAACAGGGCCTACTAATTAGTAGATCAACCTAAACAATTTCCTTTTGTGAGTTAACAACTATTCCCAACAATACAATTATCATTTTAATTTAACACTGTGAAAAGTATATGTTTACCAGAATTTTACATAAAACTAGAGGGAAAACAGATTGCAATGGTTTAGCTGGTAATATGAAACCAACAAACGAGAAAAGTCTATTCATTTTATTTCAAATGTTTTATCAGGTTTTGCCCACTTTGTCCTAAAAAGTTTGACATGCATATGGATTTTTTCTTTTTTTAATTGTTCTAGTGGAATGACTAGATGCCAATAGAAAATCTGATTTCTTCCCATCAATACTTTCAGATCAAATGGAAGGATTTTCTGACTTGACTGCAAGTCAGGGATCTCTCTAATCCTGTAAGTGATATTTCAATATAGATATTTTAAAGATGTAACAACCCCTTAACTTACTAGTTAATTGGAGCATCCATTTTACTCGAAAAATAAAGGATGAATTATAATCCAGAAAAAGATTTCTTATGGGGTGGTAATTTAACACATTAAGATTAGCAAGTCCAGATTTTTCTATCAGTTAAATAGTACATGGAGATGGTGTTTACTATCTTCTCTATGAATCATTTTGGTTTCTGTTGTTAATAAAAAACATGTAAAATATTTAAGATTATTCTGTTCTTATAATGCTCCAAGCAACAAGAATAAAGGTGCTTATTTTTGCTTTCCGAACAAGATGTTTTACTTTCATTTTTCCAATTGTCCAGCAGATATTGCCTTTAAAAACATCTAAGTGAAATTTCTCATATATTCTCTGTGTACCATGCCCTAGCCATTTTCTTTTATAATAAAGTTCTTATTACTTGAGGGTAAACTACTATAGTAAGTAGTGTTAAGACAAAATTTGCAATGATCTTTTCTTGAAATCACTCTAAGTTGCACCCAGTGGCATCACTTCAGAGCACTATTTACTTCTGTTCCAGACAAATTCTAGTTGAATTTTTTTTCCACTCATTTGTTCAGCCTTATAACTGGCTTTCACAATCTACAAGTGTAAAGAAACCAGCATGCCACATGCACGGCACATTATGTCATTTTACAATCTGATATTTGATAAATACCTCAAGATAAACTAGAAAACATGAGAGTTTCTGGACAGCAAAGCTGGAACTGGTGGACATGCTTACAGAGGATAGATCTCAAAACCAAGATAATAATAAAAAATAAAATAAAATAAAAAAAACCCTACTACATATAAGATAATATATACTGTGAAGGAAAGAATTTAATGAAACAAACACATATAAGAAGTACATCTGAAAGTGACAATACTTATGTAATCAAAGGAACCTCAAAAACTATCATATACTCTGTGATTATCATATTTTAACCCTTATGTCAATCACTTGGCTTGTTAAAGAAATGATTATAAGACTAGGAAGTAATAAAAAGAAAGGATGTACTCGGTGCAAAAAGCTCCCACTTTTTGCAGGATATAGGAGAGGTCATGATAGGCAGCCTTACCCCCAATTTGTTTTGGAGAGGCTGAATCCTAGACTCAAACCCGCACCTATCGCTTTTGGTGGAAGACACTTGCCATTGCACTAAGACCCAATCTCTAGAAAGTAATATGAGGAGGGGCAACCTAATTCCCATCTAGAATCGGAATATGACCAGTCATATGTGAATATGCTCACTACAAAGATTGAAAAACCAAATATATCAATGCAAAACCGACTCCTCTAATCTCTATCTTCAAGATTTATATCATGAATTTTATTTATAATAATTTTGGGGGACTGATAAATGAAAAGATTATATTTAATATTTTAATATGACTAGCCATATGTGAGTTATGCATACTGTAGCAGAGAAAGACCTGTTCAAAGATAGTTTTTTCATCACCATCAAGACGAATGAGATTGAGAAAGTTGTATGAAATTGGAGGTGCATATCGTGCAACCATCCTGGAAGAAATGTGAAAGTGAGATCTAATGACCAATTCCTTTTAAAGAGAATGTTTATAAAATCAAATCCATTAAGTGGTGAAAAAACATATTACGGAGATAAAATAACAAAACTTACGAGCATATCATAAGCAAGCTGACCGAGCTTGTTTGCCTGGGTGTCAGTGAGTAAAACATCAGCATTCCAATTTTGAACAAGGAATAATATGTGCATATGCACAATACATCAGAGGAACGAAAGCAGCTACCTGCAAAAACAATCCTAGAATTAAACCATTATGACACAAGAAAACTTCAGAATAGGAAACAACCCCCGTGAAATGCAATGATGATCTTTATTTACTCCAAACAAAGAGGAGGTCCTTGGACCTGTGAATTGGCAGAAGTGAGCTATTGAATTTAAACAACTTTGCATAAGAGTCATGGAAGACAAAAATTGGAGATGACTGCAGACACCCCATCACTCAAGCAATGACCACCTATAATTTAATCTCTTCTTTAATTAATTAGATACTGCATAAATTGAAGGAAGTAGATTCTCATGCTCACTCAAGTTTTCTTGGAGCATCTGGACCAAGAATGAGAAGATTCAGAGGTTGTCTATAAGAGAACCAGCTAAGACCATAAATGTTGAAATGGCACAAACTAAAAATGGATTTAATTTTCCTCCTACTTTATTAACACATGAAGTTAAATTTATAATTACATGATGTTGCGAAAAATAACAAAAGTGATATTTAATCAGACGGCTAACACAATAACACACAACTGTTTGGTCTCTTGTTCTAGTCCTCTTTCAACAAGCAATCCTATTGATCAATTTCAATGGACAGAGGGATATGTAACCATTGATCCTAAAGTAGATCCCATTAGAGGTTTCCCTATCTTTCACTTCTTTTTTTTGCTGAAGAGTAACTATCTTTCACATAAATTGGCACTGATAAAACTTCATATATTACTAAGACAACATTAGCAAAGAAGCATCCTTTGATCTATTTATGTGAAGTGTAAAAGATTTGGAACTTGCTAGAGTGTACAACAATGGTGGAAATAAGAACAAACAATGAGAGAGAGAGAGAGAGAGAGTTATCAGAAAATATATTTCACAAGCTTAATCAATACAATAATCACAAATTGTTTATATAGCATAATTACACTAAGATCATTCCAAAAGCTAAAATTGATCTAACATAATATAACCCACTCCACATTAGGCTCCGCGAATCTAGGAATGACAGATGGAAGGTAGTTACAGCTCAATTGTTCACTGTTGAACCCAATCTCAAGAGGAAACAGAGCATTGCAAGATTGTAATAGATGAAGACAGACCAAAACGATCCCGTTTCATTTAAACTTAAATAGGCTAAGTTATATGACATCGTTTCTAATAAGAAACTAGTTGTTAACTAGCCGTTGGAGTCTTCTTCCTCTGTTTTCATAGTTTGCTTCGTTTGAGTGTCCTGTTCACTTACTTTAACACAATGTGTCCCATGTTTGTGGATTTAAAGCTAGCCTTGGAAGCACTCGAGCGCCAAGACTAGTGATTCTAATTGTAAAAATAAGCACAAGGCCTCCTTGTTCTAGGGTATCTTTACATGAACCAACGATGAGACGCTTGGTCTGGATGCCACTTTAGTCACACATAAGCTCTTGGTTGAACCAAGCACCATGTTGTTATGTTAATGAAGCAGCTGAGTTGAAATTTCTACTCATAAGTGGACCTCCAAATTTAATAGAAATAGAGAAGATCATTAGGGTGGGGTTCATCAAACTTTACCATCACCCAACATACCAACATTATGCTTGTACAAAAAAAAGAACTAAAACCAGGCCTCAAAGCCCAACACATTTAAAGCCCCAAAAGCTAATGCCAATAACTTGTTTTTAACTGCTAATGTCCTTAAATTATGATTTTACCAAAATAAAGGATTGTCTTCAGACAGGCGTTGTGGGGTGCCTAACACATTCCCCACACGTAACCAGACTTCCAAATTCAAGAATCAAGATTTTTAGCCCATCCACATTAGATTAGGAAAAATGCCCATTTTCTTGACTTAGGATTGGTAATAAAATCAAATAAAGTCAGGTGACTAATCATACCTTAAAAAAAACCCATTGATTGGTGGTGACTTCGCTTACCCTTGGTAATTTTCATAAAATTGACTCATATTGCTGTCACACACCCGAGGTACGACACGTTTCCACAGCATGTGTAATGTGCGTGAACGTCGCCATGATGGGTGGTCGAACAGGCGCAAGGTGTCGACATATATATATATATATATACACACACACATATCATGCACAATGCTAGCATGCAAAGCAGGAAAGTAAAGTAAACATTGCCAAAATCATCATTTGCAAATTCACAAAGATCGGTGAGGGGTTTGTTGTTGAGATGGTTGACAATTCGCACATAGCGCCTCTCTGGGTAGAATATTAACTTAAATCAAGTACTTTGGCCAAAGGCTAAGAGAAGGATAAACGTAAAACAATAGAGTCGGACTATGATCATTTAACTCATTTTTCTAGTGCTCAAAAAAGATATTTGGTAACACTAGAAATGCATTGCCCTTCTTATTTATAACTAGAGATTGTTAGTTGTACATTTACAAAACATGTTCAAATAATAAATGATTGGTAGACATAATGAATGCACATTAACTTTACATTAGGAAAATTGCATTGACCTCCTCTAAGGTTAACTAAAATTATACTAACATCTCCCTTCTTTCAAATTGTACCCAAACCTCCATAAATTTTCAAAAAGAATTTGTGCACTCACCTGCATATAATGTTAAAACATTAAATCTAATATCAAAAAATTAAAAAAATAAATAAATTTTTTTTATATTTTCGCTTTTACCCTTCTTTGTCAAAAGATATGGTTTGTGCAATTTCCTCCAGACTAACTTCGGCCTCTGCCCATTATTAGCTTTTGTAAACATAAAATTAGAAAGAAAATTGTTAACTCAATGAAATATAGGAATGCTTCATGCAATTTTCTGGGTAGCTTCTATTCAGACTTAAATTCACTAAACAAGGAAAAACAGTGCACCACAAAGTTTTAGATAATATTCCTAAGAATAATGTTATTTTTCAAGGGAAATTTTATATTTATTTGTTGGGATATATTGAATTGTGCAATATTGATATATTTTTATATTTTGGTTTGTTATTGAATTTTGATTAAAAAAAATTTCCTTTTGTTTCTAAACCCATATAGATAAGAAAATGGGATTTTCATTTGTAAAGGAGGATAAATGTATATATAAAAAAAAGTTTCTAAATTACATTTAAAATTCCTTTAATTGATTAAACAGTTTTAAGTTGCAAGAAATGTGATTGAAGTTTATTTTTAAAAACAAGGGTTTTTTAAAATTAGAAATACATGGGAGGCCAACGTAATTTTAGTGAGTGTTTGGATTACACTTATAGTTGCGGCACGTTTTCTGTTTTGCGTTTTCTGCCTTTTTTTTTTTTTTTTTTTTTCCTGCCGGCTTTTTTGACTTTGGGAGACAAATTTACTGTGCATGTACTGTGCTTGCACTGTTCACATACTGTTCATGCACTGTTCACGCAATATTTAATGTTAAAAGTGAGTCCCATAACACTATTTACACATTTAAAAATTATTTTGTTACAGTGTTTTCAGCAACAATCAGTTTTTAGCAACTTTCAGCAACAATAAGTGCTATCCAAACGGACTCTTAGTTAACATCAATGGCGGATAGTGCAACTTTTGCAATTTTCATTTTTGGCATTCATTAACAAATGTCTTAAGAAATGTTTTTGGTAATATCCAACATTAAATATAGTTGCATATTAAATATCTTAATAAAACATTAAATGCATTTCTAAATTAAATTCTCAACATTTATATATTAAATTTATTGCCATATATCGATCAAAAAAATTATTGCAATAAATATGCTTGTTTAATATTTGCACTAATTAATTTGTCTTACATTAATATATACAAAAAGTTAAATTGTCATTTTTTAGTTATTAAATGTCTGGCATGAAACTTGATTGTTTTATAAAAAATGATTTGTCATAATTAATTTTTTTATATTAATAAATATGAGTAGTTAATTGTCTAGCATTAAATATACTTGCTTGTTAAATGTCTTAGCACTAAGTAAATATACGCAACAATATATTACTCCTAGTCTATTAATAAATATGTTTGCTTAATCAATAATACAATGACTACTTTTTTATTAAGATCTATAGAGGTAGTCAGGAGGTTTTTTTTTTTTTTTTTTTTTTTTGAGAAAGAATTTCAACATATAGCATCCGCTCCTAATGATAGTTCTTTATCATCAGACCAAGACACTAATCAGTTTTTGGTGTAGGCGGGGATTGAACCCCATGTCTCTTATACAACTATCAGAAATTTTACCAATTGAGCTAACTGGAACCCACGAGGTAGTCAGGAGTTAATTTGAGATAACTGTAGAGTTTCAAAAACTAAGAATTCTTTAGCTTTTTAGGGGAAGATTATCATGGTTGACAAAAAGGAATAACAATCATCTAATAGCTCTTTCTCAAGATCTCTCTCGAACACTAAAATGTTAAATGCGCTTTATTCCCCCAATTATATAGTGGGAAACGTTGGGAATTTTTTGCACTAAAATCCAATTTATATGACATTATCTAACAAATAAAAGTGTTATATTTTATTAAAATTATATGAACATTAAACATTATGCCTATACCATGAGATGCATCTTATTTTATTTAGGTGTGGGAATGAGATTTGCATATAGAATATCTAAGGCCATGTTTGGTTTCACTAAAAACATGGCATTTTTGCTTTCTACTTCATTTGTTTGGTCTTGAACTAGTTTTAACACCACTATAAATAAATAAATAAAAGGAAGCTAGTAACGTGGGAAGGCAAATTATAATTATCTCTAGAACAAAAACCATAACATACACACAGTTACTTAAAATACTTGAAACCTCCTGATTCTCATTCAAGATTTGTTTTATAGAACTTATTAAAAGATTGAATTGTCAAAATTAAGATTTTTTGGTACATTGCAAAATGATTTTTTTACCCTTTTGTGAAGTTAAACGGATGTTACAAAATCAGGTGTCTATGAAAAGAAAAGTTTTTATTTTTTATTTAATAAAGGGAAAGAAAAAAACCGAGCCAATATTGATGTCAACAAGCCTACTATTTCAGTTAGGTTGCAAAGTCCATATAAATTTCTCCACATAATATTATCAATTTTATTTCTTTTGATATGTAAACATTTCACCACCTTAATATTTATTTGTTCCAATCATGCATCTTCCTATTTGTATGCAAACATGTATAATATAAGTAGAATCCATCCTCTTGTACCGTCCAAATGCAATGGCGCCTTCTACATTTGAATTCAAAACTACTATCTTCTATATAC
The DNA here is from genome assembly GCA_030445155.1 of Quercus variabilis. Taxonomy (NCBI): domain Eukaryota; kingdom Viridiplantae; phylum Streptophyta; class Magnoliopsida; order Fagales; family Fagaceae; genus Quercus; species Quercus variabilis. The sequence continues at coordinate 22,465,983 of CP129455.1, read as the reverse complement.
ACATCGAAAGAAACACGGAAGTTTTCATAAAAAAAATAGCAGTAGAAATCGGTGGTCTTAAAAAAGCGGGTTTAAAAGAGAATTCCTACTCTCCATTGGGTTGAAGAGTTCTCAGGCCTAAATCATCATCTGCAGGTTTACAATGATTGGTGAGGGGTTTGTTCTTGAGATGGTTGGCAATTCACACATAACGCCTTCCTGGGTAGGATGTTAACTTAAAAAAAGTACTTTGGCCAAAGGCTAAGAGAAGGATAAACACAAAACAATAGAGTTGGGCTATGATCATTTGACTCATTTTCCTAGTGCTCAAAAAAGATATTTGATAACACTTGAAATGCATTGCCCTTCTAATTTATAACTAGAGATTGTCAGTTGTACATTTACAAAATATGTTCAAATATTAAATGATTGGTAAACATAATGAATGCACATTAACTTTACATTAGGAAAATTGCACTAACCTCCTCTAAGTTCCTCCGGACTACCTTCGACCTCTGCCCATTATTAGCTTTTGTAAACATAAAATTAGAAAAAAAAAAAATTGTTAACTCAATGAAATATACGAATGCTTCTGGCAATTTTGTGGGCAGCTTCTATTCAGACTTAAATTCACTAAAGAAAGAAAAATAGTGCCCCATAAAGTTTTTGATGATATTACTAAGAATAATGTTATTTTTCATGGGAAATCTTATATTTATTTATTGGGATATATTGAATGGTGCAATATTGATGCATTTTTATATTTTGGTTTGTTATTGAATTGTGATTAAAAACATTTCCTTTTGTTTCTAAACCCATATTGATAAGAAAATGGGATTTTAAGTTGTAAAGGACGACAAATGTACAAATACAAAAAAGTTTCTAAATTATATTTCAATTTCCTTTAATTGATTAAACCATTTTATGTTGCAAGAAATGTGATTGAAGTTTATTTTAAAAACAATGGTATCTTAAAATTAGAAATATAGGGGAGGCCAACGTAATTTTTGTTAACATCAATGGCAAAGAGTGCAATTTTTTTCAATTTTTTTTTTTGGCATTCATTAACAAATGTCTTAGCAAAAGTTTTTTGTAATATCCAACATTAAATATAGTTGCATATTAAATGTCTTAATAAAACATTAAACACATTTCTAAATTAAATTTCAATATTTATATACTAAATTTATTGCCATATATCAATCCAAAAAAAAATATATATATTGCAACAAATATGCTTGTTTAATATTTGCACTAATCAATTTGTCTTACATTAATAAATACACAAAGTTAAATTGTCATTTTTTAGTTAGGGAAATGCTAATGGATGCGCTTAGGGTAATGATTAACAATCCATTTAAAGAAAGTTTTTATGGGAAAAGAAAAAAAAAAAAAAAAAAACAATTAATATTTTGACAATTTTTTTCATTTCCCATAAAAGTGATGTCAAAATTTTCTTAAAATTGATTGTTAACCATTGCCCTAAAGACACTCCTTAGCATGACCCTTTTAGTAATTAAATGTCTGGCATGAAACCTGATTGTTTTATAAAAAATTATTTGTCATATTTAATTTTTTTATATTAATAAATATGAGTAGTTAATTGTCTTGCATTAAATATATTTGCTCGTTAAATGTCTTAGCACTAAGTAAATATACCCAACAATAAATTACTCCTAGTCTATTAATAAATAAGTTTGCTTAATCAATAATACAATGATTACTTTTTCATTAAGATTTATAGAGGTAGTCAGGGTCAGGATTTAATTTGAGATAATTGTAGAGTTTCAAAAACTTAAAATTCTTTGGCTTTTTAAGGGGAAGATTATCGTGGTTGACAAAAAGGAATAACAATCACCTAATAGCTCTTTCTCAAGATCTCTCTCAAATACTCAAATGTTAAGTGTACTTTATTCATCCAGTTATATAGTGGGAAACGTTGGGAATTTTTTGCACTAAAATCCAATTTATATAACATTATCTAACAAATAAAAGTGTTATCTTTTATTATAATTATTTCAACATTAAACATTATGCATATACCATGAGATGCATCTTATTTTATTTAGGTGTGGGAATGAGATTTGCATATAGAATATCTAAGGCCATGTTTGGTTTCACTAAAAACATAACATTTTTACTTTCTGCTTCATTTGGTTGTTCTTGAACTAGTTCTAACACCATTAAAAAAAAAAGAAAAAAAAAAAAAAAGAAAAAGAAAAGAGGAAGCCAGTAACATGGGGAGGCTATCTCTAGAACAAAAACCATAACATACACAGTTACTTAAAACACTTGAAACCTCTTGATTCTCATTCAAGATTTAATTTAATTCATAGGTTTGCAAGTTGCCAACCATTTCCGTCAAAGGAGTTTTGTCAATGTCCTTTGATTCTTCAATGACAATAATCTTGGCATAAAATCTCTCAGGCAGAGATCTGAGCACCTTTCTCACAATCTTGGGTTTGGAAATCTGTTCTCCAAGATTGAAGGCTGAGTTAACTATGTCCTTCAGCTTAGCACAGAACTCATCAAATGGCTCATCCTCCTCCATCTTAATCTTCTCAAAGCTAGTAATAAGCCTTTAGAGTTTTGAGTCCTTGACAGCCTTAGTCCCTTCATAGGTTGTCTGAAGAATAGTCCATGCTTCGTTAGCAGTTTTAGTTGAGGATATCTTCTTGAACTCCTCATTGATCACCGCACTAAATAAGGCATTCAATGCTCTACTGTTGAAGTTTGCCGCTTTGATCTTGGCCTCATCCCAATCAGACGACACTTCTTTTGGCTTGGTCTAGCCAATCTCCACAACTTGCCACACCTTCTTATCTAAAGACTGCAAAAAAGTTTTCATGCCTACTTTCTAGTATGCATAATTAGTGTCATCAAATAAAGGAGGTATAATAAAAGATTGTCATCAATCTGTGACAAACAAGGGTCAATGGATCACACAACAAAAATAAACCTAATCAGAGTGTGCCTGCTCTGATACCACTTGATAGGCCAAAAATGTATTGACCCCTTTAGCAAATAAATTAATTAATTATCAAAGTTAATTAATTAAGTCAATTTAACATGCAATAGCGTGGTAGCACAAACAAACCACCAACTAAACTAAATGCAGTGGAAAATAAATTTGACACAGGTGATTTGTTTATAAATGGGGAAAACCACTGAAACAAAACCCCACCGGGTAAATTTAAGAGTACCACTCCTAAGAATCTACTATTATCAAAACAAGCGGTTACAAGTAAAAGGAATCTCAATACCTAATACCAACCTACAGTTGAACTCTTATCTCAATACTCAATTGGACTTGTATTGTAGTGGTAATCTCTTTGTTCAATGCATGAATTCCAATACATGATTAACCAATGATGCATGAATCCCAGTACTTGACTAACACACTAAATTAAGGAAGATGTTGGCTGTAAAATTCTTCAGTTTATCCAACAATGAAGATCAGGAAGCTCTTGGTCACGAAACCGTTAGCGTAATGACTCAGTAGCTTCTACAGAGAATATAATGAACTAGAGCAAATTTTGCCTCCAGTCACAATATGCATGTATTATCACTTTTCATCACCTTGTGACAGCTCTTAAAATAATCATTATATATATCTAGGGTGTGAGAAAAGAAACCATACACAAATACTCAAGGATATGCATGTAATCAAATTTAGAAAACTTGATTTCGTAATTCTCGACAGACACAGCTTGTGTCGAGCTTTCGTCGAGTTTCAGCAATACTTCTCAATAGAAAGGATTCTATCAAAATTTCTGTCGAACTTTAATGAACAACACTTCTTCATTTGTTTCTTGGTCAGATTTGCATGGCTTCAATATTAAACTTAAATACTTGTTTCTAGAAGTATTAAACTTATCCTAGATCTACCTAATTACAAGTAAAGTGCGTTTTGTCAATGGATTAGCCAATTACATAAATATGTCCCTAACCATCTCTTTTTTGGCAATTCGTGACAAAACCACAACAAACAAATGAATTATGAAAGAAGTCTTAAATCACTGAACTCATAATCACTTGTTGAAATACAAAATAAATCTAACCCTAACACAAACTCTTGAAAAACTTTGCAAGAAGAGAGTTCATGGCATGGTAGACTTTCACAACCTATCTTTTTGAAACATCTAAACAAAACTCATCAAGGTATCATGTGTGAAATAGAAATTAAGATTGCGTACATAAAGAAACATATGTATAAAGAGAGAATAAACAACACATGGACATATAGGTGAAGAAACATACATCATCATCATATATATGAGAAAAGATAAATACAATGTATGTCAATAAAGGGTCATAAGACCAGTATACAAGAGGCTAAAGAAAAGAAAATACATGTAAACCTAACTACATTCCTTAAAAGATATACACACTCCTCCTAACAAAAAATGTCCTATACTAACTCTCCCCCTAAGTATAAGACTACTATCAACCTAAAACTACTCCACCTTTTTGTCACGAATGACAAAGGGCAAGTCATTGAGAGGTCGTTATCTTGTCATCATCGGAAGAGCTAGCATCATCATCCTCATCAGCTGAAGCCTCTGGAGAAGGAGATAGAAAGGGAGCGAAACCACAAATGCGAGAAGAATGCATCCTCAATGATTCATAGAAAACCCTTTTTCATATGCTAATGGAGGTATTCTATATTTCTATAGAGGCCACCTATGCACTTCATCTATTATTACATGTTCCATGATATCATAGAAGACCATGTGGATGATATTGTGGTTAAATAAGTGGTGGCTCCAGGATTTTTTTTAGGAGGGGCCAGTAAGAAGATACATCTTGAATAAGAGATGAATTTTGCAATTTACATGGTTTCCTTATTTAAATTTGTCTATAGTATGTACTAGCAATAGAATGAAAAATAAACTATAGGTTCATTTGATATTTTTTCTTAATATAGTAAACATATTAATAGATAAAATACTTTTATCTATTAGTTTAGGACAATTATATGTTTACATTGTAAACAAGTATACTATACACATTTGCTTAGAATCATAGTAAGATTTACATTATAGATAATTATATTGTAAACATTTGCAAAAAATATACAATATTAATTGTACCATACACATTTGTTTAGAAACAATATAGATCTCACATTGATAGTAAAATGTAAACTATGAATTTTCTATTAGTTTATTTCAAATCTTTTTTAAAATCTAAATGGTTTTTTTTTTTTTTTTTATTAATTTTACTTTAGTTGTTAGGCTTAGATTTTAGATAAGATTCTTTTGTTAGAAATTTTTTTTTTTTTTTTGGGGGGTTTAACAAGATCAAAATATTGTTGACATGGTCAATATATATAATTTTAGCCCTTTCCAACTCTGCAAAGAGATCATGCAGTAACAGAATCATGCGAGGGCTTGGACTTGCACAATATGAATAAGCATTAAGCAACATTTCAGAATCATTCTTTGATGGAAGCCAAGTGCATGAAAAAATCTGCAATGGCTTCCTTTCTGGTAAAAGAATAGATTTAAATTAGGTCGGAGAAAAACGTAAAATGTATAAATGACTATACACAAGATGCATGCAGTAATCTACCACATGCTTACAATTACAGTACTTACCCGCTGAGTTCCCCATAAATCACTCCTCTTCAAATCATGGGCCATATTTTCTTTTTACATTTAACCCCAATCAACTAGTAAAAAATGTGTGTGCTTTTAGCTTGTTGAGAATTCTCTACACCAATGGTGATCCAGTCACAATAGAATTTGTTGAAGAGTAAAATTCAACTATCCTATAAACACATCTCTAGAGTATTAACCCAAAATGATTATACCTATTTTCATAATGGCTCTGCTTAATGTGTAAGAGACTATCTGGATGATCGCATCTCCCTGATGTCCAAGCCATGATCATAATCATTGTCATCATTGTAATAACCTCTACGGTTCATGGTTGGCTGTTTCAATCTCTCAAATATTTCATCAAGTGATTCAGATGAGGAAACATGGTCGATTTTGGTTTCTTGACTCTGGCGTAAAGGAATGAATCTCTTGGCAACAATGTTAGACTTCAAGTTTTGAAAACCAGTCTTCATGGCCTCCCACTTTGAGGCGAATCTAGATGATGATCCTGCAGTTACATTTTGAAGATTGCTTGAATCAGCTGTTGAGGAGGTTACATTTTTCTCAACCAAATCCATATTGTTGATGGCTTCTCTGCTTGTGTCAATTAGGGCCTCTTCCTTTAAAGATTGTAATTGACCTCTCTTTCCATCCTCTATCACTTTCGTTGATTTCAATTCAGTGTCAACCTTCTCCTGTTACCAATTTCAAATATTCATTATGAGAATATAGAGGAAAAAATAAACAAATTTGCAAGAGCTATGTCAAAAAATCCATGTTGGCAGTATAAACATAAGAATGCATGAATATCATCATTGGATTGCTTTGTTAAAAGGAATGATGAAACAGAAGTGCTTTCTGATGATTTTACATACCACGCTATTGCTCCCAGGTTCAATGTCAATGGTAACATTGTTGAAATTCCTTGCTAATGGAATAACATGCTCACCAACTTTATGTCCTTGCTCAAGCCCAGACCGTTCTAAGTATGGAACAAATTTAATTATTAGAAGACTCAAACTAACAGTTAACAACTTTCATTTTTACTCAAAGCTGATATATTTGAACAATTCTAATGTTTTTAAAAAAAATTATTCTTCTTTTCTTTTTAATGTTAGTAATTTTTCTTGTGCAAGACTGCAGACAATAATGTTCCCCCAGAATTTCGTAACAGCTTTGAGTGCTTTTCAATTAAACAAACAATATACAAACTACTCCAGTATGTCGTAATTTGCTCACCTTTTTTCAGAATAATTACTCCTGACTGATCAAATCCATCCATATCATCTGATTCATTTTGAAACTTGAATATCTTCCAATTCCCAAAGTATTCAATCACCCGATGAAAAAAACTGCTTGCAATTAAAATGGTATATATAACCATAATAAGGGGATAGATTTTGTTGAATCCTTTTCCAAAGAAAGGGACGGCATCATCTATATTTCCCATTTTCTGTGCAGAAATAAAAAAAATTTATCACACTTCGAGTAAAATAATGAAATTCGGGGAGAGAAAAAAGAGGGGAGGGAGGGGGGGAGTTCATAAGAATGCAATGTTTCTACATAAAGTTCAAAATGATTTGTCACCCTTTGTGGCTATCCTAATGTTCACAAACCAATACACATAGCATCCATTAAGTTTAGAAACAGGTATAATGTAATCTAAACTAGGGAAAGCTAAACCAAAATTATTTTGGCTATATTTTTATGCTGAGAACTGTTTGTAAGAAGTGTTTACCAAACCATATATTGCTCTATTGCTTATTTTCTCAAAGCTGTAATGTCCTAGTAAAAGACAAATTTTAAAAACCCTCCCACAATGCTGAAGGATAACTCACAAAAATAAACATTGATAAGGTGATTCTTAAAATAAATAAAAAAATAAAACAAGGTAGACATTGATAAATTGAAATAATTAAACTAAATCATCAAAATATTGAAACGGGGACTACTAATTAGTAGATCAACCTTAAACAATTTCCTTTTGTGAGTTAACAACCATTCCCAACAATATAATTTTTGAATTTAACACAATGAAAAGTATATGTATACCAGAATTTACCTTAAACTAGAGGGAAAACAGATTGCAATGGTTTAGCTGGTAATATGAAACCAACCAATGAGAAAAGTCTATTCATTTTATTTCAAATGTTTTATCAGGTTTTGCCCACTTTGTCCTAAAAAGTTTGACTCGCATATGGATCTTTTTTTATTTTTTAATTGTTATAGTGGAATGAGTAGATGCCAATAGAAAATCTGATTTCTTCCCATCAATACTTTCAGATCAAATGGAAGGATTTTCTGACTTGACTGCAAGTCAGGGATCTCTCTAATCCTGTAAGTGATATTTCAATATAGATATTTTAGAGATGTAACAACACCTTAACTCACTAGTTAATTGGAGCATCCATTTTACTCAAAAAATAAAGGATGAATTATAATCTGGAAAAAGATTTCTTATGGGGTGGTAGTTTAACACATTAAGATTAGTAAGTCCAGATTTTTCTATCCGTTAAATAATACATGGAGATGGTGTTTACTATCTTCTCTATGAATCATTTTGGTTTCTGTTGTTAATCAAAGACGTAAAATATTTAAGATTATTCTGTTCTTATAATGCTCCAAGCAACAAGAATAAAGGTGCTTATTTTTGCTTTCTGAACAAGATGTTTTATTTTCATTTTTCCAATTGTCCAGCAGATACTGCCTTTAAAAACATCTAAGTGAAATTTCTCATATATTCTGTGTGTACCATGCCCTAGCCATTTTCTTTTATAATAAAGTTCTTATTGCTTGTAGGGTAAACTACTATAGTAAATAGTGTTAAGACAAAATTTGCAATGATCTTTTCTTGAAATCACTCTAAGTTGCACCCTGTGGCATCACTTCAGAGCACTATTAACTTCTGTTCCAGAAAATTCTAGTTGAATTTTTTTCCACTCATTTGCCTTATAACTGGCTTTCACAATCTGGAAGAGTGTAAAGAAACCAGCATGCCACAAGCACAGCACATTATGTCATTTTACAATCTGATATTTGATAAATACCTCTAGATAAACTAGACAGCATGAGAGTTTCTGGACAGCAAAGCTGGAACTGGTGGACATGCTTACAGAGGATGGATCTCAAAAACAAGATAATAATAAATAAAAAATCCCTAGTACATATCAGGTAATATATACTGTGAGGGAAAGAAGTTTAACTAAACAAACACATATAAGAAGTACATCTGAAAGTGACAATACTTAGGTAATCAAAGGAACCTTAAAACTGTCGTATCCTTTGTGATTATCATATTTTAACCCTTATGTCAATCGCTTGACTTGTTAAAGAAATGTTGTACCCAGTGCAAAAAGCACCCACTTTTTGCAAGGTTTAGGAGAGGTCATGATAGGCAGCCTTACCCCCAATTTGTTTTGGAGAGGCTGAAACCTAGACTCAAACCTGCACCTATCGCTTTTGGTGGAAGACACTTGCCGTTGCACCAAGACCCAACCTCTAGGAAGTAATGTAAGGAGGGGCAACATAATTCCCACCTAGAATCGGAATATGACTAGCCATATGTGATTATGCACGCTACAAGGATTGAAAAACCAAATATATAAATGCAAAACTAACTCCTCTATCTTCAAGATTTGTATCATAAATTTTATTTATAATAATTTTGGAGGACTGATAAATGAAAATATTATATTTCATATTTTAATATGACTAGCCATATGTGAGTTATGCATACTGTAGCAGAGAAAGACCTGTTCAAAGATAGTTTTTTCATCACCATCAAGACGAATGAGATTGAGAAAGTTGTATGAAATTGGAGGTGCATATCGCGCAACCATCCTGGCAGAAATGTGAAAGTGAGATCTAATGACCAATTCCTTTTAAAGAGAATGTTTACAAAATAAAATCCATTAAGTGGTGAAAAAACATATTACGGAGATAAAATAACAAAACTTACGAGCATATCATAAGCAAGCTGACTGAGCTTGTTTGCCTGGGTGTCAGTGAGTAAAACATCAGCATTCCAATTTTGAACAAGGAATAATATGTGCATATGCACATATACATCAGAGGAACGAAAGCAGCTACCTGCAAAAACAATCCTAGAATCAAACCATTATGACACAAGAAAACTACAGAATAGGAACAACCCCCGTGAAATGCAATGATGACCTTCTATACTCCAAACAAAGAGGAGGTCCTTGGAACTGTGAACTGGCAGAGGCGAGCTATTGAATTTAAACAACTTTGCACAAGAGTCATGGAAGACAAAAATTGGAGATTACTGCAGACTTCCTATCACTCAAGCAACGACCACCTATAATTTAATCTCTTCTTTAATTAATTAGATACTGCATAAATTGAAGGAAGTAGATTCTCATGCTAACTCAAGTTTTCTTGGAGCATCTGGACCAAGAATGAGAAGATTCAGGGGTTGTCTATAAGAGAACCAGCTAGAACAGTAAATGTGGAAATGGCACAAAGTAAGAATGGATTTAATTTTCCTCTGGCTTTATTAACAAATGAATATTTTTTTATTGTTAAATTTATAAATACATGATGTTGTGAAAAATAACAAAGGCAATATTTAATCAGGCGGCTAACACAATAGCACACAACTCTTTGGTCTCTTGTTCTAGTACTCTTTCATTCTCATTGCTTCAGACACAAATTTACAGTTTATAATGTATTATAGTGTAAACATGGCAAAAAGAGACATTAGAAATGGGAATTAAATTTTCCAAGAGTTTTTGGGGAAGTGCCTCCAGCATCTTTCACACTAAATGTTGACAAAAGATGCAAAGTCCTTGTAAAGATATAGAATTCTCACTGATAGGTAATCAAGGTCAGTGCTGTATGCAGAGACATTTGTTATGGCCATAGCAATGAAGGCTTCACATATTTGAAGTTTCTCCCACCATAATAAACAATAGCATTTCCAATAATTGATCCCATGTCTATTACTGACTCCTGTGCACTGAAATTCATTTCAAAAGTGCAATTCCTTATAAGGCAGTAGAGTATGTGTTGTCCACTGTAATTCACATAATCCTTTCAATTGATTTGTCCAGGTCTGAAAATTCTGCAGATATATGTTCAAATTTCATATCTTCTGGCCATATTTTATTAGCCTTTTTCTAGTTCATTTCAACTGAAAATCATAGACCTCATTTGGTTGGCAAGAAACCATTTGGCGAAAACAATCAACTCTGTGGCCATATAGGGTGAAACTGAAACAGGTCCTCTACACTCCCTTGTTTACTCTAGCTGTGCATTTTTGGCATTTAAAGCCCAAGTAGAAGGAAATGTATTATTTACTTGCATGAGTGCCACATTTATGTCAGATGTGAATTCTAAGATCAAATACAGGTTCTCTAATAACCTCTTTTGCTCTCTTGCCATGCATTTTGGGCATTTAAGGTAACTGGAAAACTTGCATGTTCACACTGCTATTCATGTCACTGACCCGCTGTTTGCATGCATTGTTCTCACTGCTGTTCAAAAAATGTTGGCCGATTTGATTTCAGTTTTTTGGCATTTAAAGCCCAAGTAGAAGGAATTTTATCCATTACTTGCATGAGTGCCACATTTCTGTCATATGAGAGTTCTAAGATCAAATAAAGATTCTCTAACAGCTTCTTTTGTGCTCTTGCCATGTATTTTGGGCATGAAAGGTAACTGGAAAACTTGCATGTTCATGCAATGTCACTGTTCTATCTACTGTTCACATGCATTGTTCTCACTACTCTCACAAATTGTTGGCAGATTTGATTTCATTTTCTTCTCACCTTTTTTGCAATCCTCAATCAAAATTTTTTCCCTTCCCTACTAAAACTCTAGTAATTTAAAACCCTAACCCTTCTTTGTAAAGTGTTTTTTTTTTTTTTATAGGTAAGAAAAAGTATATTAAAGAAACTACAATATGCATAACAGGCACATGGTAGTCCAAAAGTACAAAAAGGGTAAGGAAAAAAAAAAAAACAAAACAAAACAAAACAAAACAGAAAACTAAATACAAAAAAGAAGAGAGCTAATGAACAAAGGGATTGAGCCACAAGCTGTGAGTTCCCAAGCCGAGAACAATCAAACCAATAACCCAAGATCCACAAATGTTCTTAACTCTAAGCTCACCACATGTGCACATAGAAAAATTTTCCAATTTGTCCTATGTCAACCACTCAATGACTATTTGCAGGGTTTTTATTTTATTTTATTTTATTTTATCAAATCCTACACTGACCAAATACTCTCTACTTACACTCTGCATGCCAAACATTAAATTAATTCATCAAAAATAATCAAAAAAACTTTATATCTATCAATCTCTAATCAGAATCATCTATGGTGAGCATGTTGGTCAAGAAAAGAACAAAAATCCAAAATTCAAAAGAAGGTTTGTTAAAATATAGCTCCAACAAAAATTTTTACAAGTAAAAGAATATTAGAATATGTTTTACTTTGAGTTATTTTTTTATATTAGCATGTTAATATCGAAAACACCCTAATTAACAAGCTAATATAAAAAATAATTTGAAGTAACTCTAAGAATTTAGTTTTACACTAGTGTAAATGGATTGTCCATTCATTCAACCATGTGAGGTGACCTCCAAACCATAGAGAACCAACCAACAAATTTGTCTACAAGAAAGAAGAAAAAACATCACCATTTAAAAGTAGCATTACCTAAACAGTAAAATCATCACAACACCACAGTAGGCTGTGTTTTCATTCCCATTGTAATTCCCATCCTATTCATCCATGGCTTACTTTCATTCAGCAGTACAAAAAAGAAGAACTAGCCCCAAAAATTACCATCCCCAACTCTAGGTGAAACTAAATAATGCAGACCACACTTCTGACATTAACATTACGCCACTTGGAGACTGTATGTCGGTCATAACCTTTTATGTTCCAAAACACTACAGTACCATAACTCCTCAACTTCTTTTTCTACTAGTACCAAGTACCAACACATAAGAAACCAAACACCCATCAGTCACTGATGCAAAAGTTCATACGTCAAGGATGCAAAGGCCACTGAAGTTCCATAAATTATAATTTATTACAATCATCCAGCCATCCCTCCTTGCCACATTTAAGCTTTCTCCATTTTCTACACTATCTTTAATTATAAATTCATTATGCTAAGAAAGTGGTGATTTATCCAATATTTTGAACATTCAATAGAGAGAGAAACCCTCTAGAAAAAGGAAAAATTCCATGCCTCAAAAAGAAAGTTTACCTGCACAAGTACCTCCTGCCTTCCTACAGCATTTATGAGAATAGAGAAAAGAGATAAATCAACTCCACTGGGCAGTATTGTGGCCTCCGCTAAAAGAATTGCAGCTGACATGCAACCTAATATAATTGCCAAGAGTTTCTTAAGTTGCTTTCTTAGAATACACCGCCACATCAACTCTGCAAAGAATTGAAGTATATGAGAATCAATGGAATTTGTATAGAAATCACTAAAAATGTATTTAAACAGTTACTTTAATGCACAAAATCATTACGAGTATAACCAAATGAAGCCTCACATCATATATCATCCAAATAAAGAAAATTAAACTCTTTTCACATTCAAAATTGTATTTAAAATGTCAGCAAATTATAACATTTCAACTTTTTTATATGATTATTGATGCTTTACTTCTTTTATGGAACAAAAAGGTTAAATTTCTTGTAGCAATTCCATTCTAAAAAAGAAATTGTGCTTTCAAATGATAATGAAAAAAACATTGACTCATTTTATTTTATTGGAACAGAATAGAGCCCCGTTGTTCAGTAGCTCCAGTAATCCAAAATCCCATTGTAAGACCATCAGATGAATGACAAAACAACCATTATTTAATTGTCTATGTGATTATCATGTTCCACCATCCCCAAAGTACCCCTCATATGGAAAACAGAATTGAAATTACATACATATACAGAAACAATAATCAGATTCTGGTAATTACCAATCATATCAAGAAAAGAACCTAGTGTGCCTGATCGTTCAGGCCTAAAGCTTGAAATATATTTCCTGCAAAATTAAAATACGAATAACTAGCATCAAGAAAAAGCAGCATGAAGTGATCATCAATCCAAAAGAGGTACCAAGCTGTACTACTGATGATATTACCACTGATCATCCATAATTATGTACTACAGTTAATTGTTTCTAATGTGTGACAAGAAATGTTTTTTTTTTTAAATAAACAAATAAAGATACTTTATTGATAAGAGAAGAAAATTCAAATACACAGGATATGTATCAAGCTACTCCTAGACAATTACAATCTGAAATCTAAAAAGTTTAAAAATGCTAAAAAAGGGTGTGGAAAGGACATTGTCTAAGATAGGCATCCAATCATACAAATACCACAAAAATAACTACTTTATTACATGCAGGAGACGACGTTCATGGCTTAAAGATTCCTACTATTCCCTCTTTTTATTTTTCCCAAAAGAAACAACAGCGGCATTCCATATTGATACAGTCTCATGTCAACCAAATCATCCTTCTAGCACGCAAGCATCTAAATCAAATCCTTTGGCAACACAGAAGATACACCAATACTTTATCTTCTGAGGCACCTTAGCACCCCTAATACTCATCTAGGGGACTTTACTCTTGTAGATCCTCTCAAAGCATTATAAAATGACCAAATCTCAAAATTTCTAGACTTAATTAATCTCCAAATCTCCAGACATTTGATCTACACCTCCACTAGAAAGCAAATGTGAATGTAGCATATCAAAAAGCTTAACCATGCATTCCAATTCCCAATTCCCAATCTTGCAAAGCACAAATAAAACAAGGACTCCAATATCACATTCTTCTGTTTGTTGAGTTGCTATATAAGATACAACTGAAGCATAAAAGAAAAATAAATAGATCAAGGAATAGATCCTTCGTAGAATCATCACCACACCATATATCATGCTGAAAATAGACTTGTATACCATCTCTAACAAGAAATTTAATATTTTTATAAAATAAGATCCAACCTTCTCTAATGCTCTTCCATAAACCAACCATGTGATTCTCTTATTCTCTTTTCAATCCCCTACCCCCATGCTTCTCATATTTCACAATGATGACACCCCTTCAGTGTGTACGAGTTGGGTTATCGAAAAAGCCTTTCCAAACCCAACCCTCTATATATTACATACCAAAACATCTATTAAATTTTAGGAATTCCATCTCAAACTCATCCCATTATATTTAAAAAACTCAAACCCAACCAAAACTCGTCCTACTTATCTAATTATGGGTTCGGTTATTTATCTAATTATGAGTTGGGTTGAATGGGTCAAGTCAACCTAAAAACTGAACATCTAAAATACTCTCTCTTACACTTAATTGAATCATATTTAGAAACATAATCAAGTACCATGATTATTTTTTGATAATTTGATAGTTACAACAAAGGGGGAGGAGGGATTTGAACCATGGATGTCTCTGTTGGAAACACTAGGAGGTGCCAATTAAGCTATAAAGCTCTTGGCCATAAGTGCCAAAACTACTCAATTGTCATAATTCATAATGTTCAAACCAATTAAAAATACTGAAAATCCAATATAACAATTTACATCACATAACATTTAAATTCTAACCATCTAAGCAAACATAACTTATCACACAAATATCTAAACAAACATATATGTATCTATATAATTCAACACATACATACACATATTTATATGTATGGATGTAAGTATGGATGCATATATGTCTGTATTTAACGAATGCGTAACAATTATCAACAAACCTTGTTAATTGGAAAATAACCGATAGAAAAAATAAAGTAACAAGTATATGGTCTTAATGATGGCTTATTCAAATGAAGATTGAAATATGTGTTCATACAATTATCTATGTTGTATGCTTCTATACATATAGAAATTCATGTGAACAAAATAAAGAAGTGAAATTTATATACATGTATGGTTGTACTTGTACACACATACACCCATTGTCACATATGCACAAACATACACACATACGGAGAATTAGGGGCTGTTTGGTTTTTTGAAAATAATTACTTATCACTCCTCACTCAATTTTCATCACTCACCACTCATCACTTAAAATACCCCAATTTCCTATACCTCACCCGTTTGGCACATGTTTTCAGCTTCTCATCACTCCATTTTTTCTATTTTTTGTGGGACCCATACCTGAGCACCATGTCAGGCATTCCTGTTAGCCCACCTCACACCATTTCATCATTTCATATCACTCACTTTTCATTTCCTTTTCCCTTTAGCCCCCAATACTCTACCAAAACCAAAGACTTCAATCCAGTGGCTGATATTAGAAGCTCGGACCTGCAACGATCTCCACCATCACTAGCAGCGGCACCATTTATGACTTGGTGTAGCTTTTACTTTCTTTCTTTTTTTAATTCCTTCAACCCCCAATACCCAAACTCACCGATCCCAGAGCTTTTTTTTTTTTTTTTTCTTTCTTTTTTTTCCTTCAACCCCCAATACCCACAACAACCACTTCAGTTCTAAGTTTGAAGCACAAACTCAGAAAATTCATTAGCATCCTTGATCTGAGAAAATTCATTAGCATCCTTGAAGCACCCAGAAAATTCACAAACCCACTACAACAAAGGCGAAAAGGAAGAAAAAAAAAAGAAAGATCAAACTGAGATGAGAAAGGCAAAAAGGAAGAAAAAAAGAAAAAGAAAAAGAAAGAACGAACTAAAGAATAGAGAAAGAAGAGAGACAAAAAGAAAGAAAAGTTGAAAAAAAAAAAAAAAAAAAAAAAAAAAAAAAGAGGAGAGTGAAGTCAAAAGTTGTGACTGGTGGGTCTCTCATTGTGTGCAATGTGTATTTACAAGATTGCGATCATAACTCTATTTCCATAACTTGAAAACACCTAAAATGTGTTTTCAGTTTTCATAATTCATCATTAAAAAATCAGAGAATTGAGTGATGGAAACAAAAACTGGAAACAATGCTAAACACACTTCTCAGCCGTGGGACCCACATATTTTGAGTTATGGTGATAGAAACAAAGTATGGGTGATGGAAACTGAAAATCCAAATAGCCCCTTAAGCATTGACATTTCTCAATATAAAAAATAAATGAAAGAAGACTTAGTAATAACAAATACTAAGAATCATGCAGATCAGCAACCAATTTCCTAGAATCAGATATGCTTTCCCAATTCACAAAGTTCATAGCACAATCAAATGTTGGATACTTTTTCAGCATCCATAAAAGTTGAATCTTTTAAAGATAGAAAGCATGTGTTAGACTTAATAAAACCAAAAATAAGTGGTTTTAGAGCAAACCATCCAGTCACATCACGGCGCTCATTATTTTTCACAGTATCTTCCAGCTCAAGGGCTTCCAACACAAATTTGGTATATTCGCTGTGACAAAATAAGTTAAATTTAGTTACTGCTAGAAAAAATAGACAATTAAAAAATAATCAGAAGCAAAGTGAACTAATATCATCTCTAACTTTTAATGTTAACAGCATAGCAGAACTACTTGCGTCAAAAAGCAATAAAATGCAAATGCTTTTATAAATGAAATTCAAAAAGAATACCATCAATCAAAGACCTGTGCTCTTTTCTTATATACAAAATGCATTTATATAATTACTAAAGGTAAGGAATAGCTTTTTAACGAGAAATCAGATCGATGAATTACGTGAACTGAGGGATCCACAGTTCTACCACAAGGAAACAAATAAAAAATATAAGAAACAGACATGAAAAAACTTTCACTACAAGGCACCAGAGAGGAAAGTCAAATCTTTCTGAAAAATCAGTATTTGAATACACACACACTTACACACGTATAAAATGTTGGACCTTTAAAGCTTCAATAATTCAGAGTGTACAGCACCTAAAAGTTCTTAACCAATTCTGTTAGAGTTTACCTTCTATACCGGTAATACTCCTCTCGAGCTCTCCTAAGTTGACGCCTTAGTGTTGCCATTGATTTCTCATCAGTGTCGTAATCCATATCATTTTCTCCTAATCTCCCACCTTGAGGTTTGAAAGAAGGATCTTCTTTTAACTAGAAAAAAGAATTAAAAATTATAAAATCAAATAAAAAAATATTTTAAGAGCAACTAAATGAATTCAGTACAAGTAGTACTACCATTTGAAACAACATATCATCAATGATATTCATGTAGGGTCTCAAAGTATCACGCTTGGACATCTGCTTTGATGTTGCCTGAGCAATCTGATCATACACAGCATCAGAAACTATTTAAGGGGCAAGTGAAAAAAGATTTATAAAAATAATCAGGTTACAAGACATGCATAACTGAAAATTATAGAAATCTATATAATGCCAAACAGGAAACTGGTGGTGTAGAATATTACAAAAATCTATATAATTTTGCAACAAGAAGATATCAACCTAAAACAGGTTTGGGGCTGGCTGGTTGGATGGGGATGCAAAAAATATACCAATACAACGATAATTTTGATGGTTGAGCATAGGTGGAGGTGGCAATGATGAACAAGATATGAAATTGGCTGATCATTGTAAATGAGGCAATTTTTGGATATATTGAACATGTTTTTGGAATATATTAGAATACGATGTACATATTTGCTTAAGCTTTTTGGACAAATAGTATTTTATGTATTTGAGCAAGAGATCCTGGACTCTGAAACCTCCCACCTGTTCAAACTCACATTAGGCCTACTCATTGAAGGAATTTTAAAATATACAGACCAGATGTTGTTGAAATAGATAAATCTACCCATGCTTAACAGCTTAAGATCTTCAGGAAGACGTTTTAGAATGATATCTGAGTCCACATGCATCTGCCACATTGGTTGAATGTGGAGCTCCATTGGGTTTAAATGATAGTTCGGCATCTCTGCCTAATAGCTTAAACTTTTGGGTTCGAATATAAAGAAGGTAGACTCTAACATGGATTACTGGTGATTAACTTCTTACTAAAATGATTTAAAAACTTCAGACTTATATCTTCACTTCAAGGGAACACAAGATTAGACATTCAGGCTAAGACTGAAGTTTTAAAGCACCAAACACAAATGCTGATTAACTACTTAATAAAATGACATAACACTTCACATCATTAAACAAGCAAAAAATATATACAATGAAGACCTCAGAAATTTATAGAGAAATCAAGCTCCTCATAGCTAATTATATAAAACTGCCAAATAAAGCTGACTTTCACAAGGGGGATTAAACTTACCACGATAGCATTTGAAAATTCTTGATGTGCATCATCAAGTTCCACAGCCATTTTGGCAACTTTATGTGTCAGAACCTTTTGGCGAGCAGTCCAATCTGCATTTTTCCAAATGCCTTTTGGAATTTCACTCAGACCAAAGCCAAGAAGAAATGCACCAGTAACAAGTCCAAAAGTATTTGAGCAAGCCATGGCTAAACCCAGAATACCACCACTCCTGTAATAACTGACTGTTAAGAAATGAAAGAAGAGAGAGAGGGAGAGATAGAGAGTGCAATCAGCTGGAAACAAGCAAACTAGGAACTCATAGTGCTTAGAAAGATAAAACAGACATTAATGCAATTCAAATTGAATAAAAAAGAAAAGGGAATTCTATAATTTTAGCTTCTCAATCAGACACTTGCCTAATGACAATGCAAGAAACATCAAAAGGCTGAGATAACAAATGCTTTCATCTCACAACAAACACATATATTTAAACATTGCAAGAACTATTCTCCATGCTTTGCCTCATGTAGGACAAAATATGTGTGTCAAATGGCTAGTGTTCCTTCTATACCCCAAAGCTGAGCATAAACGGAAGTTTTGAAAGGGGCTTAAGCTATAATTTCATTGCTCAAACAAAACTAGGAACATTCTTCAAAGCTACCTTCTCCCATCCAAAATGGCATCTAAGACCAATGTATCTGATTTGATCAGGACAAATAGGAGTTTTAACTGACATCCATGATGGAAATAAAGTAAGAAAACAAGTGGTAGGCAATGGCTCTACCAGTAATGCTTCCTTCCAAGAGGTATTTTCGCTATGACTTTGACTGTGGTAACCTGAGATTAGCTTATTCTCCTCCTGCTGATCTACCAGGCTACCAGCTTTGTCTGACATTACTACGATCATTTTCTGATGCATGCAATTTCAACATTTATCTCTATCACTTATCCAAAAAGAAAACTTATTCCTTTTTTTCAGAATAAAGGTCATGTGTGAAAAGTTAAAAGCATTTTATCTCTTTCTCATAAAAAAGTATATTATGGCAAAAGGAACACATTGGCATTAAAGAATAGAAGGATCACAGTCAACCAAAGAGATACATGACAAGAATAACAATAATAAGTTAGCAAGGTAAGAAGCAAACCAATTTCTGCGTAACAGAATGAGTAATATAAGTCCAAAAAGTCCAATAGCACCAATGCATACGTAAAAGACTAAGTTTGCATGTATGCTTGTTTTCAATCTTTCTGTCACAGTGAAGTCTCCAGCATCTTCATAGCCCTGAATAGTGGGCGCCACAACCCTGCTTAGAGAAATATTTTAATATAAATCTATGAGAATACATGTTTTCCCAACCCAAATTACTGTTGGGCACCATTAATTGCCATGCTTACAAAGTCAAATCATAAAATAAAAAAACAAAGATCATAAAGCATAAAGTTAAACAGCAAAAACACTATATTGCAGTAATTCTAAAATCACTCTACTTAACTCAACAAATCCTTCATCCCAACTAATTGAATTAGGCTCTATTAATACCTTCATCAACTAATAGAAGTTAGTTACTTGCATCCTTTTTGCCATTGTATCCTATCTATGGTCATACTCTATCACCATTCTTCATCATTTCCTTTTTCACTACTTATACCCATTACGGCACTCTCTAGTCCCTTTCACTCCTTCAACTTAAATAATAGCTAGCACTTAAAAGGGGTGGATGTGCTAGTTGAGCTAGAGCTAATTGGTGAAAATCTTCATTTCTTATTCTGTATTTCCAGTATTCCACTCATCCAAACTAACATTCTCATTTCAACTATACTCATTTTAAGAACATATTACTTTTTAATAACCCAATCCAGTCCATTACTCTCTATTTTTCTTTTCTGGATAAATAACATTACACTGTTTCAGTTACAGCACTCTAAGTTGGTTGTTATAAAAAAACAGCTTAAAATGAGGGGCAGACTTCTCAGTTGGTTTTTATCAGTTACAGCACAGTAAGTAACACATATCAACAAGAAAACTTCAAGTTAGTCTAGCAAGTGATTGTAGCAATTATACACTACACTAGCTAGTTACAAGTTCTTACCACAGCCCTATGATATAAATAAGGGTAAGAACTTGTAACTAGCTAGCGTCATTTATAGAAACCCCAAAGGGGAGGAGTGTCATTTATACAAACATTTGGCAAAAAGTGCCATTTCAATAAACTTCAAAGTATGTTAGTGTAATTTGCCCTCTAAATTAAGTTCCAATTTTTAGTTGCAACTTATGTTTAGTTGAAAATCAGGAGTTGCTTTCTTCTGGTCAAGAAAGTCTTGTTATCAAGGTTTGAAAATCAATCGAATAATTATAATAAAATATCACTGCTTAAGTAATACTAGGTTTGATTACCTAGATTTCTCTCCTTTTAACCTCTCTGCAGTCAAATAAATATATTTTTTTCCTACAAGAGCTCAACCCATTTTACTGTAAAGTTACTGGTTTGCATATTTGCATTGCAAATTTGGAGATCCTGAATCTTAATTCTAGACACCACTTAGTGACCCTTTGGATTGGCGTTTCACGTCTGCGTTTTCTTCTCTTTTTTTTTCTTTTTTTTTTTTTTTTTTTGACTAGCTCCTCTTGCACTGTTCATGGGACATGAACAATCCATTAAGGAAAATGAACAGTGTTTTGTGAGTGTGAAAAGTAACCGGAAATTATTTTTTTATTGTTTTCAGTTTCCAGTTTTCAACAAAATAAACGGCATCCAAACGCACCCTTAATCTTCTTTTCCAGCATCCAATTAACATAAGCATAAGCTCCTATTGCTAGATTCCAACAAATCATTATAGACTTCAAATCCTAGTTTGGAAATTTCTAAGGACCAGAAAAGGAAGATGTTCAAGGTTTTAAGGTTAGGCTAAGGTTCGAACTTGATGTCATAATTATTTTAGTAATTAATTGAAATACAAACATAAATATTAAACTTGTAAATATTAGCAAAATTAAATAAAATAAATTTAAGTAGCTTTCAATTGAAATTTACGGATTTTATAAGGTTAATAGAAAATAATAAAAGAACATGCATAAGAAGTATTATGTTTAGTAATCCTTCAAGTAGAAAACATTTAAATCTAAAGTAAGACCATTTTCAAAAAAAAAAAAAATCAAAAATAGCACATTTACATGCAAAAAGACAAATATTAAATCACAAATAAATTTAGCAAAGAAAACAAATCGAACAGTATTAATATATTTAGAGAGGATAATTAACAATTAAACCTTTCAAAGACAAATGTGTGTGTGTGTGTGGGGGGGGGTGGGGGGGGGGGGGGGAAGGGGGTTCAGAGGTTCGAATCCTCGTGGTAACCTTTACAAAAAATAGTCACTCTACTGAACCATGAACGATTTGGTGGTTTGGCGGTTCACCCGGTTCATTAATATTATTTCAAATGCAAAATTTTCTAAATAAAAAACCAAATTGTATTTTTATTACCTATAATGCGGTCCAGTCCAAGTTTCAAAAACCATGTTTAAAATTCATCCAAAAAAAAGGAAGACTAAATGGCTATTTTCATTTACCTCTCTTGTACATATATCCAGTACTGCATTAGGCAGTTCTTCATCTGAAAAGAATTAAACTATCCCAGTTAAACCATTACTGGCTAAACAATGAGAAACGAATATGCTTCATTAAACCCATCAAATTACAGAGATTAGATTATTCATGCAGTTCAGCCCTTCATCCTAGATATTCCCCTTTCATGAACACCATGATTAGCTGTTTAAACATAATGCCAGACATCATCACATTAAAGGTAAAGTGATTTACTATTGAATAGTAACATATTTACTACAATAGGAACTATCTCATAATGAAAAATGTACAGAAAGGATTACATTCTAGGCTACCTTTTTTCTTTTTTCTTTTTTTTTCTTTTTTCTTTTTTTAAGTAAATTTATTGAAACAAAAGGAAAAAAGAAAAAGAAAACGAGTGTTATCTGGATGGCTATCCTCATTTTTTGATGTGGTGCATTTGGCAAGAGAGAAATAAACGGTGTTTTGAAGACCCTAAAAGGACAGTAGCAAACTTAAAAATTTTCTTCTTTAAAACACTATTAGATCGGATGTCTATCATAGGAAGTCCTATTTCTTCGGTTTATGATTTGATGGAGGCCTATAATTTGTGTATTTGGTTGTTTTGGTCCCCTGTTGGATACTTCCTATATACTTGGGTAACTCGTTTTTATGACTTTGAATAAAATATTCATTACTTATAAAAAAAAAGGGTGCTATCCAAGTACACGAGGTGTATATAGCAAGTACAGACAAAAACAAAAGAGAACAAGAAGCAAAAATAGAAACATTAAGACACAAAGCTAGTGAAAACTCAAGGAATTGAGAATCCCACAATAGAAATCATGGGATTTTTCTATTCTAGCGAATATAGACAAATACTTTTGCATGATGTAGGGCATAAATCATGATGAACTACTTTAGCAAAGAATACCGTACCCTTTGCCATACCTCACCCCAAATCAAACATATGTTGCATATTCATTTCATCATGGATGAACTAATCTTGTAACATACGATTGACTCAAGGTGAGGTATGGCACAAGGGTTAATTTTCAGCATGATAATTGGTGTGGGGATGACACTTTTATGAATGGACACCCAAAGCTCTTCATGATAGCTAGAAATAAAGATGCCCACAGTGTTGAATTACAAGGATGCCTTAAATGGCAGTGTGAACTGGGTTCCTTCTTTTACACTAGCAGCTCATGATTGGGAGTCACTATCTAAAAATCAGCCTTTTTAAAGTAATTCTAATTATCAGGTTCAAAGAAAAGGCGGTGACAAGTTTTTTCCATGGAAATCATTTTGGTGTAAAATGCCCTCCTCACATGGCATCCTTTGTTTGAACAGCTGCAAAGGGCAAAATCCTAACAATTAATAACTTGGGGAAAAGAGGTATTGTAATTACAGATAGGTGCTGCATGTGTAAATCTAATGGGGTGTTAATGGATCTCCTCTTCCTTCATTATGAGGTTGCAAGAGACCTGGGGTCACTAGGAATCATTAAAATGTCAAAGGGCTCACCCGAACCAGGTAGATCAATGTGTGAATTGCTACAGATCTTGTGCTTGTTTGGGGTGTGTTGGGCGATGATGAAGACTGTACTTGAAGATTTGGCTAGCTGGATAGGTCTGTTCGGTAAAAAAAGTAAGTTTGGAGACTTGGAAGGTCATTTCATTGTGTCAAATGTGGTGTTTTTAGAGAGAGAGAGAGGAATGTGCAAACTTTTGAAGGATCAGAATTATCCGTAGCTCAACTGAAGTTTCTTTTTCTGCAGTCCCTATATACATGGGAACATGCTGTCAGTTTCATTGACTCATCAGATTTTTGGGTTTTCTTGATAAATTGAATTATTTATTTATTTTTAGGTTATACTTTTATATATCTTGTGTACATGGTTCACACCCCCTTTTTGTGCTATGTAATTGAAATTTTATATCTTACTCATCAAAAGAAATACATTTCAAATTAGTCAGATAATCAGTTGATAAGACAGTTACAGTAGACAATTCTTCTTTTTAATCTTTAATGGATTTAAAAAAGAAGCAGGTCCTACTTGCTGTTTCGAATAATTTAAAACTGCAGTTTGAGAATTATATTTGGCTGAATTTGTTATAGGTTTTTTAAAACCAACTTGCTGATTGAGGTAACTTACAACAGCTATTGCAGCATACGGATTTTAGTAACAAGAAATTCTTAACAAAAATTACTAAAACCAACTTCAGGCAAAGTCATTCACAAACATTTTCCACGGAATATTACAAGTAGGACATACATATGCACATAAAGTTAAGCAACTAGGCACATAGGCTCAAAAGTAAACTCTTTATCTTCTGTAACAGCAAGCAGTGAGAGAGAAAATATAGAAAACAAAATAAATAAATAAATCTAAATTTTCTTATAAGCTACCACAAGATCATTCTTAAAAGATTTACCTAAGTGACTGCTATAAGTTTAAAGAAATTATAGAACAAAATAATCTAAGGACTTCTGCTTAAGGTTGAAGATTAAAAGAAACAAAGAAGTGTAACAGATATTCTAAGATACTACAAATAGGTTCCAATGAATAAAATTTCCATTACAAACTAGATAAGCTCAGATGAAGGCTAAACCTCCTTTATCATAGGGCTCAGGAAATAAATAAATATAAAAGATAAACTAATTAGTCCATAGCTTACCAGGTAAGTAAAAAAGTACTCCAATATGAAAAGCTCCAAAAGAAAGATATCCCTCCATTGTAGTGGCCCATTATTGTCTGCATGATAAAAATTAACGAATTATGTCATAATCATTAAACCAATCAACTCTGCAGCCAAATTTAATTAGAAAACAATACACAATATCACATCAAACACACACACACACAATGAGCATAAAAACACATTATGTATAGCAAAACTACATTACAAATATAGCTTCAGAGCAATCAAGCAAGAGAGATGGAGAAGCCAAAACTATAATAAATAAATAAATAAGTTTTTATTCGCATTCTTGCTCAAAAGTGAAGAATTTTTCAAGGGGTGAATCTGATCATCATATAATATTACGATCATGCATTTAGAGAAGTAAGTGTTCATGTGTGATAATCTAGAAGGGAATGACAACCTATCAAGGTCAATTGGGCGTCATCCACGACAGGATCATTGATAACAAGATACAATAGGATTTGAACATATGACATTCGTTCCATTATAATTACTCTGTTACTTTAAGAAACCAATTGGCTTTTGGTATAAGCGGGATTCAAACCCAAATTCCTTATTCAACAATAAAAGACTCTACCAGCCAAGCTAATTGTACGTAAATTAAACTCTCCTTTTTTAATTATATAAAAAAGAAGTCTTTTCAGCTAATACATCAAATACTATATACCATTTCCATTCAAAAAATCAAAAAAAGTAAATATATAGATCAATTCCGGATTTATTTGAAAGGTTTGGATACGCAAATGATCAAACCAACCAAGACCCATCATAGATCATATGTGAATATTATCAAAAATCTAACAAAATTCAAAAAGTTGCAAATGGAAAATGAATATTACGGTCCAAATGTCGGCGGGTACGAGGATGATGAGGGAGAGAGAGCAGAACCAGGTGTATCCAACGGTGAAGAGAACGTATCTTGGGACATGGGGACCCGCGAAATACTTCAAGGTCATCACAACCATCCCCATTGTTAGAGGCAGCGATATCAGATAGAATACCCACATTCTTATTCTTATTCTTCTTCTTCTTCTCTCTTGTAAGAAGATTTCTGTGAATGAGAGAGAAGAAGAAGAAGAAGGTTGTAGAGAGAGAGAAAGAGAGGTTTTTTTGGTTAACGCTTTGATTTCATTTGAAGGCAAAGAGAAAAGAGAACCGGTCAAGAGGGAGTTTTTATTTCAAGTTCCTGGACCGCCTAACTCTAACCCCACTCTAACGTCTTGCACGTTTTTATTTTATTTTTTATTTTTCTCTCTCTCTCTCTCTCCTTTTAGAGTCTCTTACGCCGAAGATTTGTTTTGGTTGGGCCAAACAAACACTGCACCTAAATTATTTTTCTTTACCAAACATTTGTTTTGAAGTTTCCACTTTTAAGGGGCGTTTGATTTTGATGTTAAAATTCTTGGAAATGTGATAGGCATCCAACCAAGTCTTTGACCAGGAAATGAGAGAATTTACACGGTTGTTGTTGGCAGGCCAGCCGGGCTGTGAATGCGGTGGGAATGAACTTCCCAAAAAGCCAGCCTCAAGCTGGGGTCAGCATAGAATGAAGGGGACGGCCCCATTGCTGTCTAGGCAAAGCCAACTTCTTGGGTTATGGGCATTCCATTTAGGGCGAGATAGTGACAATAACTTATGAGGATGTAATTATTTTTGTCCGTTTGTTTCAATGGAAAATCTTATATGAATATAGTTTTTTACATTTTTCTGTATTTGGTAGTATTAAAAAAAAAAAAAAGTAAAATTATCTTTTAACTTTTCTTATTTAACTTAGCATGTGATAGAGTTGTTTTCTACTACAATTTTTCTAGAAAACAACTTTATTTTATGCAAAACTAAATAAGGGAAGTTAAGAGATAATTTTCCAACTCATTTTAAAATTGCTACTATACATAGGAAAATTAGATATTTTTTTAGAAAAAGTTTTTTGAAAAATGATTCATTTTCCATAAAATGTTAATATCGAAACAAACAGAGCGTAGATAACTATATTTATGTTTGATTTGATTAAGAATCTAATAAGATTTGAATATGAGATTCTTGTGTTTGGTTTATTTTTAGGAATTATTTATTTTTCTCATTAGATTTGTAAGCAAAATATCAAGTCATTTTTGTTATATTCCTCCATATAAATTATGAGAAACAACATATAAACATAAATCATGGTAAATTCACAAAAAATTATAGTCTAACATTTCTTAATGACTTGTACAATACAAAAAATAATTATCTAAATTCTTTTTCTTCATTATAATCATGTGTTGTTAATAAAAATAATTTATTTTCTTTTAGCATTTAACTCAATCACAAATAGGAAATATCAAAAGAGATAGAAAATTTTATTTCTCAACCATAACTTTAGTTTTATTTCTATTGGTTAAAGGAGAAGAATGGATAAAATTGTCAATTTATATATGTAAAAAATTAACTTTTTTTAGTTTTTCTAGGCCCATGAACGTGGATACTTACCTTTTTTTAGTGGAATCCACATTCTTACAAAAATAGGATTGAGTGGGAATCTAGATACCTACACACATATGATTTTTTTTTTTTTTTTTTGGTAATTTGTAGCCAAACTTGAGTGTTAGGGAATTTTTTGACATTTCCAAGAATCCAAACACATTACCCAATACTAAACACCTCCTAATAGAATTCAAGTTTGGATCTTGTGAAAAAATCTGATCTACTTGGGCTTTGAATTGAAATCTTGGAAGACCTAAGCTACGAATTTACGTCACCAGAAAATATAGTATTTATGATGTGCGTTTCATAGGTCCCAACCCATAGCTTGTAATAGAGAAAATTTTTATATGCACTAGTCTTACGAGGCCCATGTCTTAAATATGTAAATTCCACGTGTATGAAACCCATATCTCAATGAGATATGAGTTTCATGAGACTAACAAAGGAGAACCTTTCTCTTGTGAGAGACACTTTTAATAAATTGTTGGAGATATTTACCTGGTTAAGCGTGAAAAAGAGACCGAAGATGACTTCACATCCCTCATGCC
Organism: Quercus variabilis; assembly: GCA_030445155.1. NCBI lineage: Eukaryota > Viridiplantae > Streptophyta > Magnoliopsida > Fagales > Fagaceae > Quercus > Quercus variabilis. Next base: position 22,437,938 of record CP129455.1, on the reverse strand, counting down.
AAATATGTAAACTAATATATATATATATATATATATATTGATGATTGACGAATAATCCTATCCAATATATGTTATTTCAAGCTCCCATAATCTCATTTCACACGTTTTATTCTACGCTTGCAATAGCCTAAGATGTTTGTAATGTTAAGCATTCCTTGAGAAGGAACTAGATTACTCTTATCTTCTCCTTCTCAACAAAAAAATTAATAATTTGTTTAATTATTATTAATATTATTTTTCTGACAAAATGTATAAACCAATATTATAATGTACCTCATCCACTTCCCTTTTTCTTCAAATGTCCTTAAAAATATTAATAAAAATCATTCTAATTGCATCCCTCAATTTGGGTGGCTGTGGACCTGTAATAGTTGGCTTCTTTTGGTTTATATTACATAAAGCAGATGGAAAAAAAATTAGTTCTCCGTTGAATCAACCAAAGAAGCCAGCCCAGAGGCTTAAACAAGTTGCAAAGGTACTTAACATAGGGCACATGCAGAGATACTATCGCTGTTCAAAAACATCAACTGGTTTAGGTGGTTTTTGGCTGTTGTAATAAGATGTACAAGACACATTCAAATGGCGAGCACAGATAGCAGTAAAGTAAAAACTCAACGCAAGTCATGTCACGAGCCAACCACCAAAAAATAAAAAGACAGGAGGAGAGAAACAAACCAACAGAGAGAGACTACTAGTCCAAAATTCTCATCACAAAAAAAATACCTAGCAAATTACAGAAACTAAACTTTCGTTAAAATACAACCCATCCCCCATACAATGTGAGCACAATGCAGAGAAATCCCAATCACATAAATCTTAATGGAGAGAATCCAACTCTTAACATATGTAATGTTGTCACAACACAGGAGAATGTCATCTCACCCCCTACTAGCAAAACTAAAAATTACGTCAACCGCACAACTGTGATGCATCAACACACAAGACGGCCAGCAAAACTTATATTAGATCCGCAACATTCATTGGCATTTCATCAATCTGAGTACTGTAGTACTGCTCAATGTCTCGTAGGATTTTAATATCATCACTTTTGACAAAGTTTATTGCAACACCCTGCAAACATCAAATAGCCATTTTCAGAGACAATGCCCAGATCAACCAACAAGAGAGAGACAGAGAGACAGAGAGAGAGAGATAAGGAAAACAAGAATATTTGCTAGCAGACTAGTCAGCAAGAAATGAATTAAGAATGAGAAAAATGGAAACAAGAGAATATGAGACAATAAAAATGCACAAATATTTCTGCAGTAAATTACAAAATCAAGCGTAATTGAATTTGCACTAACAGGTAAGTGGCATCTGCTTACAGTTAATATCACTTTTAAGTTTACCATTTGTTTCAATTCACAAGCAACATGTAGTTTTACTCTGTTTTATTTTGCAGTTGTAAACAAAATGTTTTAAATCTATTCAATTTTGCACATTAGAAGTACTATGATGGGTTTTGAATATCCTTCACATAGAGAAGAAAAAAAATTGACAGTCAACTTCTTGCACAGAAGGCCAAGTCACCAAGTATCAAAAATTCATCTACAATACATAATAGAATAAATACCTTTCTTCCAAAACGACCAGAACGACCAATACGATGAATGTAAAGCTCACGATTGTTTGGGAGGTCATAATTGATCACCAAAGAAACCTGAGGAAAGAAAAATGAAGAAAACATGAATGGAGAAGTATAAACACCAAGAATTGTTCTTCCACATGCAATATGGTCACAAATTCATATAAAATATACAAGTGGATATATGCCATGATTATTGAACTTCAAGTGCACAAGGGGATGTGATTGTTCATGTGTAAAACAGACAACTTAAGGAGAAAAATGATGGCAAAGAATTATGACCTGTCTATGGAGGACAAAACTCAGAATATACAATTTATGGACCTTTTTTAGAAGATCATTTTTCCAGAAGCACACATCAACACTTGACAACATGAAACACGCCTAACTATTGTACCACAAGCAGGCAGCAAGTTCTAACCCACCCCACCCCCCCCCCCCCCCCAAAAAAAAAAAAAAAACAAAACTGATAGGCATCTAGGTTCATTAGTCACAGTACCAAGAAGTCCCATACATTTATCAACTCACAGAATTAAGAATTACCAGTCATTCTTACCCACGTCAGCAAATGGTCTCAACAATTAACTTGGTCCAGTAGAGGAGGTATTGGTCATTTGCCACCTCATTAAATCTAAAGTCAAACTGAAAATTTTTTTTCCTAATGATTGAAAGTTACACTAACACAACCAGTGGGTTACTTCTAGACCCTCAACCTCATCCTCCACTCACATTTGTGTGAGAATGAAGTGTCATTTGAGCTAGCTCTCATTGGGACTAACACTGACAGTGTTTTAATGGGGTCGCAACTTATGGTCCATACTCATTTTCCATTTTAAATTTAGCTTACTGTGGAAAAGTAATACATAATATATTAAAGAAGAGCCAAACAACTTGCCTGTTGGACATCAATCCCCCTGGCCCAAACATCTGTTGTTATTAGGACACGGGTTTGACCAGCCCGAAACTCTTCCATAATTGCATCTCTCTCCTTTTGAGGCATGTCTCCATGCATTGATGAAACAGTGAAGTTATTGCTACGCATCTTTTCTGTTAGCCAATCCACCTGTTCCAAGATTAATAGAAGTATAACATCATATTCATCAACCAATACATAGAAGCCAGAAGGAACAAATAAAAAAAAGGGCAGTGAAATAGAAAGAAATCTAGATATGCTAAACTAAAAGTGGAATAGGGATCATTTTACACACTGAAAGTTTAAAGAACATCTTACTCACTTGGCAAGCAAAAGACAATACTAAAACTTTTTCTTTGTCTCTATTTTACTTCACTGGTGTTCATGTTAACTATTGCACTTGCATAAAGCCATATGGCCAAGAATATTACTTGGTAAACTATGAACCTAACAATAGACTGATACTTGAAAGCTTTCTTCATTATATTCTCAAAATTAGGCAAGAGAACACTACTAGCACTTGAATCCAAAATTTGATCAAGGACAGCACTACCTTTCTCTTTGTGTTGCAGAATATGACAGCTTGGGTGATCGTAAGGGTATCATAAAGATCACATAAAGTATCAAACTTCCACTCTTCCCTTTCCACGGCAACAAAAAATTGTTTGATGCCCTGTCATCATAAAAGGATAAAAAGAAAACCGGTATCAAACTACAGAATTACAATGACATAAAAACTTGCATTCAGATCTACATCCAAAGGTAGCTGATACAACATACAAACATTACTTACCTCCAGAGTCAATTCATCACGTTTCACAAGTATCCGTATAGGATCTGTCATAAACTTGTTTGTCATCTCCAAAATTTCATGAGGAAGGGTAGCAGAAATCAAGCAAACCTACAACAACTTATCAATTTCAGTACCAACATGGCCAGTCTCTGCAGAACCTTGCATGATATTATAACAGGTGACAACAAACTATTACTTTATTCTGAATTGTCTACACATCACAAATTGCAGAAGCAAGTCATCAACCTAGATTAAAGAGAAATTTACACCAACACAAACGTTGTAAAAGAACACTTGCAATGGAACCTAGGAAAATCTTCCAAATGATTGGAAACAATTAATCTACTTCAAATCAGAAAGACCAAGTGCATGCTTGATGCCAAAAGGAATAAAGCATTATGCTGTTGTAAGGTTTCCTAGCCATGTAATTTTTTTTATTAGAGCCTACCTATCCAAAAAAAAAAATTATTAAAGCCTCACTTTATTATTGCTAAGTTGATTTCCCACTGAGTTAACTTTACTCATGTTTTCTGAAATCCTATTAATTCATGGACATTTCCTTTAGTTTAGTGCCAGATTCAGTGGAATGTGCTGTAGTAATGCCCATAAGTCTGAGTATCATTTACATTTTTTTTTTTTTTTTTTGATAAGTAAAAAGATGTATATTCAAAGAGCTACCTCATGAAAAACAAAAGGTAGCGCAAGGATTACAGAGAAGGAAACAAACAACAAGAAAAAACAACATCACAAACAAAAGCCAACAAAAGAACTAAGTACATGTTGATGTAGCTTTGAGAAAGATTCCAAATTACTTTACTAGTCAAACTATTTTAATTCCCCTTTTCCCCCAAAAGAAAGGAAGTTAGAGTCCTAGTTCATTCCAAAACAGCCTACATGAAGCTATGTGATCTGTCAATTAAATTTATCAATTTGAACGCAGAATTTTCTGCAGATTTTGAAGTATCTTTAAGAGAGTGATTTCCTTCTTCTGTAATGCAATTGCTTAAAACATGTGTAACTGTTAAGGAAACCTAGACATGATTTCATTAGCTATATTTCAATATCTAGTTTTTAAAATTCTAGAGTGGACATGATAATCCGTTACTTAACATCAAAATTTCAATTATTTTTTATTGGTAAGTCATACATGCATCCCATGACTTAAACCAAAACCTCACTCTGCACCCAATTCTTTATGTAGGTAGGAAAAGCCATTTGAGCTAGAGCTCATTTGCCCACCAAAATGACTATTATTCTAAACTAAACCTAATAATTACTGAACCTAATTCACATCGCACCACAACCAACAAATCCTCACAATGTGCTGAAAATCTAGGGATTGAGCATCAGTTGTGGTGTTGAAACAACTTGACCTACACCAACTACTTTTTCTTTCGGTACTGTCACTAACAATAGCTAAAATTACAGGACTTGTTGCAGAAAGTAACCCATAACTATTCAACCAATGACAACAGCAAATCAACATGCAGTTCCATTGCAGGAAAAACTTAATTAGCTAGGTAGAATTTTTTTTTTTTTTTTTCTTTTCCCTTTTTATGGTGGGGGAAAGGGGGGGGGGGGGTGGGGAGAGAGAGAGAGAGAGAGAGAGAGAACCTGAAGCACTGGTGGGAGATATCTGTATATATCATAAATCTGATCCTTGAACCCTCTGCTCAACATCTCATCAGATTCATCCTGTTGGAGCATCACAAAAATTAAAAATTAATCCCTACCAAGCTTACACACACACACACACAACACTAAAACCGTTAGATTAATAAAAGAGAGAATTTACTTATCAAAAGAGAGAGAGAGAGAGAATTAAAAGAGTAAGGTTAGGGGTCACAAAACATAAACTTACAAGAATTAACAATTTGATGTGTGTAGTTTTCAGTGTTCTCCTTTTGATCATGTCACAAACTCTGCCTGGAGTTCCAGACACCACCTGAACACCGTTTTCTAGCTTTCTGATATCATCACCGACACTCTTGCCTCCAATGCATGCATGTACTTTAATACTTATGAAATTACCCATTGCCAGTATCACCTTCTCTGTCTGAGATGCCAATTCTCTTGTTGGTGACAAGATCAAGGCCTGAACCCTGTTTAATTTTAGACATTTAAAAAATAATTAATAAACCATTATGATCATAAACCAGCTGTAACAGAAAAATGAAACCAAAAGATAGAAGCATCCCGATAGCTCCTAGCTATAGAAGTAAGTCATCACGAAACACATGATAAAGTCTAGAATGATCCATTAAGTGATATTATGTTTACCTCAAGAAGTCACATGTCCGGATCATTAATCAATTAAAAATAGTGAAGATTGTAAATCCTTTCAATGGTCTAATCTAAACTTAATGACAGTACATAACACACAACCGACTATGATTATAGCACACAAACATGTCAAAGCTAAAGCACTCTGGTTTTCATCAACTATCAGATTAAACAAAATCGAACTACATCATCTCACCTATGCCTTTGACTGAATGCATCAGCTTCAGCCCAACAAGGTTCTTATTTAAAAATTGAATGGTTAAAGTTTCCAGTGCATCAGCCATTCGGCAAGTAGGAAAATTCACAGCACATGAGGTTTGTCAATGTATAATGTTCGTTTCAAATATCTTTCAGAGTTAGTCAATGAGCGCTGAATGTGCCATAATGGGTACTCTAAAAAGACTTAAAATATAACACCTATAATCATCTTTACATATGAATGATCAAAGGGCTGTCTCTAGAGGACTGGAACATGAAACCAGTGGCAAGCCAAGGATCTACTTTTGGAGTCCACATCCGCCCAAGAGAAAAAACTCTCCTTGTCAGTATGCCTATTGAAGCGAGGAAGGATGGGGCAGCAGGCAAGGCATCCTGCTACTATTCCCCTAACAACTTCAGGCCATTGTACTTCTTAAAGTCCAGTCTTTAAACTAACAAAGATAACATATTAAAAAACTTAAAGATGACTATCATCATGCTTGAAGGAAACTTTATCCGCAACATTCAAGCTCGGGAATTTCCTGACACTAAACGAGGCCTTCGGTCTAAGAAAAAATGGCGGTTAAGAGCCTCCAACTCATAAGGGCTGAATCATAAGTACAATTCCGTATCTGAACTCAAACTATACCTCTCAAATAAGGAAGTCTAAAATCCACAAACCCCATATGCTCTAAATCCACCAACAATAAATTCAAACAACTAAATTCACCTAATGCACTGCCCTAGGATAACTTGTTGATTTGTGCGACTGTCTGTGACTGGCGGGTGGGTCCATATATATAATCAGTATTTTCACAACTTGCTGATTTGTGCGACTGTAGCGGTCAATGAATAGTGGTGGGCAGCAAGTATCTATCACTCTCACAAATCAGCAAGTTGTAATTTTTTTTTTTTTATAGGAACAAGTTGTAAAATTGAATGTGTGATTGGATGGGTAACTATAACTAATTCTTTTACTAACAACCCATTATATGTAATACACAATATATTATCCTTTTCCCCAAAAAAAAAAAAAATTAGGGTTTCAATTTACAAAGCTCAAACCCTAAACTACACTCCACAACCAAAAGATAAACCCTAATCGAGGAAACAATGAAAAAAGAAGTACAGAAAGGAAAAATAGAAAAGAGATTAAGAGGACGCACTCTCTGCTACTGGTATCGACGGTCTGGCAAACGGTGAGGCCAATCATGGAGGTTTTTCCGGTACCGGACTGGGCCTGAGCGATGACATCTCGGCCCTGGAGAATCGGAACCACGGCGCGCTGCTGAATCGCGGAGGGCTTCTCGAAGCCGTACTGGTAGATGCCGCGGAGCAGGTCGTCTTTGATTCCCATTTCTGCGAAGCTCGTTACTACCTGGACCTCCTTCGAGGTCTCGAACTCCAGCGCCTCCTCCGGCGCCGTGACCCGCCGTGGGTTTTGGCGTACCATGCTGGCGCCGCCGAGGTCTGACATTTTTTTTTGGTTTCGATTTTCTGTGGGGTTTAGGGATAGTGAAAAATAGAGGATCGAGACGATGAGAGTCTAGAAGCTCCAAAAAACGAGTGAGGAAAAGGGATGAGGTGGTTTTTTTTTTGTTTTTTTTTTTTTTTACATTCGAAGACTTTAATAGTAATATCATCACCGACTTTTTTTTTTTTTTTTTTTCTCTTTCTTTCAAGAGTTAATATATTTAATCATTCTTAACCAAAAAAAAAAAAAGAGTTAATATATATATAAGAGGTAACATATATATATTTAAAAAAAAAAAAAAAAAATCTCTATCAAAAGCCAACAAGTTCTCTATCATAGGCAATATTTCATGAAAATATATTAAATAAAAAAAAGTCATAAATCCCAATTCAAATTTCGTCAATGCATCAACACATTAGTTTGCTTTTGTAAACATGGTCAACCTGCTTGCTAGACATAACTTTTAATTAGCTTACAGTAGAGGTTCCTTTCAGTTAATTTTGGGGTTATTTTTATTTTGGTTTCTAAAGTCGTAAACTTTTTTCTATCTTTTCCCTTACAAGTTTGAAACTTTTCCTTTTCAACTCATAAGCTTGATTCAAATTAATCATTATGTCTCATTGAATTGGCTATTAAGTGCTAAACTAGAACCTAATCACGTGTCTAGCGTCTACATCATTAATTTTTTTTCCAATTAACCTAAACTAGAGATTATCCAGTGCAATGCACAATTACATTATAAATTCATATAAAAATATTTTGTGAAAATTTGTCTTTTATAATTCATGTATAATACTTATAAGGTAGTATTATTATTGAGAATTAGTAATATTACATGTCATTAAAAATAGAGGAAATGTGAAATACTATAATTGATATAATTCAGTATGTGAACATGTTGTTTAAATGAACTCACAAATTTTTAATTATGTTACTAACTTAACCACATGATTATTTTCTATATTTTTGATTGCATGTAATATCAAATTTGTTTTTGTGAGTTGTTGGCTTTTGTTTCAATTATTGCTAAAGCAATTAAATTTGAGCAATGATGTTATATTTCCAAATCAATTGTTTTTTTACTACTATAAATTTTAGAAAGATAAACCTATAAATTATCAAGACCTTTGTGGCTCAATGGCATTGCCTAGAAAAACCCAAATTTAAATCCTTCCTCCAAACTTATTGTGAGCACCCAAAACCAAAATCATATAACTTCCCTTAAATGTTAATAATTAGGGAACCACCTATAAAAAAAAAATTAATACCTAGAATTTAAAACATATACCTCATTAAAACACTTGACAAAATTTTAGGCTATTACAATTTATGACTTTGAATAATACGCGTGGAACAAAATTGTTAGTTGGGAACTTGGGAGTTGGGATAATATATATTGGACAATACGTTAGTTTGCATAATTGGCATTTCTATGTTGGCAAGGCATTTATGGGAAAGGTTTAATGAATCAAGTCATTTAAATTTTTTCTTAGGTGGAATGTCAAATGAATAGTATCAACTTCTTTTCAAAAAGAACAGTGATAAATGCCCCTAAAAAAAAAAAAAAAAAAGGTGAAAGACTAAATAAAAAACTGCTCTAACATTGTGTCACGTGACAAAACCTCAAGCATAGACAATACTCCTAAAATAGTTCATTAAAATTATATGTAAATTAAAACAAATTTAGAAAAATAAAAGATATGAGAGGAGAAAACAAATTAAATTACCAAAAATCATGAGCACACTTACACAAATCAATACCTAGACAACCCATAATTAAAATGTTGTATGCAATGTTGTATACAAATTGATCTCTAAGGTCCTTGCAAATAGACTGAAAAGAGTTCTTGTAGCGGTGATAGATGATTCTCAGAGTGCTTTTGTCCCAGGTAGGCTCATCACAGACAATGTGCTAGTTGCCTTCGAAACTATGCACTGCATTAACCAAAGAAAGAAGGGAAAGGAGGCGTTAATGGCAATAAAACTTTATATGAGCAAGGCCTACGATAAGGTTGAATGGGTGTATTTGGAGGCAATGATGAGAAAGATGGGTTTTTAGGAAAGGTGGATTTCCCTAATGATAATGTGCGTCACTTCGGTCTCCTACTCAGTGTTGATCAATGGTGAGCCAAAAGGGAGAATAGTTCCATCAAGGGGTTTACGCCAAGGGGACCCAATCTCTCCTTATTTGTTCCTTTTGTGTGCCGAAGGCCTATCGGCTATGTTGAAAAAGGAGGAGGGCGAGGTGTAGCCAAGGCTGTTTGTCGAGGAGCTCCAAGGATATCCCATTTGCTTTTTGATGATGATAGCATCATTTTTTGTAGAGCCACAAGGGAAGAATGCGATAGGGTACTCAAGGTACTAGAAGATTACGAGGGGGATTCAGGGCAAAAACTCAATAGGGAAAAAACATCTCTATTTTTTAGCAAGAATACAAGTGGGGAGGTCAAAGATTATGTGAAGAAGAAGTTGGGGGCAAGAGTGATTCAGCACCATGAATAGTACCTAGGGCTACCACGGCTTGTGGGGAAAGGGAAAAGAAAAGCTTTTAACCACATCAAAGACCAAGTTGGGAGGAAAAGAGCCGGTTGGAAGGGTAAGCTTCTTTCGCATGCAGGGAGGGAGATACTAATAAAGGCAGTAGCTCAAGCAATGCTAACATATACGATGAGTTGTTTCAAAATTCTGGACACGATGTGTAAAGAGTTGAACTCAATGATGAGCAACTTCTGGTGGGGCCAAAAGAATAGGGAGAGGAAAGTGGCTTGGGTTTCATGGGAAAAGTTATGTATCCCAAAGGAGGATGGGGGGATGGGTTTTAGAGACCTAAAAGCGTTTAATTTAGCGCTTCTTGCCAAACAATGGTGGAGACTGCTACAAAGCCCAAACTCGCTGGTTCATAAAGTGTTCAAAGCGAAATATGTCCGAAATAGTAGCTTCAACGAGGCTAAACTTGGCACATGGCCCTCATACGTGTGGAGAAGCATGTTGGCAGCTAGAAAGGTGGTTGATAGAGGTTCCAAATGGTGCATAGGAAATGAAGAAAGTGTCCATATATGGAAGGAGAGGTGGATCCCTTCCCCGGAGTCTTTCAAAGTGACAAGCCTGATTGGTGTGCACACAGGTATGGAAAAAGAGTCGAGTTTGCTGAATACTGATAGTAGGGCTTAGGACGTGGCGAAGGTAAAAAACCTTTTCCTTCCTCATGAAGCCGAAATGGTGCTGAGCATCCCCATTAGTGGTAGACTTCCCGAAGACTCAATAGTGTAGGCATGGACTACAAATGGTAGATTTTCAATGAAAAGCGGATATAAGGTGGCACAAAAGGTCTTGAAAGAAGAGTCAAATAGGGGAGAGGGAGGTAGTAGCTCGAACAACTCTGGAATGAAGTCTATTTGGAAGATCGTATGGTGACTACAATGCCCAAGTAAGATTAAACACTTGCTATGGAGACCTTGTAAAAACATCCTTCCCACTAAACTTTGTCTAAAAGCTCAGGGAATTGATGTGAATGAGAAGTGTGATATATGTGGGAATGCAAAATCCTCGGGACACACATTATGGAGCTGCAACATAGCGGAGGCAGTGTGGAGTGGTACAAGACTAAAATTGCCTTTCTTCCAAGAGCCTCCTAGGGACTTCATCGACATCATGTGGGAGATTAAAGAAAGAGGCACATGCTTTAATTGGGAGCTGTTTGCTATCACGGTGTGGTGTTTGTGGAATAATAGGAACCAGGTGAGACATGGAGGCCAAGGGAAAAACCACGAGGTGATAGTGAGGGAAGCTATAGCCTATATGAAAGAATTCCAGCCGGCAACACAGACTTATGAACCCCACCCTGCACCTGAAACGGCATTGTGGAGGCCTCCAAAACCAGGTTGGTACAAAGTGAACACAGATGGAGCAATTTTTGATGAGATGCGATGCTGTGATGTAGGAGTAGTTATAAGAAACGAGAGGGGTGAAATCATGGGGGCTATGAGTAAAAAATTTGAATTGCCTTTGGGAGTTTTGGAAGTTGAGACTAAGGCTATCAAGGAAGGAGTGGTGTTTGCTGGGGATCTTGGCCTAAAGGATATCATCATTGAAAGCGATGCACAGCTGGTGGTTCAATCGCTAGGGAAACAGAACATTCCTCCCAACTCCATCAGGTTGGTAGTGGATGGAATTTGGGAGGGGCTGAAGTTTTTCAATGCATGGGAGTTGTCCCATGTCTGAAGGGGTGGCAACAAAGCTGCTTATATCTTGGCTAGACAAGCCAAATTTTTGAATGGTTGTAATATTTGGGTAGAGGATACTCCACCCAAAATTGTTGATCAGATTCAAACTGATGTAATCCAGTGTAATCTTATTTCAAGTTAATGAAAGTATTGAACAAGTGTTTATCCAAAAAAAAAAAAAAAAATCCACAACAAACACCCTTTCAAACGATCCCTACAATTAGACAACTCAACGCACAATCCCTAATCAAACCCACTCCATCATCCTACGACCTTTTCAAGCCATTGCGAACTCCAATAGAGCCAATGGCACTACCAATCTTGGGCCAAACAATATCTCTATGGTCATTGCTGATAATGCTTTGTTTAGTGGTGGTGACAAAGGAAATGAAAGGGGAATAAGTGAATAACCGTTTTCTCCAAAAGGACGTTCTTCAGGAGCAACATCACAATGCTCCCTAAAACAACATCTTCCTCCAATAATGACCTCACTGTCACAAACTCCAACGCCATCAACTCCTCCCCCTTAGTAGGAAATTAATCCTTTAAGCTCCATTTGGGTTGTGTGTTCCACGTTCATGTCTGCGTCTGCCTTCTTTTTTTCTTTTCTTTTCTTTTTTCTTTTTTTTTTTCCTTGACCAATGCCTCTTGCATTGTTCATGGGACATGAACAATGCATTAAGGCAAAGCTACAGTGTCAAAACTCAAAAGAGTGAACATATGTAATTTCAATATGTAATTGTTCTAAACTAACTATGAAAATATACAAGCTTTTTAAATTGTATTTTCAATATGTAATTTCAAGCTTTTTCCAAATTTTGTTGTTTGTAAACAAAAAAACACTTAGGGTACGTTTGGTACACTAAATGTAAATTACATTAGGAATAGTAATCTTTATTACTAGGAATAAAAGACATTGTAATAGAATAACTATTACTATTTATAAGTTTGGTTGTTACATATGGAAAACTTGTAAAAGATGATGTATAAGGAAACTTTATATTTTTAAAAATATATGAATTTTAAAACCTATTATATGCACTAAGGAATAGTTATTACATCTATTTTAAAGAGGAATGGCTATTCTTCAATTTAAAGAATAATTATTCCAATGTAATAACTAATCCATGTAATAAAGATGCAACCAAATGACCGAATTGATATTACACATGAATAACTATTCCATTACAGGAACTATTACAGTATACCAAATGTACCCTTAAAAAAAATGACAAACATGTTTGGTATGGGTGTTTCTGTTTTCAAGTTATAAATTCTGTCACTCAAAAATAATTGTGCAATCATGTTTATAAGAAATTATAAAATGATGTTTTCTAGTTGCAATTGTCATTTTTAAAATAGTGGTGGCAAACTTATAATTAGACAAGTCACCCTAGTGAGATGAAGCCAAGTATGATTGCTCATCCGCCCACTCAACCCAATTTACCACCTGATCCTAATCCAACCATTCACAGGCGAGTTAAAAAAACACAACAAAATAAAAGACTTGTAAGTATCAGGTTGACCATTTAAACAAATTTAAGGTATGGTCAAATATTTGGTTTAGGTGAAATTTACCCATTACACTAGACTTGACTCATTCTCACAAAAAAAGAAAAAAAAGAAAAAAAAAAAAGGACTCGACTAAAAACCAATACCCCGTAGTCCTCTCTCTCTCTCTCTCTCTCTCTCATTAATTTTTCTTAAATATGAGACTCTCATAAGCCATCACTCATATCTGCTCAATGTCATTAACCTACAGGTGTGTTTGTTTGGAGAAATTTTAAGAACAATGAAAAATTTAGGAGAGAAAAGTGGAGAGAAAGAAGTTTTAATGGGTGCTTAGTTGGGAGGGGGAGTGGTAAAAAATGTGGTGGGTCAGGTGTTTTTTTCTCGGGCTTACTAAAAAGTTTTCTACCCAAAGTGAGGAGAAAACTAAGGGGAAAAGCTCACTAACATGAGTTGCCCAAAATGCCCCTGCACATCCTTTTTTGCTAACATTTTTTGTTTCTTCTCTATTACTAATCTATGCACATTCTCGTTGTTTTGGATTTTTTTTTTTTTTTTGGTTTTGTCTCACTTTTTAAAAATTTTATTTTCTTCTTTTGTTTTTATTACTTTCTTCCATAGTTCCCTTTTTTTTTTCTTTCTCTGTTACTAATTTGCACACGTTCACATTATTTTGGGCAATTATTTTCATATTATTATTATTTTTTTTATCACTTTCTTCTATAGTTCCTTTCTTCTTGTTTTTTTCCCCACAAGTTTTTGGATCTAGCCTGTGCCTTTGAAATAATAATTTTTTTTTTTAAACGTGAAATGTCCATACATAATTTTTTTAAATAAATAAATGCATATAAAAAATTGTATTGCCTTTTGTTTTATTTAATAGGGACATAATTGTAAATTTATACCAATTTCATTTTTTATAGTTTTCTATCTCTCCACTTTTTCATTCTCTCAACCAAACACACATGAGAGAAAGCTAAATATTTTCTGTTCTCCCAATTTTCTATTTTTTCTCAATTTTCTATCCTTTCACTTTTCCACCCTTCCAACTAAACGGACCCTAAGAGGCTAAGCTCTAAAATTGTTGGTTATCCCTAATCACAACACACCATGAGGGTGTCTCATTGCCGTTATAAAGCGTTTGTCCATGGCAAATATGAGTCGTTGTCGCTACTCCTTTCCCTTCACCCTCTCTCTATTAATGGCTTAAATTAGCTATCTTCTTTGCTTCCCCATTGGCTTGGATCGCTTGGTAAGGATGAGATCCTCTACAACATTGTGGACCACCAAACATAGTCAAATACTTTAGGTATTTTTATAATATGGTTAGCGAACACTCAATTGGTATGTCATAGGCAAGTGACTGATAATTTACTAGTTAGCAACAAACGACAAAGAGTCAGACAGATCAGTTAGAACTTAGAATAGATTTTCTAGATGGAAAACCCGTCACTGCAAAACGATATCATTGGGTCATTAGAATCGTCACCTAGTTTCAATCCATTACTCAGATTGTACGGATTTGGTTTGGATAGCTTCGGGTTGAATGGATTTGTTGGGTACAATCTTCAAATACAAGTTAGAGTTAGACAACCCAAAATTAATAAAAAAAATTTCACTAAGCTAGTTTGGAAAGAAATTCTTCAAACTTCTCATATATCTCCTTTTTAGGTGTGAATTTTGAAAATCTAAGCATTGAATTTCATATTCCTTATGTTTTTAATATGCATATCAAATTTCATTTAAATCGGATGTAATTTTTTATTCGATCAAAAAACTTATGTTTTATACACAATTTTAAATCACAAAAAGTTGAAATTTTAATATTTCTTTGATGACATAGCAATTGATTTTTGATTTTGCTTAAAATTTTGGAAGTATGAAGAATATAATAAGAATATGTAATTCAATGGTTAGATTTTCAAAAATTACATTCAATATAAAAATATATGAGGAGTTTAAAGTGTTCAAAGAGAAATTTTATTCAAAAATTAAAAGTTCATAACAAAAAGCCCAGCTCATTTGTTCATACAAAAAAAAAAACCCCGCAAAGACAATATCCAAAACTATTCCTATAAAAAAGAGAAAAAAAAGAAAAAGAAAAGAAGAAGGCCATATCTAAGACCAAGACTACCCACCATTTAGGATTTTTAGGAATATTTAAAGATTTCCATGTTTGGTTGCAAATTACGTCAGGAAATTAAATGCCAGAAGAATCTAGATTCCCCCTTTAAGCTCCCCTCAGTAGGAATGTGATATCCCTTTAAAATAGGTGGATATCCAGATTCTCAAGTTTAATGGTCCATTTGGATTAAGGGAGAGGGAGGAGGAGTAGAGTAGAGTAGATTTAGCACAAAATTAGCTTACTTTTAAACAACACTACTCTACTCCCCCCTCCATGCAAACAGACCACAAAGGAAATTGTATTTTTTATAAATTGACAATTTTAACACTTTTTCCTTATCATTTAAGCAATTAAGATAAAATATAAAACAAACCATCAATGTTTATTCCCTTGTCTTTATCTTTTCCTGCCAAAACAACATAAACAAGATAGATAACACTGTTAATATATTCTTTAACAAAGTTCTATTTAGGTTTCACGTGTGAAAAAAAAAAAAGTTTGAAGGGAATCCTCCATTATTGCTAGGTATTCACTTTTATTGTTGTGTGTGTGTGTGTTGGTCAACAAATTATTAATAGATTTATTTTTATGGAAATTTGTTAATGTATCTATTCGTATCTCAGATATTGGTTTTTTTTAGTTGCTAGAAATATAGATCTGGATTGGTGGCTTCATCTGGTTTTTTTTTTTTTAGATTAATGGATTTGTTTCTAGATTCATATGTTACAATACATGTCAATAATTTGTATCATATTTGGTGCTTTTGATGTTTGTTATACAATGATACAGATGTGTAGATTTTTAATTTTTAACAACCTATCATATTTGTATGTGCGTTTTTGGATTTTAAATGTACTGGAAGGTCTTGGATTTTGAAACGTATTGGATTTTTAAGTTTATGTTTTGTTTTTCATTATTTATTTAGATGAATAATTTTTTTTTTAAAAGACTTGGTAGTTCACATTCAAATATAAGGATATAATAGGAAAAATTAAATAATTCATTTAAGAATTTTGGAAATAAACAAAACATTATCATTTCATATTCTTAGGAATCTTAAGAGATTCCCAATGAAACCAAATATAAGAATAACTACATTCCTAGGCATCCAAATTGCAAGAAATCACATTTCCAGGAATTTGGATGCTAAGATTAATGTGGATTCTCTAGGATATTTTTTTGAAAATAACTATAAAGGTCAAACAATTTTGTTAGTTAGCACAGTTTTGAAAATATTTGGGTATCTAACAACTCAAGACCAAAGAACTCAATTTTGGAATTCTAAATCGACTACACTGAGCTCGATTTCAACATCGTTTGTAGCTGATGTGGATACTTAGTCCATGTAGGCATCGAACTAGAGTCAAATGGACTCGAATTCTGTCAAAAAGAAATCTTTTATTAAGTCCGTAGGACTCGATTTAGATTTGCTTCCTTTGTTTCAACAACTAGAGACAAACTTCCTTGTTCTTCCAAGCCCCAAAAACCTATGAACAAAACCAAATACAAAACCCAAAACAAATACCTGATCGGATTGGATTTCCCTCGCCTGAAGCTTTCGCCGTCATTGCTTGAAGCTTTCATCACCTAGGTTTAGTCAAAATTGCCGCCTGGGTTGCTTCTCCTCTAGCAAGACCTTCTCTAGACTCCAACATGTTCTTCTCCTCTACTGGAGTGGCAGCAACATCACCGGAGCGGCGGCGAGAAACCACACCCACATTAAGTCTAATGTGTTCAGCCTTTGTTGCCATTGCTTGAAACATTTGTCACCTGGGTTGCTTCATTATTGCTTCTCTATTGCTCCGTTGTTGCTTTGTTATTGCTGGGTACCAAAATCAAGTGTTACAGACTCAATTTTCTGGGTACCGAAATCGAGCATTGTAGACTCGATTTTCATGCCTATGTGGACAAATTTCCACATCAGCTACAGCACGACGTTGAAATCGAGTTCAGTGCACTTGATTTACATTCCAAAATTGAGTCATTTGATCTTGAGTTATTAGATCTCCAAATAATTTCAAAACTGTGCTAACTAATAAAATAATTTGGTTTTTATAGTTATCTAAAAAAAAAAATTGATTCCCCAATCGTATTATCTATACTATTATCTAAGGAGCTTTCCCTATTTGGATTCCTCATTTTTTAGTTTAAAAATACCCCTAAACTTCTATGTTTAAGTAAAGACAAAGTAAAGAATAATTTAGTAAAAATACAACTCTAATTTCTCCTAAAACATTGCCTAAAAAATAAGGTTACTCTTTTTTTTAAAAAAAAAAAATCTTTTATTAATTTTTAAATTGGTTTATTCACTTATAAATTATATCCTCAAAATAAAAATTATATATATAAAATAAAAACACAAAATTTAATTTTGCTACAAAATACTAAATATATGCCAGTCTGTGCCTCGTGCCTTGTGGCCGAAGTCAAGCATTTCTCTAATTTCGTAGTCAGCTTTTGCGTGTCAAAGGGTATTTTGCGTGGCGGCCACTCTGCTGCTCGTATGGTTAATTTTAGTATACACAACTTTTGGCTCTAGTTTATAGCCCAATTTTGACTAACTTTAAAATGACCAATCTTATATCCACTCATAATTTCATAACAGTTCATAAAAAATAATTTTACAATAAATTTTAAGTGATGAATTTTTATTAAATGTTATTGGTAAAAAAAAAAAATTTCAATGGTGGTCTCAATTTTTTTTTTTTAAAACTGAATAACGACTTTATTGCTTAACATGAACAATGGGGAAAGGATCATGGTCTGACCCCATCTTTAATCATAGCCTGAACAAAAAAAAGCTATCAAATTAGAGATAGGCACCAGCCTAGACCAATTTACACAAGCTGAACGGGGGGCATAAGTTAAAACTAGTAAAATTTTACCGATTAATATTTATTATGAAAATAGTATACTTGAATATTATAAAAGGCCCTTCTTCAAAAACCGTAGTTTCTGTTTGTCTTCCCCCCCACACACGCTATGAGCTAACTACTCTGCCAAGGCGATAGCAGGAGTTGATCCTACATGAAGGTCAGTGCTCCAAAGCCTTCGCTGTCATCATCTACGCTTTTTTTTTAAAAAAAAATTTAATTTTTCCTAAATTTTTAATGTGACAACAAAAAAAAAAAAAAAAATTTGAAATCCCTGCAGTTCAACATCGCAAACCCTAACACTGGGTGCTAGAAAAGATGGCCAGTTAAATCGTATACTATATACATAAAAGCAGAAGCTGAGAGATAGTAAAATCCTATAATTAAGCCTATTTTGACAAGTAGGAAAGATGCCCACATAGATTTCTGCCACCAAGGCAGTTTAGAGTCACAAGAGAACGATAGTTACATCGTTTGAAGATTCTTTTAGTCTTTATGATTTCATGAAAATTTCAAATAGATTTTTTTTATATTGTTTTATATTGAATTTTCAAAATTTTTTGGGAAAAAGGCAAAGAAATTATTTTCATCCCTAAAGTTTACTTGAAGTTCATCTTTCACCTTTTAACTAATATTTTCTATATTATGGCAGCCCCGCTAATTGCAATGCTGAATGGCGAGAACCTTTTGGTTGGAGTCCAGTATGTCTTCTTTTCTTGGTTTGTATGGAATTGGAGTCCAGTATCTATTCTCTCTCTCTCTCTCTCTTTCTGGGAATTTCAGATTTTAGATAAAGGCATTAGATTTTCATAGGAATTGAAACTTTATGGAATACGTTAGTGTATTGGGTCAAATATTTTCAAATCTTAGCATCTATCTAGAGATGGTTTCTTTGAATAGAAGGGTACCCAGTGCATAGCACTGGTATTAGGCTAGTAAATGATAATGGAAGAGGGGAGAGAGAAAGGAGGAGGGAAGGTGTTGAGTCTGATAGAGAAGGCGACCAACTCCACGGCTGCTGAGGTGGACCCACGTCTCCTCAAGGCCATAAAATCCGTAGTCCGCTATTCGGATACGGAACTCCAACTTGCTGCCAATACCCTTTTGGATCTCATGAAGCGTGACCACTCTCAGGTATGTTTTTATTTGATTATGCTGTTTTAATTTAATTAAGATAGATTTAAATTATTTTTCTGAATTCTGATATTTACTTATGTTGAGGTGAGGTATCATCCCTGATTAGGCTAACCATGCTATATAATCTGTTAAGGAAAAGAATAGATTAGATATATAATCTATTAATGAAAATAATATATGTGGCCAATCCTTACCAATTTGTTGATGATCCGTAGTTGACCCTTAAAATTTGGGGCTAAAGCTTTTTGGTTGTTGTTGTTAATGTTGTGGGTTTTTTTTTTCACTTTTGTTTTTACGACGATTATTAGGGCAGGGGGTGATTTGTTGGTTTATTAGTGGGTTTTAGTTTAGCATTTTGGAAATGAATTGAATTTCAATATTTGATTGGTACAGGTAAGGTACCTAACGCTCCTAATAATTGACGAACTGTTCATGCGTTCAAAGCTTTTCAGAAGCATTCTTGTTGACAACTTGGATCAGTTGCTGAGTTTGAGTGTTGGGTTCAGAAGGACTCTACCTCTCCCGGCTCCTCCTGCTGTCGCTTCTATCTTGCGCTCTAAGGCAATCGAATTCTTGGAGAAGTGGAACTCTTCCTTTGGGATTCATTACAGGCAGCTCAGATTAGGGTTTGATTACCTTAAAAACACCCTCAAGTTGCAGTTTCCTAATCTACAGGCCAATGCGGCTCGAATTCAGCAGGAGAGAGCAGAACGGGAAAGGCGGTCAAGAGAGATTTTGCTAAAGAAATTTGAAAATTTCAAGGATAATTTCTCATCTATTAAGGAAGAGATCATGTCTACCATTGATGAGATTGGGGAATGCTTAGACATAGTCCGCACAAATGAGGAATTTATGCCTCTGCCTCCTGCAGATGATGAATATTTTGAAGAGTTTCGTTCTTCTGAACTGCTGCAAATCCGTCTCAATACTTTAAAAGAAGGGGAAAAGGTTCACGAGAACAGTGACAATAAAGTGGTTTTTGATGCATTAAGGGAGCTGTACAAGCTTCTAGAGACAAAACATTTGGTTTCAGTTCAAGAATGGATCTCTGTTCTTCTAAGGGTTGAAGTGGCGGACAACAGGTTCAGAGATTCTGCTTTAAAGGAGTTAATTGATATCCAAAATCGTCTCAAATCGGTGAAGAAGAAGTGTGAAGAATCAGGTTGTGCTCTTCCAAACACTGCAAATCGTGATGAAGAAGAAGATGATTTCTGGGAGGAGGGTAAGATTGGATCACTTGAGAGTGAGAGATCTACTGTGCCCAATAAGAAAGATGAAGATTTTTCCATGAAAGTAACATCTAATAAAACTCCTGAAAGCTGGAAAAAAGATTGTAATGACAATGAGATTCTCAGTCCTGAAGGCGGTGAAACCAATTTGGACCCCTTAAGAAGCAAGCTTCTGGCTGAAGCTCCTGTGATGAAGTGGGGCTCTTTCTTGGATAACTGGGGTTCAAACCGGAAGGTTTTGGCTAACCAGCGGGGATTGGAGCTTGAAAGTCACTGGGGTAGGGTGGATTATGATGCAGTTATTCCAGCTGCGAAAATGCCCGAACTGAATGTTCATGCAACTCTTTATGAAGAGCAGCAAACTGACATTCAACCCTGCAGGGCTCCTTTGAGCAAAGGAGGGCTTTGTCAGAGAAGAGACCTGAAAGTTTGTCCATTTCATGGACCTATTATACCTCGAGATGATAAAGGAAAGCCACTTAATCAGAACTCTTTAAAAGAAGAGGCATCTCTTGATTTGGGGATTGATTCCATTGAGCAGTTAGCAAAACAAGCTGTGAAGAATATCCGTGAGAGAGATAAAGAAGTAGCAAATAAGAGAGAAATTGATAAAAAGTCACTGAAGCGCGCAAAACTTGCAAAAATTCGGGAGCACAATGAAACAGTTCTAAGGGATGCTGCCTTGACATCAACTTCAAGATCTGCATCTATTGGAGAAGATATGGGGGTGACTGATGGTGAGAAACCGTCAGCCAGAAACAAGAAGGAAACACTCTCATCCATGCTGCACAAGAAAGTGACGCCAAAAGATAGGATAGCTCAGAGGCTTTTGAATTCACGGGCAAAGGATTCAACAACAAGACAGCTCACATTGGGTGAAGATGCAAATTACCGAGAAGCCTTCCCAAATCAATGGCAATGAAAATTTCCTTTTTAGGCATTTGAGTACTTTAGAGGAATCAGAATTTCACAGATGCACATGTTGGTAACATGGCATCAGATTCAGATATATTAGTGGAGACTTTTGGTGTTTGCCTCACAACTGATTGCACCCAGGGATAGTGAATGATGGAGAGGATCTCTCCTTATCAGTTTTGTATTCTATCATTCTATGTAGATACCTTGTTTATTTTTTCATTGTTTAAATATTTGTATATATTTGAGGTGAATAATGAGTTGGATTGAAAATTATTAATTTTCTACGCAATTTCTATGAATTCCAAATCTGTTATATATTTTATTTCAATCTCTAGCCATTTCAATTGTGTCTCAAATTTGTTCGTTCAAATCAAATGGTTCTTGTAAGTTCAGCAGGCAGGGAGTTTCAGAATGTTAGATGATAATCCAAAATATTATATTGAAATTTGAAACCCTGTATTTATTGACACTGTTTTGTTATGAGAATCTTTGTTTTGCCCCGTTCTTTTTGCTGGGAAATTATTTAGTTTGATCTGCTTGTATAGATAATGTTTGAGTTCCATTTGCTTTAAGCAATGAATTCACAAGTACAAAATCTTTTTATTTTATAATTCAATAAAAGAAGACCCTGCCTTTGTCACTGATGGTCGCTTGTGATATATTGTAACATTAATTATGCAGTTAAGAGTCTTTTTCTTCAAGAACTTCAATTTTTATATGATGTGGACCTCATTTTTCCGAATTGGTGAATAGTTGGAGGTTGAGATTCTTTATTGGGTTATATATTTTAAGCCTTTTATTATGTATTCAAGTCATGCTGGGTTAAACAAGTTCTCTGTGATATGTGGAAGTGCCAGGAATGGCTTTGCCAACTTGTCTCACACAAGGCCCTTTTCCCTACCTAGTCACATGTAATGCCTTTTCTTTGCAAATAGTGGGAAAGAAAACTAAGACAATATTGTACCATGCATCTTCATATCATTAGTGGATCTGTGTCAACATTATTATTACAAAGTGTGACATGATTATTCTTGACTGTTGAATTCAATATCACTATTTGGTTTCATCATATGAATGACAAAAATATTGCCACCTTTGTGTAATGTAACATGAAGTAATGAACTTGATGTATATAGAAATTCATTGCTTTCTCAAGATATGTTCAAAAGTGATTGAATGCTTTCTGAAAGATTATGGTTGCTTACGTAGAACTCTTTTACAGCCGGGCATTTTTTGACAAGAGGATCTCAAAGGAGGTAAGTAGAGATTCTTTGGGTGAGGTAAGCTCTTCCTAACCCTGTTGGATTAGTATTTGTACCTCACAGTGACACGGATCTTTGATATATTCATCTTAATAGACGTTTTGTTTGACAGGAGTTCAAGGGCTATGTTTCAAAATCATGGGAGGTTGTGACAAGCAAGGATTCCCAATGAAGCAGGGAGTCCTGTCTCCTGGTTGTGTTTTTCTCTTGCTTCTGAGGGGTGGGTGAAATGTTTCATGGTCTTGCATAGCATCTAATTCTGATTTTTATATATTATGGCTTTTGAAATGAGTATTCAACATCCCTCCTGCCATAACAGATTCACTTTTGAGCTATTGTTCACTCATCGTTTGGTTGTGACCTTTCTTTTTTATTTTATGTGATGATTTTATTGTTTAATGACATGACTTTGCCTTGAATTGGGTTGTAAATTTGAAAGGATTGATGTCTTGTAATTGGTCTCTTGTTGCACCCTCATTTGTTTGTCTCCATACGGGCCTTTAGAAGCCTTATTAGCTCACCTTTCTGTTGGCTTAGCTTGTATTGCCATTTCACTTTCGCACAAAGGAATTATAACATTACCTTTTATTTATACAGGCACCCTGTGCTTCCGTGGTTATGGAAGACGCAATGGAGAGAGGAGGAAGTTAGTTCGCAGATGCACTGTTAGTCAAAATCTCTCTGTTTTGAACTTGGTTATTGTGAAGAAGGGTGAGAATGATCTGCCTGGATTAACTGATACTGAAAAACCAAGGATGAGGGGTCCAAAGAGGGCACCCAAGATTCGCAAGCTTTTCAACCACTCCAACGAGGATGATGTGCGGAAATATGTGAAATCCTACCGTCAAACCTTCACAACAAAAGCTGGTATAGTGGATAATTTTAAATATACATACATATATATGTATATATTAATTAATTAATATTTCTTTAGCTTAGTTGCTGCTTTATTTTATTTTTTATTTGATATTTTAGGCCTTAAACACAAAAATTAATCTAACCAATGCTAGACATGTGCAGATGATTTTAGTCTGAAGAAATCTTATTTTATTTTATTTTATTTTTATTATAAATTAAGTATTTTGGCCCTGGAAAATGATTTTGATGTCTCTTTTTATTGAGTTGTATATTGCCTTAAGCATAAATAACATGTAAAGTAATGAAGCCTTGCCTGTTTATTTTCCCAATGGCAATTAGTTCTCCCTTATGTAGGTATAAATTATGAGTCACCTTGAAATCTACTTGATTATTGTGAGAAATGATTGGTTGCAATAGTCATTGTGCTATCAGAAAGTCACCTTGAAATCTACTTGATTATTGTGAGAAATGATTGGTTGCAATAGTCATTGTGCTATCAGAAAGTTTTCTTGACTAATATACCAACATTCTAGTTAAAGTTGCCAAGGGATGGAAGTTAGGAGTGGAGGGGAGTTGAGAAGGGGGCTGAGGGTTGGTAGTTAGACACATAGTTGATATGACTGTAAATGACTATAACTATTGATTTGGTTGGCAGGGAAGGAAGTCAGTAAAGCTCCAAAGATACAGAGGTTGGTGACTCCATTGACACTCCAAAGGAAGCGTAATAGGATTACAGAGAAGAAGAAGAGAATTGTAAAGTCCAAAGCAGTTGCAGCTGACTATCAGAAACTTCTTGCCACCAGGTTGCAGGAGCGGCGAGAACGTCGTAGTGGGATCCTAGCAAAAAGGAGATCCAAGCTTTCTGCTGCTTCTAAGCCATCTACTGCTGCATAGCAGGATATGAGATTTGGAGAAGGTCTTCAGTTCTAAGTTTTTGGTAGTTTTACATGATAATGTTTGTTTTCTGGTAATACTAACGCATTTTGTCATTCTCTCACTCTGAGAGTTGGTTTGATATTTCATGCATGTTTGTCATTTCAATTCATTAAAAAGTGGTTGACTCCTAAGTTCTTGCATTTAATGTTGTGGATGTGCTTCTTCTTTTTTTCTTTCCTTTGGAATTTTCTGGACAAAAGTAATTATTTGGTAAATGTATGGTGGTTAATAGTTTTTCATTCACAAATCCTTTAAAAGAGTATGCTTTCGAAATTTTGTTGATTACTCTTGAACTTTTTTATCTCCACTGATAAGGGATGTGCATGCCTTAATTAGATGATTTTAAGGATTCCCAAGATTCAGTATGGACTATGGAGATGGGTATGACGATTACGCATCAGAGACAAAATGATAAGAGAATCCTATAGAAATACAATAAAAAAGACGAAGAAGAAATCAGCAATATGTTAGAAGTGTAAAAAAGTTGGACACTGTAGATCCAGTTGTAAAGGAATTTAAAAAAAAATGTATCAAGGAATTGAAAAAAAATATTGTTAAGCTTATTAGATAACTCAAGTGAAGACGAAGTTATAGGGATGTAGAAATTCAATATGATCAATTGTTTGAAATACAAGAAAGCGGTTGATATTTCAGAACATCCATTGAATCTTCTTCGAAGCACAAGTGATGTCGAAACTCTATTCTTGTAAAGGTGATTTATTTAACTGTACGAAGCCTATAATTATGGTAACAAAGAAGGAAATCAATCCTCGGTCATAGATGCAATATGGTTGATATGCAATATGCAAGATGATCTTTCATCTTCATCTTCAGTAAAGCCACAAAATATTGGTGAATCCATCGTCACTAGCCTTGAAAAACATACCAGCTGGTCGGGGCAAGCTATAA
This sequence comes from Quercus variabilis, assembly GCA_030445155.1. NCBI lineage: Eukaryota > Viridiplantae > Streptophyta > Magnoliopsida > Fagales > Fagaceae > Quercus > Quercus variabilis. Next base: position 22,412,713 of record CP129455.1, on the reverse strand, counting down.
ATCTTTCAAAATCCATTCATTTAACCATGGAGCAGGTTAACAATCTTGATTCCTTGTTTGAACTCAAGAAAATCTCTTCGTTTTTTTTTTATTGTCCTGCCACCAACGTCAGTATCGTTTTAAAACAGTAAGGTTCTATTTGGATACTACTTATTTTGCTAAAAACTGAAAATACTATAGCAAAATAATTTTTAAATATGTGAATAGTCTTTTTGTTTTTTGTTTTTGGTCTTGCCACCAATGTTAGTATCATTTTAAAACACTATGGGTCTGTTTGGATACCGCTTATTTTGCTGAAAATTGAAAACTAAAAAACACTGTAGCAAAATAATTTTTAAATGTATGAATAGTACTGTGTGACCCATTTTTAATGAAAGTTTTTGTTGAAAAAAGAAGTTTGTAGGTTCCGTGAACAGTGCATAGAACTCACTGGTTACTCAAAAATGCGCTTCTCAAAAAAAAAAAAAAAAAAAACAAAGTGACATGGTCGCAATCCAAACATGTACTAAAACTTACTTTTTTTTTTTTTTTTTTTTTTTTTTTTTTTCAATTTTAACCCATCATTTTACAATAGTTTTTTTTTTCCTCAATTTTAACCCATCATTTTATAATAGTCCTATGTTCTATTTTAACATTAGAAAATTAACAAAAGACGTAAAGCTTCAAAGGAGAAACAGAACTATGATTGTGATTACCCAGCGGTGGTGGCTGACATTTAGCCCCGCCGAGGACCATGAGTCTGATGTGTCGAAACGTGCGGGGGCTTGGGAACCAACGCACCGTTCAGGAGCTTGCAAAGTTTGTGCGGGCGCAAGATCCTTCCGTCCTGTTTTTGGCCGAGACTTGGGCGGATGAAGCTAGGCTAAAGAAACTTTGTGACGACTTGCAGTACAATGAAGTGTGGGTGGTGGGTCGAATTACGAGAGGAGGAGGTTTGGCTCTCTTATGGAAAAATTCAGTAGACTTGGAGGTAGACTTGGCTTCACTTAATCATATCGACCCCATCATTAATAAAGGCAAGACTGATGCATGGAGATTCACAGGTATATATGGATTTCCTGAAGCTTGTAGAAAAACAGAAACATGGGAATTATTGAGAGGACTGAACCAAAAGTTTAGTTTACCTTGGATTTGCGCCGGAGATTTTAATGAAATACTTAGAGGTCATGAAAAGGTTGGTGGAGCACCTAGGAGAGAATCTGAGATGAATCCATTCCGTGATATAGTTGATGAGTGTGGGTTTGCGGACTTGGGTTTTGTTGGCCATAAGTTCACGTGGAGAGGAAGAAGACCGGGTGGTGTAGTATTAGAGAGACTTGACCGGGCTTTTGCAAGTAATTCTTGGCTGGACAAGAACCCAGCAACTAGAGTGCAGCATATTAGAGCCCATTCGTCGGATCATAATCCTATCATCATCAAACCAGAAGGAATTATGGCGTGCCAAAATAAGCCGTTCCGCTTTGAACAAATGTGGTTGAGAGAGGAAGGTTGCGGTGACACCGTCAAGGCAGTTTGGGAAGATGGTTTTGAGGTCACCTCCATGCCGTTGGTAGCACAAAAAATTTAGATGTGTGGGACTCGGTTGACAGAGTGGAGTAGACAATCCTTTGGGAGCATTAGACGCTAACTGGAGGAAAAGACAAGGGAGTTGATTAGGGCCAAATGGGCAGCAGCTAGAGGGATTGATAGTACCAACGTGAGAATAATTCAGTTGGAGGTAAATGAGTTGCTTGATAAAGAAAACCTGATGTGGCAGCAAAGGGCAAGATCTCTATTCCTAAAGTCTGGTGACCGTAACACTCGGTATTTTCATAGTCGTGCTTCTCACAGGTACAAGAGGAATAGAATCCATGGACTAAAAAATAATAACAATGAATGGTGCACTTCAGACAGCCAGATTGCGGAGATAGTAGTAAGGTTCTATGAATCTTTATTCACTACCTCGCAACCTTCCGATATGCATATAGTGTTGGAGGCAATTGAACCCAAGGTGACAGCTGACATGAATCAGGAGCTCCTAAAAGATTTCACCAGGGATGAGGTTGAACTTGCCTTAAAGCACATGGAACCTTTGAAAGCACCGGGTCCGGATGGTATGCCTCCTATTTTTTTTCAATCCTTTTGGTCTGTGGTGGGTGATGATGTTACTCAGGCTGTGCTTGACTGCCTTAATAATTGTTATATACCACATGGTCTCAATCACACTTTTGTCACTCTCATCCCTAAAGTTAAAAGCCCTGAATTTATTTCTGAATTTAGACCTATTATTTTGTGTAACGTTGTTTACAAATTGATATCTAAAGTACTAGCTAATCGTTTGAAAAAGGTGTTGCCTTATCTGGTTTCTGAAAATCAGAGTGCATTTCAAGAAGGGAAGGTTATTACAGATAATATTTTGATGGCTTTTGAAACTCTCCATTATATGAAACATCACCAATCAGGCAAAACAGGCTTTATGGCTTTGAAACTCGACATGAGCAAGGCTTATGATCGAGTGGAGTGGGGTTTCATGGAAGGGCTGTTAAAGAAGATGGGTTTTCATGAGAGATGGATTGCTCTGATGATGGAGTACATTACCACTGTTTCTTATTTGATCTTAATTAATGGTGAACCTACTGGTACCATTCATCCTAGTAGAGGTATAAGGCAGGGTGACCCTCTCTCACCTTACCTTTTTCTCCTCTGCACTGAAGGACTCCATGGTTTGATTAACCAAGCAGTTTCAACTAGGAAGATCAGGGGAATTTCAATTTGCAGGAATGGTCCAAGACTTACTCACTTATTTTTTTTGCAAACGATAGTCTCTTGTTTTGCAGGGCCACTAGCCAGGAGTGTCAACATGTTCTTAACATCCTTATGGCTTATGAAAAAGAGCTTCCGGGCAGCAACTAAATAGAGATAAAACAACTCTATTTTTTAGCAAGGCCGTTTCCCAAGTGATGCAAGAGACAATCATTTCTATGATAGGTGTGCCTGAAATCAAGCAATACGAGTAGTATTTGGGTCTTCCCTCCTTTGTGGGACGGAGCAAAAAAGCTAGCCTTCTCTATATTAAAGAGCAGGTGTGGACAAAAATTAGGGGGTGGAAGGGGAAACTTCTTTTTCAAGCTGGTAAGGAAATTCTTTTGAAGGCGGTGGTCCAAGCCATTCCGGCATACTCGATGAGTTGCTTTAAACTTCCCACCACTTTATGCAATGAAATTGAAGCAATGATTCGAAAATTTTGGTGGGGACAAAGAGGGAATAGGAGGAAGGTTCACTGGGTGAAATGGAACAAACTTTGTAAGCCTAAGTGTGAAGGAGGCATGGCTTTTCGTGAGCTGGAAAAATTTAATGAGGCTTTGTTGGCCAAGCAAGTTTGGAGATTGGCGTCAAATCAAGACTCTCTTTTTTACAAATTCTTTAGAGCAAAATTTTTTCCTAACGGATCAATTTTTGATGCTAAGGAAAAAAATGGCTCCTATGCTTGGAGGAGTATACTCAAAGGCCGTGAAGTCATTATAAGGGGTATGAGATGGAGGATTGGGGACGGATCTTCAGTCAGGATATATCATGACAGATGGCTACCAACAGCGGAAAATGGTAGGGTCATTTCTCCCATGGTTGACATCAACTCAGAGGCTTTGGTGTCATCTCTGATTGATTCTAATATATGTAGTTGGAAGGAGGCAGAGGTTGATAGATTATTTTTGCCTATGGAGGTTTCAGTTATTAAAGCTATTCCCTTGAGTTTCTCTAACAGGTGTGATACAATTTTCTGGTCGAGAAACCATGATGGGAGTTATTCTGTCAAGTCCGGGTATAAGTTACTCATGGAGATGGAGTATGGGAACGATACAGGTGCTAGTTCATCTTCTATGGGGCCGATGAAGAGCATTTGGAACGGAATTTGGAAGCTGGAGGTTCCAAACTGGATAAAATTGTTCATATGGCGTGCTGGGAATGACTCACTTCCTACAAGAGTCAACTTGGTTTGTCGTAAGCTGTTAACAGAGTCCACATGCCCCCTATGCAAGCTGGAACCCGAAGATACATTACATGCCCTATGGAAGTGCCCAATTTTATCCACGGTTTGGCAGGTGTATTTTGCTGATTTGATGGCTGATACTAATGGTATCTCAGATTTCTTAGATATTATTCAATGTGCTCAGCAGGACAAGTCACGCTTTGCTCTATTTGCATGGACAACTTCTTTAATATGGATGCGTAGGAACAAGATACGTGTAGGAGAGGAGACATTCCCATTGACTAAGATTAGCTCCTTGGCTTGTGAAGGTCTTCAGGAGTACCAGCAACTGCATCCTATCCACACAAAACTCCCACGCACAGCGAGATCAGTGAGATGGCGCCCTCCACCAACAGGTTTGCTCAAAGTTAATTTTGATGGAGCCTATTTTGTAGAAGAGAACATAGCTGGAATTGGTATTATAATCTGTAATGATGTCGGATTGGTTATGGCTGCCTTAACACAACAGATTCCACTACCTGCTTCGGTAGAGATGGTGGAAGTGCTAGTAGCACGCCGAGCTCTTTGGTTTGCAATGGAGTTGGGTTTTCAAAGATTGGTAGTAGAGGGGGATTCCGAAGTAATTATTAATTCGATCAAGGATGGCAATATGATCCAATCTGCGTTTGGGCATATCTTGCAAGACATTTCTTTTCTTTGCTCTTTTTTTAGTCATGTATCTTTCCAACATATTAAGAGGCAAGGTAATTGTGTGGCTCATAGACTAGCTAGACGAGCTATAACAAATCCCTTGGAGGTTTGGATGGAGTCTGTTCCTCCAGACACGAATGATGTTTACAGTTTTGATCTTCGATTTATTAGTCAATAACATTCCCCAATGATAGGGGTTTCTCAAAAAAAAAAAAAAAAAATTAACAAAAGAGAAAAAAGAAAAAGAAAAAGAAAAAGAAAAAGAAAAGCAAAGTTGCAAATCCATGAACTAAACCCACTTCTCTTTCTCAATAGTCAATATCTCTTGCCTCTCTCCTTTGTCTCACTCTCTCGTCTCTCTCTTTAGGTTGTATACTTGTATAATGACCATGACTGATCGGCTGGCTTTTTTGGGTTTGCTATGGCAGTGAACGGCTAATTTATGGTGGTGGATTGGTTTTTAACGATGGTTAGTGATTGGTGATTGGGTTTGGTGGATTTAGTCGTTAAAGTGGTGCTTGGTGGTGTGTAATTTATGGTGGTGGATTGGTTTTTAATGGTGGCTAGTGATTAGGTTTGGTGGATTTAGTGGTTAAGGTGGTGCTTGGTGGTGCGAGCTTGAAGGTGGGTTTAGCCAGATATGGGTTTTGGTAATGCCAATGCTCTTAATTCTCTGGTCCTCCAATGTGTCACAGAAAACCTTTCAAAGCAATCTCAGCAGTTGAAAAGCAATTCAACCCTTAAAACAACCAAGACAACCCCTTCTCCTGCCTATTAACCTACGGTTATTATTCTTTTTGTTTTATATATAAAAATCATTACAATGTGATGCTAACTTCGCAGCTTGAATCATAGCGTGGTGCCAATTCAGCTACAAGGTGCTTAGGTATTGTCATTATTCAAGTGCTCACCGTTGATTAATATAGCCCCCAACGCCTCCAATATTAACCACATATCTATTACATCCTCTAAATTATTTTAATTTTTTTTTTAAGTTTGTGTTAATTTACAGTTTAAAATGCAAATTGTACCCTTTAAGTTTGACTAAAATTTTCCCTCAGTTTTTTTTTTTGACTAAAATTCATTTCAGTCATTTAACTTTATTTTCATTCAATTGAGTCTATTAAGTTTCATATTTATTCAATTTAACAATTCCATCCAATTTTGTTAAAAAATTGCCATTAAAAAAATAAATTTCTTGTATGAAGAAAAATCTATAAAATTATTATATATTTTTTATTATAGATTTTCATGTGAGAATTTAAAAAAAAAATTCTTTTTTTTATTAGTTAATTGCATACTTAACAGCAATTTTTAACGAAATTGGAAGAAATGCTTGAATTAAATAAATTTAAAATTTAGATAACTCAATTGAACGAAAATAAAGTTAGAAAACTGAAATGAATTCCCGATCAAACTTAGGAGATGCAATTTTCATTTTACCCTAATTCATATACCAACAAAAGTTTTGTATACTTTCCAAATGGAACAAGTTTTAAAACAGAAACCTATTTCTTTTCTTCAATATCATAATCTACACAATATTTAATTATAACACTTTCAACTCAAAGTGGTCTAGAGCTAGATGGACTTTGCTATCATTCATATCAATCAAATAAGACAGGCCCCAAAGAAGTTTTCTTTTTCTTCCATAAATATCCCACCGTTTCCTGTAGTGGTTTAAATACAACAAAGAACAAAATAATTCAATTAAAAATTTCTCTTTATTTATGGTATATCACAATCCATATACCCCCATAAATATTCCCAAGGATAACGTTTAATCTTATCTCCCTAATTAATATACTTCCTCAGACTCACTCTCTCTTTGGTGTTGCTCGTTCATGCCCAAGATGGTCAGCGTGGTGCTCTCTCTGCTCTATGGCACGGCTTCGATTGCCCTTGGGTAGGTTTCATCTTCAACATCCCACATACCCCATCAAAGAAAGATAAGTATAGAGGCAAAAAAAAGTGTTTAATGGAAACTTTCACAGAATGACTAATAACTTGTACAAGATCCAAACTTGGTGATCATGCATGGCTTCATAATTTGAATTTTGATAAACGGAGAATGCATTTTGGCATACATCTAGCAATAGTGCAATAGTGCAATACACATCATGTATTCCTCGAGGTGATATCGCCATCTTCTGCAGTTACGATCACACCGTTTGACACAAACTAATAAGTAACTATCCTCATCACATTACACTAGACATAGTACAAGCATGATGAAATTGTCATCACAGTTACCATTACATATTTTCTCATGTACCTTAATATATCCATAGCATTCCACTATAAGTTGCATAAAAATAATGGATAGTATCATCAGCGATCGTCACCCCTTTTAAATTTATAAATTCTTTGGTTTAATACGAATAGTGTAATTTATAATGTGTAAACCCTTTATCATGCACGAATTATTAAAAAGCAAATTTTTTATTTTGAAAAATTGATTCAACCGTATGATTTATTTTTTAATGTTAAAACAATTAGCATTGGTTCGAACATAGGGCTCTTTAAATGGTAAACTTTGGACCAAAAATGATGACTTTTAAGTGATTTTCTATTAAAGTTATGACTCTTGATTCATGTTGTAAGTTATTTCAAGGGTATCATGTAATGTCTATTTATATATATATATATATATTTGTAGCAATTCAATATGTAATCACAATGGCCATAAGAAGTAGTACGTAAAAAAAAAATCATAATATTTGGAACGAATTAGCTAGATTGAAGAACTTTGTTTTTTTTGATATAGCGAAACTTTTATTATACACAATGAAACTATTTCAAAGAACTATTAGTTTGCATGTAAACTCTATAATGAAAAAGAAAAATAGTCTACACGTCAATATTGAAAATTATTGGTTATTGAAATGATTGTGCATGTTGAAAAGACAACTTATGAATTACCATATATTATTCTACCCAAGGTTCAAGTTTATAGTTTAAACTTTAAAACTAAATTCTTGCATCAATACAAAGATCAACAACTTTGTAGATAGATAGAGAGGGCAATGATGTTCACAATTTTAAATGAGCATGCACCCCATCATGGAGTGCCAATCTAGTTGTAGAATGACCTAAATGACGATCTTGTCCCTAGCTCTTTAGCTCTAGTAGTGAGTCATGGACTATACTCTATTCAACTAGAGAAGTGGGTCTATATTCTATAATCCTCCCAGTAAGTGACCCAACCCACCATTTTAGAGGATCGGGAATGGTTTGACCCTCTTTTCATTAATCCAATAAACTCTTACCCACACTTGTTTTTATTCTTTGGTTTGGGCAAGTTAAAGAGTTTGGATGACTGGCTCTACCAATAAGGTTGAGTAGAAACAAACTCAAAAATTATAGTTTTTATGAATGAAAAAAAATACTCTTTAAGGTTGACGATTGAGTGCAATCAGCAATGACATTTCAAAGTGGTTCTAAAGAGGGACATTGATGATTGGCAAATCAATGGCTACTAAATGGGGTTATTAGACCGAAGAGGCGAAGATGGGTCGAGAAGTTGGTGAAAGGAGATTGACCCTAACATGTTGTAGGAAAAAAAATTAGAAGAATAAATCAAAGAATTTAAGAAAGTGAGAATCAAAAAGAGAAAGATTTGAAAGTCTGTAATTGTAAAACAAAGTTATAATATGATGAGAATTTTTTTTCATTTAAAAAAAATTGGGTTAACCTGTTTAAGCAGTGGGTCAATTCAATCCAACCAACCATTTTAACGGGTCAAGTTCAAGTTGATCATTTTTCTTGAATCCAAAATACCTTTATTCATTCCTATATTTATCCTTGTCTCAGATTCTTAACAAGTCCAAGTCCAATTTTGACGCAAATCTAGTAGGAATTTTTTTGTTTTGTTTGTTTTTTGTTTCTCTTTCTCTCCCTTAGAGGCTGTTTGATCAAGAGAAAAAAGTGGTGCATTTTGTTTTCATTTTCAATTTTCAGTGAGACCCATCATTCAAAAATTGGCTTGGCTTTGTTATTTGTACTTAGTTTTCATTTTCAGTATTCAAAAAAATGAGTTTGAATACAAAAAATATGAATATATCTTTTTGTGTTATTCATTTTCACTGAAAATGAATACAATGACATTTTTGTTAAAAAACTCGAAATTTGTGTTGAATTTTTAATTGACAAGTTAAAAGTGAAAAAAAAAAGCAGACAAGAGAATATGTGACAAACATAAAACGAGTTGAAAATAAAAAATGAGTACAAGATTTGAGAAAGAGGCAATAAGTACAGAAAAACGAAAAGTGAAAATGAATACACACCCAACATGAACGAAACAACACCTTCGCATCTATATTGGAAGCATTAGTTGAGCTACAAATAGGATTGTGCATGGGTTAGATTGAGTGGGTTGAGAAATTTTTTTAGCAGATCCACCATTGGTGTGTTGGAGAAATTCCAAACTGTTGTTAACTTGCCAACCTCCAAAAATAGTGGGCTGGTTGAAAATTTGGCAAGTTTTGACTCAGCAGATTGGATGAGTTAGATTTAATTATATGTTGTATACTAAACTTTGAAAATTAGTTTACCATTTAAGGATAAATTTGAGAAGTATTCCATTAAATTCTATAAACTTAAAGAAAATCACAGAAAATGACTCACTTTCCCATAGATCAAACTACACATGCCTTAATCTATGAGTACTTTTAACTTTTTCTCAAAATAAAGAAAGAAAAGTTATGAATACCTTATTTTTGTCATTATAATACTTATGAGTTATGAATATGTTTGATAGGAATTAAAAAGTTCGTAAGAGAATTAAGAAAAGAAGAACAAAGTTTCCAGAGAGAAGGAAAAATAGAGAGATTAGGAGAGAAGAGAATTAGGGAGAAGATATTAAGAAGAATTTTGTATTCATTCCAAAAGCTGGCTTTACATTCTTGTTTTCCCCTTTTATAGGTACTAGCTAATTACAATACATTCCCAATCTTAACTAATAGTAACTAACTTGCCTCAGCACAGCAACTAACTGCACAACACAACAACTAATTGCACATCAACTAACTTGATAGCTAATCACTATCACATCAGCATTACTCTAACCATCAGAACTATACACAATCTTTACTCTTATCATTCCCTTCCCTTTAGAAAGACCTTGCCTACAAGGTCCTATCAATTCCTCACCCCCCCCCCCCCCCCCCCCCAAGTCAAAAAACCTTGCCCACAAGGAGAAAAAGTTGAGGTTGGAGGTTGTAGAGTGACTTCCAAGTAGCATCCTTTGGAGATTGACCATGCCATTGAACTAAGACTTTAGTGATAGTTCTAGTTCTTAGTCACTTAAACCTGTGTTGAAGTATTGCAGTAGGTTTTGGATTAAGGACACTAGTGGATGTTACAGGAGGAAGGGATGGAACTGGAACTACATTTGAACCCAACTTAAGCTTTAAGCTAGACATATGAAATATTGGGTGAAGTAGGCAATCATTAGGCAGGGCGAGCTTATAAGCCACCTGGCCAACCTTTTGTAGAATCTGAAAGGGCCCAAAATACCTAGGAGAGAGCTTATTGAACCACTTAAGTATGAGAGAATGCTGTCAGTAAGGCTGGAGTTTAAGATAAACCTAATCACCAACATTAAAGCACTTGTCAGCTCAATGTTGATTGGCTTGAGATTTCGTTTTGGCTTAAGTAGAGACCAAATTTTGTTTCAAAAGAGAGATAAGGCCCTGTCTGGTTTGTAGTAGCTGGTCTACTGAAGCCACTTGGGTTGCACCAGGAATATAGTCCAAAAACTTAGGAGAATGAGTACCATAAAGAGCGTTAAAGGGGGATAGCTTAGTAGAAGTATGAAAATTGGTGTTAAACCAATATTTAGTCAAGTAAAGCCAATCAGCCCAAGCATTAGGTTTGTCACCAACAAAGGCTCGAAGATATTGCTCTAAACTTCTATGAACCACTTCAATTTAGCCATTAGATTGGGGATGGTAAGCTGAAGACATGGCTAATTTAGTTCCTTGTAGCTTGAATAACTCTTGCAAAAAATGAGTTGTAAAATAGCATCCCTGTCACTAACAATGGATTTAAGCATACCATGGAGTTTGAATACCTCTTTCATGAAAACTGCAGCTACCTTAGCAGCTTTGTAAGGATGAGATAAGGGAATGAAATGGAAAAACTTAGTTAATTTGTCAACCACCACAAATACCACATCATATCCAAGAGATTTAGGTAAGCTCTTAATAAAGTCCATACTGATATCAAACTAAGGTTTGTTAGGAATAGGAAGAGGCTGCAATAGACCAGCAGACTTAAAAGTGTCCACTTTGACTTTCTGACATACATCATAGCATTGGATATGAGATTTGACATCCTTAACCATTCATTTCCAAAAGAGGTCTTGCTTAACCCTATGTAGTGTCTTAAGATAACTAGAATGACCACCAAAAGGAGAATTATGAATATGCTGTAATACCAGTGGTTTTAAAGGTGAATTATTGTTGAGGAAGACACAACCCTTATAAAAAAGAACCTCATTATGAAGAGAAAAACTAGCTGGTGTAGAACCACTATCAGTAAGAGAATCAAATAATTGCTGATACTCAGAGTCTTAGGTGTAGCTATTTTTAGAGCATTCGCATCTGCAACTTCCATCCTATTTTATATTATCATCTCAAAAAGTTACTTTATCAATTATACCATACTATTTTATAACACAACCAACATTCTAACTTTTATTTTCCTATTCTACTCATTAAAATAATATATATTACCTATTAAAATAATATAATATATAATTTTTGTGCTGCTACTACAGTGCTATAGTGATCTTTTGGAATTAAAATATATTATAATTTTTATAATTGTGCTATAGTGCCATCCTACATTTATGATGGCACTGTAGCACAATAGCAAAAAAATTTGCAATTCTTAGATTTTTGAAGTCCAATTGCTGGGATCTTTTTGTGCCTTGATGCTAAATTTCCCCTACATTTCCCATTTACAATTGCCAATGGAAAAGCTCTTAAGAATGTCTAGCCAAGAAAGACAAGGAAATGAAATCAAAAAGAAGAAGCAGTAGAATCTGCAAGTGTTGAATTTGAAGCACTAGTAGTAGCAGTGCCAGGTGTTGAATTTGAAGCACTAGAAGTATCAATGCCAAAATTTGGGTCCTCCAACCTTCTAGAAAGGGCATCAATAGCCCTATTTTCCCTCCCTTACTTATATTCAACCAAAAAAAAATACCCCAACAACTTAGTGATCCACTTTTGTTGTGCAGGTGTACTAGCCCTCTACTCTAGAAGGGACTTAAGGCTTTGGTGATCAGTTTTGATGATAAAAAGCTTTCTCACTAAATATGGCCTCCATTTCTTGATTGCCTTTACTAAGGCCAAGAATTCCTTTTCATAAGTAGATAGATGTAGGCTTCTACCTTTAAGGACCTCACTATGATAAGCCAAGGGTCTGTTGTCTTGCATTTAACAACACCTAACCCCATACCTGAGACATCACATTTTACCACAAAAGGCTTAGTAAAATTAGGCAATGCTAACATAGGTAGAGTAGACATAGCCACCTTGAGAGCTGTGAAGGCCAATTCAGCTTGTGGAGACAACTAAAAAGCTTCTTTCTTAAGTAATGCAATTAAGGGAGCTATAATAAGCCCATAGTCCTTGATGAACTTCCTAGAATACCCAATCAAACACAAAAACCCTCTCAAGGCTTTCACTTAGGTAGGAACATGCCAATTTTGTATGGCTTTGGTTTTCTTGGGCTCAATTCTAACCCCTTGACTTGAAATTAAATGCCCCAAATACTTCAGTTCTCCACTCACCTAAGCACACATTTGCTTTGTTTAGCACACAATTAGTTGTCAAGCAACACAGTCAATACCACCCTCAAATGAGAAACATGCTCTTCTACAGAACTACTAAACACCAATACATGATCAAAGAATACCAAAACAAATTTCCTCAAAAAAGGTTTGAACACTTCATTCATTAGTGACTGAAAGGTGGATGGTGCATTAGTTAAGCCAAATGGCATGACTAAGAACTCATAGTGCCTTTATGTGTCCTATAAGCAGTCTTATGGATATCACCTTCCTTCATTCTGATTTGATGGTTACCAAATCTGAGATCTAGCTTAGAAAAGATAATAGCACCACACAATTCATCAAGCAATTCATCTACAACAGGAATAGGGTATTTATCCTTAATAAAGGCCTTATTCAAGGATCTATAGGCAATAAACATATGCCAACTCCTATCAATTTTCCTTACTAACAACATAGGTGATGAAAAAGGGCTATGGCTATGGCTAATTCTAATATAGCTTGCTTCAAGTAAGTTATGCACAATTTTCTCAATTTCAGTTTTTTGATAAAAGGGATACTTGTAGGGCCTTTCATAGATAGGTTCAATATCTTCCTTTAAGATAATCTGGTGCTCATGGCCTTGAAAAGGAGGTAGAGCAGTAGGCACTTCAAAAACCTTGTTGAAATCTTGTAGTAAATTAGTAATGATCCCATGTGGTTGCACTAGTGTTGTGGAAGTAGGATAGAATATGATCTGCAACAATAATCCCTTTTAATAACTAGTTTAAAGAATTGATCAACATTTTGAAAAGTAAGGCTTGAAGGCTGTAATCTTGTAAGCAAAATCTCTTTTCCTCCAAGATTAAACTACATAGTTAATTTCTTGAAATCCTATTGTATGGGTCCAAAAGTATATAACCACTGAGTACCAAGAACGACATCATAGTCACCTAGGGATAAGACATTCAAATAAACCTAAGAGTATTGACCTTGAATTTTGAGGTTAACATAATGGCAAACACCTTGTGTTCTGAGCATATCACTATTAACAACTTTATAATGAAATTGTCCTGAGTAGACAATGACAATTTCAAGGATAACCATGAAGAAGTATCTAAGAAATTGTGAGTACTACCATTGTCAATTAAGATGGTTGTAGATATCGTATTTTGTTTGCCCTTGATTTGCGAGCTGGACCCAGAAAATTTTAAAAATATAATCTTTTCTTCACGGGCCTGTAGAAATGTCTAGATTGACATGGTGTATCCTGTTCGGGCATCGGAGCACTCAAAGTGCCATTTTAGGTCAAATTAATCAAAATGCCCTCGGTCAACCTTGGGTTGATCGAAATTTAAAGTCGGTCAAAATTATCCTAAAATAACATTTTTCATTTGTCTATATCAAACCCGAGCTACTCGGTAATTTTCGTCAACTTTGACCAAGTTTAACCCAAGGTTAACTCCTAGGAGCACCAGAAACCTTAATTTTGAGCTGGCTGTCAGAATTGGTTGAGACCAATGCTATTTTGAAGATTATCAAATTCCTTTTCTAATGACTATTCATGGTTCAAAATTGGAGTTAAAACGGTTGAAATATCTAAAAAACCATGCAAAGTGCAAAACACACTTCTCGAGGCTATAACTTTTTATTCAACCATTGGATTTTCAATTTCTTTAGTGTTCTAGATACTAGACATCCAAAGCTTTCCTAGGACACCAAGATCAGCTCAATTCGAGTTTGTGAAGACCTTCAAACATGCATCAAAAGCTAGCTAAGAAAAAGGTGAAATTGCTGATGTTAGCAGGGCAGCTAGTAGCCCTACAAGGTGTGCCAGAATCCTAAGGGTCATTTTTCCAATATAAATACCCCTAAACCCTTTATTTTGCCAAAAAAAAAAAAGAAGAAGAAGTTTTGGGTAGTTTTTCTAGGCAAATTCTCTCTCTCCTCTTTCTAATTTCTCTCCCCATACACATTAAAATACATCCAATCTCATTCAAACACCTTTGATTCTCCTCTTTTCTCTATAACCATCAAGGTAGTGTTCTTGCACCCAATCTTCCTCTCCTTGGTTCCATACCTTGGATTTGAGGTTTAGGGTTGTAAATGTAGTTTTTTAGCTACAATCCGCACCCTTTTCTTTTTATAGATTTTCCTAGCTTTATTTTGCTTAATAATATGCTTTTGTTACTTTTCCTGGCATGTTTTTGCTTCCTAGCATGTTTTTATAGTTTTTCTAGCATTTTTCCTTACTTGTGCCATGATATATTTCTTTGATGTTGTTGGTCTAGTCTTCTTGGGCTAGGATATGTCTAAATTTAATGTTTGTGTTTAGATCCACATGCTTTTAGGCTCCTTGCCATGCTTATGCTTAGATCTATGTGCCTATGTGTTCTTTGCCATGTTTGTGCTTAGATCTACATGTTCGTGCTTAGATCTGTGTCCCTATGCTTAGATCTATGTGTTTATGTGCTCCGTACCATGCTTGTGTGCTTAGATCTATGTTGGTTACTATGCCATGTGCTTCTATAGCTCTTTTGACCCTTGATGTCTCTCTTTCTTGTGTTTTGGCCCTTATTGGTGGGGTGTAGATCTAGATCCTATGGTCTAGACCTATATCTGCACACCTTGACCTATATCAAAGGGTTTAGATCATTTCTTTTAAGCATGTCTATATTTGCTTGTTTGCTTCTATGATTTATCTCCATGTTAGCCTCTCTAGATCTAGGCTTTGCCATACTTTGTGCCCTTCGTGGGCTTGTGCTTGTTGGTCCTTAGGGCCACTTGCTTTGTATGGTTACATCCGTCCTTCCTAGGGCCTGTTTGGATGTAACCACTTGTGAGATACACCTTCAAGGCGTTGGTGAGCATGACACACACCTTTCTCCACTATGTGCGATTTTGATATGCTTGTTTGGCTTGCTTTGTGCCATCCGTTTGGATTTCTTTACTTTTATGCATCTGTGCACGCTTACCTATATGTTTATGCATGAGTCTGTGTGTCGTCTGTACTCCAAGCCAATGGAACTACAGACACTTGATCCAAACCTACATTTGTCCTCTTAGGACACCCTCTTTTGTTTGATAACATGCTTGTTTGCCTCTCTTTGTGTGCTTCAAATGTTTGTTTACCCCCATTTGGCATCTTTTGCTAGTTTGTCTTTTAGCATGCTTTCCTTCTATCTCGTTTCTTTACTTATTTGCGTGCTTGTCTCTTTTGTCTTTGTATGTACACGCATGGCACATGGATGCTTAGAGTAAGGCTGCGACCTTTTAGGCGCCAACAAAGAGGGCAAGGATGCAAGCAAGAAGACGCAAGCCCACAAAGGGCAATGTTCAGTAGATTAAGGGGCCTAGCCCTTACATAGTGGTTTTCTCTTTTCCTTTCTTGAAATCTATTTTCCAGAGCATGTATTAGGGTCCCCCTCCATGTACCCCTTTTATTTTCCCGCTCCTTGCTTGGGCCGCATTCCCTGGGTATGGCAATGTTTATTCTACATTTCCTGTATCTTGCTAAGCCATACCCTTGGAACGTTGGCAATATCTGATTTACTTTCTCGCTCTGTGTGGTTGCATTATGCATGATGTATGTATATCTATATCTGTTTATATATGGGTGATTGTGCACTTTGTATGATGGGCTCTCGTGGCTACGTGATTGACTCTCTCTAGTCATAAGAGCTCTTGATCTTGTAGTGTGGGCATGCCCTCAAAGCGATTGCCATAGATACATATTCTTGCTATATTGAGTGCATGATTATCGTAGTGTGATTGTCTTGATCTATGTCACCACGTGACATTGGTTTCCTTATGTATGCGACATGCATTAACATGCTTGATGCTTTGACGGGTTTCGGCTCATCACAGTACGAGCATGTCGATACGCACTGTATACAAAGACGCAAAACCCTATTGGTGCGCCATAACACACAAAACGCGAAACTCTGTCGGATTTTCGTCATGAAAATGGGGCATCCCCATTGGCATATTTTCACATCGAAAGCTTGGTGAGAATAGTTTGATGTGCTATGATGTATTTGAGGCGAAGCGCTGCCGAATTTTCTCCAAGAAAATAAGGCGAAATGCTACCAAATTTTGCCGTGTAAATTAGGCAACGATTCCAAACATACTTGGAAAGCATCAACTAAGACCACACCCATTCCAAAACCAAGCCTCAAAACCCAATACGTTTCAAGCCCCAAAAGCTAATGCCAATAGCTTATTTTCGACTGCCAATGTCCAAAAATTAGGGTTTTACCAAAACAAAGGACCATCCTTGGACAGGCGTTATAGGGTGCCTAACACCTTCCTCACACGTAATTAGACTTTCGAACTCAAGAATCAAAATTTTTTGCCCATCCATATTAGACTAGGAAAAATGCATTTTTTCTTAACCTAGGATTAGTAATAAAATCAAATAGAGTTAGATGACCAATCACACCTTAGAAACCCAATGATTGGTGGCAACTTCACTTAACCTTGGTAATTTCCTTAAAATCGACTTAAATTCCAGTCACACACTTGAGATACAACACACCTCCATACTATCATACTCTTGCATCAAGACAAAAAGAGGTGTGTGAGCGTTGCCGTGATGGGTGGTCGAGTAGTTGTGAGGTGTCGACAATGATCAAATTTTAATGATTAATTTGCCCCTATACTCTGATTGTACCTGGAGAGGGGCTTCCAAGTAAGTAAAGTTGTCAAAATTGGGATCTTACATAGGATTGTGGGAGGTAGGGGGGGATCATGGATTATAGGATCGGATCGTAAATCGTAAAATCATACATATTTTCAGATTTAAAGCAATAAACACATTGATAATGACTTTGTCTGTTGAATAATCACGTAATTGTGATTTTATTCATAAAAAAATTAAAAAAAAAAAAAAAAAAAAAAAAAAAAACAAAGATTTGCATCATATGATGCAATTTGTGTGTGATATATTGCTATATACTAAAGAAACGATTATATTTAAGTTTTGACCCAATGTATCTAAAATGTTTAATTAGCAACCAAATACTAAAATATTTATTAGCACATATGGAAATATTTTCCATTTTCCAAGTTTAAAATCCATAATAAGTTATCAAATGGAAACTAGCTAACTAAGATATAAAATCCAAAAGTAAGATGAATATTAAGGTGAAGTGAACATTTATTTATTCCCATTATAGGGTTCTGATAATTACTGTCCTAATCATCATCATCTAGTTCATCATCTATGTAAACATTATATATTTGTATGCTAGAGCTACAAAATAGATCAAGATACAACTTCACACACAACTATTCAAGTTATACCACTTAGCAACAATTATAGAGTATGCTCAAAAAAATCAATCAATCAATATGCAAATATAGGTATACTAATAAAATTATATATAAGAAAAACATTTTAGTAATATTAGAACACAAATTAGTATTTGATCAAACAAATTTAATAACATTATAACTTAAAAGGTAGCAAAGCCAATATAAATTCTTTATTTAGAAATGATGAAGCATTCCTTCATTTTGATTACAAGTGAACTAGAAACTAGAAAACATTTGCTTAGGTTAACATAATTATATAAAAAAAATTAAATAAAAAGTCATACTATCACAACATAGAAAAATAAAAACCCTTAAAACTTCATCAAAACCAGAAATTTATCCTATAAAAAAAAAAAAACTGATGTTTTGGTAGGATCGGTAGGATCCCATACAAACCTATGATCCTACATACTATCCTATCATTTTTACGATCCTAGTGCGATCCTAAACGTTCTGATGAGGTGGGATTGTAAAATCATGCAATCCTACGATCTAGATTGCGATTTTGACAACCATGTAAGTAAGGCATAGAGACTGATTTTTGCAGAACCTGCCATCTGCTATTGTAATTCAGTTGAAGCATCTTCCTTTACTAATCATCTTCCAAAGGTACTTCTTGATCACTTCCTTGATTATATTGCTGAAACCCATCAATAAGGAAGATCTTTGGAGCCTTACATTGATGTCCCACACTTCATATATCCTCATAGTAGAAGAATAGTCTCTTCTTCTTTTAATCCTCAACCTGCATAGAAGTAAGCTTCTGGATAGGGAGTTTGGTAGTCCTCATGTCATTCTTGATTGGTGGGGGACCTAGAATTGAAGGTTTGGAAACTTCATCCCTTGGTTTGACATTCTTCTTGCAAGCAAAAAGATTTTCTTCTTGTATATTGGTAAGGCCAAAAGCAGAATTTAGATTTTGGGGATTCAACATTCTAATTGGCAATCGAATTTCATCCTTTAATCCACTTAAGAAACAACTGAGTTTGTGTTTCTCAAATAGTTCCTTAATTCGATTAGACAACGCTTCAAATCGTTCTTTGTAAGCAGATACAAACCCAACTTGCTTCATTTTCATTAGAGTTTCCATAGGATCATTATAGGCAGAAGATCCAAACCTCACATGTAATGCTCTAACAAAAGCCTCCCAACTAATAAATTGGCCAGCCTTCTCTGCATCTTGGAACCAAATCAAAGCCTCATCTTCCATATTATATGAAGCTAAGAGTATCTTCTAGCTGATTGAGGTATTATACAATTGGAAAAATTGGTTGGCCTTATAAATCCAACCCGATAGATTTTCACCCTTAAACCTTGGAAACTCCAATCTCACAGCTTTAGGAATAGCTGCTAGAGTAAAATCTTGAAAATTTGCCATCATTGGAGATGAAGTTCTTGGAGGAGATGTAGCCCTCTGTTGCCAACTATTTACCAGCTTCCGAAATTCCTTGCATAGTTTCGAATAGGGATTGCAACATAATTGTGATTACATTTAGCTTCTAATGAACTATATGAAATTCTTGGTTGTGTTGCTCTATTGTCAATGACAAAGCATTGATTTTTTCATTAAGAAAAGCAGAAGATTGAGTTTCTGCCATAGTGACAGAATTGGTTCTGATACCAAACTGATAGAAATTGACAAGTTCTTAAGAGAATTAAGAAAAGAAGAACAAAGTTTCCAGAGATAAGGAAGAATAGAGAGATTAGGAGAGAAGAGAATTAGAAGAGGATATTAAGAAGAATTCTGTATTCATTTCAGAAGCTGACTCTACATTCTTGTTTTCCTCTTTTATAGGTATTAGCTAATTACAATACATTCCTAATCTTAACTACCAGTAACTAACTTGCCTCAACACAACAACTAACTGCACAACACAACTAATTGAACATAACAACTAATGGGACATCAACTAACTTGATAGCTAATCACTGCCTCATCAGCATTACTCTAACCACTAGAACCATACACAATCTTTACTCTTATTAGTATTATTGGAAAAGTATCATCATTTTCATATAAACATGTGTAAATTCTAGAGTCAAGAAAAAACTAATACCGAAATGAGATAAATATTAAGTGTGAGTTTGGCAGAAAATTATTTTTGCCAATTTATTTTACTATTCAGCTTATTTTTGCTACTATTCATGGGTCCCACTATATTTTTTGATACTATTCATGGGTTCTTTTATACTATTTCAGCTAACTTTTACTTTTATCAACAGTATTTTCAGCAAAATGTTTTTAGTTTCAGCAAAATAAGCAAATCCTAAATGGACCCTAAAAAGAGGTTATATATATGTATTATGTATAGGAGGGTCGGGTTGGGACTTGGTAGTATTAAAAAACCTCAAACCAACACCAATTCGATTGGTGGCTCTAATTGTTGAACCCGTCTAACCTACTTGAATAGATTGATGCTAATGGTCTGTACTCCTTAAGGCGTTTTGCCACTGTTGTAACTGCTCTGGATAGTTAGTTGTTTTATGCATTCTCCTTTTAACCAAAAAAAAGAAAAAGAAAATCAAATTCATATCCTTATAGTCAAAGCGAGCCAGATGCTTTGAATAGATTGAGGGGATTAATGCACATTCTTGGCTACAAGACTCTTTGCAATGTTCATAAGCTTAGAAGAATACCAAAACCTAAATGACTTTAGTGTGCGCTTGGCACTATATTATATGCTAGTTTTTTACTTATTTTGTGCACGGTTTGTGAGTTTCACACTATATTATGTCTCATTTTTATTTTAAATAATATAATTTTCAGTTTTTTTGGAAAGAGAGCCATAACATTTTCACAATAAATCTTAGGTGGTAAGTTGTTATTGGTTCTAATTTGAACTGACTACTAAAATTACTTTTTACTCACCAATAATAGTCAATAACAACTTGTCATTTTGAATTTTTTTATAAAAATGTTGTAAACATAATATTTTTCTTTTGAAAATAAGCTAACTTTTAGAGAAGTACTATGCTCACAATATATCAATAACAAATCATAAGCGATTGATAGTTATTGGTTATAATTTAAACTCATCATCTCTCCTCGTGTGTGTTAAAAAATACTTAATATTTTCAAAAAAATATTTGAACACATCGCCAAAATTACTTTTTTATTTACACAATACCAATAACAGCATGTAACACGGCGACATAATATTTTTATAACTTTTAACTTACCTCTTTTATTTCTTAGCTTTATTTATTTTTTAAAATTTATTTTTAAGCTCAAATGGCGAAGAGAATCCAATGCTTACAGTTACAGGTACTCCCGAAATTAGGCTTCAGATTCACGCAGTCTAGAGTCTAGTCAACCCCAAGTCTTTCAATAAAACAAACACAAAGACAAAGACCCAAGTCCTCTTGGAATTTAATTATAAAACCGCGAAGTGTCCCAGCGGTTTCAATAGCACTAAAAAAAAAAATCTACAAAAGTCAAGTCTAACGGACCCCTCACTCCCTGCCCTTTTGTTCCTCTTCCTCAACACTTTCCCAGAAAAAATCAGACAATATACTTTGAGTTCATATCAATCCAACAAAACAAAACAAAGTAAGACTTCTTTTATCCAGTTCTGCTTCATAATTATCAAAGCTGTTTTCTCTTGTTTCCTTAATTTGTTTCACTGTTTTTTTACTTCAAAAACCAAAACCCAAAACCACAAAAAAAGCATTAGAAAAAAAAAAAAATGCCTCCTCGGACACTGAAACGACCCACCACGGCCACAGCCACAGCCACCACCAATATTGTCAAGAAAGAGCCTCTGCCGCCACGGCGCAACGACCCGGCTTCACGGCAACCCTCTTCTCCTCCTCCTCCTACTCAAGGTACCACTTTCCACTCTGACCCAGTTGATTAATTTTCATTATTTCACTACACAGTCAACTTATTTGTTTTTATTATTGCTTGAAGAGTACTAATTAAGGGTATTCTTTGTCCAAATTTCAATTATATAGATACCCATTTGAGGTTTATTGATTAAAGTTTTAATATTTATAGTCTTAGCAACCTTTTTGTTGAATTTATGTCAAGATTAGTGTTATTTTACATATATTTTATGAATGAATGTATAAACTATAAGGTATACTTCATTTTCTTGGCTTGAGTGGGAATGCATTTATAATTGTAGTTGTTAATATTTGGATTTGTGATAAAATTTTGTAACTTTTGGTATGTGTTATATGTATGTGTGTAAAATTTGGTTTGTGACAAAGGGTGGTGTATTATTACCTTGTTGTATCAGAGGACAAGAGATCAGAGAGATTGGAGCTTGAAGATAATGATCGACGGTTTGAAGAAGACGAGAATAGTGGTGGGCGGGAAGGGGTTGTGAGGATGGATGGTGGGGATGAGCAAGATGGGGTAGCTGGAATTCGTGGAGATTACATGATTGAAGAAGAGGTGGAGGAAGAAGAGGAGGTGGAGGAAGAGGTGTTTGAGGACGATGTTGGAGATGAGCTTGTGGAAGAAGTGGACTATGAGGAAGAGCACCATGATATGGTTAACGAGAGGAGGAAGCGTAAGGAATTTGAGGTGTTTGTGGGGGGATTGGATCGAGATGCTACTGAGGAGGATCTTAGAAAGGTTTTTAGTCAGGTTGGTGAGATCACTGAAGTGAGACTTTTGAGGAACCCAGTAACTCAAAAGAACAAGGGCTTTGCTTTCTTGCGGTTTGCGACCATTGAGCAGGCTAGACGAGCTATCCATGAACTCAAGCATCCAGTGGTACCTTTCCTATTTCATTTTTCCTTGTTATTCATTATACTTGAGGTGCTATCAAATATAAATTTTTTGAATGTTTCTAGGAAACTTATCCTGCAATTATTTTTTAAGACTTGTACTATTTGCTAAATTTTCAATTTTTGAGAATGGTGGTTCTTGGTATAATAGGTCTCATCCATTGGACACCATGAATGACCTATTTATTTATTTATTTATTTTCTTAAAAAAAATCATAGCATTTTATGGAGATACTTAGTACAATAACATTCTTTGTGTTAAGACTATATATTATATTCAATATAATGTGTTTCTTTTTCTTGATAATTAATATATGGGAGCCTTGGTGATTATCAACAAGTTGATCACGTATGACTATGGAATTTCAACTGTCAGGTTAATGGGAAGCAGTGTGGGGTGGCTCCAAGTCAAGATAGTGACACTCTTTTTGTTGGTAACATATGCAAGACATGGACAAAGGATGTTGTGAGTAATCTATGTTCTTCTTACCTTTGTGTCTTTGAAGCCGAACTTTTCACTTAGCAATTAGGTTGTGTTAATTGAGTATTTTTGGTTTTTGTCCTTTTATTTCAGTTGAAAGAACAGCTTGCACAATATGGAGTTGATAAATTTGAAGACTTGACACTAGTTGAGGACATGAAAAATGAGGGGTTGAATCGGGGCTTTGCTTTTTTAGATTTCCCAAGCAGGGCGGATGCCTTGGAAGCTTGCAAGCGATTGCAAAGGAGGGATGTTGTGTTTGGTATAGATAGAACGGCAAGGGTCGCATTTGCAGACACCTTCATTGAACCTGATGATGCAATTATGTCTCATGTATGTACTTGTTTCTTGTCTTAATCCCTCATTTGTGTAGGTTCTTGTGCACACTTGGAGTTAGTTACAAAATTGGAAGCTGCTTCTCTTAAAACTAAAATTTACATATGTATTTTTATGCGTATGCGCTTGTTTTTGTTTGAAAATGTTGGATTCATGGCTAGCCACAAATACAGGAAATTGGCATGCATTAGTTAGTTTTTGATTCCATGAACTTCTTTGAGCATTTTTTTTCCTCTTCATGCAAGTTGTTGTATTCTGTTTGTTTTTTGTTACTCCTGTTTGGACCTTGAAAATTATCGCATAAATATAAGTGTGCTTATAGTTTGTGAAACAAGTCAAAGTTGAATGGTTTACTTCATATACAGGAAGAATTGTGGTGTAAGTGTGCTTATAGTTTGTGAAACAAGTCAAAGTTGAATGGTATACTTCATATGCCGGAAGAATTGTGGTGTATTCTTTAAATGGAAGAATGCTTTGAATTTGGGGAGATTTTATCTTCCACCTATTTTGGAGGTCATCCAAGTACTTACAATAAGTTAGATTTTCTTCTATTATGTTTAAGCTAGTTTTTCTTTTCTAACATTAAGGTTTCATACGTATATGCTGTAAAGCTTTCATTAAGGAATTTGAGGCCTTTCTTGATGTAGTTTAAAAATATTTTTGTACTCAGTCAACTGGCTATAATGCCAGTACAATGCAAGTTGTTCCAAATTTAGGCTAATCCCTTGTTAGTGACAATAGTTTACTCAGATGAACAATGATAACTTTCAACCTGTTGTTATAATTTGAAACTAGAAATGTGATTTCTATACTAATTTGATTTTGTTGAACCTTTAAGCAGTGGCTTTAATAAGTTTCTTTCTCTCCTTTTCCAGGTAAAGACTGTATTCCTGGATGGTTTGCCTCCTGCTTGGGATGAGGATCGTGTCAAAAACATTCTCAAAAAGTTTGGGAAGATTGAAAAGGTGGAACTTGCTCGAAATATGCCAGCTGCTAAAAGGACTGATTTTGGCTTTATAACATTCGATTCGCACGATGCTGCAGTGGCTTGCGTGGATGGTGTTAATAATGCTGAGTTTGGTGATGGAGATAGGAAGGTATGCTGCTGTTTATTGTTTAATCCTATGTATTTTGCACAATCTTTTAGCATCATTGTGGAAAATGTTTTTTTCTTATTCAACATTCATGTTGTAGAAACTTCATAAATGTTTATTTTATTTAATAATGTAAAATGAGAATAATAAACTATCCACTGATAGAAGGTAGAGAATACCTTTTTAGGGGAAAAATAATGTAGGAGAAATTAACATGATTTGTTTGATGCTTCTATAATACTGCCTTGAATCAAGCTTGTGCAACAAAATCAGAACCTTTACTGAACTTTACCGTAGTTTTGAAGAAAATCGAATATCTAGAAAAAGGTGAACTTTGAAATGTTAGAAGAGTTGGGATCTTAATGTTATTGGTGGGGCACATGCAGTGGATGTGATAACTGGAGGGTGAGCTGAGGTAAAGAACTACATAAATAACTTTTATTGCTTAGAAAGAGGTAAAAGATCATGAGGTACACAGTTAAATAGCTGTAACTTTGAGTCTTTTACATCTAATCTTATGTTTTTATTTTACTTCTAAATGTTTTAACATTTCCTTAATGTCATTTGTCATGAGTATAACTTGCTGGACAGCCTGGACTTGATGGCTCTATATTTTAGCAAAATGCAGAGTCTTTTTAAAACTTATGCAAGTATCATAGGCTCATTAAAATAATTGCAATTTTTTCAGATAAAGATTAGGGCAAGGTTGTCTAGGCCACGGCAGAGAGGTAAGTCTGCTAGACAGGCTCGGGGAGGTTATGTCATTGCACATGGCAGTGATCGTGGTAGCAGGGGTCCTTGGGGCTCTAGCAGCTCTCGCTTTGATCCTCACAAGTCTATAGATCGTGTTGGGAGAAGTATTCAGAGTCGCGGTGCAATTGATGGTGGTCTTAATCGAGCATATGGTCCAAGGGACAGAAATGTTGTATCACATGGAGTTGGGAGTGGACGGCGATTTTCTTCACCAGAGAGATCATATGGTAGAAGGTCCACTGGTATATAATTACTATTTGTGATAATAACAATACTAGCATTTTTTTCCTCTATTTATTTATTTATTTTTTCTTCTCTCCCTGACTCTTCTTTTTGGACAGTTCAAACTTATGGAAGGACCAGCTCAAAAAGGGACTACATTCAAGAAGATGAACTATTTTCTAGGCCATCTGATTTTGGTAAAGTTACTATCGATAGGCACTCTTATAGAGATGCATACCCTTCACGTGGTTCTGGGTACTTGGGAGGTCCTTCGAGGAGTGGTTCTCGTGCTGTTGCTCGTAGGCCTGTACCTTATGATGATTATGGCTATGACAGATACATGGAACAACCCTCAAACTATCATGACAGTCGTATTAGTGATTACAGTTCTATTCCCACCTCAAAGCGTCCCCATTCTGCCATTGTGAGTGATCTTTTTGAAAATTTTTGTACAGTTGCTGCGGTTTTTCCCCCTTTTACTCTAAGTCTAACCTTGTTACTTTTATAGGAGGAAGATCATCCTCGTTATGCTGAACCTGCAGCTAGGCAATCACGAGCTCGTTTTGACTATGGGGGAAGCAGTTTTGACTTGCCTTATGGTGATAATTCTTATGGAAGCAACTCTACAAGGTTGTTTGTTGCTTGGGAGTTTACCTTTCTTCTCTTATTATTTTAATTTTGTCATTGTTACTTGCAACAAAAAATTGTCATTGTTGTTATTACTGTATAATTATTATTCCCAATGACTTGAAGAAACTTATGTAAGGTTGTCCCTTTGGAAATGTTAATTAACTTAGTTTGGAAAGCTGAACGCTATACTTATCTCAGTTCCCTTAATAGCAATTTATGTATTATAATCTAATTTCAAAAACATTGGTTCCAATCATTTAATTTTACTGCCAACAGCAAACATTTTGGAGTTCAACAAAAATAGTGGTAAAATATGGAAGATATGATTCATTTAGTAGTGTGAAAACGTTGATTTATGTCTCCTTAAATGCTGACTTTTTTTGAACGTTATAGTTATTTTGAGACATAGCAATGCTATTTTTATGGCTGATTTTATCGCTATTATGTTAGGCTGGGTCGTGGGTCTCGTCATGGTTATGATGAAGGTGGTCGGAGATCTGAAGGGCATTCTCATGTGCCATATGAGACTAAACCATCAACAATGGGTTACAGAAGAGGTACTTGAAAATACTCACACAAACTCGTGTCTACAAGTATATTATTTATTTTCCCATCAATAGCTATATATTGAATGTTGTTCGGTATTTCACATCTTGCAGATGAGATTAGTAGGAGGGATGCAGAAAGAGTCTATTCCAGTTATGAAAGGGATTATATATCCAGAGATTATGTGTCTTCTCGATCAGATGTACAGATTTTGTTGTGTTATTGTATATACTTGTCTTGATATCTTGGTTTAGAAATTTTCTTATATGGGTAACATAATCAAATTTGCAGCTAGGTGAAGATTCATACCCAGCTGATTACTCTACTCGTCGCCTGAATGACGATTACCCAAGTGGTAGGGGTTCAAGTTCATATTACTAAGGTGAGTTTGCTTGTGGTTATTCCAAGACCTTTTGTGAATGTGTATCAAATAGTACATCTTGCATACATAAGCTGGCCTCTCAATTTGGAGTGCTCCTTTGGAGGTTGATATAGTGGATGTCATGAGTTACTGCTTCATCCATTACCAAAATGAGTTTGTTAGCGGAAAGACTTCTCATTAATTGAAGACCTTCCTAGGAGAGTTTGACTTCTCCAATTTGTCATATGTACTCTGGAGTTAATTAAGGAATTGGTATTAAGACTGAAAGCTTTGAGGATGGGGTCTTCAGTGATAAAATATTTAGAGGAAATATGAAAACAATGTGTTTCGAACTTCATTAATAATTGAAAAGGAAGACTTAATGGACTCATTATGTACAAAATTGAAGCTGATGCTACTGATTCGTCTCTTTGGTGTTACTTCAGTCGGTGGATAAACTTAAAGTGTTATAAAACAGCAAATTCCCTGGATATATATTGTTTATGGTCTTGAATATTCTGTGGATTTCCAGTTATAATCTTCATGGAATGCCTTTATGTGATGGATAACAAATTATGATCATAAGTCAGTATAAAAATTGAAGTGGGATGTGGAACGCATAAAAATAAATTTTGTGGGAGAAATCCCTTTAGGGTTTTCTGTATGTGTTAATCCTCTATACCTACATTCTTGTTATACTTCCATTTACACACACTTGGATTAAGTATGGGATCTATAGGAAGCTGTTTCGCTTCATATATTTGGTGGACTTGGGTCACACAGGGCTTTCTTTAGTAGAGGATTTATTTGACAAGTAAAGAATGTGAATTGTACTAATGAAGCATACGGTTAACAGGTTAAGTTGCTCATGAGTTTGCTTTTGGAGCTGCAGATGCTTGACTTTGGGTAATGATTGTTGTGAAAGAATCATTTCAACATTCAATCTAAAAAACATATTTTTGATATAAGCTAATGAAACTTGGTAACCTTATGATTTCAGTTTTTTTTTTTTTTTTTTTTCAGTGATTCAAAACAAAGTTTATTTGGGTGGCTACAGTACATTTATATTGAAATGCAATAATTGATGGAGAATATATATATATATATATATAGGAGTATGAATCTGAAACCAATCTAAATATAAATATTTTCAAAAACTGGTTTTGCTCTTCTAGCTTTGTGTGAATTGAGTGATCTCTGCATTGTTTTTAGGATATCATCACTCTTCAATCTTCATGACTCATAATTCTGTGGAGATCAAAGATTATGGGTATGGTCATTGGAACTAAAAAGGTTTAAAGAAACAAAATCTAGATAGATGTGACATATGTGACATACCCCAATGTGATGGTGAGTTGTGAATGCCTGAGTGATCCGAAGGTAAAATTCCTCACCGTCAAAAGAGTTGTTACTCGGGTTAGATTTTATGATCTTTCAGCAGTATATTACTGCCGAATCTGAAGGGCTAAGAACCCTGGCAGTCATCTGAGTATGTGATGCTGCATATGATAGGATGGTCGTGTATGCAGGACCAAGAACTGCTGCAGTCACCACTGGTTACATTAGTACAAAAGAATAAAGTGGCTGTTTACTCAGTTTCACCCTCATGGTCTGATCACTCTATATAATTGTATGAGATTTAATTATTTAAAGGGGCTATACACTGGTGACTGAGAATCATGGGAAGATTGAATCTATGAATTTATAATTTCCGGGGACTTCTTGTGGATGGCAAATAGCTTAGTAGATTGATTTTTCAGAAAGAATTATAGGCTGTACTTTCAGGCATTGCATCCTTAAATAGTTTTCATGGTTAATTTTCCAGATGTTTAGCAGGGTTGATGGTGTGTTTTTTGTTCTTGTTGATGTAAGTCATGGTTAATTTGTCTGAGACTGTGAATGCTCATCCATGCATTGTTTAATAAAGTGAGTCCCGTTGGAATAACATCCTGAGTCGACAGGAGAATGTTCGGAATTGTATTGTTCAAGGTTTAGTATGTAGTATAAACAATTAATACTGCAATATCAATTAGTGCTACTTGCTCACCTGGCTAATTCCAGGTTATCATGCGGTAAACATTTCACGTTATTTTTTACATTCAAGTGTATCTTGGTCTTGAATCGATGAAGGCAAATAATTGGAAAGGGAATTGACATCATTTGTCTCGACATGAGGAAACATACAGAATTGACATCATTTGTCACGACACGAGGAAACATAACTCATATATGTGTTATATTCGAAAAGAACTAGTCAAGTTACAATTACAAATCGTAATTTTTTATCTGGTCACAATATATTTAGTAGACAACCATCATGGGGTTTAGTATATGTCCACACAATACAACTTATAGAATTTAATCCAATTAAATCCATACAATCTGGGATAATAAGTGGCTATTGGAATCAATCGGAGTGCATATCTAGTTTGTATGATGAACGTCTATTAATAGTGTTTTAACTTAAACAGCCTTATAAATTGAACTCAAACCTCTTTTGAGATCAATAACTAGGAGAAATAATTAATACCCACAAATTTCACACACCTAACCATTTGGCCAAGAATATCATCATGATGCACTTATTTGCTTCCTACCCACGCACCCTTCTCCTTGGTTTAGACTTAAGGGTGGAGAAGGTATGTTATACATCCAATTAATTGAATCATTTCTCTCACATGTGAGGTTCACATGTTGTGAGAGAGATGATGTATGTGTTGGATATATAAGATAATTATCGATGGATAGGAATGGGAGAGCAAACTCTCTTCTATAATATTGTTGAAATATCTATAAGTGAAGGACCTGCCAATTTTATTCAAATTTGGTTTTATGATTTTGTTGGTGTAAAGCAAAAGTGATGCCAGTGGTTCCAATAAAAGTGATGTTGAACTAATCATGATTTCTCACACCAAGAAGCTGTGAAAAAAATTATGAAATTTGTTGTCTGCAGTGTTGTTAATATAAAGCTCCTTTACCATAGCATTTGATAGCTTAAAGGAAGCTGTGTCCGAAAGAAATTAATATTGATCTGAAATTTTTTAATACATTCTCAGCATTTGATGGATTATTTATGCTTTTGTTTTAGGATTCAAGACGGTATAATTTAATGGAACTTAAAATCCGTTCTTTGGTTCGATGATAAGGATTTTTTTTTAAAGAGGAAGATTTATATCATTAACACTAGAAAGAGTACAAACAGAGACAATACAACAGGATCTAAACCAAATACAATACATCTTCTTGGACCAACTCAGACACAGCAGGGGGGGTAACCCATTCCACATGCAAGAAGATCCAATCCTACGCGCAAGCTGAGCAAGCTCATGCGCTACAACATTAAAATCTCTACTCAAATGTCTGAAAGTGCAGCTTTCAAAACTCTTATGCATCAGAAGAACTCCCTACAGAATGTGTCCCAAATCGCTTCCTGTAGTATTGTCATTAATGGCTTGAATCACAGCAAGGCATCACCCTCCAAAATGATATTAGACAGCTGCAATTCCTGGGCAAGTAAAACGCCTTGCTTCACAGCCAAAGCTTCCACCTGATCTGCAGCGAATCTGCCTTGCAGATAATTACTGAGGGCTGCCACAACTTGGCCTTTGCAGTTCCTAATAGTCACTCCTATGCTAGAATTCTTCCCCTGATCTGAGGTTGCCCCATCAATGTTGATTTTGAAGACTCCCTGGGGAGGAGTCTCCCATCTAGTTGAAGATTGGCTTGATGGAATGAGGGCCAAAGAATTGGCCTTTCTGAAATCCTCCAGAGTGTAGGTTGTCAACAGCCACACCTGAGATGGAGAAAGGGGGGAATCATTGTGCACTAATTTATTTTTATTAGACCAGATAGCACATGATAACACAAAAAATAAGTTCAAGACATGTGAGGAATTTGATTGGAGTAGGAGTAGAACCGTGTCTAAGAAGGACCCCATGAGACACAAGGGAGGACGAGATTGATTAGCCCAGTGACTCCAAACAAGGGAGGTAGCTTCACAATGGAGGAAAGCATGACTGATGTCCTTAATTCCCAAGCTACATATAGGACAAGCATTGCTACTATTAATCCCTCTTTTGTTCATATTCTCAAAGGTAGGAAGCCCATTGACACAAGCCTTCTATTAATCCCTCTTTTGTTCATATTCTCAAAGGTAGGAAGCCCATTGACACAAGCCTTCCAAGCATAGATTTTTACTTTTGCAGGAAGGTGTAAATGCCAAAGTTTCCTCCAAAGCAGTTTGCAAGGGTCCCCAGAGGAACATTCACCCACCTCATTGGATTTAACCAGATAATGAGCAATGTGATAGACACTTTTCACCGTAAAATCACCTCTCTTATTCCCAATCCAAATAATCTTGTCCTCGGGTAGGTTGTGACTCAAAGGAATCTTTAAGATGGTCTCTACCTCAAAGGGTAGAAAAGTAGAATGAAGGACATCTATTTTCCAACATTTAGTATTCGTGTCAATGAGGGAAGAGACCATAGGGAATTCAAGATAATGGTTTTGGGGGGAGATGACCTTGTAAGTGGAAGGTGTTGGGAGCCATCTATCCTCCTATATATGTTTTGTTTCCCATTTCCAACTCTCTACCGGGTTCCACGTCTAATAATTTCTAAGCTACTGTGAATGCTTCTCCAGGAGTAAGAAGGAGAAGAACCCAGCTTAGCATTTAGTAAATCACCAGTGGGGAAGTACCTAGCTTTGAGCACACGGGCCACCAGAGAGCTTAGGTTAGTGAGAATTCTCCAAGCTTGCTTAGCTAGCATTGCCTGATTGAAGGCTTGCAAATTTCTGAACCCCAAACCACCTTTTGTCTTTGGAATGCACAATCTATTCTAGCTAACCCAACTAGTCTTTGTTTCTTACTGCCTTTGGCCCCACCAAAAGTTTTTCATCATTTTTTCCATG
Source organism: Quercus variabilis (assembly GCA_030445155.1). Classification (NCBI taxonomy): domain Eukaryota; kingdom Viridiplantae; phylum Streptophyta; class Magnoliopsida; order Fagales; family Fagaceae; genus Quercus; species Quercus variabilis. The sequence goes on along the minus strand of CP129455.1, from coordinate 22,380,892 downwards.
TCATTGCATAGACCTATAGGGAGTTGGAAGCAACTTATAGTATAGGCTGGGATTGCTTGTGCCACTGCTTTGCTGAGGATTTCTAACCCCCCCCCCCCTCCCCCCCCACATAAATAAGAGCCTGCCTTTCCAACCTGCTAATTTTTGACCGACCCTTTCCTTTAGGATTGCAAAGACTTGATTCTTTGACCTACCAATAAGAGAAGGGAGGCCAAGATATTTAGAATGCCTTGAATTTTGCATAGGGCCCAGTATATTAAAAATTTCTGGTGATAAGGAGTTGAGGATATGTTTTCTACTAAGTATTATTATTATCATTATTATCTTTAGATGATAAGAAATGAATACATGACCTTTTCTTGAGTGTAAGAAACACATGGATTGATGCAAATGGTACAGCTATATAAGATTTGAAAATTTGGCATCAATTTTTTTTTTTGGGTTCAAATTAAATATATTAAGGATCCATTTGGCATTATAGTAGGATATTGAATTTTAACTGGAGATTTCCAAAGTTTTGTGGCATGTCATGGTCATTTTGGAGATTTCACAATTATTGTTATTGTGATGATTTGGGGGTATTTTAGTAATATTAGTGGTTTAAAAGGGTATTTCAGTAATATTGGAGGTTTCAAAGATATTTTGATCATTTTGGAGGTTTTAAGTTTATTTTGTTGATTATGTACGTTTAGGGCTGGTTTTTTTTTTTGGGGGGGGAGGGGGGTGTGGGGGTGTTCACAATAGGGTTTGTAAGGAAATTTTACTAGATTCACTTTGGACATAAGATTCCAACAAAAAATCACGAGCCAGGTTGACTGTATACTTAGAAGCGGCTTTCTTGTTCTATTCCACCATACACCCTTTGAGACTTAACTCGTTGGATGAAAGACGTGATGCCTTAGATTTTATAAGGACTTTCAATTGTAACTAGACTAGTTCTTTTGGGGTATAAGCGCATATGTGGCAAATGCTTTTCTTTGGGTTGTGACAAATTATATCATTGGCATTGGACTAAGCATTGGACTAAGTCCCACATCCCTTAGGTAGGGAGGTCTTGGGCCTTATATGGAGACCTATGTGACGGGATAGGGGAAGTCTATGTCTTATATGGAGGTCTTGGACTCTAATTGGTATGAGGCCTTTTAGAACCATGAGAGATAACCCAAAGTGGACAATATCATACCAATAATGAGTTGGGGTGTGATAAAAGATTTGAATTAAGGTGGTCCTAGATGACCCCATCACTCTTTACACCATATACCATTTGAGGCTTAGCTCATTGAGGACGAATGTGGATTAAGGTGGCTATTGAGGAACCTGGCACCTTAGAGAAGACATTACATGCCAACTTGACCTTGGATAGGGATCAAGGCGCCTAAATTTAGAGCATGACCCCCTCAAGGAAACATCATGAGGATTGTGGCTCAGAGGGTTTATGAGGTAAATGATATGATGACATGTGTCATCAGATCCTTTAGGGTTGGATCAAGCTTCCCCTTAAATTTCCACCTATAAATAGAAGCGAAGTTTAGCTTCATAATACAGACCACTAGACAACAAAGGTGGCATAAGGCAGAAAACATAACCTTGTGAACTGAAGAAGAGAGCATGTCCATAATCCATATTACTAGTCATTGATTTGTATAAACCAGTTAATGAGGGTGTGACTCTCCTAATTGTTTGCATGTGTAGCATTGGAAGTCTAAAATCCGGTTAAGGCTTATAATCTCCACCCTATCTCAAAGTTATCTTGTTTTGCCTTGCCCGTTGAACGCAAATTTTCTGTTTCACTTTTTGTATTCTATTTTATATTTCACCAATTACAACTTGACATGTTATTTGATTTTTTTCCTTTCATTATAAACTTTGTATCAAGGCCAAGGCATTTTCCAACCAAAATATTAGGAATTCATTCCATAAGGTGCTTTTCAAGCCTGGTATGAGTTTTCAGATAATCTAAGGGGTAGCTGGGATTTTGTTCAGTTGAAGTGGAAAGGAACTCCACAACCTAGCTAGCGGATACGGTCATCCCTTGGCAAAGTTAAGCAATTACCACAACTTATTAGAAAACTAAAAGCTGTAATGACTGCCCAAATTAGAAAACTGAAAGGTGTTATATTTTTTTTTTGTTTGTCTACATAGTCACTGTAAAAAATTTACTCAACTGCCTCTCTGTCAAATTTGACTTAAATCAAGTGTGTAATAAATTGATAATAAAGTAAAAGACTAAATTGCTACCCTTAAATTTAGTGTTTCTTTTACACTATTTTTTGGTCATCCAAATGCTATATTTTCGGGCATCCAATTTATACCCTTAAATTTCATGTTTTTCTGGTAATGTCATCTTTAGGTTTATAACCTCACATACAGTTTGTTAAGATGTGAAACATGTACTAAAAGTTGCTCTTCTGGTAATTTAATGTTTCAAAACTATTTGCTTAGTCCAGCAAACTGTCCAGCGTGCATGAGACTGGTTATTTGACAACAAATTTTTATATCTCATAACCCTCAATAGGATCTTTGCTTTATCATGATTTTGAAATTGAAGGCATGGAATGTCTCAATAGAATATAGGCCTTGGAACATATTTTTTAGTGACTGCTCTAGCCACCACTAGTCCAGCAGCCAATGCAGCTCCAAATAAAGCATGCAATCTCACACAGTAGTACTTAGCCATGAAGATCTCCTGTTTGTCCTGTAAGAGAAAATTTTATTAACTGAAGTCAAAGCCCAATTGAAGTTAGTATGACAAAGGACAAAGAATAGAATATTTATCTCCTTTGCTTCCAGATCTGTCACCATCCATAAGCTTCCCAGTAAAAGCTCAACCAAAAATATATGATTGAGAGGCTAGTGGACTGTAGTTTTAAGGAAAATTTGCATCTTCGATTAAACCACTATGTTCCTCTTATCCCAATGGCAAGACATGATTGTGAAACCATATTATGGTTAGATCAGAAAAAGAGGTTGAAACCTCAAGCATCTTAGAAGTTTACTGCTGACCTTGTGGTTATCTTCAACATATCTAACTACCAGTTTTCCCATAGGCAATGTCAGAGCACAGAGAAGCTGGGAAAAACCATGATTTAGGAAAACAATGATGAGAATATCGTTAAAATGAGTAATCAATATGGCAGAAAGTAAGAGGTGGAGGAAATAAAATGAAATAAAGTGCCAATCTGCCGAAGTTAAATTTGTATACATTACCAATTTGAAGGACTTACAATACAAGTAAAAGGAAGGGCCTTGATTAGACCAAAGGCAAACAACAAGAAGTAAAGTGCTATGACAGCAACCTTCACTACACTCGAACCTCTTTCGGTGCCAAGCCTTACCTGCATATAAATTGAAATACAGATAAAATGCCATGATTTGTTTCTCTGTCAAAATTTCTAAAACGTTAACAGGTTAGCTAGAAGACTATTCACCAGAGGGGACATTTTTCCAACTGCCTTATCTTCTTCCACCTAAAACATTGGTAATTCATGTCAGCTGACACAGTCAATCAAGGAGGGTTAAATGCAGAATAAATTGTTATAGAAGTAAAATACCTGATGAAAGTGACTACAGAAAAGAATTAGGGATGTTGTGAAGCCAACAAGGATTGAAGCAGAAAGAATTGTACCACTTAAGGGAAGATAGTTCATCTGACTGTCAAAACCACCTGAAATCATTATTATAACTGTGCAAAAAAAAAAAAAACTCTTAAAGGTATGGCCTGTGATTATATAGGTCAAATAACCTTGTGCTGCCTTGTAAGAGGTAAAAAGCAGTACTAGCAAATGGCCCAAATGCTGCAAAGCACAGGGGCTCTCCCAATCCTTGGTAGCTTAACCGAAATGGAGGGCACTGCAAAAGAGACGATATTGAACGGATGTGAAAAACTTTGTTTCTCATTTCTCATAAGATTTGAACCGAAGACTGCCACAACTCGGTCCCAACCATTTGGGAAACATATGTGAAATTCTGGTTTTCCTATGTATTGTGGGGGAGGCATTTGCAGTTGTGAAGCAAATACCTCAAAAGCCAGGAGTTTGATTTGAACCTCAGTTCTTGAATTTTTTTTTGGATTATAGAGTATTGGCTCCAATGGGAGGGGGAATGGGACATTTAAACTATCAGTTCCTGCAACTAAAATGTGGGATTATTTTTTTCTTTGAAAAATGCAATAGGCATGTCTATACCTGATATATATAACCACAAATAATCGCACATGCCAGTGATATTATTGAACGCATATTTCCTGCCTCCACTGATGTCCATGTCAGCCCCATGAAGCCAAGAGCAAGAAATGAATAAGCAGCAAGTAAAGTTACTGTACGGCTTCCCGAATGCATTATAGAGCATAATTAGGAAATTGTTATTGTACATTAAAAAGAAGAGAGAAAAAAAAAAAAAAAAAACTTCCACAAACAAATAACACTTACCTTCCAGCGAGGTTTACAACTGATTCTCTTTTGTTTTTATCTGCTCCTGTGTCGAAATCATAAACGTCATTGCTGAAGAGGCCAAAGGATAGTAGTTAATATAGTCCTATCACAAAGATAATTAGTACTAAGGAGTCAACAAATTTCAGTCATGAAGATAGCGAGTTGTGTTAGTATCTTGACTTAAACCAATTAGATGGACTCTACAAACTAATGCAGTATTTTTCTCTCTTGATATAGTTTCAATGGATGAAACTAGGCATGGAGTTAATGTCAAGTTAGAAATTTGGATAGATGCTTCAGAATTTGGAAGTGTTGGACTGATTTGGACTAAAACTTAGTACATGGAATGCAATTATAGTAAAAGTAGAAAAAAATGATGTAAAAGTTGCAAGACATGATGGGCCAGAGATACTAACAGTTTGGATCAATAATTCATAAGGATGAAGAAATTGAAGAGGATGTGAATTATAGGACAAGAGCAGAGTCAATGAAAGAGATAGGCACATTAAGGCTCTTGTGTGATCGTAAAATACCCCTGGATCAATAATTCATAAGGATGAAGTGATTGAAGAGGATAGGGGTGGAACTACACACATAGTTGGGGGCTGCCCTAATTTTTTTTAAGTTAATATTGAGAGGGGGGGGGGGGGGTGGGTGGCAACTCCTACAAATTTAAGAGCACCGCCGGATTAACTTAAACATTTGAGGAGGCCAAACCCCCCCTATTTTTTAGGCTAATCCTTTTAAAGTTTCAATAATTATATATACTATTAATTTTTTTTTATTTTTTATTTTTTATTTTTTTAAATTTTGGGGGGAAGTGTGGATTTGGAAAAGGTTCTGAAGGTGAAGTATAAGTCAAATGGGAGTTTCAAACTGTCCAGGATATAACAATTAGCTGCAAAGTTGGCCATTTGTTGAGACCTATAGCTTGAGAATAGTAAAAGACTTAATTAGCATGTACAGATTATTAGGAGATCATTAGGAAACATAGATATAGGCCATCCTATCATTTAAGAATAGAAAAAGACTCTAATTTAGCTTGTAATGGACTATCAGGAACTGTGGATGGAGCCCTCCATGTTATTAATGCTCATATATGAGAGGCCCGAGACTTGGTTGAAGCTTATAGTAAGGTTCTCAATTAGGATAATATAGCCAGACTGTTGTTGGGAGATAAAATACTCAAGAAGTTTTGAAAAGCAGCAAGGAAAGCTGGAAATAGGGTGAACTAGTATCATGTAGTACACTTTGGCCCTATAGTTGATTAATTAGTGGGCAACCCATCATCCCTTCATTGTCACAAAGAAAGAGTTAGCTTCAAACCAGAGATTTCTTACAGCAAAAAGAGTTTTGCTAAGATCTAAGTACATCCCTTTCCAAGAAGCTGAGCCTAATTAATACTCTTTTTCAGTCATCCATATCTCATAAATTCTGGAATGTTGAGCTTTGAAAGGTGCAGAACAGATAAAGCTATTTTGGGTTTGCAACCAGCATTGGACTCGACCTAAATGCAAGAAGCTCAAAGTCCAACAGCAGACTGAAGCACAGCTGCTTTTGGCAAGACAAAAACTTAAGGACTCACTATGGTTGCTAAGAAAACATCATATACTCCATATATATGTGTCCTCACACTATAAATGTATGTAAAAGCAAGAAAAAAATTATTATAAACAAAAAGAAAGATAATATCATCTTTCAAGCCCTACTAGATGAGCAGTTTCTCTCACAGTTAAGCTTGCTCAGACTCAAGTCATAATCAACTCACTAGCTGAAATAGTAAATATGACTCACCTTAAATTAAGCCATGTGATAATAAGAACTGAGGAAGCCAGGAGAACAAAATAACGCCTAGCGGAGAATATGCCTGTTTGAAAATAAGCAGCCGCACTACCTACCTGTTTGTGGACACTAAATAGAGTAAGACACAAAGTGCATACAATTAAACTACAGGGAAAAACACCTAGATAGACGAGTGCATTACTGAAATTTTGATTCCAGAGTCTATAACACAACTTGAATTCATTGCTTTAGTGTGGGAGTGTGCAACAAACAAAATTTGAAGGGTCTGATAAAGACTGTTTCACCAATTCAGCACTGGAAATTGAAGGCCTTAAGTAATATCTCTTTCATATTTCTCAGAAAGGGACAAATAATAGTATATTGCAGTGTGTAGAAAAAAGAAGAAATATTTACTGGCTCAGTCCCTCCATATCTCAACAGTCATCTTCCTAAATTCCCACCAACTTTAAAACTGTCATTTTGCTAGCAAAACCCTTGATTTAGGATTCACCATAAGAAGGAAGGATACTGGGCATTTTAATAAATTTATACAAATATATTTAACCCAACTCAATTAACTCTTAATCCTCTAACTAATTGGAGTCAGCTACATGGATCCTTTTATGCTACCTCAGCCTTTTACAAGGTCATACCCCTATTTACTTTTTTAACATCCATGTCCTTCCTTCTAACTTCTACCCACATAATTATCTGTCTCCCTTTTCCTTTTGTTCCTTTCACATACAAACCATCTTTAATGACTTTCCCTAATTTAAATTTCAATTCGTATTACTCTTCCTCGTCATAAATTATTACGGGGTTGGTTTTTCTGTTTTCCATTATAGTCATCCTTAAAAAATTCGTGTGCTTATTTTTCTGTAATATTTTCTATGATCACATCAGAAGAATTTGAAAATTAAAATTAAAATTAACAGGGGTAAAACAACATATTCACTTGATAAAATAAAATTGCTGTAATGCTAACAACTACAATCTAAAATGATTAGAATGCAAAGTGTTAGAGAACTCACTGTGAGAGGAACCAAAGCAACAGAATACATTGGTAATTTAACTGCCCTCCATATCAAAATTGCCTTAGAAACGTCATTTTCTTTTTCTTCTTCAGTAGTCGTGCCAGAATAGTCTGCATTTCTCTCTGAAGATACCTGTTGAGATTGGTGTCCTTTTTCTATTTTCAATTTTCTTCTGTAAGTGGTATGGAAATGCTTTTTACTGTTACAGAAGAAGCTTGATGATCTTTTGGAGTTTAGATGATACCTAAAAAATGAGAAATGTCAGTGAATGCAGAAAAATTAGAAATGAGCCCACTTTCCCCTCTCATTCTTACACAAAAAAGTAAATTGGAGTATAAATATCAAATAATAATCAGGAAGATTCAGGCATGCCAGCAAAAGAATAATATGTTTCAAAAAATTAGATCATAAGCATTACACCTTGTACTTTTATTGTACAATAGGCCATATTGGATGAGTTCTACACAAATTAAAAGTATCTTCAAACTTCAACTACAATGTTTTAAACTATATTCAACACTTTGAAGAATAAGAAAGAACTCAATTTTCTAAGATGCTATTCAAGAACTCAGAGATAACTTCTTGGTATCTTCAAATGACATTTAAGATAAATGTCATATACAATGTTTCATTTTAGTCAATGTTTTTGCAAACAGTTTGTTTTTATTCCCATTTACAACAAAAATTTGTTTCATTTAAGTTCCTTTTTGCATGATTCACTATATTTTGTTTTTTCTTTCTGATGCTTTATGCTTATGGCATTTTGAAAATTTTAGAAACTGTACGTTATCCTTATGAACAACGCCATAGCATCCTTTTATGATTGGTTAGCTTTATAATGAAATAAAAACAGTCAGCTTTAGGCTTCGTTCTTAGTATTAGTGTGTTACACTTACACCTTTTTTCCAATTTTAAATTTAGTGCCTAAGGACTTTCCAGAATATATACATGACTATTTCCTTTTTGTATTTCATGTCATCACTTAATAAGACCCCCCCTCTTTTTTGTTTTTTTTTTTCAGTTGCGGCAGAAACATCATCATTTGAAGTTTGGAAGCTCAGAAGTATAACAAATGAACTATCTCATCATTGATATCTTGTAGTTTGAATCGTTAAGGACAAAGAACATAATAGAAATACCACACAAATCAATGTCTCATAAGAACAATTACAGAATGTTTGGGATTTAAAAAAAAAAAAAAAAAAAAAGAGATGAAACTTGCCTATTTGAGTAACTCTGATGCAGAAGGTATTCATTGAGTTTCTTCAGACCAGACCCTGTGTTTAGGTTACAATATATTGTGGCCATTGGTATCTATGCATTCCAATATTGTCTAGAAACAAGGAGGAATACATTTAATCCCATTCAGCTATGTGTCCCACTAACACTGACAATTCAAAAGAACACCAGATTAGAAATTATAGCAACAATAATGTCCACTTTAATGATGAATGCTACTTTGAAGATGGACAAATTACACATTTTCGCCCTGTTGTTATGTCCAAATGACCCCATTCATACATTATATAGCAACATAAGCACCAAGTCATAAATCAATATATAACCCATAACAATTTTCGCATTGAACCCACAAATGCCTACTTTTTTTAGTAAAATCCAGATCATCAGAATTTTTGGTTTCCCTTTCTGCCATGATTAAACCTCTACCATCCGGACTCATTTACGCTTGAACTCTGGTTTCACTGCCATTCCTACTTTCATTAAAAAAAAAAAAATGTAATTACAAATGAAATTGTCATTTTAATAGACAATACCAATTAAAATGTAGTTATCAATACAAATTTGAGAACAAAAATAACGGTCAATACTCAATATAGATATTTGAAAAATGAAAACCAAGCCAGGCAATCTTAATGAGCTTAAATTTGATAATTTCATCCTTCAATGAGAACTTTGCTAAGCACTAAATAAGTCTATCCCGTGACATGTTACACTCATTTTCTTTCTCTCTCTTTTTTCTTTGGCATAATTATTCAGTTTATTCATCTTCCAATAAACACTAAAAATAAGTCTATATCATGACATGTTACACTGGTTTCCTAAAAGAATACAATGGAATGGTTTCCTTTCAAAGACAATGGTAACATAATCTTTAACATTCTATAGATACACAAATTCAAATAAAATAAAGTAACCAAAGTTGGGAGCTAAAAAAAATGACAATAAATAACAGCGGTAATGAAGAATATATTTAAGAGTTTCTGCGGTTCAAGAAAGAGAAGTAGCTTGCGGGGTTAGCGTTTCACCTGGAAAAGTGACATATTTCTGAGACTCTTTCTTTCACTCTCGCTCTTGCTTTTGTTTTGTATATGTGGTGAGGCTAAGAGATAAGAGTGACAGTTACTTGGATCTCTTTGGGAAGACAAGCAAAGGTAACTGTAACTCTGTAATGGGAAGAGAGTGTGAACAGTTGGTAGTTTGAAAAGGGTGCACAGCTCCTGAGTCCTATCCACTCAAACTCTATAATATTAATCTGATCAATATGAGTCAGTGACCAGTAAATTATTGCCACCTAAGATTACAAGTAGGACCACCAAGGCAAACCGACTGACTGGACAAAAATGAGGATAAGAGAACCAACTAGCGAGTTGTGACGACCATCATTTCCAACTTCGAAGTACATGCTCAATTCTAAAGTGATTCTCTATGTGTGTTCATCATCTTGAGAATTTAATTCATGATACTTTAATTTTAAAATTTTTAATACCTTGTCACGTTAATTGAAGAGCTTTTGACTTAATATTTGTTTATGACGTACTGATTTAAATGTTTTAACTAATCTTAGGGTGTCTGTTGGGCTGTAACATAAAAGATAGGGGTGAGAGAAATTTAGTATGTCCTAGATTCAAACCCACCGAGAAGAAAAGAAAAAAAAATTGTAATTTAAGATGAAGGATCCAGTAACTCCGGTTAACGGGTGCCTTTAAAACATTTTTTAATGGACCATTTTAAGGAAAGTTTAATATTATTTTTATAAAAAATATAAAAAGTTATTAAAAAAGTTAGTTATTTTTTTCTTTTTCATAAAAAGTTTTTAAAAATATTATATAAACAATTGTGGGTATTTGTTAACTTTTCTTTAAGATTAATATGCTTATTCACTTATGCATGTGCGTGTGTACACACGAAAAAAAAAAATGTTAAATAAAAGTTTTTAAAGAAGTTTTAAGCCATTTATTGGTTTGGAGAATACCCATCTTTTTCCTTTTTTATTTATACTATTAAAAAAAAAAAAAAAAAAAGTTAAATGATTGCTAAATAAGTTTGAGGAAGCCAATCTTGTTTGGCTATTGAGTTGAAATTTTTAATTAAAAAAAATGCATTTGGAGAAAAGTTGTGTGTGGGCATGAGAACGTGAAAAATAAATGGTCCAAGAGATTGACAAACTCTCCGCGGTACTGTATTATCGTCTTGCATAGTCTCAATCTCACCTGTAAAGCAAGTGGCCATAAATGCACCCAAAAATATCTATGCAGTAAACACTGTCCAAAATGAGAAGAATTCGCTCTCTCTCTCAAAATAAGGACAAAACAAAAAAACATCATATTTTCCTTGACAATGATATCCTCTTTTTCTTTCACAATTCAAACAAATCATAGGTTCACATCCAAAAACAGAAAAACCAAAGAAAAAAAAAAATCATAGGTAAGGTGAAAGTTACTAGCATATATCCTACTACCACACGCAATGACGCAAACAAGGACAAAATTAAAAAAAAAAAAAAAGCGGATTTTCTTTGATCTCTTGCTTTGCTTTCTCTTCTTTTTTTTTTTTTTTTTTTGATTGGAAACATATGACTGAAATTCATTGATCTGGACAACAGTCCAAGGACATTACATCAATCAGAATCTGATGTTCAATTAAGGGAGGAGTATCCTCAACCCATACAACATTATCTTCCACATTCATTGCATTCCTAGCTAGCAAGTGTGCCGCTACATTGGTGTTTCTATTAGTATGCACAGCCTTCCTAGAATTGAATTGCAGCAGAAAACTTTTCAGGCCTTCGACAATCTTCAGAATGGGAAGAGCAGGAGGGTTGGAGCCATTTAAAGCTTGTATAACTTGGGCTGAAAGATATTGTGGTGGAAGGAGATTCACAACAACTTGCTTTGCTTTCTCAAATCAAACAAATCGTAGGTAAGTTGAACGATACTAGGCTCACTAGAATAAACTTACTACACAAACAAGGACCAAAAAAAAAAAAAAAATTCATAGGTAAGATGAAAGTTACTACTTACTAGCATATATACTAATACCACATCCAAACAAGGACAAAAGGAAAAAAAAAAACTGATTTTCTTTGATCTCTTGCTTTACTTTCTCAAATCAAACAAATCATAGGTAAGGTGAATGATAGTAGGCTCACTAGAATATACTTACTACACACAAACAAGGACAAAAAAAAAAAGATATTTTTTTATTTCTCAATTCAAACAAATTATCGTAAGGTGGGTGTGACACTATTACTAGCATTTACTACAAGTTCCAATTTTTACAAATTTCTCAATCCAGACAAATTTGTGGGACTCAAACCACGTGAATATCGATTCACCATGTTTCTCACGAATGAGCATGCAATATCTAACAAAATCAAGAAGAAAAATCCATAAAATATGGACATGTAATAATAAGATGTGACACCTACATAGAATGTGTTTAGATTTGATACAGTCAGATACATGTGTCATAAACTTAACAAAGTACAACAAATTGTTATTCATGACTTCATGTATGACTTATGATTTTTTCACTAAAAAACAAAAAGAAAAGAGAACTTGCATGCTTTCTAACGACTACTGATAATGAATTATGTTGTAATGGGTGGGTTTGGGTTAAGTATAATGACAACTGATAATAAACTATATTATAATAGTTTCAAAATTTAAAAGCCCCTAAAAGAAATTTGTAAAACTTTATATATTTATGTGTGTATTTTTAATACCACAACGTTGACGCGGATACAATAGCAAGTTTTCCACGGAATGAACAAAATCTTGTTTCAAAGACTAATTTATTGGAAAAATTTGCTTTTTTTTTTTTTTTTTTTTTAATTATATTAATTTTATTATTATTATTTTTTATGGCCATTGTAATTCTTATATTTCTTTGTGCTGGTTGTGCCATAAGTTGCTAGTATGCTATTGATATACATGATGCTCTATGAGTAAATATGTCCCAGAACCAAAAGAGTCAAATATAAAACCTTAATTAACCTTATGACCTTCCAGAAAATTTAAATAAGGATACCTGGCCTGGTCAATTATGCCTAATCCTTATTAGTCTGGCTGATGAGGAATGAGGAGATGTGAGATTCTTAGTGGTCTTCGGTTAATTTTGCCTTTTCAATAACCAACCGAAGCATATACTCATAAACATCACTAACTCTTAGTTGCCCTTAGGGCATTTATTAATAGGTCATTTTAAGAAAGTTTTTATAACACTTTTATGAGAAATATGAAACACTGCAAAAAAGTTAGTATCACTAATTCTTAGTGGTCTTTTTGTTTATGTTCAATGCACGTGGATGCCATTTCCGGATCTTTTAATTCTAATTAAATAACATCATCACATGGAGGTGGAAGTGTAAAGTGGTTGGTTTTATCTAATTTAGCGGGACATTAAATTATGTGTTGTAGAATATGATAAGAACTTTCAACTCCCTTGAGTTTATTGCATTTGTGGTACTGAAAGTCTTTTATGTTCTTTAATGTTTTCTTGTTTGTTATGATGGCTCTTTTTTTCTTCGCTCTAAAATAGTTTTTCCATATATGTTGATACATTGTTCTACTGTCTCTATCTACCTTCATGATTCTGCCTTAATTCATTGTCTATGGGGCAAGCCAATCAGCATCACTGCATCAGTAGAATCACTAGAGAAGTAATTAATTAAATCTAGAAAAAAAATTTGCCTCAATGATGAATTTCTTGTTTCTATAGGTCAAACAATTTTCTTTCTCTGCAATTAATCTTGGAGTAGAAAAGCTTTTAATAAATAAATAACAATAATAAAATATAGAAAAGGGTTATAAGTGTTATTTTATTTATTTATTTATTTTTATACAAGATAAATTTTTTTTCTAGCATAATCTAAATGTATATGTGTGTGAAATTCTCTCCTGGAGATTTGAACCCTGATCCTTACCCTGCACACTCCACAAATACTTATACTTGTGGAGTGACCAATACACCAAGAACGTGCAGTGGTAAAAAGGTTATAAGTTAAACACATTTCAATTCATTAAAAAAAAAAAATAGAGAAGAGAAGAAAAGAAGAAGAAGAAGTTAAACACATTACGTGGCATATAAGCATTTAAACCCCACCCTTCACCCCTTTCTTTCTATCAGAAATTTGTCTTTATTGGTGGAGTATTGGTGGTTTTCACAAATGTTGACTTAATTTATCAATCATCATAGGGAGTAAAAGTAAAAGTGGTTCTCATCTTGGGAAAAAAAATATATTAGGAGTAATTTCACTTCACTCCCTTAAGATTTGGGTAAATAACACTCTGTCTCAAATTTAAAGGGAAAAAACACTTTTCTTCCTTAGATATTCAATTGACCCAACATTAAATTAATATTAAAAATGTTGTGTACTAACCTTCCATTTGCTTAAAGAAGGGTTTTCAAAATTATATTATTTCATAATTAGAATTCATTATTTTAAATTTTTAAATAAAGTATATTTTAAAATATTAAGGGCAAATTTTACTTCTTCTTTTTTTCTCATCAGTTTAACGAGAGATTTACTGTTGCAAGTGTTTTGATACTTGATAAATTTTGCATTTTTATTTTAAATTTATCAATTATTTTTTTTTACTAAACATGGTTAAAATTTTGTAAAGAAATTCTTATAAGAATTTAGAATATTTAATTACTAAATATAAACAAAAAGGGAGAGGGGGAGGGTGTTAATTTCTTCAAACCTCAAAAGAGGTGAATGCTTTTTCCTCTCAAGTTTGGGGTGAAGTGTCATTCCCCCAAACCATAAAGGAGTAGAGTGTAATTACCCCTAAATATTATTTCATAAAACAATGACGAAGTTTCTTTGCTGGAAAAGTTGACTTTCAAAAATCCTATGGTAAAATCAATTTCTATTTTGTAAAAAAAAAAAAAAAAAGAAGTGTAGTAGGGGAGGATAGCAAACTCTATGCACTAAGGGTAATAGAAACGGAGATGAGCACCAACGTGCTCACTAGTGGTGATTAGGTAACTTGAATCCAAGACAAAAGTCTGGTTAACTCATCATTCATAACTCATATCTCATATCCCATAATTCAGTTTTCATTTTTTGAAAACTCCTAAAAGTTGTTTTCAGTTTTCATGACTCTAACTCACATTTTTGAGTAATGAGTCATGAGAATTGAGATAACAAATTGAACCAAACAAGCATCCTTAAGGTGGGGCCCACGAAATTTGTGAATTGAGTGATGAAAAGTGAGAATTGAGTGATGAAAATTCCTAAACTAAACACCCCTTTATTGGCCATGGTTTGGCAATTATGGCCCACAATAATAGCCCTATTAAAACTCTAGTGGTATATGTGGTGTTATTCATTCTCGTTATGTAGTATGCGCGGTCGATTAGTCTACACTAAAGACTAATCGACCCTTTTTTATTGGATAAAAGAAAAAGAAAAAAAGACTTATGGTCCTAAACGAGTCTAGAAATGTTGTTGTAATTTGTAAACAAGATGACTACACTCTAGGTAGTGTAGCTTTCTTGATGATTAGGTAGGTGGAGTCCGTGAGAGCCCTATTAAAACTCTAGTGGTATATGTGGTGTTATTCATTCTCGTTATGTAGTACGGGGTCGATTAGTCTACACTAAAGACTAATCGACCCTTTTTTATTAGATAAAAAGAAAAAGAAAAAAAAAGACTTATGGTCCTAAACGAGTCTAGAAATGTTGTTGTAACTTGTAAACAAGATGACTACACTCTAGGTAGTGTAGCTTTCTTGGTGATTAGGTAGGTGGAGTCTGTGAGAGCCCTATTAAAACTCTAGTGGTATATGTGGTGTTATTCATTCTCGTTATGTAGTATGGGGTCGATTAGTCTACTCTAAAGACTAATCGACCCTTTTTTATTGGATAAAAAGAAAAAGAAAAAAAAAAAAGACTTATGGTCCTCAACGAGTTTAGAAATGTTGTTGTAACTTGTAAACAAGATGACTACACTCTAGGTAGTGTAGCTTTCTTGGTGCTTAGGTAGGTGGAGTCCGTGACTTGATTAATCAATAATAATTGCCCATCTAGAAAGTCCTTCAATGACTCTAGAATAATTTCAATCTACTTCCTAGTGTTCTGTCAACTGCTCAACTCAAGTTGTTCAGAAGAGAAATGTTAGGGACATAAAAAAGTTTACAATTCACACTATTGTGGACTCACAATTTTACTTCCATCATTCACAGCTTATTATGTGTTTAGTTGTAATAAAAGTTGTGAATTTTTTTTTATGTTCTTAGCATTTTCTTATTTGGAAGTTTGTTAATTAATCACTTGCTAACTGGTTTCTTGATGGCTTTGTTTTCCCCCCATTAATATTTGTCTTCACTATTTTTTTTCTTCTATTTATAAAATTGTATTCACCGTTAGTCTTTAGCAAGTTTTTGTTTTATTATTCATTTATTCTTCAATCTACCACGGTTAAAAAGAAATTTAATGCATTTGAGGTACAAGAATAACAATAACATATAAGCTTTTGAATCCCATTCTACGGTGAGGGGGTGAAAACCGCATAAGCAGAGTGATTTTTGAGCATAGGCTTGTAGATGGTAGATGGAGTTATTCGTCAAAAAAATAAATGAGAAAAATTCATAATTTACAATATTGTATGCTTTTTATAAATGTATATAACATTTTACATGTCTATGATATAAGTTTACATTAATAGTACAATGTAAAGTTATAAATATACATTAAGCAACTAATAACTAATTGATGTTTGCTTTTGAGCGTAGGCTTGTAGGTCATTTTTTTTATTTTTATAATCTGCAATTCATTACTAAGAACACAAAAATACAATTGGAGAAATCTTCCTTACCGACAGCCAACAAGTTTGGAGGAAAATTATCCTTATTGAAGCAAAAAGACATCCTAGAGTCTAAAGCAGCCCTAGCTGCAAGGTGTAGCCGTGTAGGTGGTAGATGGAGTTGTACGCTTTTACTCTAAATGCGTTGTACGAAGTGTGGAGCTTATCATTTTTTTTTTTTTTTTTTTTTTTGATAAGTGTGGAGCTTATCTTGGCCACACAAAAAAGCCACATTGATGGCAGTAGTACGTAACTAAGACTAATTTTTAAAGAGCCAAAATTTTAACTTTGGGTAAATAAAAAAAGGGTGGAGCCCTAGCTGCAAGGTGTAGGTGGTAGATGGAGTTGTACGCTTTTATTCTAAATGCGTTGTACGAAGTGTGGAGCTTATCTTTTTTTTTTTTTTTTTTTTGAGAAGTGTGGAGCTTATCTTGGCCACACAAAAAAGCCACAGTGATGGCAGTACGTAACTAAGACTAATTTTTAAAGAGCCAAAATTTTAACTTTGGGTAAATAAAAAAAGAGTCACATCAGCACAAAGTTACAACTAAAGAAGTCATTTTTTTTTTCAAGCTAAGATTAGTATATATATTTTTAAATAAGAAAAAAAATTTAGTGGTGATCCCATTGTGTCATGATTTTTGTCTGTCTTTGTGAACCATACAAGTGACTGGATAGGGACAAATGAAATAAATGAAAATAGTTGTTGATTGGTACTAATCGTTGTGAGCCACACAAATGTCAAAAATTAATGCATTCAATGTTAGTAGAATTCAAGGAATATGAACTCCAATAATTCATCATCAGAATTATGTGGAATGTTGATGACTGATATGCATTGGTCTTTTTCTTACGTCGGGTCCTCCGATGTCTCTTTCTATGACAAAAACAATCGTTGTCTTAAAATGAACTGGGACTCTTTTCGTTTGTCTCCAAATGGAAAGAGTAATCCTTTTTTTTTTTTTTGGATAATTAGAAAGAATATAATCTAATACATTATTCAGATTTAGTTTTGATCAATTTTGTTTCTCAAAAAAAAGAGAAAGTTTTGATCAATTTTTAATGCTTTTATATGATGTCACTTTTTTTAAAACTTAATTATTTAATAAAAATGATAATTTAATTTCAAATGATATATATTTAAATTTATTATTTACTAGGAGAAAGATTATATTTAACTTTTATTCCTTCCAATATGGGTAGTGCGGGAAGATACAAATTCATATTCTTCTAATTGAGAGAATTGAATAACGCAATTGAAGGATAATTTTTTTTTATTTTTTATTTATTTATTTTTATTATGTATAGACACGTTTTATAACAAAAAAAAAAAAAAGAAGTAGTTGATTTTTCTTTTAAAAGAAAGCTTTGCGTTTGTCATCGCTAGAGAAGATGTAAATGGAAATGACATGAAAAGAATTCTTCCTATAATTGAGGGAGGACAACGATGGAATATATGAAGTGAAGTCTTGGACTCTCACGGTCTATTCATAGACACATTTCTATACTTTTATTTTATTAAAAAAAATAGTTTGATGGTTATAATAACAGGAAAATGAGGATAAGAATCGTGATCCTCTTATTAAAGAAGAGGTTATACTGGCATAAGTACTATTAAGAGACTTCCATTTTTTCTCAAGAAAAATTAGGAGTATGACTTTTGAACCATAATTCATGCTACAACTTTCAGTCGGCCATTTTTTTTTTTTTTTAGAATTTCAATTTATGACGTTCGCTTATGATGAAATCTCTTTATCATCAGATTAAAATACCAATTAGTTTTTTGTGTAAGCGGAGATTGAACTCTAAATTTCTTATATAACCATCAGAGATTTTATCAGTTAAGCTAATTGTAATTCACGTCTGCCAATTGTTAATATTGGAGAAAAATTAATGAATTCTTATGTAAGTAGTGAGTTTTAGTTAGTTCAATTGGTAAAGTCTTGATAGTTGAATAAGAGATCTAGAGTTCAATGAATAGTTGAATAAGTAATTTTTTATCATGGTCATTCATCATAGATCATTTAATCAAATAACAACAACAAGAAGTTGTGACAAATAATTTGGTCATAAAAGAAAAAAAAAAATCTTCTCTCGCACCAACAACTTTCATATATGTCTAGTTATCAAACTATGACTTGTAAACCGAGCCCATTAAATTTGTTGTTTCGTATTTGAATTGTTGAACTCGTGAAACAAATGTTGAGCTCTCAGGATCGCCTTTAAGGCATTAACAACACTGTCCCTTTTGAGCCAACACCTAATTTGGGGCGTCGGTTTTTGATTTTGAAGATGAAGTAAACATTTTTAGATTCACACTTTTAAATTTGGATTTTAATATATGTTTTTTTTTTTTAAATAAAAAAATTTAGGGGTGATCCAAAAGTCTCATTGTGAGACACACAACACAAGTGAATGCATTGGGATTACTAATGAAAACAGAATTAGCTAGGGACACAAATTTTGGCACAATTTTGTGTTACAACTCGCCACGGTGAGTTATGATTGGTAAGAGTGTGTCTCCACATGGTCCACTAACATACTCTTACCAATTACAATTCACTATGTGACAAGTTGTAGCAAAAAATTGTGTCAAAAGTTGTGTCCCTAACATAATTCATGAAGATAATAGTTGTACGTGAATTCTGGTAACACTCTTTGTGAGCCACACAATTGTTAAAATGCATTAAATGTTAGCAGAATTCAAAAATTATGAACTTTTGTATCAAAAAGTGTCGAGACATGCCAAAATTTATAACAAAATTCACACTCGAATAATATAGGAAGTTGTTAACGTTAGATAATAAATTAGCGTTATTAGTGAGTCTATATAATAATCAATAATAACAAGTCATTCAGTAGGTGTGAAATTTGTTGTCAAAATTAATCATTGTGCATGTAGCATTACTTTGTCTTAGTTATTTTAGGATCACAATCTTTACCACGTCACTATATGTCACTTTCACATATGCACATTACTTCTTTTATTTTTTATTTTTTTATTTTTTTATAATTCACAATTAGCTATGTAAGAGAGTTGTTGAAAAAGATGTGGGAAAGGATGTTATTCTAGAATTATTGATATAAGGTTTCTTTCTACAACCTAGGAAAAAAAATTGTTTGTTATACAAAATTTAGACTCTTTTCATTTGGCTTCAAACAGAAAAAATATAATGCATTATTTGGATATATATATATATATATATATTTTGATTGGATTCAAGTTACACCTGAGAAAACTCTAAATAATGTTACATCATTCAATAATTTATTATTGAATTCATATTTTAAAAATTTTATCCTTATATTACATATTCTATATATTTTTGATATGTATACCAATTTTTATAACAATCAGATCTTCTTTACCGACAGCCAACAAGTTTGGAGGAAAATTATCCTTATTGAAGCAAAAAGACATCCTGGAGTCTAAAGCAGCCCTAGCAGCAAGGTGTAGGTGGTAAATGGGGTTGTACGCTTTTACTCTAAATGCGTTGTACGAAGTGTGGAGCTTATCTTTTTTTTTTTTTTTGATAAGTGTGGAGCTTATCTTGGCCACACAAAAAAGCCACATTGATGGCAGTACGTAACTAAGGCTGCGTTTGAATCGGTGGTAATGCATTTCCGGAAATCAATTTCCACATTTTCCGCGCGTTTGGCAGTTCCGGAAAATTCCATTTTCCGGAAATTCACTTCCTATTTTCCCTTAAACAACGGAAATTCATTTCCGTTCCTATTTCACTTCAAATATCATTTTCCGGAAAACCCAGAAGCAGAGAGCACGAAGAGGGAGAGGGAGAAAGAAACAGAGAGCACGAAGAGGGAGAGGGAGAAAGAAACAGAGAGCCCAGCGCCGGAGTCGATCCAAGCCCAGCGCCCAGCGCCCATCGCCGGCGGACTTGAACCCACGAATCGCCGATCCAAGCCGAGAGACCATCGTCGGCGACCACGAACCGTCGAACCCAGTCCCCATCGCACCGCGCCGATCTAGTCACGAGCAGTCCAGTTCCGGAAAATCGATCGCACCGCGCCGTCGATCGTCGATCGCATCGCACCGCACCGCGCCCATTGCCGGAGTCGCGCCGCGCCGCGCCGTCGATCTTTGTCTTCCTCGATCTCTCCGGTTTTTTTTTTTTTTTTTTTTTTTTTTTTTTTTGTTTTCTTTTTTATTTTTTCTGTTTTAATTTTGTTTGTTGTTTTTGTTTTTTTTTTTTTTTGAGGAACTGATTGTTGTTGTTGTGGTTGTTGTGTTGTGGTTGTTGCGTCATTATTGCCGGAATTTGGTGGTGTTGTTGTTGTTGTTGTGGTGTGGTTGCCGGAATTTTTGTTGCCGGAATTTTTTGTTGGTGTTGTTGTTGTGTTGTGTTTTTATTGCTGGAATTTGTTGTTGAATTAGTTGTAATATTGAAATTTTTTGTAATAAAATTTGTTTGGATGCTGAGAAAATGTAAAAAATTTTCCGGAAAATAGCATTTTCAGAATACATCCAAACACATAAAAATATTTTCCACAACAATTTTCATAATTCACCCAAACACTTAAACATATTTTCCTTTTTCGAAAAATAACATTTCCGAAAAATACATATTTTCCGGAAAATGTTTTACACGAAACAAACACAACCTAAGACTAATTTTTAAAGAGCCAAAATTTTAACTTTGAGTAAATAAAAAAAGAGTCATATGTTTCTCAAAAAAAAAAAAAGAGTCATATCAGCAAAAAGTTACAACTAAAGAAGTCACTTTTTTTTTCAAGCTAAGATTAGTATATATATTTTTAAATAAGAAAAAAATTTAGTGGTGATCCCATTGTGTCATGATTTGTCTTTCTTTGTGAACCATACAAAGTGACTGGATAGGGACAAATGAAATAAATGAAAATAGTTGTTGATTGGTACTAATCGTTGTGAGCCACACAAATGTCAAAAATTAATGCATTCAATGTTAGTAGAATTCAAGGAATATGAATTCCAATAATTCATCATCAGAATTATGTGGCATGTTGATGACTGATACGCATTAGTCTTTGTCTTACGTCGGGTCCTCCGATGTCTCTTTCTATGACAAAAATAATCGTGGTCTTAAAATGAACTGGGACTCTTTTCGTTTGTCTCCAAATGGAAAGAGTAATCCTTTTTTTTTTTTTGGATAATTAGAAAGAATATAATCTAATACATTATTCAGATTTAGTTTTGATCAATTTTGTTTCTCAAAAAAAGAGAAAGTTTTGATCAAATTTTAATGCTTTTATATTATGTCACTTTTTTTAAAACTTAATTATTTAATAAAAATGATAATTTAATTTCAAATGATATATATTTAAATTTATTATTTACTATGAGAAAGATTATATTTAACCCTTTCAAAAAAAAAAAAAAAGATTATATTTAACTTTTTTTCCTTCCAATATAGGTAGTGCGGGAAGATATAAATTCATATTCTTCTAATTGAGAGAATTGAATAACGCAATTAAAGGATAAATTTTTATTTTTTATTATTATTATTTTTTAATGTATAGACACGTTTTATAACAAAAAAAAGGAAGTAGTTGATTTTTCTTTTAAAAGAAAGCTTTGTGTTTGTCATCGCTAGAGAAGATGTAAATGGAAATGACATGAAAAGAATTCTTCCTATAATTGAGGGAGGACAACGATGGAATATATGAAGTGAAGTCTTGGACTTTCAGGGTCTATTCATAGACACATTTCTATACTTTTATTTTATTAAAAAAAAATAGTTTGATGATTATAATAACAGGAAAATGAGGATAAGAATCGTGATTCTCTTATTAAAGAAGAGGTTATACTTGCGTAAGTACCATTAAGAGACTTCCATTTTTTCTCAAGAAAAATTAGGAGTATAACTTTTGAACCATAATTTATGCTACAACTTTTAGCCGGCCATTTTTTTTTTCCTGAGAGTTTCAATTTATGATGTTCGTTTAAGATGAAATCTCTTTATCATTAGATTAAGACACCAATCAGTTTTTGGTGTAAGCGGGAATTAAACTCTAAATCTCTTATATAACTATCAGAGACTTTACTAGTTAAGCTAATTGTAACCAACGTTTGCCAATTGTTAATATTGGAGAAAAATTGATGAATTCTTATGTAAATAGTGGGTTTTAGTTAGTTCAACAGATAAAGTCTTGACTTTGGGTAAATAAAAAAAGAGTCATATCAGCACAAAGTTACAACTAAAGAAGTCATTTTTTTTTTCAAAGCTAAGATTAGTATATATATTTTTAAATAAGAAAAAAAATTTAGTGGTGATCCCATTGTGTCATGATTTTTGTCTGTCTTTGTGAACCATACAAGTGACTGGATAGGGACAAATGAAATAAATGAAAATAGTTGTTGATTGGTACTAATCGTTGTGAGCCACACAAATGTCAAAAATTAATGCATTCAATGTTAGTAGAATTCAAGGAATATGAACTCCAATAATTCATCATCAGAATTATGTGGAATGTTGATGACTGATATGCATTGGTCTTTTTCTTACGTCGGGTCCTCCGATGTCTCTTTCTATGACAAAAATAATCGTTGTCTTAAAATGAACTGGGACTCTTTTCGTTTGTCTCCAAATGGAAAGAGTAATCCTTTTTTTTTTTTTTTTGGATAATTAGAAAGAATATAATCTAATACATTATTCAGATTTAGTTTTGATCAATTTTGTTTCTCAAAAAAAAGAGAAAGTTTTGATCAATTTTTAATGCTTTTATATGATGTCACTTTTTTTAAAACTTAATTATTTAATAAAAATGATAATTTAATTTCAAATGATATATATTTAAATTTATTATTTACTAGGAGAAAGATTATATTTAACTTTTATTCCTTCCAATATGGGTAGTGCGGGAAGATACAAATTCATATTCTTCTAATTGAGAGAATTGAATAACGCAATTGAAGGATAATTTTTTTTTTTTATTATGTATAGACACGTTTTATAACAAAAAAAAGAAGTAGTTGATTTTTCTTTTAAAAGAAAGCTTTGTGTTTGTCATCGCTAGAGAAGATGTAAATGGAAATGACATGAAAAGAATTCTTCCTATAATTGAGGGAGGACAACGATGGAATATATGAAGTGAAGTCTTGGACTCTCAGGGTCTATTCATAGACACATTTCTATACTTTTATTTTATTAAAAAAAATAGTTTGATGGTTATAATAACAGGAAAATGAGGATAAAAATCGTGATTCTCTTATTAAAGAAGAGGTTATACTGGCATAAGTACTATTAAGAGACTTCCATTTTTTCTCAAGAAAAATTAGGAGTATGACTTTTGAACCATAATTCATGCTACAACTTTCAGTTGGCCATTTTTTTTTTTTAGAGTTTCAATTTATGACGTTCGCTTATGATGAAATCTCTTTATCATCAGATTAAAACACCAATTAGTTTTTGGTGTAAGCGGAGATTAAACTCTAAATTTCTTATATAACCATCAAAGATTTTACTAGTTAAGCTAATTGTAATTCACGTCTGCCAATTGTTAATATTGGGGAAAAATTAATGAATTCTTATGTAAGTAGTGGGTTTTAGTTAGTTCAATTGGTAAAGTCTTGATAGTTGAATAAGAGATCTAGAATTCAATTAATAGTTGAATAAGTAATTTTTTATCACGGTCATTCATCATAGATCATTTAATCAAATAACAACAACAAGAAGTTGTGACAAATAATTTGGTCATAAAAGAAAAAAAAAATATTCTCTCGCACCAACAACTTTCATATATGTCTAGTTATCAAACTATGACTTGTAAACCGAGCCCATTAAATTTGTCGTTTCATATTTGAATTGTTGAACTTGTGAAACAAATGTTGAGCTCTCAGGATCGCCTTTAAGGCATTAACAACACTATCCCTTTTGAGCCAACACCTAATTTAGGGCGTCGGTTTTTGATTTTGAAGATGAAGTAAACATTTTTAGATTCACACTTTTAAATTTGGATTTTAATATATGTTTTTTTTTTTTAAATAAAAAAATTTAGGGGTGATCCAAAAGTCTCATTGTGAGACACACAACACAAGTGAATGCATTGGGATTACTAATGAAAATAGAATTAGCTAGGGACACAAATTTTGGCACAACTTTGTGTTACAACTCGCCACGGTGAGTTATGATTGGTAAGAGTGTGTCTCCACATGGTCCACTAACATACTCTTACCAATCACAATTCACTATGTGACAAGTTGTAGCAAAAAATTGTGTCAAAAGTTGTGTCCCCAACATAATTCATGAAGATAATAGTCGTACGTGAATTCTGGTAACACTCTTTGTGAGCCACACAATTGTTAAAATGCATTAAATGTTAGTAGAATTCAAAAATTATGAACTTTTGTATCAAAAAGTGTCAGACATGCCAAAATTTATAACAAAATTCACACTCGAATAAGATAGGAAGTTGTTAACGTTAGATAATAAATTAGCGTTATTAGTGAGTCTATATAATAATCAATAATAACAAGTCATTCAGTAAGTGTGAAATTTGTTGTCAAAATTAATCATTGTGCATGTAGCATTACTTTGTCTTAGTTATTTTAGGATCACAATCTTTACCACGTCACTATATGTCACTATCACATAAGCACACTACTTCTTTTATTTTTTATTTTTTTATTTTTTTATAATTCACAATTAGCTATGTAAGAGAGTTGTTGAAAAAGATGTGGGAAAGGATGTTATTCTAGAATTATTGATATAAGGTTTCTTTCTACAACCTAGGAAAAAAAATTGTTTGTTATACAAAATTTGGACCCTTTTCATTTGGCTTCAAATAGAAAAAATATAATGCATTATTTGGATATATATATATATATATATATTTTTTTGAGTTGGATTCAAGTTACACCTGAGAAAACTCTAAATAATATTACACCATCCAATAATTTATTATTTTTTTTGAAAAGCAATAATTTATTATATTACACCATCCAATAATTCAATAATTTATTATTGAATTCATATTTTAAAAATTTTATCGTTATATTACATATTCTATATATTTTTGATATGTATACCAGTTTTTATAACAATCAGATCTTCTTTACCAACAGCCAACAAGTTTGGAAGAAAATTATCCTTATTGAAGCAAAAAGACATCCTGGAGTCTAAAGCAGCCCTAGCTGCAAGGTGTAGGTGGTAAATGGGGTTGTACGCTTTTACTCTAAATGCGTTGTACGAAGTGTGGAGCTTATCTTTTTTTTTTCTTTTTTTGGATAAGTGTGGAGCTTATCTTGGCCACACAAAAAAGCCACATTGATGGCAGTACGTAACTGACTAATTTTTAAAGAGCCAAAATTTTAACTTTGAGTAAATAAAAAAAGAGTCATATCAGCACAAAGTTACAACTAAAGAAGTCACTTTTTTTTTTCAAGCTAAGATTTGTATATATATTTTTAAATAAGAAAAAAATTTAGTGGTGATCCCATTGTGTCATGATTTGTCTTTCTTTGTGAACCATACAAAATGACTTGATAGGGACAAATGAAATAAATGAAAATAGTTGTTGATTGGTACTAATCGTTGTGAGCCACACAAATGTCAAAAATTAATGCATTCAATGTTAGTAGAATTCAAGGAATATGAATTCCAATAATTCATCATCAGAATTATGTGGCATGTTGATGACTGATATGCATTAGTCTTTGTCTTACGTCGAGTCCTCCGATGTCTCTTTCTATGACAAAAATAATCGTTGTCTTAAAATGAACTGGGACTCTTTTCGTTTGTCTCCAAATGGAAAGAGTAATCTTTTTTTTTTTGGATAATTAGAAAGAATATAATCTAATACATTATTCAGATTTAGTTTTGATCAATTTTGTTTCTCAAAAAAAGAGAAAGTTTTGATCAATTTTTAATGCTTTTATATGATGTCACTTTTTTTAAAACTTAATTATTTAATAAAAATGATAATTTAATTTCAAATGATATATATTTAAATTTATTATTTACTAGGAGAAATATTATATTTAACTTTTATTCCTTCCAATATGGGTAGTGCGGGAAGATACAAATTCATATTCTTCTAATTGAGAGAATTGAATAACGCAATTGAAGGATAATTTTTTTTATTTTTTATTTTTTATTTATTATGAATAGACACGTTTTATAACAAAAAAAAAAGAAGTAGTTGATTTTTCTTTTAAAAGAAAGCTTTGTGTTTGTCATCGCTAGAGAAGATGTAAATGGAAATGACATGGAAAGAATTCTTCCTATAATTGAGGGAGGACAACGATGGAATATATGAAGTGAAGTCTTGGACTCTCAGGGTCTATTCATAGACACATTTCTATACTTTCATTTTATTAAAAAAAAAAATAGTTTGATGGTTATAATAACAGGAAAATGAGGATAAGAATCGTGAATCTCTTATTAAAGAAGAGGTTATACTTGCATAAGTACCATTAAGAGACTTCCATTTTTTCTCAAGAAAAATTAGGAGTATAACTTTTGAACCATAATTCATGCTACAACTTTCAATCGGCCATTTTTTTTTTTAGAGTTTCAATTTATGACGTTCGCTTATGATGGAATCTCTTTATCATCAGATTAAGACACCAATTAGTTTTTGGTGTAAGCAATGATTGAACTCTAAATGTCTTATATAACTATTAGAGATTTTACTAGTTAAGCTAATTGTAACCCACGTCTGCCAATTGTTAATATTGGAGAAAAATTGATGAATTCTTATGTAAGTAGTAGGTTTTAGTTAGTTCAACTAGTAAAGTCTTGATAGTTGAATAAGAGATTTAGGATTCAATTAATAGTTGAATAAGTAATTTTTTATCACTGTTATTCATCATAGATCATTTAATCAAATAACAACAACAACAAGTTGTGACAAATAATTTGGTCATAAAAAAAAAAAAAAAAAAAAATCTTCTCTCGCACCAACTACTTTCATATATGTCTAGTTATCAAACTATGACTTGTAAACCGAGCCAATTAAATTTGTCGTTTCATATTTGAATTTTTGAACTCGTGAAACAAATGTTGAGCTCTCAGGATCGCCTTTAAGGCATTAACAACACTGTCCTTTTTGAGCCAACACCCAATTTAGGGCGTCGGTTTTTGATTTTGAAGATTAAGTAAACATTTTTAGATTCACACTTTTAAATTTGGATTTTAATATATGTTTTTTTTTTAAATAAAAAAATTTAGGGGTGATCCAAAAGTCTCATTGTGAGCCACACAACACAAGTGAATGCATTGGGATTACTAATGAAAATAGAATTAGCTAGGGACACAAATTTTGGCATAACTTTGTGTTACAACTCGCCACGGTGAGTTGTGATTGGTAAGAGTGTGTCTCCACATGGTCCACTAACATACTCTTACCAATTACAATTTGCTATGTGGCAAGTTGTAGCAAAAAATTGTGTCAAAAGTTGTGTCCTTAACATAATTCATGAAGATAGTAGTCGTACGTGAATTCTGCTAACACTCTTTGTGAGTCACACAATTATTAAAATGCATTAAATGTTAGCAGAATTCAAAAATTATGAACTTTTGTATAAATAAGTGTCGAGACATACCAAAATTTATAACAAAATTCACACTCGAATAAGATAGGAAGTTGTTAACGTTAGATAATAAATTAGTGTTATTAGTGGGTCTATATAATAATCAATAATAACAAGTCATTCAGTAGATGTGAAATTTGTTGTCAAAATTAATCATTGTGCCTGTAGCATTACTTTGTCTGAGTTATTTTAGGATCACAATCTTTACCACATCACTATATGTCACTTTCACATAAACACACTACTTTTTTTTTTTTTTTTTTTAATTCACAATTAGCTATGTAAGAGAGTTGTTGAAAAAGATGTGGGAAAGGATGTTATTCTAGAATTATTGATATAAGGTTTCTTTCTACAACCCAGGAAAAAAAAATTGTTTGTCATACAAAATTTGGACTCTTTTCATTTGGCTTCAAATAGAAAAAATATAATGCATTATTTGGATATATATATATATATATATATATATATATATATATATATATATATATTTTGGGTTGGATTCAAGTTACATCTAATGTAACTCTAAGCAATGTTACACCATCCAATAACTTATTATTGAATTCATATTTTGAAAATTTTACCTTTAGATTACATGTTCTAAATGTTTTTGATATGCATGCCAATTTTTATAACAATCAGATGTTATTTACTATTCGATTTATAAATTTATATTTTATGTAATATTTTAAATTACAAAAACTTGAATTTAAAAAATTGATTAATGATATGGCTATTGATCTTTGTCACCTTGAAATTTTGCAAATATGGAGAATATACAAAGATAATGTAATCCAATGGTTAATTTGTCAAAATTCGCATCCAATTAAAAAAATATTGAGTAGTGTAATATTATATAGAGTTGCACATGGTGTAACTTGAACTCAACCCATTTTTTATATATACAAATTTAAGGCTTTTATATGATGTCATGTTATTTAAAATTTAATTATCTAATATAAATAATAAATTATTTTAAATGATAGATTTAAATTTATTATAACTAAAAAATCATTAATTATTAGAAAGATTATATTTAATTTTTTTCTTATAATATAAGTAGTGGTGAGAAGATTTAAATTCATATTATGCCAATGGAGAGAAGAATTGAATAATGCAATTGAATCATAAGATTTTTGACAAAATATTAACCACATTCATTAAAAAGTGAGAGGATTAAAGGAGGAGATCTTATAAAATTTTTATTTTTATTTTAAAAAAGAGTGGTTCATTTTAAGAAGAATTTGTATTAGTCATTCCTATAGAAGATGGAATGGAAGTCTCAAGAGAATGAAAATAACATGTAAAGGTTTTTTTTTTTCTAAAAATCAGAGAGGACAACGATGGAATATCGTGAAGTCCACTCTTGGGGTCTATTTATAGACACCATTGTACGCTTCTAATATATATATATATATATATATATCTTTTTTTTTTATTTAATAATTTGATATTAAGGATGATGGAATTCAAACCTTCATTTTTTTTTTATTAGATTACACTACTATATGTAAGTACTATTCTTAGGAACCTCTATTTTATCTTGAAAAAGTTCAGAAAAAAAATTTCGTTGTCATAAATTTTGCTGTAAGTTTGAGTTAATTAATGTCACTATTAATGTCACTAGAGGTGTCAAAATGTGGTTGGTAACCGATTCAAAAATATCTATCTTCTCCTGTACCAATCAATTGCAAATATATACTTTCTCCCCCCAAAAAAAAAAAATTGCAAAATATATGTATAGGTGTCAAAATATGATTGGTAACCGAAAATATGCGGTTTCAAATTTGAATTGTTGAACTCGTGAACTACATGCTCAGTCATATCATAAATGCTGAGTTCTCAGCAACGCCTTTAAGTACTAAGTTCTCAAAGCAGTCCTCTCTATCCCTTCCTTTGAACACACAACTGGGCCTTGGCCATGGCTTCGCTTCTTCAACCAAATGCTAGAAATCATGAGCTTAACCAAAACTCCAAAACTCTGAGTTCCACAGCTTTAGAAGTGGAAATCATAAATAATCCAATGCAAAACAACAGAAGTGGAAACGTTGTTGTTAGAAGTATGGGGGATGAGGATGAGGATGGTGTTTTCTTGACATGGGAGGATTTGTGGGTGACTGTTAATGGAAAGAAAGGTAGCAAATCAATACTGGAGGGTGTGACTGGTTATGCACGACCAGGGGAGCTCTTGGCCATAATGGGTCCTTCTGGTTGTGGCAAGTCTACCCTCCTTGATGGATTAGCAGGTATATCATTTTTTTTTTTGTTTGCCTAAAATACTATTTACACCTTTTAAATTTAACATTACTTCTAAATTTGGTTTTTTAACTAAGAAAATTTACAAATTTACACGATCTCTTGCATTGAAACAATATTTATGCACTCATTTCGTTAATATCTATTAGAATTTTCCTGTACAACTATATAAAAAATGTAGTTGTTTGGACAAAAAAAAAAATAGAATGTGGTTTTCAGATGGGTTAATGACGAAAACGTGATGAACTATAAAGGAAAGGAGCATGTTGACATCGTTGTAATAGTTGAGGGCATAAATTGGAAGTTTTGAAAACTTGTAAACCAATTAAAAGCAACATGAACTTAAGAGGTGTAAAATGCTATTTAAACTTTTGTGTCTTATATATATTTTTTAATGCTTCATAATAACCAAGATTATTATTAAAGCAAAACAAAAGTAGCATCCTTCCTGCAAGCATCCAAAACTATAGAGGAAGAAGATGCGAATTACACTAAAAAGAAGACCTATTTGTGTTGTAAGTTTTAACCAGACTAGTTTTATTTTTTCCTGAATTTTTTTTTTTTTGGAGACCAAAACATAGTTGAAGGCCCCCGCAAGTTCCTCTTGCTAGCAATTTGAGATGCATGTCTCCTAATTTTTTAAGGAAGAAGTCAAAATATATATATTGAACATTATGTATGTGCACACTACTGTTTATCAACGGAGGAGGTGGTTTAGTGCTTGTATTTCATTACTTTGCAAATTTGAGGCTGTGGGTTCGACTGGTAGCAAACTTTACCATTATTTGAGTGGTCCTACACAATGTTAAATTTAGATTTAAGTGAGTCGGAGCAGTGACTACACTTGCCAATCCCTTCTCTCTTCAATTATAATTTTCTTTTTAAATAAAACCTATTTTTTAGGGAGAAAAAACCCTACTTAAGCAATTATATGTTACTACTTTTGTATATACTATATTACAGCTTTAGCTCCATCACGCATTTGAGAACCAACAAGAAAAATGTCAATGTCAAAAAAGAAATTGAATGCCCACCACACAATATTATTTTGCAACAGAAATTGTGTGTTTTATTTTATTTTATTTTATTTTTATAATAATTAAAAAAAAACTCAACTCAAAAAAATAAGAAAATATGATTTGACAATTCAAAAGAGCATTGTTATACCGGCTGAGTTATACTCTAGTTGAAATTTTGTTTTAAAAACACGATTTTATTTATTAATATGAAATGGTGAAATAGTATTTTGAAAACACAATTTTACAATTATAAGTTATAAATAAAAACATGATTTACGTTATTTGTTTCATACATATGGTGTGTAGCTAGTATCACTTATTGACAAATGTCTAACTAGCGTTTTATGGCAGGGAGATTAGGTTCAAACACAAGGCAATTGGGGGAAATTCTAATCAATGGCCATCAACAGAAACTGGCTTTTGGAACATCGGTAAGAGAGAAAAAAAAAAAAAAAAAAGCTTCTCCTTATAAAATCTAAGAGAGTATTTTCTTTAAAGCAATTAGGGTTTGACTTGGGTCCACTAGTGAATTGGACGAACAAGATTTGGAAACACGCGTCTAAAATTGTTTACATGTCTACACCATGTCCTGTCTAGTGCACTGAGCAATGGAAGTTTTTCCAAAAAATTAGTTTAATTATTCTTAGCCAGTTAAACATACTAATTAGTTTAATTTTTACCTTAAACTAAATATAGGCATATGTAACACAAGATGATACTTTGATGACAACTTTAACGGTGAGAGAAGCTGTGTATTACTCGGCTCAGCTCCAACTCCCAGACTCCATGTCAATGTCAGAGAAGAAGGAGAGAGCAGAGATGACAATAAAAGAAATGGGGTTACAAGATTCTAGGAACACAAGAATTGGTGGGTGGGGAGCCAAAGGTATCAGTGGTGGGCAAAAGAGAAGAGTGAGCATTTGCATAGAGATCCTGACACGCCCAAAGCTTCTCTTCCTTGATGAACCAACAAGTGGACTTGACAGTGCAGCATCATATTATGTGATGAGCAGAATTGCAAAGTTAGATCAACGGGATGGAATTAGAAGGACTGTAGTTGCATCCATTCATCAGCCCAGCAGTGAGGTCTTCCAACTCTTTCACAGTCTTTGCCTTTTGTCGTCAGGGAGAACAGTGTACTTTGGTCCTGCTTCAGAAGCAACTGAGGTAAGTTCTCTAATGTTTTTGAAGTGTGTGTGTATATATATATATATATATATATTCACTTGTTGTTGCAATTAATATATAACTAAAGTTTCACACTTTCAATTTCATGTAGTTTTTTGCTTTAAATGGCTTTCCTTGCCCGACTCTCCAAAATCCATCTGATCACTTCCTTAAAACCATAAACAAGGATTTTGAAAAGGTAAGTGACCCTTGGCTCTTATGTTCAGTAGTTTGTTGATATTAAATTTTGTTTGTGTCCTTAACCTTTAACCTTTATCTCAAAATTGACCTTATATTTTAAATACTTCATTTTGGTCATTACATTTTCAAAATTGTTTTAAAAAATTCCTTATAATTGGATGGAAATATTGACATGACAAACTAAATTCATGCTATGTCATAGATTGCAACACAATAATAAATATGAAGTAAAGGTCAAAGGTTGAATACCAAATATGTAATTTAACCTATTATCAATGGCAGTTTAGTAGGTGACTTGGGAAATGTCTTTTTATAGATACATATCCTCTCCATTTTGTTTGGAATAGAGTGAGTTTATTTGGGTTAAAATAATTAATATCCAGTATATAGAAGATCATGGTACTTGATAAATACTACACAACACATTAGTAATAACTAATTTGAACCATGAAATAAATTAATTTTAAATAGATGTGATTTTCCTTTTAACTTAGTCTTATGCAATTACTCATCTTAGAAACACCACCTTATAAATCTAATATATATATATATATATATATATATATATTTTATATAAATCTTTTGTAGGATCTTGAGAAAGGTTTAGATGGAGGAATACCCACAGAGGAAGCAATCGAGTCTCTTAAAAAGTCATATAAATCATCTGAGACTTACAAACAAGTTCAAAGACAAGTAGCAGAAATATGTAAACAGGTAATTAATTAAGCAAGAAATTAATCTTACAGTTTAATTTACATAGCATATATAAATAATCTTTCCTAAATCAATTACAGAAAAACAAAAAACGAAATTAATGAGTGAAAAATTTATGTTGGTTTCAGGATTGTGGAACATTAGAGATGAAGAGAAGCCATGCTGGCTTCGTTAGTCAGTGTCTTGTTCTTACAAAAAGGTCTTTCGTGAATATGTTCCGTGATCTAGGCTATTACTGGTTGCGGCTAGCTATTTATGTTGCATTAGCTATAGGCCTAGCCACTGTGTTTTATGATGTTGGCGATAGTTATGGATCAATTCAGGTAATTCTTAAGAGAGATATATTAAATATTAATTCCTTATACGTATGATTTATAATGCAAATTAGGATTAATTCAAATGCTAAATTAACATAGTAATATATATATTTTTTTTCAGGCTAGAGGTTCACTGATCATGTTTGTATCTTCATTCTTAACTTTCATGGCCATCGGTGGATTCCCTTCTTTTGTGGAGGACATGAAGGTTTGTTTTATTTCTCATTTAAGTATTAATCAATTTTATGCACATAGATCTACTTCCTTCTTTAAATCAACAAAAAATTATAGTGACGAGCAGAGCCTGCCTGTTACTAATAAATCAAGTTTGATTGTTCGATTTTATAGATTGGAATGACATTAGAACTAATTCAATAATTTAGATCTAGAGGAAATTGCAATTAATCTAAAATTTGAAGCTTTGTTAATGTCATACTCAATTATTTCATGTGTTTTTTTCCCCTCCCATTTATCCAGATATTTGAACGAGAAAGGTTAAATGGACATTATGGCACTGGTGCATTCGTTATAGGCAACACATTCTCGGCTCTTCCGTTCTTGCTAGTGATTTCACTGATTCCAGGGGCAATCGCTTATTACCCTCCAGGACTTCAGAGAGATGCTGAACACTTTCTATATTTTGCTGCTGTGTTATTTGCTTGCATGATGTTAGTTGAGAGCCTAATGATGGCTGTTGCAAGCATGGTGCCTAATTTCTTGATGGGTATAATAACTGGTGCTGGAATTCAAGGGCTCATGGTATTAGGTGGTGGATTTTTTCGATATCCGAATGATCTTCCCAAACCATTTTGGAGATATCCATTGTACTACATTGCTTTCCACAAGTATGCATACCAAGGATTGTTCAAGAACGAGTTTGAAGGGCTAACATTTCCCAGAGATAATGCCGGAGGGCCAATCAATCTAAGAGGTGAAGAAATTTTGAGAGATACATGGCAAGTGGAAATGAGCTACTCTAAGTGGGTTGATCTTGCTATCTTGCTAGGAATGGTGGCTTTTTATCGAATTTTGTTCTTGGTTATCATCAAGGCCACTGAAAACGTAAAGCCTGTTATTGCAAGTTTCATGTCAACACGTTCCAAGCAAACAGCACATGTCATGGTGAATCCTTTTACTACACCTACGCATGGTGAGACTATACAGCAGAGCTAGATGTTATTGGTAATATTAGAAAATATTGTTATACAACTAACGAATAAGTCTGTTTTCTTTGATTGTTGATTTAAGGAAATGGACTATCTTCTACTAATGTTCGTTTTTTGTTTTGTTTTTAAATTTCTTTGCAAGCACTTGTATATTATGAACTGAATTATCGGGGTCCAAGACTCCAAGTATGTTGGTGTATTAATTATTATTACTGGAAAAAAAATGATGGTGCATTGATATTTGATTGTGAGAAATTCTAGGATTTCCTTTATTTTACTTCTTTTTTTTTTTAATTATATAATTTGGTAGATACGGTGGGAATGAGGATTTTGAACTTTGTCAGGGACAAAAAAGTTTTCCTTCCGACAAATGAGATTTATATTGGGTTGGGGTCTAAACCGAAACTTGACGATGGGCTTGATGCACGACCCAAAGGCTATCGGTGAAGATCCAAAGAATTCACTGTATTTTATGCCTTAGGCATAGATTGAGACTGACAAGAATGACCCATAAACAATCCCTACAACAGACACGTCAAAACGACGAAAAAACATACTGTAAGAAATAGCCTAGCAGTAAAATGTTTCTACAAAAAATAGTCCAGTGGTAAAAAGGTTTCTGCGAAAAATAGCCCAGCGATAAAAGGTTCCAGCAGTAAAGTAAGATAAAATAGGATAAACTTCCAACCCTTAACTATTTCACAGATTAAGGGAAATATTTACATTTTCAGACTCATCATCCGTTAGTTCTGGAGAAGAGTTTTCTAATATAATAATATGAGGGAAAAACTCTATAGTGAAAGTTACATCATAACCATCAATAGAAAACGAAGAAGTAAATATCATGGGTTTCATAATAACAAATAATGAAGAAAAACTCAGTGTGAGATGATAGGAGAGAGAGATTCCAGCTAGCGTAGCAATATCATTATGGTGCCATGGCATGCTCATGGGTGTAGTATATGTAGCGAGTAGAGGGTCATTTGTGAGTAGTATGAGTAATGAGTGGGAGTGTATAGTAAGGTTGCTGGGAATTTCTGCTGGGGGTAGCTGAATGTCTTTAAATGGGAGTATGAGGGGTGTTTTTGAGCTAGGAGCTAGGGAACTTAGTTTCTAAACTTGAAAACTAAGAACGCAGTGACTTTTTAAGAGCTTAGAGGAGGCTTAAACAGAGAGGTTGAAGAAGAGTTCTTTTTGGTGTGTATCTTAGTGTGTTCCTCCTCCCCTTCAAGCATTAATGGAGAGTTCCATTTATAGTTGGGTTAATTAGCAAATAATCTCTGCTAAATCTTCCTCAATATTCATAAAATCCTTAGAGAATCGTTCTTAGGATTTTAACTAAAAGTGGTAAACTCAACTTTTAGAAGGTTCTTGCTGTTTTGGGTAATAACAGCTAGGATTTTAACCTAGCATTGAATGCTGATTGGTCTTGGCTGATGGGATTAAAGCATGCTTTAGGCTAATGATCTTAGTTATGCTGCTGCTAGAATCAGAACTCCCTAAGGCATATTGTATCACCCCAAGCCAGGTGTCAATTTTTATGCCCCTACTGGGAACTCTGCTAGGATCCCTTTGGTGCCCTTCAAACCACATTTTCCTAAGTTTCCTCATTTGGGTTCATGTGCTTGGTCCATGAACTCGAGAATACACATTTTTAGTATGAAAATGAATTGATTTCAAGTTGTTTCAGGATCTTTAATGGCCTGGTCATGGCTGCTCTTGGTTCTTGACCGGATGGGTTGGAGAAGAAAGAAAGGATAGCTGGCTGAAGCTTCCCAGCTTTCTGTCACATCAGTTTCAACTATATGTCACATGAGAAATGATGGAATCTTAGCTTGTGAAGGAATGGTTTAACCCCTGATGGACACGTGTCCTCTTCTGATCTAATTGGATAAGTTGGGACTTGATGGGAATGGGCTCCAGTTGTTTAGTTGTATTGAAATTTGGCCAGTTTGCTCACATGACTTCCAGCTGTTGGGATTTGTGTGTGGGCTGGGTTAGCTCAGTTAGGCTTTGTAGTTGAGCTCTTTTGGGCTTTGTTATCCCTACAAGATGAAGAGTTTTGCCATGAGTGATATACATGGGCTTT
Organism: Quercus variabilis; assembly: GCA_030445155.1. NCBI lineage: Eukaryota > Viridiplantae > Streptophyta > Magnoliopsida > Fagales > Fagaceae > Quercus > Quercus variabilis. The sequence continues at coordinate 22,344,138 of CP129455.1, read as the reverse complement.
TATAAATTTTGTGAGAGAGGTATTTCTTGAGGGATGAGTAATTATATTTCCTATGGGTGAGGGATTTAGTATGTGTAAAACAAGTGTCAAAATAATATTTGATTTTGTAAATATGTGCCGAAATAGCATTTGGGCTTTGTGAAATAGTTGCTAAAATAATATTTGAGCTTTGTAAAATAGTGCAAAATATTAATGTTTGGGCTTTGTAAAATAAGTGCCAAACTAGTATTTGGGCTTTGTAAAATAAGTGTCAAACTAGTATTTGGGTTTTGTAGGATTTTGTAAAAATATTGCTGTGTAGCAATGGACTTAGTAGAAGCGCCGTATCGTAACAAGTTTTAGAGGTGCTGTATCGTAACGGAATTTAGAAACGCCACTTCGTAACGGACTTTAGAGATGTTGCATCGTAGTGGGCTTTAGAGATGCCGTATCGTAACAGGCTTTGTACGAGGGTTTTGTTAGGCTTTTGGGCTTTGCCCACAAGTTAAATGATTTTGGGCTTTCTGTGAAGATAGTGTAATTTTGTGGCCCAATTTTGGTAGTAATGTGATAAGTATTATCTGTGGAAAATCTAAGTTGGATAATATATGGGATATAATAGGTAATATTTGTGAGAGGACCCAAGGTAATTTTTGGGGCTTATATAGGAAATATTTGTGGGAGGCCAATAACATGGAGAATATTTAAGTAATATGTGGGAAATATTTATGTGGGCTCAAAATAATTTATGGGCTTGTGTGGGTATTTTTGTGAGTGGGCTAATGAAATTAAGGCCCGAAAATTTGTACCTCAACATTTAACCCCCTGAGTCACGTGTGAGCAGTTTTTGCTTGGTCACATATGCAAGTTTGAAATTTTGGTGGTAGTTATGAATAATGGGCTTCTGCAACTTCCTTATGTCCAGCACTTTCCCTCACGTTCAGCACTTGGTGGGTCTTCAGCTACTCCCAGGTTTCTTGCATTAAATGCTGGTTTCTTCCCCATGTCTTGTCATTTGCACCTTTCACGTTTACCAGTAAAAGGCTAGTCTTGGCTATTTCTTCTTTTATTTTTTTACTTGGACCAAAAAATAGAGAGATTAAGGCAGAGAGAGCACCTTTTCTTCTTCTTCTTCTTATTTTCGGCCAAGAGTGAGAGAGTAATATCCACTTTAACCAAGGTAAAGAGGGAGTAACTAAGATTCTTAGCAAAATAGTGAGGGAGTAATTAATGTAGAGAGGGAGTAACTAAGATTCTTAGCAAAATAGTGAAAGAAACAGAGCTTCTTCTTCCTTCTTTTCCTTGTTTTCAACTAAGAGTGAGAGAGGCAGAAAGGTGCGGCCAGGGCTTAGAAGGGAACTGATACTTCTTTCTTCCCTTATTGATTTCGGCCAAGTGAGAGAAAGACCCACAACTTCTCTTGCTGCTCGTGGTGGCTGTGAGTATTTTTTTGCTCTCCCTTTTTTGTCCTTAAGAAAACAACATCCCTGGTTTTGTGATATATGGTTGAAGGAGAAGAAGCACTAGGTTCTGGTGATGCCAGTACTACTAGAATGGTTGTGCCAGAGAGTGAGGCTACTGCTAGGGGTGTGGCTGAGGAGGTTAAGCTAGGAGAGTCCTTGCTGCCATTGTAGGACCCGTGGTATTGTTCATCTTCTCTGTTCCCAGCAATTGGGGCTCTTGAGGTCAGCCCACCTGGGGTGCCAAAAAAGTGGATTTTGAAAGGCAAAGCCCCCAGCCATGAGGCAGCATGGGTCCCAGTTGCTTCTAGCATACTTGACCTGTGGTTTCAACGGAAGGAGCTTCTGCCAACCTCTATTTAGTTTTTGTGTCCTTGTGTCATAACTGTTGGTTGGTTGGATTGGGTGAAGCAAAAAGTTGCTGATGAGGGATTTTGTCAAATTTTGAAGGATGCCAAAATTTTTGAAGCTGTAGTTTTATCCCATGGGTGGAATATGTACAGGGATGTGACAGCACTTTGCTTTTTGGTGCACTGTTGGAATATCGATACCTACACCTTCTTTTTTCCCTGGGGTGAGACTATGGTCACCCTTGAAGATGTAGAAAGGATCTGTTTGCTACCTAGCATGGGGGAGGCGAACCCACTAGGTAGGACTGTCTGATGAGGAGTCTATGATTGCCAAAAAGTTGTTAGAGACTTTTGGAGGTACCTCTACATCTTGGGGAGGTAATAGAGCTCGATTTTCTTTCTGGATTTCTCAGTTTAGGGTGTCTAAGGATAATGATACAAGAAGAGCTGCTTTTTTAGCCTCGTGGATGAGTAAATATGTGTTCAATTCTGACCTAGTTCAATTTATAAAACCTTTTACTTTTCCTTTAGCTGTAGTGTTGTGTCGAGGTGTGTCCCTGCCCTTAGGCACTTTATATGTAGGAACTCTTTACTCCGAGCTTGATAAGTTACATAGGGATGAGCTTAAAGGGTCACTGTAGCACATTATTAAGTCCAGTATTAAGGTGCTATTGTTACAAACCTTCATATGGGAGCATTTGAAAGACTATATTGATGTTGGTAAGGATGTTAGTGATGTGAAAGCGACCAACTAGGTGGTTAGAGCCGCTGGTCCCAACGGCGAGCTCCAATTTCTTGGCTTTGGAGATGACCTTCCCTTGTTAATGAAATGGATGGGATTGAAGGTGATGAAATCTCCCTTCCATTACATTGTTGGATGATGGAACTCATTTTTCCTGGAAGCCTTATTCCTATGTTGCAGCTGGGTTTCGTTACCCAAACCCTTTTCCAAGTGCCAGACCTGGATCTCAAGAGTTTGGGTTGAACGATTATGAGAAAATTTCCAATTTTTTGCTCATTACATCCCCTTCATTCATTTCGTATCCAAGTGGCACTGGGTTTGGTTTGACACAATATAACACGCATAGAGTTTTGAGACAATTTGGATTTGATCAAGACATTTTGGATATTAATACCACACTCTATCCATTGAGTGATGCAATGCAGCCACTGGTTCATGATATAGTGATAGAGTTTTGGGCTAGCAAAGTAGAGAGGGTCTTGGTCCCAAGCAGACACCGTGAAAGATATGCTACCTCAAATATGAAGTTGTATTGGAGAAGAGTGATGAGCACTTTTGTGGATTACATGAACAGCCGAGAGGTTGAGGAAATAGTGATAAGTCCTCCCTTGAGGGAACTTTCCTCTAACACTTGGCTTATTCCAAACACAAAGGCAGCTTCAACATGGGCCACTAGATAGAATCTGGGGTTTGCTGAATGATGGGCTGACCTCAATGGCTGGGTGGTTTATGGGGGTGATGTTCCCATAGAATGGAGTAAGAAAAATGTCATAGCAAAAGCCCTTGGGTCTAACCCAGCCATTGGTGCACCTAAGAGATCTCGTGGCAAATCACCCTCCTTTGAAGACAAGCCCAAAAAAGTGAGATGAAAGAGAGCGAATGCTAAGAAGCCTAAGGCTGGTAGTCCCAAGCCCTTAGCTGTGGTCCAGTTTGGTTCTGGTGTAGCTCCACTAAGTCCAGTGTCTAAGCTGCTGCATTTGCTAGTTCATCCTTACCTTTAAAGCAATATAGAAGGAAAACTAGTGCTGGTAGAGTGTAGATGCTTAAGACTTTAGAAGAGCTATCCTTACATAGCCCTTATCTTCTTACACCCTTTTTATCTCTTTTTTTCTTTTTCTTTTCTTCTTTGCCTTCATTTTTTGTGTGCTAACTATGTATTTTCATGGCTGCAACAGTTTAGTGAGTGTGAAGAGACACAATCGGAGGGGTATGACTTTGAGGATACAGCTGCTGACTTTGGTAAACTATTGTCCTTGGCTTTGGTTTCTTCTTGCGTTTCCTCTGCTGACGTCCTTTGTTCTCTAGGTCCAACTGATAGAGATACAGAGATGGTTGGCAAGAGTCCTACTGCTGTTGTCACTGCTAGAGAATCTGCTGCTGGGGAGTCCAGCGAGGAGTCTGTTGGCAAGGGCCCTGATGTCACTGTTACTGTTAAAGAAACTGCTGTTGGTGTGCCCAGCCAAGGACATGTTATTTCTCCGATTGTTCATGATGCTCACCATAGCTAAGAACCTCTAGGTATGATAACTTTGAATTGTTCATGTAAATAGTAAAGTAAGCTTCTTGTTAAATAACACTTGGCTGTGTGAATGCTTTTTTGTTATTGTTGGGGACATAACTATGCCTCTTTTTTGTAGAGTTATTGGTTGAGTCTTCTAGTGCTGCTATCAAGGGAATGAGCCTTGATGAATTCTTGGAGAAATTTGCTAAAGATGAAGAGAATGAAAAAGTGGCAACTGACTTCTATCCCCTTTCAAGTGATACTATCATGTTCCAGCGGTCTGAAATTCCTGCAGAAGGTTAGCCATTGCTGGCAGCAATTGTAAGGAAACATCCACACTTCATGGCTGGATGCAAGCTAGGTGCTTCATTGAGGAAATCCGGACTTCAATTGCTCGTTGTAGTGCTGTTGGATATGTAGTGTACAAAGCTTGAGAGTAGAAACTTGAAGAAAGCACTTGAGTGGAAAATTTCTCTTAAGGACTTCTTGTTCATGAAGTTTGGAGTTCAGTTCATCCTTGACAAGATTCGAGCTGCTACTGAGGCTTGTATTGCTAAAGATGATGAGTTCACAGTGAAGATAGTTGATCTTGAGAGAGAAATTACAGCAAAGAGAGCTAAGCTTTCATTTCTGTTGAGTTAGAGAGATGAGATGATGTGGTCCTTGTCAGTTGGAGGTGCTTCTTCCTCAGCAGAAACCTTTGGCGATGGCTTATTTGACTAGCTCTTTTTTTTTTTTTTTTAGTAGTTTGGTATTTTGGATAGTTTGTTTTTTACATTATGATGTAATGAAACATGTTATATACTTCGGGTTTATTTAGCTAGGTAGGTTGTGTTTTGTGCAGAGGTGCACCAACAATGTGAACCTTATGTGGTAGTTTGATATTTCCCCAGCTGTGCAAGCTATGTCTTCGTTTATGCACAAGTACATGAATTTATTTTGTGAAAGAATGCTTTATTTATCAAATAATAGTATATTCAAGCTAAAATATAGTCATGGGAATCATATACATAATTTTGAAAATACTTATTGTGTTTATGACTATTTTGGTTCAAGATGCCCAACTGTTAAGGCCGTAATTTTATTCACAGTTTAAAGCATGTATGTTTATATATGGAAAGTAATATTAGAGTACTTGCAAATATAAGAAGTTCATATTTGAGGCAAAAGGCAATGCTTAATTCTTTATTGGCATAGTAGTAGTTTAAGACCATACAAAAGAGAGTTGGTACATACTTGAAAAGTTGAGTTAAGCATAGTACAACTTAAGCCATTTACCATTGATAGGTTCTGTGAGACTTTCACCCTCTGCTGTAGCTAGACATAATCACCACTGGCATTGGCTTCCTTTATGAGAAAGGGCCCCTCCTAACTTGGGGCAAACTTAGAGGGTGTTGAGAGATTCCTTTTGATATGATCAGCTGCTTTTAAAACCATTTGTCCCTTGACAAAAACCCTAGATTTCGTGGCCTTGTTGTAAGCATTGGCCATTTGTTGCTGATATCGCTGGGTGCGGTTATAGGCAAGATTTCGCGTCTCTTCCAAGGTTTTGGGGTTTGTAGTTTTGATTTCTGTGCAAGTGGCAACATCTTTTTCTATTTCTTGTCCATGAACAACCCTTGGAGTGGGAACCAATAGCTTAACTGGAGATATAGCCTCGGTACCATATACAAGGGAGAATGGTGATAGTTCGGTGGCTGTTTTGCTTGAGCTTTGATACGCCCACAGAGTTTCCAATAGGTGTTCTGTCTAGCCACCCTCATATTCATGCACCATCTTGTTGAGAATTCTCAATAGCACTTGGTTGATAGCTTCTGCTTGACCATTACCTTGTGGAAAATAAGGAGTGGACTTGCGGTGCTTGATGTGGCGATGGTCAAGTAATTTTTGGACATCTTTGTTGATGAAAGGAGTGCCATTATCAGTAACAATCTTATGAGGGATGCCAAACCTGCAGAATATGTGCTCTCGGATGAAATTGGCAATAGTTGGGCCCGTAGCCTTCTTTAGGGAAATGGCATCAACCCATTTTGTAAAGTATTTGGTGGCCACTAGTATCCAAATATGACCCTTGGATGGTGGATTGATGGGGCCCATTAAATTGAGCCCCCAAGTATGGAATGGTCAAGGAGTCATCATGTTTTAGAGGTTGATGGGGTGAGTATGTATGAGATTCCCATGGACTTGGCAAGTATGGCATGTCTTCACACATTCAATTGAATCTTGCTTCATGGTGGGCTAGAAATACCCAAGATTGAGCAGCTGCTGGAGAAGACCACATTCTCCTGCATGTACCTCTTGCATAATCGCTTGTGCTTCGGGGGCCCCTAGGCATCTCAAAGGCTTCCCATCGAACCTTTTCCTAAAAAGAATACCTCATTCCACAAAATAACGAGTAACAAATTTTTTCAAGCGGTAAGCCTCTTCATTATTGTTGAGCAAGATGCCTTTTATGAGATACTCAAGGAAGGGTACATGCCAATTGCTGGTGGTAAGGACTGCACATGATTCCATCTGATCAAAAGTGTTTTGGCAATTGGTGTGTTATTCTTGGACAGTGGCAACTTGTTTGCTCATTTCTAGCCAATAATAGCCTAACTGCTAGAGGCGTTTGTAGATACTAATAGAACTGCTTAGGCCACAAGATTTTTCATGAACTTCTTTTAATTGCTTAGTGGGCTCACCAGGGCTCATGCATCTAGCTAGAACTCCTCCAGGAAGTTTTCTGTACAATTCTCTTGCCATTATAGCATAATCTTTGAGCACTTTCAAGTGATGCTTCTTTAATGGAAGTCCACCAATCTGTCTGTCCTAGCGATTGATCAGAGAACTCTTCCTTCAGCATTTGTACCATAGGATTGGCCTTTTCACAATAGCAACATCTGTAGCTGCATCTTCAAATCTGATTTTTGATCCCAATGTGGCTAGAGCATCGGCAAAGCGATTGTTGGACCATAAGGAGTGCTCAATATTGAATTCTTCAAAAGAGTCCTCCAACCTTTAAGCCATAGCTCTTTAAGGAGCTAAAGATGGTTCCTTGAGGGCAAAATCTTCTCTAGCTTGGCAAACAACCAGATTTGAGTCTCTAATTACTTGAAGATGTTTGATACCCATATTGTTAATGCATGGAAAATTAAGCTTGAATGACATACCCATTGTTTCTCTGGTACTTTTAGATAGGACTATTCCAGCCCTTCCTTCAGAAGTGGTAGAGGATCTATCAAAATGTAAATTCCAAACAGCCCCAGCTGCTTCCATCAGTGCAACTGCTAGTAGCTCTCTAGGTACATCATTAGTAATGTCCAAGTTGTCCTCACCGGGATAGTTTGATAGTAAATCAGTGATGGCTTGACCCCTTACAGCCATTGGGGTGATTGCTATGATCTCAAACTCAGATAATTGCAAGAGCCATTGTACTAGCATTCTGGAAAGAATCGGTCATCTCAAGAGTGAGTGGATTGGATGAGATTTTGTTAAGAGCTATATCGTGTAGCTAGCAGATAATGACACAGCCACTGGGTAGCATATACCAGAGCAAGACAAGCCCTTTCAGCCCTTGGGTAGCGGGTTTCAGCATCCTTCAACTTTCTGCTAACATAATAAACTGGTCGCTCACTCCCTTCTTGATCATCTTGGGTTATGAGTGCCCATATTGCTTCATTATTGATAGCCAAATACAGCTTAGGTGGTTTCCCTAGTATGGGTGCATATATAGTTGGCAGTCTGGTCATGAGTTGCTGCAACTAGAGGAATGTCTGCTAGCATTTGGAATCCCAGCAGAAGGGTCTTCCTTTTTTCAGTAGTGGTGTAAAGACAATCGTGAGGGTAGTGAGACTTGGAATAAACCGCTAGATGTATGAGAGTTTACTTAGGAAACTTTTGAGTTGTGTGAGTGTTGTAGGTGGCTTTATAATAGCAATGGCTTGCACTTTGTTAGGACCAACATTTATCCCTCTTTGGTGGAAGAAATCCCAGAAATTTCCCAACCATAACTCCAAAGGCACATTTGAGTGGATTCATGTGAAGCATGTAGAGTTGAAATCTTTTAAAGACTTTTCGTAAGATAGTAAGATGATCTCCTTTTGTCTTTGACTTCACGAAAATGTCGTCCATGTAGTCCTTAATCTCTTTGTACATCATGTCATGAAAGATTACGATTATAGCCCTTTGATATATGGCTTTAGCATTTTTGAGACCAAAGGGCAGTAAAAGTTACCAATCGGAGTTCAAAAGGTTGTTTTGGCTACATCTTTGGATGACATTTTGATTTGATTATAACTGTTGAAGCCATCCATGAATGAGAACATAGCATGCCTAGAAGCTGAATCAATGAGCATATCCATATTTGGAAGAGGAAATTCATTTTTGGGGCATGCTTTATTAAGATTTCGGTAGTCAATGTAGCATCGTATTTGTCCATTCTTTTTCTTAACTGGTATAATGTTTGAAAGCCACTTTGGGTGCATGATAGGCTTAATGAACCCAAGTGTGAGAAGTTTTTGGATTTCTTAAATGATTTGAGCTTCAACATTAGGATGGAAGGTTTGTATGGGCTGTACTACTAGCTTTGCTCCTGGTTCCACGTTAAAAGCACGTGTTACTAGGTTAGGATCCAAACCGGGCATCTCAGGTACTCCCAAGCAAAAACATCAATGTACTCTTTTAATAGTGAAATGAGTCGAGCATTTTCCAGCGGTGGCAAAGTTGCATTAACTGAAGTTGGCCGCTGGATATTAGGATCATCATTGAGATTAATGGTCTCCAGCTCCACATCAGGTGAAAAATTGGTTACCGCTGGGGGCTCTTTAGACAGTTCTGCCAGACTGTTGGGCAGATTTTCTTCGACCGTTGGGGTTTTTATTTCTTAAGTATAACAGCAAGTTGGTGTAGTTCTTGCTTTATTCAGTCCGAGACCCTTCTACTTGAGACAGCTAGGCCCCGCACACCATTAAAAATGATACCCCAAATGACCATCTGGCAACTGGATCTGTATGCACTGTGGCTGTGAGACATTGCTGGGGGTTTCCCCAGTTCTCTTTTCTTTTTCCTTTGATCAAGGAAAGGCCTCATATCTATTTCTGGATTACTTTCAATGTCTTGCCAACTGGGTAAAGGGATTTCAACAGGCCTTGAAGTGGAATCTTTCTTGCTTAGGATGAGCTCATCATAGAAAGTAGCCTAAAAGTAGTATGCCTCGGATATATCAAATGGTGTAGGATTAGTAGGGATATGTATAGGCTTACCATTGAATCTTCCCTTGACACATTGGTGGTAAGTAGATGGCACAAGCTTGTGTTTGTGGAGCCATGGCCTCCCAAGTAGAGCATGATAAGAAACGCGTGAGTTGATAACATGAAATCTGATGAGAGAGACAATGGGCCCCACCTTAAGAACTAGTTGTATACTCCTAATAGTGCATTCATGAATTCCAGTAAAGCCAAAAACCTCAATAGGAGCCCTAGCTATTTTGTTGAGTGGGATCCCAGCTGCTTTAAGTATGCTAGTTGGAATAAGATTAAGTGATGCACCGGTGTCGACCAGTGCCCTTCTTATGTAAACATCATTAATATGAGAAGCAATATAAAATGGTTTACTATGATCAGGGTGTTGTACCTCCATATCCTCGTCGGTGAAGGTGATGACATTAGTAGTCTCTAGGAAGGCATGGCTGGCATGAGCTTCAGTTGGAGGCAGTGTGTTCCAGAGTTGGCAGCGATGGATACAAGAGCTTCAGTTGCTGCTCTCCTTGACTCCTCTTTGAGCCCCAATTGATTGAACGAAGTTTGAAAGGTAGGGCTTCTTTGAAGAGCAGAGATAGCCTTTGGGGTGATGCTTGTACCGCTAGTAGTCTCATTCTCATCAGCCCTATTATGAAAAAGTACAACTATTGTGGCCTTCCCCCTGTGATGCTGAGGTAGTAGGTTTCGTTGGACCTCTTGCTCACGAGTGAGGTTCAAAGTGCCATTTGAAATTTTCTTGTAAAATGTTCCCTGGACCGCTCTACAATCTTTAGTTCCATGACCCACATATCAATGATACCGACAATAAAGGGGCTTTTGCATATCTTCAGGGGTAGGCTCTCGGATAGGCTTAAAGGGCCTAAGCACTCCATCAGCCACCCATTTGTCAATGACAGCATTCATTTCTTTATCAGTGCATGGAATGGGAGGATGCTCTTCCTCCTTTTCCCTTTTCTGCTTCTCCCCAACTATTGGTTCCTTGGTGGAGACCGCAAAAGCTTGAGGAGCATTTTTCTTTTTTGACTTGGGCTTTTAAGTTATGGAAGGCTTGATTGATATGGCTGTCTTACGAGCCTTCTGGAGCAGCTGGGGAAACTGAATAATATCACGATTCTCCAAATGGGCCCGGTACTTAGGAGACATGTTGTCAATGCAAATTTTAACCAGCTCTTACTCTTTGAACTGCCTATGACAATTAAGAGCAACATATTTGAACCACCGGATGAAATCAAGGAGTCATTCGGAGGACTTTTTCTTAGTGTTGTGAAGAGTGAGGATGGTAACCTTTTCCCTTCCATGAAAATAATTTGAGCAGAAATTTTCAACCATGTCATCCCATGTGGCAATGGAACCTGGCTGTAGAGTGGAGTACCATGTGTAAGCATGATCGGTAAGAGATTTTGAGAATTCCCTTAAACAAAGAACACTATTTCTAGCAAAAGGACCCATAGAATCAAGAAACTTATTGACATGCTTAATTGCCTTTCCTTTCCTCCCATCATAAAGAGTGAAGGTGGAAGTCTCATATTTCTCTAGGTATGGCTTGCTAGTAACTCAGCTGGGTAGGGTGGCTTATGAACAAAGTTCCTTGGTTCCTTTGGCTGGCTAAGCCTCTCCCTTTTCAGCAAAGTAGTGAGATTAGATAATGTAACAAACTGACGAAAAGAGGCATTTTGTTTACCTGATTGAGGATTCCCAGAGGCTGATCCCCTCTCCTGCTGTGTCCTAGGATTTGGTTCTTCATGTAATTGTTGGGGTGTTAGCCCTTAAGTCTCTTTTAAGACCCTTAAAGATTCAACAAGTTCGAACTGAGCTTGTTGCATTCCTTGTAAAGTCTCCAAGAGGAAAGAGAATTGGCGATCAGAATCCTCTCGATTGACCTCATGTTGGTCAGCTTGTTCTCCTTGTGGAGTTGGATTGTGATGGCTCTGTGCTGCCGGGAGATTGGTGTTTTTAATCCCCTCTTACCGACTATTCCGCAACCTAGGAGGCATGGTGAACTCTTGGCTTCAGTAGACTCTCTAGTGAAGTCGCCAAAATTTCGGGGACGAAAAAGTTTTTTTTTCTAACAAATGAGATTTATATTAGGTTGGGGGTCTAAACCGAAACTCGACAAGGGGCTTGATGGACGACTCAAAGGCTATCGGTGAAGATCCAAAGAATTCATTGTATTTTATGCCTTAGGCATAGATTGAGATTTACAAGAATGGCCCAGAAACAATCCCTACAGTAGACACGTCAACATGGTATAAAAACATACTGTAAGAAATAGCCTAGTAGTAAAATGTTTTTGCAAAAAATAGCCTAGCGATAAAAGGTTTCTGCAAAAGATAGCCCAATGATAAAAGGTTCTAGCGGTAAAGTAAGATAAAATACAATAAACCTTCAGCCGTTAGCTACTTCACAGATTAAGGGAAATATCTACATTTTCAGACTCATCATCCATTAGCTCTAGAGAAGAGTCTTTTAATACAATAATATGAGGAAAAAACTCTATAGTGACAGTTACATCATAACTATCAATAGTCAAACAAATAAGTAAATATCATGGGTTCCATAATAACAAATAATGAAGAAAAACTTAGTGTGAGATGAAGGGAGAGAGAGATTCTAGCTAGCATAGCAAGATCATTATGGTGCCATAGCTTATTCATGGGTGTAGTATACGTAGTGAGTAGAGGGAATCATTTGTGAGTAGTATGAGTAATGAGTGGGAGTGTATAGTAAGGATGCTGGGACTTTATGCTGAAGGTAGATGAATGTCTTTAAGTGGGAGTATGAGGTGTGTTTTTGAGCTAAAAGCTGGGGAACTTAGTTTCTAAACTTGAAAACTAAGAACGCAGTGACTTTTTAAGAGCTTAGAGGAGGCTTAAACAGAGAGGTTGAAGAAGAGTTCTTTTTGGTGTGTATCTTAGTGTGTTCCTCCTCCCCTTCAAGCATTAATGGAGAGTTCCATTTATAGTTGGGTTACTTAGCAAATAATCTCTGCTAAATCTTCCTCAATCTTCATAAAATCCTTAGAGAGTCGTTCTTAGGATTTTAGCTAAGAGTGGTAAGCTTAATTTTTAGAAGGTTCTTGTTATTTTGGATAATAACATTTGAGATTCTGACTTAGCATTGAATGCTGATTGGCCTTGGCTGATGAGATTAAAGCATGCTTTAGGTTAATGATCTTGGTTATGCTGCTGCTAGAATCAGAGCTCCCTAGGCCAGGTGTCAATGTTGATGCCCCTATTGTAAATTCTGCTGGGATCCCCTTGGTGTCCTCCAAATCACATTTCCCTAAGTTTCCCCATTTAGGGTTTATGTGCTTGGTCCATGAATCAGAGAATACACGTTTTTAGTATGAAAATGAATTGATTTCAAGTTGTTTTAGGAGCTTTAATGGCCTGGTCATGGCTACTCATGGTTCTTAACCGGATGGGTTGGAAAAGAAAGAAGGGACAGCTAGATGAAGCTTTCTAGTTTTCTGTCATGTCAATTTCAGCTTTATGTCACATGAGAAATGATGGAATCTCAGCTTGTGAAGGAAGGGTTTAACCCCAGATGGACACGTGTCCTCTTCTGATCTGATTGGACAAGTTGGGACTTGATGGGAATGGGCTCTAGTTGATTAGTTGTACTGAAATTTGACCAATCAGCTCATGTGATTTCTAGCTGCTGGGATTTGTGTGTGGGCTGGCCTGGCTCAACTAGGCTTTGTAGTTGAGCTCCTTTGGGCTTGGTTATCCCAACAAGATGAAGAATTTTGCCATGGGTGATATACATGGGCTTTTATAAATTTTGTGAGAGGTGTATTTCTTGAGGGATGAGTAATTATGTTTCCCATGGGTGAGGGATTTAGTATGTGTAAAGCAATTGTCAAAATAATTTTTGATTTTGTAAATATGTGCCAAAATAGCATTTGGACTTTATGAAATAGTTGCCAAAATAATATTTGGGCTTCGTAAAATAGTGCCAAATATTAATATTTGTGCTTTGTAAAATAAGTGCCAAATTAGTATTTGGGCTTTGTAGGATTTTGTAAAAATATTGCTGTGTAGCAATGGACTTAGTAGAAGCGCTGTATCGTAACGGATTTTAGAGGTACCGTATTGTAACGGACGTTAGAGACGCTGCATCGTAGCGGACTTTAGAGATGCTGCATTGTAGTGGGCTTTAGAGATGTCATATCGTAACGGGCTTTGTAAGAGGGTTTGGTTAGGCTTTTGGGTTTTGCCTGCAAGTTAAATGATTTTGGGCTTTTTGTGAGATAGTGTAATTTTGTAGCCCAATTTTGGTAGTAATGTGATAAGTATTATTTGTGGAAGATCTAAGTTGGATAATGTTGAGGTTCAAAATAATCAAATAGCCACAAATAGGCCCAATGAAAAAAAAAAGAGAGAGATGGAAAAAGGACTCTGAGCCCATTTCACACAAAAGAAAAAAGAGAGGAAATAAAGGGTGGGTTCTCACAAAAGAAAAGGAAGAAGAAAAGAAAGAAAAGGAAAGGAGCCTAGAGGACCTGATCCAGAGGTCCACAAAGAAAAGGGCCCAAGAAAACAGATAAAAGAAATAGCAAGCCGAAGGAATCCCAGAAAGAAGAATTGAGTCGGGACGCCCAGAAGCAGTACCAGAGGTAGAGGATCCCTGGACGCGTGAAGTGAAACTAAAGCAGATTTGCAGAGAGAAAAGAGACAAAAGGCACACAGACCTTATGACCCAGGCACACAGTGAAGTACAGAGCAAAAATGCAGGAGCTTTGGTTCCAACCATTTGAAGAAAGAGACAAGAAAAGTATAACTGGGAAAGCTGGAGCAAAAGCCAAAAGGCCTCAGGTCAACCAACGGGAAAGTCTGGAAATGGGAAGCTAGCTGAGAGACTTTCATATGGTCGCAACAAAAAGAAAGAAACTATGAAGAAAAGGAAAACGACATGATCCTGAAGCAACCAGGCACGGAATCGACTTCAAAGGGTAAAAAGGAAAAATCGGTAGTACCCCCGGGAGCCCGAGGCTGTGCTATAAAAGGGGGGGAAGGAAAAGGGATAGGACATCGAATTCTGGACGATTAGATCATTGGCTAAGACAGTTAAAATTTGTTTTCGGAAGTCTCACAAAAGTTACAAAAGAGGCTCTGTAAAACTGAAGGGAAAACAGGGGAATTCGTTCCCGGTATCCCAGAGACAGCCGCTACAGTACACGCTCGGATTCAACGGATTCAAACTTTGCAAGTCTTTGAAGCTTGGATGGCTATCAAAGTCTGTAATTTTTGAACTCATTTGAACCTTGCATCATGTCTTAGCGAGCTTTGTAATTGCTACTAAAAGAAAACTAATGAAACACACCTCACTAATTAGAGGATCCCTAACGTGTTCTTCATATTGCATTTCATTTACTATGTATTTTTTTTACTGTTAAAAGCCCATTCAATACGAATACTTTTTTTTTTTAGTTGTTTGTATTGTAGGAAGTTTGTTCTGTGCGCCAATCAATTCTTAAAACAGCCCATTAGCTGCGGAGAGTTGGTCCTAGTCCACCAAAAACATCTCACACGGCCCAGGATCCTTGGGCCATAGTGCTAAAGAAAAAAAAGCACTCTCATATTTTGGCGACTCCACTGGGGACTGGGTAAAGAAAATGGAAGAAGCAATCCCTTCGCAGAACATGCCTCTAAGACAAAGGAACAGTAAAGGTACTAATGTGCCACCCACTGCCTCTGAGCCCGTGGGAGAAAATGAAGTGGCCTCCAGACAAAGAGGCGAGGTGCCCCTAGCAGTGCACGAGGCCGTGTCAAAACAGAGGAATGCAAGGCAGGAGCTAGACCCTATAGCTCAGATGACTACGATGTTGAAAGATTTGCAACAAGAAGTTTGCCTTCTTAAAGAAGGCAAGACACAGGAAGTCAGAGACAACGCCCCCTACGTGGGCAACCAGGATGGAGCCCAACCAGAAGGAGGGTCAGCAGTGGGAGGAGGAATTAACCCCCAATACCTAACACTGGCAAATGTCAGTGCCCTCCTGGAACAAGAAAGGGGAAAGCTTTTCGGGATCCCCAAGCAATTTCTCGGGATCCCCCATTCCCACCAGAACTCCTTGGCAAGCCATACCCCAAGGGATATGAGCCACCAAAGTTCCACCCTTTTGATGGAAGGAATGGAAGTGTAGTAGAACACGTGAGTAGGTTCGTCCACACCATGGGCCCCTACGCAGGAGACCGGGAGCTGTGTCTAAGGGAGTTTGCTAAGTCCCTAGCGGACAGAGCATACACTTGGTACACCACACTGAGGCCCGGGTCCATTAAGACCTGGGACGAAATGATGGAAAGGTTTTGTGCAAAATATTACCATGGTGAGGACAAGGTCACTTTCCAAAGTCTTTAGATGGTAAGACAGAGGCCTGGAGAGGATCCTGTCCAGTTCATCAAAAGATTTGAAGATGTGTCCCTAGACTGTTATGGGGACCATGAAGAAAAGGAGCTCGTGGAGACTTGTGTCTCCAACATGCTTTTCAATTACAGACTCAACCTCGAAAATTTATGTATCACGCAGTTCGCTGATCTGTTACAGAGAACAAGAAGGACGGCACAAACTATGAGGGCGAAGCGGATGCCAGCATCCCAAGCCATGACAGCATCAGTAGGAGAAAAAAGGAAGAGGCCCGATGGAAAAACATTCGAGGAACCACCGGTGATTCCATGTACTGAAGAAGAATTAAACCACGTCCTGGACAGATGGATCGGGGATGGAGTGGTTAGGCCGTTCACTGTGTCCAGGCCACCGACCGAGGAAGAAAGGAAAAATCCTTTGTTTTGCAGGATTCATAACTATGTTAAGCATTCCACCAAAGATTGCTGGACCCTCCGCAGGCTTTTTCACAAGAAGCTAAGAGAAGGAACCCTGTAGCTCACCCAGAAGGAACCAGAAGTACAAAGGAACCCCCTGCCCAACCATAAAGGAAAGGGGGTGGCAGCTGTGGTAATCCATAGGAACCCGGCAGAAGCAGAAGAGCCAGAAGGATCCTTCCACCCAAGCACAGTCAGGACCCTCTAGAAGAATCCCAAGTTCAGATCACTGTTCAATAAGCTGGGATTTGGACCAGAAGCAAGGAGGGTGGCTACGGAATCTCTCATGACCATAGCAGCAGATTCAGGAATGGAATGTTTCACAGCAGAATCACATGCCAGTCGAGCCTTCCTGGAGACAACCAATACCATAACTTTTACTGATGAAGACATGGAAGTTGAGCATTCAGACCACCGCAGGCCTCTCTACCTAATGGCCACCATAAATGGTGTCCAAATCAAGAGAGCACTAGTAGACACAGGAGCATCACTCAACCTCATAGCCCTAAGTACCTTGGAAGCCGTGGGTTTAGCTGGAAGGAGGATCTTGGGGGCTCCTATGGAGATAATCGGATTTGGAGGATCCGCAGAATCAATTGAAGGATATATACAGCTAGCTCTAAGGGTGGGGCCAATAGTAGCTTTGACCAGGTTTCATGTAATCAATTCAGAGGTGTCCTACCATGTACTGCTGGGACGGCCATGGCTCCATAAGCACCGCCTTATACCATCTACATACCATCAGTGTGTTAAGGGGAGATTGAATGGAAGGCCTGTAAGGATCCCTGCCAACCACAACCCTTTCAGCTAAGGAGAAGTAAACTTTGTAGAAGCAATGTTCTATGATGAGCTAGAACCCGATGATGAAAGTCCCATGCCAGGGACCCCAAGAGCACCTATCTTGGAAAAAGAAGAAGGAGGAGGTACCCGTGACTTGAGGGACCTCCTGAAGAGAAAAGGCAAAAGAAGGAGCCTAGCACCTCAGGATCCCGAGAGTGTGTAGTGGTTCAGGAACCCGAGGGAAGATTAATATATCGCTTGTGAAGGTGCGCGGGACCTAAGTGCATCGTGCAGGAAGGTCCCGGACCACCAGAATGTATGATAGCCCAAGAGGAAGTCCCAAATGAACCAGTTAAAGAAACACAAATCCAGCCTGAGGAAGAATTGCAGGAAGTAAAGTTGGGGGCTGAGCTGGGATCCCAGAAGCCTGTTTTCGTCAGTAGTCAATTGGCAACACAAGAAAAGGGGCCACTGGTGGCTTTGCTCAAAGAATACTCAGATGTGTTTGCATGGAGCTATGATGAGATGCCTGGTCTGGATCTCGGGCTAGTAGTTCATGCCCTCAATGTGGACCCAGGAGTTAGACTAGTAATCCAACCAGCCAGGGTCTTTCACACCGACATAGAATCCCAGATAACTCAAGAGGTCAAGAAGCTGCTAGCAGCTGGTTTTATTAAGCCCATTCAGCACCCCAGATGGCTTTCTAATGTAGTACTTGTGAAGAAAAAGAACGGCCAGATCCGTTGCTGTGTAGACTTCCGCAACCTGAATAAGGCATGTCCTAAAGATGAGTTCCCACTCCCTAATATCGATCTCCTTGTGGATTCAGCTGTGGGAAGTTCTATGTTCTCGTTCATGGATGGGTATAGTGGGTACAACCAGATTCGTATGGCTGCCAAGGATGCCGAGAAGACAGCATTCAGGACACCAATTGGAAATTTTTATTACACTGTGATGCCCTTTGGCCTCAAAAACGCAGGAGCCACATACCAGCGAACTATGACAGCCATCTTCCATGATATGATGCATGAGGAAATGGAAGACAATGTGGATGATATTGTGGTCAAGTCAAAAACTAGGACAGGACACCTCTAGGTACTTAAATGAGTTTTTAAAAGATGCAGAGAGTACAAGCTGCGCATGAACCCCATGAAATGTGCCTTCGGAGTATCTGCAGGAAAGTTCCTTGGGTTCCTGGTACATCACAAAGGAATAAGTGTAGATCCAGCCAAAGCTGCAGCCATTGCCACAATGAAGAGACCAACAACAGTGAAGGAACTTAAAAGCTTCCTGGGAAGAGTCTCCTACATCAGGAGATTCGTGCCAGGACTGGCCTCGGCCACAGGAGGCTTATCTAAGCTATTAAAGAAAGGAACTAAGTTCACATGGGGAGCAGAACAGCAGGAAGCCTTCCAAAGGGTCCAGCAGATCATGAATCATCTGCCCACTCTCCAGGCACCAGTACGTGGGCGACCCCTGTTATTGTACTTGGTATCAAACGCCCAAGCAATAGGAGCCCTACTGGCACAAGAGGATGATGATGGGAACGAGCAACCTGTTTACTACGTGAGCAGAACACTCAAGGACGCCGAGACCAGGTATCCTAGGATAGAAAAAGCTTGCCTAGTGGTTATTTACGCATCACAGAGGCTGAAGAGATATTTCTCAGCTTACCAAATCCTTCTAGTGACTAAGTCACACCCCATAAAAGCACTCCTGCATCAGCCCCTCCTAACGGGAAGAATCGCACAATGGCTGGTCCTGCTTTCTCAATATGACATAGACTTGAGGACCCCCAAGGCCGTCAAGAGTCAAGCCATAGCTGACCTCCTGGCACAGTTC
Organism: Quercus variabilis; assembly: GCA_030445155.1. Taxonomy (NCBI): domain Eukaryota; kingdom Viridiplantae; phylum Streptophyta; class Magnoliopsida; order Fagales; family Fagaceae; genus Quercus; species Quercus variabilis. Next base: position 22,325,423 of record CP129455.1, on the reverse strand, counting down.
CCAGGGAAGGAGGAAAGCTCGCTACATGAAGAGATCCCGGGTGAAGTAGCAGTAGTAGAAATCCCAGGAAAGAAATGGACAATGAGATTCGATGGGTCAGCTACAGCAACCTCAAATGGGGTGGGGGTTGTACTGAGCTGCGAAAATGAGGACACCATACCTCTATCTTTTAAGCTCGGTTTTTCCTGCTCCAATAATGCAGCTGAATACGAGGCGTACTTAACCGGGCTAACTATAGCACTCAGTATTGGGGTGAAACACATGAGAGTACTGGGAGATTCCAATCTTGTAGTCTCTCAGGTGAAAGGTGACTTTGCACTAAGAGAACAAAGTTTGGCAGCCTACAGGACATGGGCACAGAGGCTGGAGCGGGAGTTCCTGACCTTTAGCATAGAGTATACACAGAGAAGTGAAAACAGGTTTGCAGATGCGCTTGCCACCTTGGGATCCCAAGTACCATTCTAGGGAAAAGACACTTTGGTCAGAATAGGAAGGCAGGAACATTCCATCTTAAAGATCCTCCAACAGATATCCCCCGGAGAGTCCAGGCAGTGGGACTGGAGGAATGAGGTAAAAGAAAAAATGAAGGAAACAGGATCCGGAGGGAGTGTCAAGGAGCTGAGGGACTACGCTTTGATAGAAGGAGAACTATACAGAAGACTGCCAGGAGGAATCCTATCCAGATGTATCAATGAGAAAGAGGGGAAGCTAAGGTTGGAAGAACTACATACCCAAGTTTGCGGGACCTCAGAAAAGATCAGTTTATACAGGAGGATGCAACGCATGGGGTACTATTGGCCAAATATGAACAAAGAAGCATCAACTATACAAGAAAAATGTCAAGAATGCCAATCCTTGGTGGACAAGGAAGAAAGCTATGCTGTATTTGTTACAGAAGATTGGAGGACTCCCTTCATGGAATACTTGGCTCAAGGGATCCTACTAACTGACAGGACACTGGCCCACCAGCTCAAGAAGCTCACAGCCAGATATTTCTTACAAAATGGGATCCTATTCAAAAGGGGATACAGCGGAGATCCCCTAAGATGCCTGGGACCAAAGGAAGCAAGGGAAGTAGTCAGGGAGGTCCATTCTGGTGATTGTGGAAGCCACCCAGGAAAGAGGAGGCTCTATAAACAGTTACTACTGTTGGGGTACTACTGGCCAACAATGAAAAAGGACTCCGAAGAGATAGTCAAAACTTGCCACGCATGCCAAGTCCTTGGAGATGCCATCCATACTCACCCAAACATGTTACAAGATATGACAACTCCATGGCCTTTCCACACTTGGGGGCTCGATCTTATAGGGCCTATAAATCCTCCATCCGGTGGTTACATATGGATCTTGGCAGCCACTGAATACTTTACAAAGTGGGTAAAGGCCATCCCCTTGAAAAAGGCCACTGGAGCAGCTGTAGCAAACTTCATTCGAGGCCATATCATTACAAGGTTTGGGATCCCCAAGAGGTTAATCAGTGACAACAGAACCCCATTCATAAATAAAGACATGAAGGGGCTAACAGACGCTTACTACATCAAGCATGGAAGGTCTACGCCCTACTACCCACAAGGAAATGGCCAGGCAGAGGCCACTAATAGGGTGATATTGAAGATCCTCAAAAAAATGAAGCAAGAGTATGGGGGAAAGTGGAGCGACCACTTGGCAGATGTACTTTGGGCATGCAGGAACTCTGTGAAAACAGCCACGGGATTCTCACCATTCTCCCTGGTCTATGGGACAGAAGCCATCAGTCCAGTAGAACTAATTGTTCCCACACCAAGAGTAATACTCAAGGAAAGTCAGGAGGACACCGAGGACACAAACAATGAAAGGAGATTAGCAAACCTGGAAGGAGTAGAAGAAAAAAGAGAGCTAGCCAAGAGAAGAAGCCAGAGGTACTAGCAAAGGATGACGAGCATATGCACAAGCAGTACGCCCGAGGACTTTCACTAAAAGACAGTTGGTACTAAGGACAGCGGAACATGTAAGAAGAAACCTACCAGGACCTTCCAAATTTGCCCCAAAGTGGGAAGGGCCCTACATCATCAGGGAGGCCCATGATAGTGGATACTACTACCTTACTAAGGAAGATGGGATAATCCTGACAGAGCCCATAAATGGGAAATGGCTGAAACCATACTACGCATGAGAAGGAAGAGGTCTCAGTACACCGGAACCCTTTTTGCCAAGCTATCCAACTTGCTAAGTGTTTCTGTCTTTTCTACATATTTTTATTTAAGTAATTTTGCTCAAGGCTCGGGGTAGAAGATATTACATGATCCTTACTATCTTTGTTTCGATTTGCTGTATTCCTTGAATGACATTTATGTTTTAAATTCAATGAAATTTCTTCTTTTTCTCAGTTATTAAATCCTAAGTATCACAAAGTCCTAATACAGGCGAAATCAGAAGGGGATATATGGGAAATCTTTTTGATGCATAACCCAGGATCGCCCCACAGATAGCTACAAAGCAGCTAAGTCTCAAATACATGGTCTAGGATCCCAGGCATATACTGAGGATACCTAGCCCAGTACTTGATAAAAAAAAAAAAAGAGGAAACCTACCAAGATTCATAAGCTGGGACAGGTAAAATATATTGCCCAATGTACCCAGTTCAGTACTTACGTAACCAAGAAGAAGAGGGAGGATACCTGGGGAAATCTTTTTGATGCATAACCCAGGATTACCCCATAGGTAGCTATGAAGCAGCTAAGTCTCAAATACATGGTCTAGGATCCCAGGCATATACTGAGGATACCTAGCCCAGTACTTGATAAAAAAAAAAGAGAGGAAACCTACCAAGATTCATGAACTGGGACAAAAAAAAATATATGTATGTTACCCAATGTACCCAGTTCAGTACTTGCGCAATCAAAAAAAGAAGAAGAGGGTACCTGACTGGAACCAACAACAAACTTGTGAGAATCACAGATTAGGACTTAGTAAAAAAAAAAGAAAGAAACAAGAAAAGAAGACCCACATTCCATTAAAAAGAGATTAACACTTAGAAGCCACCATAAAGCACAAGTACATGGAAGCAGTCTCAAAAAAGAAAAGAAAAGGGAACCAGAAAGCATTGTCCAACCAAAGAAATAAAAGATTTATACAACCCCAAATTGTCCATACATATCAAAAAAAGACTAAGAAAGGAGGCCAGTCAACAAAGAGCCTTCCGAGGGTAAAGCAAGGGCAGCCGAAGAAGAAAGAACCTTCTGCCTTTTGACCTTCAGATCTTGCAAGGTCTTGTGAGCACGAGCCAAAGCTTCCTCAGCAGCAGCAATCTCAGCATCAATGCCTTTAGAAGCTTGCCTCTGGAAAAGTACTTGGGCTAACGATCGCAGATACTCCAGCAAAAAGGACAGGTTGAACTTGGCTTCCAAGAGATCCTGGACAACTCCCCTCCATTCCAAGAGCTTTTCCTCAGATAGAGAGTCTAGCGAAGAATCCCTCAAAGAAATCAGCACGGCACACAGCAGCTCCATCAGAATGTTCCCCAAAAATACTCCTCCTCTGAAACCAAGGGTAAAGTCACCATGCCTTTTAAACAGCCCTTCCAGCAGTGGTAGGCCTTCCACAGGCACAGAGAACTGCAGGAAGCTGCCATAGGAAGGCCCGAAATGGCAGAAGTGACTGGCAGGGAGGCTGTTGAACTCCAGGCAATCAAAGCGAGCCAAAAAGGTGGAGAGCCTTGAAGCAGGATCTGAAACAACCACTTCGGGAGCCTCCCCCACTGTTGCACCGTCACCTGGAGTCCCAAAGGAGCCTTCAATCCCCTGAACAACATGAAGGCCAGCAACCTGGGTAGATCCTACACCCCACTCAGGAACCACAAATTCAGGATCTTCGATATTAACTCCTGCAAAAAAAAAAAGAGGAAAGAGAAAAAGGGGGGGGGGGCAAGCTTAGCTCTTTCTTTAAAAAAAAAGAAAAAAAAAAAAAAAGAGAAAAGTTAGGAACAAAAAAAAAAGGTAGAAGAGAAACCAGTATTAGCCTTTTGGGGCGGAGTCCCCTTCTCGTGCCCCTCTGACTGCTTGAAGGACGCTAGGAAAGAACACATGGCAAGTTGAAGAAAAGGTGAGGAAGCCTCAGCAAAACAGCTAAAAGAAGGCAGGGATACAGGGGGCTTCGCCATAACAACAACAAAAAAAGAGAGAGAGAAAGAATGCAAAAAAAAAAAAAAAAAACAATCAACACCCCACCTTTAGAATCCTCTGATTCCAAAGAAGTAGCAGCACCAGAGGCAGATCTCGCAGTGGCTTGGCCTGGAAAGAGGAAGAAAAAAGAAAGAAAAGAAAAGGAAGAACTCAAAAAAAGAGGAAGGGGTGCAAAAGAGATAAAGCTAAAAAGGCTATATAAAAGAAAAGAAAGGCTCACCTGTTTGCCCGGATGATGATGCGCCTCCCAAAGTCTTTGTACTTAACCCTGTCTGGGGTAACATGGTCTTGACAGGACTAGAAATCTGCTCAAGCTGAGGACCTGGGGACGCGGGAAGCTTGGGAGCCTCAGGATCCTGGGCAGCCTGGACGTCCTGCATTGGTTGCCCAGTCTCCTCAGCCATGCCACCACTGGGAACCTCCTCCTCCCTACTCTGGGATGCAGCTACAGCCATCTCCTTCTCCAAAATTTCACCAACCACAGGGGGAGGAACCTCAACCTAAAAAAAAAAGGGGTGAGGAACAAAAAAAAAAAGAGAGAGAAAAAGAAAGAAAGGACGTAAGTAAGAGGGCAGCACGGACATATATCACTTGTGAAATAAATGTGAGGAAGTAGCAGAAGACACAGATAAGGAAAGCCATACCACATCTTCACCAGAAGACTGACTTTTGCCCTTCTTGGGATCTAGCTTACGCTTAGACTGCAAAAAAAAAAAAAAAACACAATCACCCATTAGTCCAAAAAAGAAAGGAAAAGGGGAGAAACGACAAAACTGCAACTTAAAAGAGCAAAGGAGGGACGAGGCCTTGCCCTTCTCTCTCTTTCAACAGGGTTTTCAGGTCTTTGTTGTTTACTACGGGTACGCCCAGAGGGTCCCAAGGAACCATGAACTGAAGGACTCACAGGAGCCTGGGGAAGAGAAGACTCTACCTTAGTCTCCACTCGGCCCCTTGTAGCCAAAGGTTGCTCCATTTCCTTCTCTTCAACAAGTACCAACTGCTTCTGGGATTTCTTGGTCTTCTTCTTCCTCTTTGACTTAGGGCCGACATCCTCCACACTCTCTTCAGCCGCGGCCTCCTTCAGCTTTTCCTGTTTAACTGATTTCTCTTTACTCATGCCAATGGGAGTACTGGCACTTATGGCCTCTACTGCCCCTTTTTTAATTGGTACCTCAGCAGAAGCACCAACAACAAGATCACACCCCAACCAGTTCTTTGGGAAATCTTGCGCATAAGTCACCCAGCCTTCCCTGGAAGCATGCCATTCTGCGAAACCAGTTTTGCTACTCACAGTCGTGGAGACAACACCAGCAATAGGTAGGGACAGACGCTTGTTGGATGTTGGGGCAGAAGAAATGTCAGGGTTGGGTACTCTCCCAATTACCCTAGAACCAGCATAATTAGCAAAGGACTTCTGAACCCTCCTCCAATAACCAACATAGCCACTGGAGGCAAAAACTCCCCTCTAAGAGTTAGGCACTACAAACTGAGGACTCCGTTTTGACCAATAAGAGAAGGCCTGAAGTCTCATGAAGGGATCCAAGGAAGGAAGAGAAGGAACTATGTCATTGAACACTGGGGGAACATCCTGATCAAAGCCAAACTGCCGAAGTACTCGATGCGCCGAATAATGGGTGTACCGTGGGCCAGTCGAGGAAAGTACAGGAAGCCAGGAAGGACTAATGCAAGCCAAGTAGGCTAAGCTGCCTTCATCACCACTACGCAAATCAAAAGTGTTCCCTGTAGAAGTCAGAAAGAGAGATAACACAGAATTGCAAACAAAACCAGGGCCAAACTCCCGGGGGGAACGCCAATTCAAATGGCCTGCTTGATCAAATAACTCAACCAAATTAAGATTACCACCTTTTAAACTCAACCAATGGAAAATAATAGGGAGGCTGTCAGTAGAACTGCCACAAAGCCCTTTTACCACATCAGGAGATCCCTGAAACTTATCTTTCACAAACTTTAGATTCCTACATTTTGCTAAGGTAACTGAAGAACGGTCCCACATAAATACCTGGAGAATGGCGCAATGAAGCGAAGAAGTGATAACATAACAAGAATCACCCTCGGCCTCATCTCCATGAAGTTGATCCAATTGAGAGTAAACATGGCCCAAAAACATGGGGGCTAGAGGATATTGGGCGCCCTGAGCCAACTTAATTGCTAAAGGAAAAAGAGTGGACTTGATTCCATACCCGGGGAACTCGTTGAACAGGAACTTGCTAAGCCAGAATGCAAGGAACCCGGCACGCCTGACTTCCTTATCCTTTTCACGTGAAAGAGTCATAACCCACCTACCCATCCTAGCCGGTTTCCCACCAGAAGAAGCAATACGTCCACCAAAGTGAGCAAATAATTTCTCTTCCACTTCGAGATCCTCGTTAGAAAGCTTGATATCAAAGGGGTTTTCATCCCCAAGCATTGGAAGGAGAAAGTTATTGACCACGTCCTCCAAGGTAACAGTCAGTTCACCAACAGAAAAGGAGAAAGTGTGCAGAGTAGGACACCAACGGCGCACCAAATGCCTAAGGCCTTTGGCATCTCTGAAACCTTCGAGGTTCCTAGAAATAGCCACTGCCTTTAGGACGCCGGCACGATCCAAGCGACCCACGAACTCCTCATCAGAAAGCTCATTATCCACCCAAATGGGCCAGCCTTGGATCTTTCCAGCAACAAAATCGAAGAAGATGGGGACTGCCTCCCGAAGTCCCCGCCTAATTTGAAGATAAAAAATCTCCCTGGGGTCTGGAACTTGTGCAGAACCAGCAAAACCCACTTGGCCGGAAAATACCCAAGCGTGAGAAGATGGAGGGGTTTCGCCATGAGACACCCGAGGAAAGAACAAGCTGGGAGTATACCAGGGGTCTCGCAAAGGAAAAGCAGGGCGCCCAACGACAAGCTCATCTTGCGCAGAACTAGAGGAGTCCTCACCTTCAAAGGGACTAGGAGTGCGCTCCTTCCTTTTTCGAGAAGAAGAAGAAGAAGCCATTGAAGTGATGGGTACCTAGAAAGAAGAAAAGAAGATGGCAACGAGACTGATCGAAAGAAAAGAAAAAGGGGTGAGAATAGAAGACTCAGGTAGACAACAAAAAAAAAGGGGGGGGGGGGGAGAGTAAATGAGAAAATGCTAGAATGAAGAAATAAGAGCAGTTAGAGAAGATGAAGTGTGGAAAGACGCGCCAGTTGCCAAGAATTAAATTTAAAAGAGAAGAAGTTAGCGGCAGTTATTAATGAGTGTTATGGGAAACGTAAAAGTAGGTGGTGGGAGTTTTATTTCAACCCAACTGCCACGTCCCACGAGAAAGGGAGGAGTCGCAGAAAAAGGAAGAAGCGAAGGAGTCAGGACGCCGAAGAAATGGAAGATCAGGATCCCCGTAGAAGGATCAAAACAAAAGAAGATACTACAAAAAAAAAAAAAAAAAAAAACTCACGCATGGGCTGCAGGCAACCTATGAGCTCGGGGGGCTAAATGTTGAGGTTCAAAATAATCAAATAGCCACAAATAGGCCCAAAGAAAAAAAAAAAAGAGAGAGATGGAAAAAGGACTCTGAGCCCATTTCACACAAAAGAAAAAAGAGAGGAAATAAAGGGTGGGTTCTCACAAAAGAAAAGGAAGAAGAAAAGAAAGAAAATGAAAGGAGCCCAGAGGACCTGATCTAGAGGTCCACAAAGAAAAGGGCCCAAGAAAACAGATAAAAGAAACAGCAAGCCGAAGGAAGCCCAGAAAGAAGAATTGAGTCGGGACGCCCAGAAGCAGTACCAGAGGCAGAGGATCCCTGGACGCATGAAGTGAAACTAAAGCAGATTTGCAGAGAGAAAAGAGACAAAAGGCACGCGGACCTTATGACCTAGGCACACAGTGAAGTACAGAGCAAAAATGCAGGAGCTTTGGTTCCAACCATTTGAAGAAAGAGACAAGAAAAGTACAACTGGGAAAGCTGGAGCAAAAGCCAAAAGGCCTCAGGTCAACCAACGAGAAAGTCTGGAAATGGGAAGCTAGCTGAGAGACTTTCATATGGTCGCAACAAAAAGAAAGAAACTATGAAGAAAAGGGAAACGACATGATCCTGAAGCAACCAGGCACCGAACCGACTTCAAAGGCAAAAAGGAAAAATCGGTAGTACCCCCGGGAGCCCGAGGCTGTGCTATAAAAGGGGGGGAAGGAAAAGGGATAGGACATCGAATTCTGGACGATTAGATCATTGGCTAAGACAGTTAAAATTTGTTTTCGGAAGTCTCACAAAAGTTACAAAAGAGGCTCTGTAAAACTGAAGGGAAAACAGGGGAATTCGTTCCCGGTATTCCAAAGACAACCGCTACAGTACACGCTCGAATTCAACGGATTCAAACTTTGCAAGTCTTTGAAGCTTGGATGGCTATCAAAGTCTGTAATTTTTGAACTCATTTGAACCTTGCATCATGTCTTAGCGAGCTTTGTAATTGCTACTAAAAGAAAACTAATGAAACACACCTCACTAATTAGAGGATCCCTAATGTGTTCTTCATATTGCATTTCATTTACTATGTATTTTCTTTATTGTTAAAAGCCCATTCAATACGAATACTTTTTTTTTTTAGTTGTTTGTATTGTAGGAAGTTTGTTCTATGCGCCAATCAATTCTTAAAACAGCCCATTAGCTGCGGAGAGTTGATCCCAGTCCACCAAGAACATCTCACACGGCCCAGGATCCTTGGGCCATAGTGCTAAAGAAAAAAAAGCACTCTCACAGATAATATGTGAGATATAATGGGTAATATTTTTGAGAGGGCCCATGGTAATTTATAGGGTAGGAAATATTTGTGGGAGCCCAATAACATGCAGAATATTTGAGTAATATGTGGGAAATATTTATGTGGGCTCAAAATAACTTATGGGCTTGTGTGGGTATTTTTGTGAGTGGGCTAATGAAATTAAAGCCTGAAAATTTGTATCTCAACAAACTTTAACATCATTGTTGAAAATACTAAGAGGTGCCAATTGAACTATAAAACTTTTCACATTTTTTATATTTTAAGATACTTACAATAAGTTGCTTGCAAAATTCTCTCTTAAATGTCCAAAAACTTTGTACAAGAAGAGATACCAATTAAATTATAAAATTTTTGGCAAGATTTTATCGAAAAAAAAAAAAAATTACATGATTTTTGGCAAGCTCTTAAACTCTTTATTTTACCTAAAATGAAGAAAGTTCATTTTATAATTAAGAATTTATTGTCTAGATTAGATAGTGTAAAGTGGCACAATTTTAAATGACTTGGCAGCGGATACAAATCTAGATTCATAATATTTGATACAAAGATAAAATGGATTAATGTCAAATATAGATGATACGATTATATATATTTTATAGATTAGATAGTGTACAAGTGGCACAATTTTAAATCTTACACTTTTGGATTTATAATCCTATTTTCCTAACATGAAGCTCTGTGGTCGGTGAATTGGATAATATATACGTAGTTTTTATTATTTAACATTTAGGTAAAGTTACTATAAAGTTAAACTAACATATTACTGAAACTTGAGACGTTTCACTAATAATTAAAAAAAAATTTCCAAAAAAAAAAAAAAAAAAAAAAAACTAAGGGTAAAAACTAAAAATGAATGCTTATTAAAAATTCTGATTCATGTAATAAGCTGTGGCCCATATTTGTCGCACAGTTATGTTTTAGAAATATAATTAACAATTAGCTTTATTTGTAGAAATAACACAAATTTGTATTTTGTAGTACCACACATTCTCAACAACCAAACAAAATATAAATACGGTTTTTTTTAAAAAAAAAATTTATTATTATCATTATTATTTTTTTGGGGATCAAGGTAAGTAAAAAAAAGTTTGGTTTACTTCCATTAGTTTTCTGACGGGATATTTAGTTAATTTCTCTTTAAGATAGAATCATGTGGTAGTAAGTTTTAATTTCTATTAAAGGTTTAATTAGTATGTGATGTGACAGTATTAAAAAAGAAGAAGAGATGTTCAATTAAAAGACTATTGGAGGTAAGCTAGACTTAGTAAAAAAATATATAAACACGTATTATGATATTTTTAAAACAAAGAATTCAAAAAACCATATTTTTTTGGGGGAAATTTAATAGATGCCTTTAGAACATTTGTTAATAGAAATTTTTAGAAACTTTTTATAAGAAAAGAAAAATGTAACTAACTATTTTGGCAAACTTTCCTAAAATACAACTAAAAATACTATTCAAATTTATGATATTATAGATATGATTAAAATTGAAAATAGATTCAGCACAACAATGCAACATATGTATGTACACACACATGAAAAAGCCCAGAATTTATTAGTTAAAAACAATTGAAAGCTCAGTCCCACACATAAAACTCTCTTAGGATAATTGAACTAGTGTACGTAACTGAAGAAGTTGTTGTCCTTGAAAGCTGGCAAGAGAACTCAGGCTAGTTTGACTAAATCAAGAAAAATAGAGGATATATAAATTTGGAGGAATGTTTAGGATTTCTAAGAAAGTCTCAAATTTTTAAGGAGGTCTCAAATTTTACCTTTATTGATAATCGAGTCATCAAATATGTATTGTAATTTTCCTTTATCTCAAATCATATTATCAAGAAATGTCAAAATTTCAAATGGCAGTGATCAGGCACGTAAGCAGGAATGACAACAACGTAATCCATGAACTTGCACAATATGTCAATAGGTCTGGAGAATTGAAGAGCTGGTTTGGTACAGCTCCAGAGTTTATATCTATGTGTTATTTACTTTTCCGCTGTTGTGCATAATATAATCTTTTTCTATTTAATCTAGATCTCATAATTAACCTAAGTAATCATTTCGCTAATTCATTAGGTTAAACAATCTATTTTACGGGGTCTAAACAACAAACAAACAAAAACATGAGTCATAACTGGCTAACTGAACTTATCAAAGAATGGTTTAAGTTCGTAGGATAAAAACCCATTTTAGTTTGATAAGTTTCTAACTAGTAATCAACTGAGTCAGATTCGAATCCCATTTGATCCAATCTAGTGGGATAATTTGCTTCTTTTCGTTTTATTGTAATTCTTATATTTCTTTGTGCTGGTTGTGCCATAAGTTGCTAGTATGCTATTGATATACATGGTGCTCTATGAGTAAATGTGTCCCAGAACCAAAATACTCAAATATGAAACATTTTTTTTTTTTACAAGGTAGAATTCTACTCTATCCTAATTTAAGTGTATATGTGTGTGAAACTCTCCCCTAGAGACTTGAACCTCGGCCCTTACCCCCCATACTCCACAAGCACTTATACTTATAGAGTAACCATCGCACCAAAGGTGTGTGGTGGTAAATATAAAACATTAATTAACCTTATGACCTTCCAGAAAAATTAAATAAGAATACCCAGTCAATTATGCCTAATGCTTATTAGTCTGGTTGATGAGGATTGAGGAGATGTGAGATTCTTAATGGTCTTTCAATTAATTCTGTCTTTTCAATAGCCAACCAAGCATATAACCATGAACATCACTAACTCCTAGTTGGCCCTAGGGCATTTGTTAAGTCATTTTAGGAAAGTTTTATATCACTTTTATGAGAAATATAAAATGCTGTAAAAAAAAGTTAATTACTATTTTCTTTTTTCAATAAAATGTTTCTAAAAATAGTTCGTAAATCATAGGTATCTGTTAACTTTTCCCCTCTCTTAGTTTATGTTCAATGCATATGGATGCCATTTCCGTATCTTTTAATTCTAATTAAATAACATCACATGGAGGTGGAAGTGTAAAGTGGTTGGTTTTAACTAGTTGAGCAGGACATTAAATTATGTGTTGTAGAAGATGATAATATGATAAGAACTTTCAACTCCCTTAATTGAGTTTATTGCATTTGTGGTACTGTTAAGTCTTTTATGTTCTTTAATGTTTTCTTCTTGTTGTGATGGCTCTTTCTTTTCTTCACTCTTAAATAGTTTTTCCATATATGTAGATACATTGTTCTCCTTTCTCTATCTACCTTCAGGATTCTGATTTAATTCATTGTCTTTGGGACAAGTCAATCAGCATTATTGCATCAGTAGAATCACTAGAAGTAATTAATTAAATCTAGAACATAAATTTGCCTCAATGATGAATTTCTTGTTTCTATAGATCAAACAATTTTCTTTCTCTACAATTAATCATGGAGTAGAAAAGCTTTTAATGAATAAATAGTAATAATATAGAAAAAGGTTATAAGATAAACACATTACAATTCATCAAATAAAAAAAAAGTTAAACACATTACGTGGCATATAAGCATTTAAACCCCACCCTCCACCCCCTTCTTTCTATTAGAAATTTGTCTTTATTAGTAGAGTATTGGTGGTTTTCACAAATGTTGACTTAATTTGTCAATCATCATAGGGAGTAAAATGGTTCTCATCCGGGGAAAAAAGAATTAGGAGTAATTTCACTTCCCTCCCTTATGATTTGAGAAAATATGACAAAATTTAGGTACAGTACCTTAGGTATTATTTCTTAGGTTCTCCTCTTAAAATTCAGCCATGTGGCTATGTAACTTAAAAATACACTTCAATCTCATGAGAAAAAATCCATATGGCAGAATCTTAAAAGGAGAACTTAAGAAACAATACCTAAGTACTGTACCTAAGTTTTGCTCAAGAAAATAACACTCTACTTCAAACTTGAAGGGAAAAAACACTTTCTCTTCCTAGATATTCAATTGTCCAAACTTTAAATTAATATTAAAAATGTTGTGTACTAACCTTCCATTTGCTTAAGGATGGGTTTTCAAAATTATCTTATTTCATAATTAAAATTCATTGTTTTAAATTTTTAAATAAAGTATATTTTAAAATATTAAGTGTGAAATTTTTTTTAATTTTTCATTTCATTAGGTTAAGGAGAGATTTGCCGTTGCAAGTGTTTTGGTACTTGATAAATTTTGCATTTTTATTCTAAATTTATCAATTATATTTTTACTAATCATGGTTAAAATTTTGTAAAGAAATTCTTATAAGAATTTAGAATATTTAATTACTAAATATAAACAAAAAGGGTAGGGGGACGTTAATTTCTTCAAATCTCAAAGAAGGTGAATGTTTTTTCCTCTCAAGTTTGAGGTGAAGTATTATTTCATAAAACAATGATGAAGTTTCTTTAGAAAATTTGACTTTCAAAAATCCTTTAGTAAAATCAATTTCCTTTTTGTCAAAAAAAAAAAAAAAAGTGTAGGAGGGGAGGGTAGCAAACTCTATGCGTTAAGGGTAATAGAAATGGAGATGAATACCAATGTGATCGCTGGTGGTGATTAGCCAACTTGAATCCAAGACAAAAGTTTTATTGGCCCATGGTATGGCAACAATGGCCCACAATAATAGCCCTATCAAAATTCTAGTGGTACATGTGGTGTTATTCATTATCGTTACATAGCGTAGAGTCGATTACTCTACACTAAAGACCCTTTTTTTTATTGGGTAAAAAAAAGAAAAAAAACTTATGGGCCTAAACGAGTCTAGAAATGTTGTTGTAACTTGTAAACAAATGACTACACTCTAGGTAGTGTAGCTTTCTTGGTGATTAGGTCGGTGGAGTCCCTGACTTGATTAGTTAATAATAATTGCCCATCAAGGGAGTCCTTCAATGTCTCTAGAAAAATTTCAATCTACTTCCTGGTGTTTTGTCAACTGCTCAACTTGAGTTATTTAGAAGGGAAATGCTAGGGACACAAAAAAGTTTACAATTCATAATATTGTGGACTCATAATTTTACTTCTGTCATTTACAACTTATTATGTGTCTAGTTGTGATAAAAGTTGTGAATTTTTTTATGTCCTTAACATTTTCTTATTTGGAGGTTTGTTAATTAATTACCTGCTAACTGGTTTCTTGATGGCCTTGTTTTCCCCATCAATATTTGTCTTCACTGTTGTTGTTGTTGTTGTTTTTATTTTTTTGTTTTTTTTTGTTTTTTCTGTTTATAAAATTGTATTCACCATTAGTCTTTAGCAATTTTGTGTTTTATTATTCATTTATTCTTCAATCTACCATGGTTAAAAAGAAATTTAATGTATTTGTGATGCAAGAATAACAATAACATATAAGCTTTTGAATCCCATTCTACAGTGAGGGGTGAAAATCACATAAGCAGAGTGATTTTTGAGCATAGGCTTGTAGATGGTCGATGGAGTTATTCATCAAAAAAATTCATGAGAAGAATTCATAATTTATAGTATTTAACGCTTTTTATAAATGTATATAACATTCTACACATTCTACATGTCTATGATATAAGTTTACATTGATAGTACCTTCTATGTAAAGCTATAAGTAACTAATAACTAATTGATGTAAGCTTTTGAGCATAGGCTTGTGGATAGAAGGAGTTGTATGCTTTTACTCTAAGGGTCTGTTTGGTTGGAGGGGTAGAAAAGTGAGAGGATAAAAAAAATTTTAATTTCCTTTCTTTTTGTTTGGTTGAGAATGAAAAAGTGGAGGGATGTAAAAAGTGAGTTTGCATAAATTTACTCATATACCCTTGTTAAAAAATGGTGCATAATTAAAACAAAAAAAAGTGACAAGCAAAAAAAAAAAAAAAAAAAAAACAATGACCCAAATTATATTAAAAAATAAAAATCATGTCCATGATAAAAGAATCATGTCTAGTTAAGATTAAAAAAAAAAAAAAAAAAAAAGAAAGAAAAAAGGGGCAAACGCCCAGTGAAGTAAGGAAGCAGCGACAAGAAGCCAAATAATTACCCAAAAAAAAAAAAAAAAGGCCACGTTAAGCCCATGTGCAACCGGCCATTTTTGTCATTCAATCATCATATTTTTCCCCTAAGTTTTATCCTTACTTTGGGGAGAAAACTTTTTTGTGAGTCTGGAGGGAAAATACTTGAGTCTTACAATTTATTTTCCTTCCTCTCCACCCAACCAAACACATTTCAAAAATGTTTCCCTTCCCATTTTCTCTCCAAAATTTTCCATTTGTCTTATTTCACCTCCAAATAATCACATCCTAAACACATTGCACAAAGTGTGGAGCTTATCTTGGCCACACAAAAAAGCCGCATTGAAGGCAATACGTAACTAAGACTTTTTTTTAGACCAAAACTTGAGCCACAAAATGTATAAATACAAATATATATATATATATATATATATATATTTGTATATAAACATAAAATAAATTCAAAACTAGATAAATACAAGAAAAAAAAAAGTCTATATTCAATTATAGCAAAATATAAACCATAGAAAAAGGCAAAATAATTGTATTATAAATCGTTTCAACCCAATTCAATTCTCTCTAATTTATTAACAAAGAACTCAAAATTCTTTAAACCCTAAAAATTATCTAAGATTGATTTTCAGTCAATTACGCTGCAATTTCTTTGTTAATATACAAAACCAAAGAGTATTAGAAAATCATCTAAAATTTTATTGTGAAATCCAATTTAACAATATCCATGTTTTGAGAATGCATACTTTATTGTAAAGTCATCTTGCCAATGACATAAAAATAAAAATAAAACCTAAACTAAACGATTTTAGGTGGAGTTAGTTAAGCAATATGAGAATAATAAAGAGCCAAAATTTTAACTTTGGGTAAATAAAAAAAGAGTCATATCAGCACAAAGTTACAACTAAGAAGTCATTTTTTTTCAAGCTAAGATTAGTATATATATATATATATATATATATTTTAAAAAAATTTAGCGGTGATCCCATTGTGTCATGATTTGTCAGTCTTTGTGAACCACACAAGTGACTGGGTTGGGACAAATGAAAATAGTTGTTGATTGGTACTAGTCGTTGTGAGACATACAAAAGTCAAAAATTAATGCGTTCAATGTTAGCAGAATTCAAGGAATATGAACTCCAATAATTCATCATCAGAATTATGTGTAATGCTGATGACTGATATGCATTAGTCTTTTTCTTACGTCGGGTCCTCCGATGTCTCTTTCTATCACAAAAATAATGGTTGTCTTACAATGAACTGGGACTCTTTTCGTTTGTCTCCAAATGGAAAAAATCTAATCTCTGTGTGTGTGTGTGTGTGGATAATTAGAAAGAATCTAATCTAATACATTATTCAGATTTAGTTTTGATCAATTTTGTTTCTCAAAAAAGGAGAAAGTTTTGATCAATTTTTAATGCTTTTATATGATGTCACTTTTTTTAAAACTTAATTAGTTAATAAAAATGATAATTTAATTTCAAATGATATATATATATATATATATATATTTAAATTTATTATTTACTATGAGAAAGATTATATTTAACTTTTTTTTCCTTCCAATATAGGTAGGGCGGGAAGATATAAATTCATATTCTTCTAATTGAGAGAATTGAATAACGCAATTGAAGTATAAATTTTTTTTATGTATAGACACGTTTTATAACTAAAAAAAGAAGTATTTGATTTTTCTTTTAAAAGAAAGCTTTGTGTTTGTCATCGCTAGAGAAGTTGCAAATGGAAATCACATGAAAATAATTCTTCCTATAATTGTGGGAGGACAACGATGGAATATATGAAGTTGTCTTGGACTCTCAGGGTCTATTCATAGACACATTTCTATACTTTTATTTTATTAAAAAAAAAAAATTGTTTGATGGTTATAATAACAGGAAAATGAGGATAAGAATGTGATTCTCTTATTAAGGAAGAGGTTATACTTGCATAAGTACCATTAAGGGACTTCCATTTTATCTCAAGAAAATTTAGGATTATAACTCTTGAACCATAATTCATGCTACAACTTTCAATCGGCCAATTTTTTTTTTTTTTTTTTTTGAGAGAGTTTTAATCTATGACGTCTGCTTCTGATAAAAACTCTTTATCATCAGACCAAGACACCTATCAGTTTTTTGTATAGACGGTGATTGGACTCTAGATCTCTTATATAACTATTAAAGATTTTACCAGTTGAGCTAATTGTAACCCACATCAGCCAATTGTTAATATTGGAGAAAAATTGATGAATTCTTATGAAAGTAGTGAGTTCTAGTTAGTTCAACTGGTAAAGTCTCTAAAAATTGAATAAAAGATCTATAGTTCAATTGATTAGTTTTTTGGTCTGATGATAAAGAGTTATCATTAAGAACAAATGTCATAAACAGAAACTCCAAAAAAACAAATAAAAGTAATTTTTTTTATCACTGTCATCCATCATATAGATCATTTAATCAAATAACAAAAAAAAGTTGTGACAAATAATTTGGTCATAAAAAAAATCTTCTCTCGCACCAACTACTTTCATAAATGTCTAGTTATCAAACTATGACTTGTAAACCGAGCCCATTAAATTTGCCGTTTCGTATTTGAATTGTTGAACTCGTGAAACGAATGTTGAGCTCTCAGGATCGCCTCTAAGGCATTAACTACATTGTCCTTTTTGAACCAACACCTAATTTAAGACGTCGGCTTTCGATTTTGAAGATTAAGGATATGTTTGGATATCGCTTATTTGCTGAAAATTAAAAATTTATTGCTAAAAATATTATAGCAAAATAATTTTTAAATATGAATAGTGTCGTGTGAGACCCAGCAAAATATAATAATCTGAGTTTAAAGTGGAGTTGGCTGACAAGTGCATAATTGCTGTGGGACCTACCTTTTAAACACCAAACACAGACATGCTGAGGGAAACGTTTTCCAAACGGTCACTAAGTGAGAGTTTGGATACATTAGGTTTGCGTCTGCGTTTGTGATTAAAACAGTGGGTCCCGTGTACTGTTCATGGGATTCGCAAGTACTTTTTCACCAAAAACAACTTTAAAACTGGGTCTCATGGCACTATTGACACATTTAAAAATTATTTTGCTACAATGTTTTCAATTTTTAGTTTTCAGTTTTTAGCAATAAGCGGTATCCAAACAGACCTAAGTAAACATTTTTAGATTCACACTTTTAAATTTGGATTTTAATGTATATTTTTTTAAATAAAAAAATTTAGGGGTGATCCAAAAGTCTCATTGTGAGCCATACAACACAAGTGAATGGATTGGGACTACTAATGAAAATAGAATTATGTTAAGGACACAACTTTTGGTACACAATTGTCAAAGTGAATTAAATGTTAGTAGAATTCAAAGATTATGAACTTTTGTATCAATAAGTGTTGAGACATACCAAAATTTACAACAAAATTCACACTCGTATAAGATAAGAAGTTGTTAATGTTAGATAATAAATTAGCGTTATTAGTGGGTCTATATAATAATCAATAATAACAAATCATTCAGTAGGTGTGAATTTTGTTGTCAAAATTAATCATTGTGCCTGTAACATCACTTTGTCTGAGTTATTCTAGGATCACAATCTTTACCACATCACTATATGTCACTTTCACATAAACACACCACTTTTTTTTTTCTTTTTTAATTCACAATTAGCTACATAAGAGAGCTGTTGAAAAAGATGTGTGAAAGGATGTTATTCTAGAATTATTGATATAAGGTTTCTTTCTACAACCCAAAAAAAAAAAAAAATCATTTGTCATACAAAATTTGGACTCTTTTCATTTGGCTTCAAATAGAAAAAATATAATGCATTATTTGTGTGTATATATATATATATATATATATATATATATATATATATATATATTTGGTTAGGTTTAAGTTATATTTGTGATAACTCTAAGCAATGTTACACTATCCAATAACTTATTATTGAATTCATATGAAAATTTCACCGTTGAATTACATGTTTTATATGTTTTTGATATGCATGCCAATTTTATACCAATCAAATGTTATTTATTATTCAATCCATAAATTCATATTTTATGCAATATTTTAAACTACAAAAACTTGATTTAAAAAATTGATCTTTGTCATCTTGAAATTTTGTAAATACGGAGAATATATAAAGATAATGTAATTCAACGGTTGATTTGTCAAAATTCGTATCCAATTAAAAAAAAATATTGAGTATTGTAATATTACATAGAGTTACACCTGATATAATTTGAACCTAACCCATTTTTTATATATATAAATTTAAGGCTTTTATATGATGTCATGTTATTTAAAACTTAATTATCTAATATAAATAATAATTTATTTTAAATGATAGATTTAAATTTATTATAACTAAAAAATCATTAATTATTAGAAAGATTATATTTAATTTTTTTTTTCTTATAATAAAAGTAGTGGTGAGAAGATTTAAATTCATATTATGCCAATGGAGAACCATAAAATTTTTGACAAAATATTAACTACATTCATTTAAAAGTGAAAGGATTAAAGGAGGGGATCTTATAAAATTTTTATTTTTATTTTAAAAAAGAGTGGTTCATTTTAAGAAGAATTTGTATTAGTCATTTCTATAGAAGATGGAATGGAAGTCTCATGAAAACGAAAATAACATGCAAAGATTTCTTTTCCCCCCTAAAAATCTGAGAGGACAATGATGGAATATTGTGAAGTCCACTCTTGGTGAAATTATAGAGTTCTCTAATGGATCACGTCATTTGTCTATCATTCTATTAAAAAACTTCTACTTGTTTAAAATTTCTGAGTCAATAATTAATTTCTGTTTAAAAAGATTTTCTAACTAACAATTTTAAACAAGTGGAAGTTTTTTAGTGAAATAGTGGACCACATCACTTATCCATCATAGGGATCTTATAATTTCTCCCACTCTTGGGGACTATTTATAGCCACTATTGTACGCTTCTAATATATATATATATATATATATATATATATGTATCTCTCTCTTTTTTTTTTCTTTTTTTTTAATAATTTGATAATAAGGATGATGGAATTCAAACCTTCATTTTCTTTATTAGATTAAACTACTATATGTAATGCAAGTACTACTCTTAGGAATCTCTATTTTATCTTCAAAAAATTTAGAAAAATAATTTCGATGTCATAAGTTTGGCTATAAGTTTAAGTTGATTAATATGGGTGATGGAGAAAAAATTGATTTCTTATAAATAGACCACTTTGACAAATTTCAGGAAAAAACTGTGGCAAATAAGGGCGGTCATAAAAGATCTTTCTTCTCTCGTACCAACCAATTGCAAATATATGTATAGGTGTCAAAATATGATTGGTAACCAATTCCAAAAAAAATGCGGTTTCACATTTGAATTGTTGAACTCGTAAACCACATGCTCAGTCATATCATAAATGCTGAGTTCTCAGCAACGCCTTCAAGTACTAAGCTCTCAAAGCAGTCCTCTCTATCCCTTCCTTTGCACACACAATTGGCCATGGCTTCGCTTCTTCAACCAAATGCTAGAAATCATGAGCTTAACCAAAACTCCAAAACTCTAAGTTCCACAGCTTTAGAAGTGGAAATCATAAATAATCCAATGCAAAGCAACAGAAGTGGAAACGTTGTTGTTAGAAGTATGGGGAATGAGGATGAGGATGGTGTTTTCTTGACATGGGAGGATTTGTGGGTGACTGTTAATGGAAAGAAAGGTAGCAAATCAATACTGGAGGGTGTGACTGGTTATGCACGACCAGGGGAGCTCTTGGCCATAATGGGTCCTTCTGGTTGTGGCAAGTCTACCCTCCTTGATGGATTAGCAGGTATATCATTTTTTTTTTGTTTGCCTAAAATACTATTTACACCTTTTAAGTTTAACATTACTTCAAAATTTGGTTTTTTAACTAAGAAAATTTACAAATTTACACGATCTCTTGCATTGAAACTATATTTGTGCACTCATTTCGTTAATATCTATTAGAATTTTCCTGTACAACTATATAAAAAATGTAGTTGTTTGGACAAAAAAAATAGAATGTGGTTTTCAGATGGGTTAATGACGAAAACGTGATGAACTATAATCGAAAGGAGCATGTTGACATGGTTGTAATAGTTGAGAGTTGAGGACATACATTGGAAGTTTTGAAAACTCGTAAACTAATTAAAAGCAACCCTGAACTGAGCATCCGCAGCCCACATTGCATATCCTAAATCTTGTGATGATATAGCATTTAAAGGCCAAAATTCACCAACAATGGGAAGGCCATATCGTAAAAGGCTAATTTTTTTTGAGATTTAGCTACAGTACCATCTCAAATGTAAGATGGTACTGTAGCTGAATTGTATAAAAATAATAATTTTTTAATGCTCTTTTTACCCGATAATTTCTCTCTCCTCTCTCATTTTTTCTCTTTCTTTTCTCTCTCTTCCTTCTCTGTTTCTCATCCCATCTCTCCCTCGTCATTGTCAAGCTTCTCTCTCGGAGCTCATGCCGAATCACCAAGCCAGATCAGTGCTCACGCCAGATCGGATTTCTTGATTGGCATGGTGGCGAGGCTGGTGGCGCAGTTGCGATGGGCGTGGTGGGTTTTATTTTGGGTTTTTGGTTCCGGTTTCCGGCGTTTGGGTCGGATTTGGGTGGCATTTGGATGATGTTTGGGTTGGCGTTGGGTGGTTGGATTTAGGTCCGGTGGTTGTGATTTTTTCCGATGGGTTGGGGGATTTGTTCCGATGGGTTTGATGGTGGGTTTCGGTGTTTGCTGGGTTTGTTTGGGCAGAGGGTAGTGGCGGTGATGGCGTGGAGGAAAGCGATGAACGCGAGTTTGTAGGCGCTGAAGTGGAGAATCTGGTGTCAAAAAGCGTTGCCGAAGTGGGTTGCGATCCGGCTCTTTTGGGTTGCAATCTGGGTTCTATGTGTGTGTGTGTGTGTGTGTTTTTTTTTTTTTTTTTTTTTCGTTGTGACCGATGCCTAAAGGAAGAGGTTTGGGTTCTTTTGGGTTGCGATCTGGGTTTTTTTTTTTTTTTTTTTTTTTTTTCCTGTTGTGACTGATGGCTTAAGGAAGAGTTGGGTATGGCTGAATTGGGTATGGGTTTGATATGGATGGTGGTTGAATTTTATCTCTGCTCTTTCTTTCTTTGTGAATATGGTTGAATTGGCAGTGAAGAGAAGAAAAAAAATCAAGGATTTTTTCAAGTTGCAGGTGTGTATTGGTGGGTGGTTGTTCTAGGTTTGGGTTGGTGGTGGGTGGATGAGAGAGGGAAAAATAGAGAGACGGAAAACAGAGATGAAGAAAGAAGAGAGAGAGATTTTTTATATTATTTTATTGTGTAATTTATATTATTTTAATAAGTAGAATGAAAAAATGAAATATGGGATGTTGAGTGTATTGGAAAATGGTATGGTATAAGTAATAAAGTAACTTTTTGGGATGGTAAAATAGGATGAGATATGAGATCCGGATGTGGAAGGGCATAAGGGGTGTAAAATGCTATTTAAACTTTTGTATCTTATATATATTTTTTTAACACTTCCTAATAACCAAGAATATTATTAAAGCAAAACAAAAGTAGCATCCTTCCTGCAAGCATCCAAAACTATAGCAGGAAAGAAGATGCGAATTACACTAAAAAGAAGACCTATTTGTGTTGTAAGTTTTAACCAGACTAGTTCTATTTTTTGTTGATTTCTTTTTGGAGACCAAAACATAGTTGAAGGCCTCTGCAAGTTCCTCTTACTAGCAATTTGAGATGCATGTCTCCTAATTTTGTAAGGAAGAAGAAGAAATATATATATTGAACATTATGTATGTGCACACTACTGTTTATCAACGAAGGAGGTGGTTTAGTGCTTGTATTCTATTACTTTGCAAGTTTGAGGTTGTGGGTTCGACTAGTAGTAAGCTTTACTATTACTTGAGTAATTCCACACAATATTAAATTCAGATTTAAGTGGGTCGGAGTAATGATCACATTTGCCAACCCCTTCTTTCTTCAATTATAATCTTCTTTTTAAAAGAAACCTATTTTTTAGGGGGAAAAAACCCTGCTTAAGCAATTATATGTTACTATTTTTGTATATACTATATTACAGCTTTAGCTCCATCAGGCATTTGAGAACCAACAAGGAAAATATCAATGTCAAAAAAGAAATTGAATGCCCACCGCACAATATTATTTTGCTACAGAAATTGTGTTTTTTTTTTTTATTATTATAATAATTAAAAAAAAACAATTCAAAAAATAAAAGCAAATATGATTTGTCAATTCAAAGGAGCATTGCAATACAAGCTGAGTTATACTCTAGTTGAAATTTTGTTTTAAAAACAATACTTTATTTATTAATATGAAATGGTGAAATAGTATTTTGAAAACACAATTTCACAATTATAAGTTATAACTAAAAACATGATTTCCACTATTTGTCCCATACATATAGTGTGTAATTATTATCACTTATTGACAAATGTCTAACTAGTGTTTTATGGCTGGTAGATTAGGTTCAAACACAAGGCAATTGGGGGAAATCCTAATCAATGGCCATAAACAGAAATTGGCTTTTGGAACATCGGTAAGAGGAAAAAAAAAAAAATCTCCTTATCAAATCAAAGAGAATATTTTCTTTAAAGCAATTTGGGTTTGACTTGGGTTCACTCTAGTGAATTGGACGGACAAGATTTGGAAACACGCATGTCTAAAATTGTTTACATGTCTACACCATGTCTTGTCTAGTGCATTGAGCGATAAAAGTTTTTCCAAGAAATTAGTTTAATTATTCTTAGCCAATTAAACATACTAATTAGTTTAATTTTTACCTTAACCTATATATAGGCATATGTAACACAGGATTATACTTTGATGACAACTTTAACGGTGAGAGAAGCTGTGTATTACTCGGCTCAGCTCCAACTCCCAGACTCCATGTCAATGTCAGAGAAGAAGGAGAGAGCAGAGATGACAATAAAAGAAATGGGGTTACAAGATTCTAGGAACACAAGAATTGGTGGGTGGGGAGCCAAAGGTATCAGTGGTGGGCAAAAGAGAAGAGTGAGCATTTGCATAGAGATCCTGACACGCCCAAAGCTTCTCTTCCTTGATGAACCAACAAGTGGACTTGACAGTGCAGCATCATATTATGTGATGAGCAGAATTGCAAAGTTAGATCAACGGGATGGAATTAGAAGGACTGTAGTTGCATCCATTCATCAGCCCAGCAGTGAGGTCTTCCAACTCTTTCACAATCTTTGCCTTTTGTCGTCAGGGAGAACTGTGTACTTTGGTCCTGCTTCAGAAGCAACTGAGGTAAGTTCTCTAATGTTTATGAAGTGCGTGTATATATATATATATATATATATTCACTTCTTGTTGCAATTAATATATAACTAAAGTTTCACACTTTCAATTTCACGTAGTTTTTTGCTTCAAATGGCTTTCCTTGCCCGACTCTACAAAATCCATCTGATCACTTCCTTAAAACCATAAACAAGGATTTTGAAAAGGTAAGTGACCCTTGGCTCTTATGTTCGGTAGTTTGTTGATATTAAATTTTGTTTGTGTCCTTAACCTTTAACTTTTATCTCAAAATTGACCTTATATTTTAAATACTTCATTTTGGTCATTATATTTTCAAAATTGTTTAAAAAAATTCCTTATAATTGGATGAAAATATTGACATGATAAACTAAATTCAGGCTATGTCACAGGTTGCTACACATAAGAATAAATATGAAATAAAGGTCAAAAGTTGAATACATATGTAATTTAACTTAGGCGAAAATGCACTTTTGGTCCCTACATTTTGGACCTATTCTCAATTTGGTCCCTAAATTGATTTAGGTCCTAAGTCAGTCCCTGATTTTTAAAAATCGTTTTTAAAATAGTCCCTACCGTCAACCTGTGACAGAAAATGCTGAGCTGGCAAACGGAGGTCCTAGCACTTATTATAATAATAATGAAAAAGCCAGCGTGTCCCACTTACACACTGCCACCTCATCTCCCGCGGACTTAGCCCTCACATGACCCTCACGTGTTCCTGCCACGTGATTTTCCCGCCCACTTAGCGCACACGTGACCCTCTCGTGACTGAACTCCTAGCTACCTTCAGTCTTCAGTCTTCACTCCCTCACCGAAAATCCCCAAATTTCACCTTCACCTGGAAACGAAACCCTAACAATCCCAAATCGTGTTCTTCCCCCAACAGCCCGTGTCATCTTCATCCTCGTGTTCTTCCCCAAAATCCAACTTGAAAACCGTAAGAAAGCCATTCCCCTGAAACTTGAAAACCCATTCCCCTGAAACTTGAAACCGTAAAGTTTCATCCTCGTGTTCTTAAGCCATTTCCCTGAAACCGTAACATTCCCTTGAGAAAAACTCTATCACTCACAGACAAAAACTGGGTAAATCACTCACAGACCAAAATCGTAAGATTCCCATTCCCCTGAAACTTGAAAACCCATTCCCCTGAGAAATCATAGTGAGTTAGAACGAAAGAGACTTTTACCGCAACTGATAAGCTACGAGGTGCAAAGCTATTTCTCTGTGTGTGTGTCTATTTATGTGCGTATCTATTTATGTATGTATCTAACTCTCTTCGAAAAGCAAAAGAATGTGTGTATATCTGTCTCTGTCTCCGTCTCTCTCTTACTTTTAACGCTTTTCGTCTCTCTCATCAATTATGGACCACAGTTTGAGTGCTTTATTATGCTTTTATTTGTATAATGTTGTCTGGTTGGTGTATTTTTCTGTTTGGCCTTTTCTGTTTGGCTTTAAGGATCATGGTGGACCATGTGTGTTCCCTGTTATCAGTAAATGATATATGTTTTGGCATTGTTTTGTGTTTGGAATATATAGAGTCAATGCATGTTTGACTGTTTGGTTTAGTTTTGTCTTTATTGAAATAAAATATTCTACAAATAATTTTTCATGCATGCAGGATGGACGAGTCTTTTACTCTGTATGTGCATCATGGTGGACATTTTAGTGAAAATTATGAGGAGTATGTGGGGGGTGATGTTGGGATAGTAGATGGTTGTGATCCTGATAAGTGGTCTAAGGTGGAAATTGAGTCCATCTGTAAAGATTTTGGGTACACGTGTGTGAGTAGGTTATGGTACACAGTACCTAGGGAGGATGATCAGGAGGGTAGGATGTTCCACTTGATCAAGGATGACAAGGATGCAATGTTCATGACTGGCTTGGTAGGGGGTCATGGACATATTCATGTATATGTCCAGCATCCAGTACATGAACCTATACTGGTTAATAATGGTAATGGTGTGACATTGGACCTTGTTGTAGAGCCTGAGCTTGAGCCTGAGGGGTATAATTCTAGTGATGGGGAACCTGCTTATGAGGATGGAGATGACTTCTATCATGGTGATGATGATTTTGATGGTCATCAGTATGGGGGTGATGAGGATGATAGGGATGATAGGGGTAGGGATGATTCTGATTCTGATTCTGATGTTGAAATACTTGGATTTAGGAGACCTGGTAAGGAACCAGTTGTTGAGGAACCACAAGGGGATGGTGCTGTGACCACTGATAGTAATGAGAGTTCTAGTGATACTGAAATGAAAGGGACTAGAGAAATGAACCCCAACCAACGGTATGTGGGTGAAGATAGTAGTGATAGCTGGGACAATGATGTTGAGGTTGAGGAAACATTGCCAAATCAGATGGGGGCTAGTGTAGTGAACTCAGATTACACCAGTGAGGAGTTGTTAAGTCTGACTGAGTCATCATCTAGTGGTGATGAAGGGGTTGATGATAGTGACAGTGAGGGTGATGGTGATGCTGCTCATCGACATGTGGATAATGTCACTAATAGGAAGAAGTTTCCAGTGTTTAAACCAGTTTCTAATCCTGAACACATGAGGTTTGAGAAGAATATGTTGTTTATTTCCCTTAAACAGTTCAAGGATGCTATCACTGAGTATGCAGTGAGTGGTGGATGGGGGGTGAAGTTTGTGAAAAATGATAAATTAAGGGTTAGAGCCAAGTGTCAACCTCCCTGCAAGTTTACAGCTTACCTAGCAAAGCTGCCAAGGGAGATGAGTTACCAACTTAAGACCTTGAACTTGGAGCACACATGTACCAAGAGCTACAAAAATCCAAAGTGCACTACCAAGTTCCTTGCAAGGAAGTTGATGAAAAAGGTGAGGAGACAACCTAATATAAAGCTGAAGGATATTCAACAAGCAGTGCATGAGAAGTATGTGGTGAATATCAATGCTGGGAAGGCCAGTAGGGCTAGGGAAAAGGCTCGAGTTTGTTGATGGGTCTTACATAGAGCAGTACAATCAGCTCTGGGATTATTGTGCAGAACTGAGGAGATCTAGTCCTGGTAGTACAGTTCTGATGAAGACTCACACTTATAATGAGGGAGACTTGGCAGCTGAAATGGATTTACAGATAGGAGTGCCATACTTTGAGAGATTGTACATTTGCTGGGCTGGGTGTAAGGAGGGATTCTTGGCAGGCTGCAGGCCAATAATTGGATTGGATGCTTGCCATCTTAAAACCAAGGTGGGGGGGCAGCTGATTGTTGCAATTGCAAGGGACCCCAATGAAGAATATTTCCCTTTGGCTGTGGCAGTAGTGGAAGCTGAAACCAAGGACTCATGGACTTGGTTTATAAACCTGTTGCTTGCTGACATTGGTGACAGCAAGAGGTGGACATTCATATCAGACCAACAGAAGGTATTTCCATATTTTATGTTTGTTTATAACATGAGAAATATGAACAACAATTGTATGTGATGTATATATACTTACTTCTTGTTGTTTGCATTTGGCAGGGATTAGTGCAGTCATTTGCAGATAACTGGCCTCTTTATGAACATAGGTGCTATTGTAGACATTTGTACAACAATTTGAGGAAGCACCATCCTGGTCTCCTAATTAGAGAATTGTTTTGGAGAGCAGCAAAAGCAATTTATGCACAGGAATTTGAGAGGGCAATGAATGAGATGAAAGATATTGATGAGGGTGCATATGTTTGGCTGAAAGGACACACCACAACAATATGGGCTAGACACATGTTCAAGGGTGATGGGCTAAGTGATACTGTCCTCAACAATATGTGTGAAAGCTTCAACAGTAGGATCATAAAATTCAGAGGGAAGCCCATTATTAGCATGGTATGCAAATTTCCTATACTTTATGTATGTTGATCTGAGTTATATATTTTTGAGCATGCACTAATACGTGGGTTGTTTATATATGCAGCTTGAAGACATTAGGTTGTATTTGATGAATAGGTCCCAACAAAATAGACTAAGTATTTTGAAGGTAGAGTCTGAGTTGTTCCCTAAAGTATGTAAAAGATTGCATAGGGAGAAGATGAGTAGCAGTAAATGGTTGGCTTGTTGGTCTTCTAACACAAAATTTGAGGTTAAGAATGGGCTACAAAGTTTCATTGTGGACCTGGAGAAGAGGACATGTACTTGTAGGAAATGGGACATCATTGGTATTCCATGTTGCCATGCAATTTCATGCATATTCTTCAACAGGGAGGCAGCTAAGAAATACACTAATGACTGCTACAAAGTCAGCACATACAAGGCATGCTATGAGCCCATCATTGATCCCATTAATGGTCAGAATATGTGGACCCCAACTGGACTCCCACCTGTGCAGCCTCCAATAAAGAGAAGGCCACCTGGCAGGCCCAAGAAGAAGAGAGCAAGGGAACCCAATGAACCAAGAAGGGGTCATAGCAAGGGGTTGGGTATTGCCAAGATGTGCAAGTCATGTGGGAAGATAGGCCACAATAAAAGAAGCTGCATAGGTGAGGTTGGAGGGAATTCGTCACTGCCTACAGCTGCTGGTGGTGGTCCAAACAGTAGGAGTTCTAGCCAAAAACAGGTATAATACTTGTTTGTGCATTAATTTTTTTTTTCTTTTTTTGCACTTGTTTCAATTTTTTAATGTTAACTTGGGTGTATGTGTTGTTTGTAGACAACTAATGGGGCTCATGTTGGTGGAGTTGGTGGAGCAAGTGGAGGAGTGGCCATCAATGAGCCAAATCCATCAAGGGTACCACCTACCACACAAGCTGGAAGCAGTGCAGCAACTACCAGACAAGTTACAAGCAGTGCACCCCCCAATAGTACAACATCCAATCTAAGCAAGAACACACATGGAAATCCAAAGAAGAGAAAGAAGGGGAGTGTCACAAGTGAGACCTTGAATGCATCAAGAAATGCATCTAGGTATAGAGAAGCATTGAGGTCTGCAGGGAGCCAGTCATCTGTGCATGGGCCAATGGGATAAGCTGGTGGAGACTGAGCAATATCTATTTCTTTGTTTTTTGTATCTTTGAACTTTTTTGTGGTGTCATTGTGAAAGGTTGTAATTATGGCTGAATTATGTACATTTGGTAGTGTTGAACTATGGCAGCTAAGTACTGCACAATGGACTTGTTAAAGTTTGTCAGTGGCAACAAAAGTCCTTTTTGTTGGTAGTAATTATGGCTAAATTATGTACATTTTGGTAGTGTTGAACTAAGGAAGCTAAGTACTGCATAATGGCCTTCTTGTTTTTGTTGCCTGAACAATGGCTAAATTATACAAAAGAAGTTTTTGTGTATTGTGATTTGTGTATGGCAGCTAAGGTTTTTGGGTATTGTGAGTTTTGTATTGTGATTTGCTTAATATGGCATGGATTGTGATTATGATTGTGATATGGCAGGGAATTGTGTATTGTATTGTGTATTGTGATTTGTGTAATATGGCAGGGAATTGTCTATATGGTTTTGTGTATTATGATTTGTGTATTTTGGACAAATTCATGTCTGTCATGCATATAGTGTAGTCTGGTTTGTGTATTGTGTTTGCACACAATGGTGCAATCTGTGCACACAATCACCAATTCCCTGTGCATGTGAAACTAGTAAGTGTCAAGTATTTGGTAACTTTAGTTCAGTATTTTCCAGATTAAGAGTCAAGTATTTTTCAAATAACTTCAGTTCAAAGATGCAGGCTTGTAGCTCATGCCGGATTAGTGCAGTCATTTTCCAGTGGGCAGTTTGCACACAATGACTGAATTGGTAACTTCAGTTTAGTAATTTACACACAATGACCATTAAGTTCATTCATTCATTACAAAACCAGATAACATTGAACAAAATTACATTACATTTCATTGAACCAGATAACATTGAACAAAACCATGATAATTTCATTTCATTCATTCAAACAGAAATTACAAAGGTAATTGGTGGGATATAGTTTTCCACAAAATTCTTCACAAAATGCTCCACAAAATGCTTCATCAGCAATGCCACAAGGAGCACAACTAAAATCACCATCTATCCCGCCCATCTAAACCACCAAAACTAACCAAAACTAAAATTACACAAAGTCAGATCCCACATATCAGCAATGCCACAATCAGCACAACTAAAATCACCATCTAACCCACCCATCTAAACCACCAAAACTAAAATTACACAAAGGCAGATCCCACACATCAGCAATGCCAAAATTAGAGACACTGTTAAACACTTCTGCCTCTTTTTGCAAGTTGAAACCTCAGCCTGGAGTCTGAGAATGGTCTGCCTCTGTTTTGGGATAAGGACCTTACCACGTGCATAAATCTCATCATCAACCCATTGAAAATATTTGCATTTTCGTCCAACCTGAAATTCAAACCAAATCAATCAACCCACTAAAAAAATGAAAATGAACTAAAGAAAAAAAAAATGAAATAACTCACACCTTACCCAATAATTAGGACACCCATAAAACCTTCTTCCTGGATTGTTCTCCGTCCAGGAAACCACTAGAACTGGTTTACCAGGGGTGGGGCAATAACACGTGCGTGATGCTCTCCTCTTCAGGCTTATCGAGGATGATGAGCTTGATTCCATCGCTTCAAATGTGGTTTTGATGAGTGGGTGAGGCAGAGTTTTTGTCTATGAGTGATTTAGGGTTTTTCTCAGGGGAATGTTACGGTTTCAGGGAAATGGCTGAAGAACACGAGGATGAAACGTTACGGTTTCAAGTTTCAGGGGAATGGGTTTTCAAGTTTTAGGGGAATGGCTTTCTTACGGTTTTCAAGTTGGATTTTGGGGAAGAACACGAGGATGAAGACGACACGGGCTGTTGGGGGAAGAACACGATTTGGGATTGTTAGGGTTTCGTTTCCAGTTTCAGGTGAAATTTAGGGATTTTCGGTGAGGGAGTGAATAGTGAAGACTGAAGGTAGTTACGAGTTCAGTCATGAGAGGGTCACGTGTGCGCTAAGTGGGCGGGAAAATGACGTGGCAGGAACACGTGAGGGTCATGTGAGGGCTAAGTCCGCGGGAGATGAGGTGGCAGTGTGTAAGTGGGACACGCTGGCTTTTTCATTATTATTATAATAAGTGCTAGGACCTCCGTTTGCCAGCTCAGCATTTTCTGTCACAGAGTTGACGGTAGGGACTATTTTAAAAACAATTTTTAAAAATCAGGGACTGACTTAGGACCTAAATCAATTTAGGGACCAAATTGAGAATAGGTCCAAAATGTAGGGACCAAAAGTGCATTTTCGCCTTTAACTTATTATCAATGGCAGTTTAGTAGGTGACTTGGTTAATCTCTTTTTATAGATACATATCCTCTCCATTTTGTTTGGAATAGAGTGAGTTCATTTCGGTTAAAATAATTAATATCCTGTATATAGAAAATCATGGTACTTGATACATACTACACGACACATTAGTAATAACTAATTTGAACCATAAAATAAATCAATTTTAAATAGAGGTTATTTTCCTTTCAACTTAGTCTTATTCAATTACTCATCTTAGAAACACCTCCTTATAAATCTAATATATATATAAATATGTGGGTGCATCACTCCGCCATTAATCGGGAATATCCGCTTTGGGGAGCCAGGCCCTCACGGTTTCGTCTTCGTCCCCAAGTGTGAGGACACAGTGTTCACCTCTTTTGGGCAACTCAGTCCCACATCGGATGCGTAGTAGTGGTACACTAACTCTTGCTCCAGAAGGGAGGGACTTCTATCCGATGTGGGACTGAGTTGCCCAAAGAGGTGAACACTGTGTCCTCACACTCGGGGATGAAGACGAAACCGTGAGGGCCTGGCTCCCCAAAGCGGATATTCCCGATTAATGGCGGAGTCATGCACCCACGTTAAAAACTACACATGCGTAGTAGTGGTACACTAACTCTTGCTCCAGAAGCTTATAAGGGGTTAGTGGGAGGGACTTCTATCCGATGTGGGACTGAGTTGCCCAAAGAGGTGAACACTGTGTCCTCACACTCGGGGACGAAGACGAAACCGTGAGGGCCTGGCTCCCCAAAGCGGATATTCCCGATTAATGGCGGAGTCATGCACCCACATTAAAAGGGCCATGTAGTAGTGGTACACTAACTCTTGCTCCAGAAGCTTATAAGGGGTTAGTGGGAGGGACTTCTATCCGATGTGGGACTGAGTTGCCCAAAGAGGTGAACACTATGTCCTCACACTCGGGGACGAAGACGAAACCGTGAGGGCCTGGCTCCCCAAAGCGGATATTCCCGATTAATGGCGGAGTCATGCACCCACAAAATATTTTTTATATAAATCTTTTGTAGGATCTTGAGAAAGGTTCATATGGAGGAATACCCACAGAGGAAGCAATAGAGTCTCTTAAAAAGTCATATAAATCATGTGAAACTTACCAACAAGTTCAAAGACAAGTAGCAGAAATATGTAAACAGGTAATTAATTAAGCAAGAAATTAATCTTACAATTTAATTTACACAGGATATATAAATAATCTTTCCTAAATGAATTACAGAAAAACAAAAAATAAAATTAATGAGTGAAAAATTTATGTTGGTTTCAGGATTGTGGAACATTAGAGATGAAGAGAAGCCATGCTAGCTTCGTTACTCAGTGTCTTGTTCTTACGAAAAGGTCTTTTGTGAATATGTTCCGTGATCTAGGCTATTACTGGTTGCGGCTAGCTATTTATGTTGCATTAGCTATAGGCCTAGCCACTGTGTTTTATGATGTTGGCTATAGTTATGGATCAATTCAGGTAATTCTTAAGAGAGATATATTAAATATTAATTCCTTATACATATGATTTATAATGCAAATTAGGATCAATTCAAAAGCTAAATTAACATTGTAATATTTTTTTTTTTTTTAGGCTAGAGGTTCGCTGATCATGTTTGTATCTTCATTCTTAACTTTCATGGCCATCGGTGGATTCCCTTCTTTTGTGGAGGACATGAAGGTTTGTTTTGTTTCTCATTTAAGCATATATTAATCAATTTTATGCACATAGATCTACTTCCTTCTTTAAATCAACAAAAAATTATAGTGACGAGCAGAGCTTGCCTGTTACTAATAAATCAAGTTTGATTGTTTGATTTTATAGATTAGAATGACATTAGAACTAATTCCATGATTTAGATGCAGAGGAAGGTGCAATTAATCCAAAATTTGAAGCTTTGTTAATGTCATACTCAATTATTTCATGTGTTTTTTTCACCTCCCATTTATCCAGATATTTGAACGAGAAAGGTTAAATGGACATTATGGCACTGGTGCATTCGTTATAGGCAACACATTCTCGTCTCTTCCATTCTTGCTAGTGATTTCACTGGTTCCAGGGGCAATAGCTTATTACCCTCCAGGACTTCAGAGAGATGCTGAACACTTTCTATATTTTGCTGCTGTGTTATTTGCTTGCATGATGTTAGTTGAGAGCCTAATGATGGCTGTTGCAAGCATGGTGCCTAATTTCTTGATGGGTATAATAACTGGTGCTGGAATTCAAGGGCTCATGGTATTAGGTGGAGGATTTTTTCGATATCCGAATGATCTTCCCAAACCATTTTGGAGATATCCATTGTACTACATTGCTTTCCACAAGTATGCATATCAAGGATTGTTCAAGAACGAGTTTGAAGGGAAAACATTTCCCAGAGATAATGCCGGAGGGCCAATCAATCTAAGAGGTGAAGTAATTTTGAGAGATACATGGCAAGTGGAAATGAGCTACTCTAAGTGGGTTGATCTTGTTATCTTGCTAGGAATGGTGGCTTTGTATCGAATTTTGTTCTTGGTTATCATCAAGACCATTGAAAACGTAAAGCCTGTTGTTGCAAGTTTCATGTCAGCACGTTCCAAGCAAACAGCACAAGTCATGGTGAATCCTTTTACTACACCCATGCATGGGGGGACTATACAGAAGAGCTAGATGTTTTTGGTAATATTAGAAAATAATGTTATTAAACTAACGAATAAGAATTAAACTAGCGAATAAGTCTGTTTTCTTTGATTATTAATTTAAGGAAATGGACTATCTTCTACTAATTTTTGTTTTTTGTTTTGTTTTTAAATTTCTTTGCAAGCACTTGTATATTATGAACTGAATTATCAGGGTCCAAGGCTCCTAGTATGTTGGTGTATTAATTATTACTACTGGAAAAGAAAATGATGGTGCATTAATTGATATTTGATTGTGAGAAATTCTAGGATTTCCTTTATTTTACTTTTTCTTTTTTAATTATATAATTTGGTAGATACGGTGGGGAACGAGGATTTTGAACTTTGAAAATCATTGTTGAAAACGTTAAGAAATGCCAATTGAACTATAAAACTTTTCATATTTTTTAATTTTAAGATACTTACTTTCCCCTCATATTTTTATTTATTTTAAGATACTTATAATATGCTATTAACTCTACAAAATTCTATCTCTTAAATCTCCAAACACTTTGTAAATGAAGAGATATCAATTAAATTATAAGACTTTTGGCAAGATTTTATGAAAAAAAAATTATATGACTTTTGGCAATCTCTTAAACTCTTTATTTTACCTAAAATGAAGAAAGTTCACTTTACAATTAAGATTTTATTGTTTAGATATATATATATATATATATATATATATATATATATTTATATATATATTTATACAAGATAGAATTTCTACTTTAACCTAATCTAAGTGTATATATGTGTGAAGCTCCCTCTTGGAGACTTAAACCCGGGCTTTTGCCCCCTACACCCCATAAGCATTTATATTTGTAGAGTGACCACCGCACCAAGGGTACGTGGTGGTAGATTTTATTGTTTAGATTAGATAGTGGAAAGTGGTACAATTTTAAATGACTTGGCACCGGATACAAATTTAGGTTTATAATATTTAATACAAAGATAAAATGAATCAATGTCAAATATAGATGATAAGATTGTATATATTTTATAGATTAGATAGTGTACAAGTGGCACAATTATAAACGTTACACGTTTGGATTTATATATAATCCTATTTTCCTAACATGAAACTCTATGGTAGGTGAATTGGCTTACTTTTAATAGTTTTCTAACTAGATATTTAGTTAGTTTAAGATAGAATCATATGGTAATAAGTTTTAATCTTTGTCAAAGGTTTTTTTTTTTTTTTTTTTTGAGAAACTATTAAAAAAGAAGAAGAGATGTTCAATTAAAAAACTATTGGAGGTAAGCCAGACCTAGTAAAAAAATATATAAACACCGATTATGATATTTTCAAAACAAAGAATTCAAAAAACCATATTTTTTTGAGAAGATCTAATGGATGCCTTAAGAGCATTTGTTAATGGACAATTTTTAGAAATTTTTTATAAGAAAAGAAAATTGTAACTACCTATTTTGGAAACCTTTCCTAAAATACAACTAAAAATACTATTCAAATTTATGAGATTATAGATATGATTAAAATTGAAAATAGATTCAACACAACAATACAACATATGTATGTACACCCACATGAAAAAGCCCAGAATTTATTAGTTAAAAACAATTGAAAGCATGGTCCCGCACATAAAAACTCTCTTAGGATGATTGAACTAATGGACGTAACTAAAGAAGTTGTTGTCCTTGAAAGCTGGCAAGAGAACTTAGGCTAGTTTGACTAAATCAAGAAAAATAGAGGATATATATTGAAGGAATGTTTAGGATATTTGGGTTGGTTCCAACAAGATTTTTGATTAGAAAGATAATTAGTGGTCAGGTTATCTTTTCCTTTGATATGCTGTAGCTCCAGTATCAAAAAGGGCTATGATTGGGCTGGGTCTAGCTCACAAGTACCAAGCAGATACAACAGTTTCTAACGGTTAAAATTGCCAAGCCTAAACGCTCTCATGAAGCCACGAACACTCTCTAGAGAGGAAGAAGCGGAGTTGGCTCGGAGCAATAAAAAGGTTAAAGATAGTCATCGTGCCGAGTTCAGTGAGGGTCCCAGAGAGGATTCCCCTCCACCGGAACACCAACGGCAAGACTCCTCTGCCAGAGTCTCTTTCAAGGACAAGTTAGTGGGTGTTATACCAGAAGCGTATGTAAAAGCCTTTGAGTTTGATAACCTCATGGACAAGGATGTAGAGTCTGACGACGATAGTGAAGCAGAGATAGGTAAACTTAGAGAGGGATGGGTCTCTGTTCAGCTGACAAAGGAAACTAAGTAGCGCCTTAGGGGCACCTGGTCAAAGGCCATTATTGTTAAGCTTGTTGGAAGAACTGTTGGTCTTTTGTATATGCGCACCAAACTGACTTACCTATGGAGGCCAACGAGTAGGATGGACTGTGTGGACCTTGGTTATGGTTTTTTTCTGGTTAGGTTCTTCTCCAAGGAAGACTTGGAGGTCATGCTAATGAGGGGCCCATGGTTTATAGGAGACCATTTCCTCTCCATTAGGCCATGGGAACCTTTCTTTAAACCGTCGACGGCGAATGTCTCTCTTATCGCTGTTTGGGTCAGACTCTGTGAGCTTCCTTTTGAGCTCTATGAGACTGAGGTGCCTAAAAAGATTGGTGAATCAGTTGGTAAAGTCCTTAGGATTGATTCTCACACGGCTCTAAAGGCTCGTGGCTAGTACGCGAGATTATGCATTCAGATTGATATTAATAAACCTTTGCTGAACACAATCCTTATTGGTCATTTTGAACAACCAGTGAGCTATGAGGGTATCCACAATCTTTGCTTTTCATGTGGTAGACTAGGGCACAAAGTGGAAGCTTCTCCTTTCACCATTTGCAAAGGAGAAGAGCAGGAGGCCTCACTGGAGAAAGTGCAGGCTGTTAGAGCAGACGCTCCACGCGAAGAGCATGCCAACGAGCGTGATTCGGCCAGCAATGCCACACTCGTTACGTGTGAGGTTGTAGAGGCGGAGGGTGTGTACGGACCGTGGATGGTAGTGAAGAAGAGGTCGAATAGGCGCAAAGGGACAAAATCCAGCCTAGGTACGGAGAGTACTACCATACCTGTCCGTAATTTTGCACCACAACTACCTCTTAAAAACTTGGAACGGATGGGCACGTCGCCTAGTCATCCTTCTAGCATGTCACGTGTAGGAGTAAAGCAAGGTGATGAAGATCACGTGAGAAAGGGAGAAGTGGGCTGGTCGTCCAAGACCCCAAGAATGAGGGAGACGTCTCCCACAGATCATGAGAATATTTCCAATATGGGCCCTCTAAAGTGTAACCCGTTACCCAGCAAATCCAATGACGTGGATTGTGGACAAAGACTTCATTCTGACCCTGGCCCATCAGCCCAGCCTCATAAACGATCCTCTTCTTCCGTTAAAGGAAAAAAAAACCCTTGCCAAGGGCTTTCGTCCTAAGTCAGACTTGAGTACCACCGCCTCCCATCAATGGAAGTTTTCATCTGCTATTCTTACCACCCTCTTAGCCGCTGATGCTTTCCTTCCTAACTTTGAGCTTACCCGTTCTCCGGACATTAATTTTGAGTTTGTGGCCTCAACGAAAAATGGGTCTGTCCAACAACTTGGAAGTAGTGATGTCCAGTTTTCCGATGATCGGCAAAAGGATCCCGCTAGCAAGGATGGGCAACAATCTATTAACCGTGTGGGTAATGGAAAAGAGGTTGTCGAAGGTCAATCTGAGCCTTGTTCTAAAGAAGGTTCAGAATATGAAGATGTGGGAGATGAACATATGGCTTCGAAGGAAGGGGATGGAGTCCCTTCCACTGCTTGACTCCTTTCCTCCACCTACTCCTTCTCGCATTATGAATATCTTAATATGGAACAGTAGAGGGGCTTTGAAGCCTTCCTTTCAGAGCTACATTCACGAGTTGACTCGAAGGCATGATCCAGCCATCCTTGTAGTCATGGAAACTAAATTGGGGGGTAGTAAAGCCAAAGAAGTCACAGACAGATTACCGTATGACAAAGCCATCCATACTGATACGATTGGGCTTGCTGGTGGTCTCTGGCTTCTGTGGAATGATGATAAAGTGGAAGTTGACGCACTTGCCAAAACAGAGCAAGAGATCCATGTAGAAGTAAAGGTACGTTCCTCTAATCTTTCCTGGATATTGTTTGCAGTGTATGCGAGTCCTAGGACTGAAGAGAGAAGTATTTTATGGAGTAATCTATCAAAGGTTGCAGAACTGCACAATAAGCCGTGGATTATGGCGGGTGATTTTAATGAATCGTTGATTGAAGAAGATAAATTTGGAGGCAGGGGAGTTAGCATTAATTGGTCTTTGGCTTTTAAAGATTGTTTGGATATTTGTAGTATGGTGGATATGGGGTTTTCTGGCCCAAGGTTCACCTAGACAAACAAGAGAGATCTCAATAATCTCATCTTGGAGAGGATTGATAGACTTTTCATGAACCCAGATTGGTGTGTTCTCTACCCAGATGCTAAAGTTACTCACCTTCCCTACTGTCACTCTGATCACTGTCCGGTCCTCATGGAAGCCATTCCTCCCAAAG
Source organism: Quercus variabilis (assembly GCA_030445155.1). NCBI lineage: Eukaryota > Viridiplantae > Streptophyta > Magnoliopsida > Fagales > Fagaceae > Quercus > Quercus variabilis. The sequence goes on along the minus strand of CP129455.1, from coordinate 22,286,831 downwards.
CGATGAACCTTAGTAGGCCTTTCAAATTTCAAGATTTCTGGCTGTCGGATTTGTCTTTTCCCAATATTGTTTCTAATGCGTGGGGCAGGAATAGGAATTTAGCTGAGTCCATTGAAAATTTCTCTAGGGAGGCAACTATCTGGAACAAGGACCACTTTGGGAATATTCATCAGAAGAAGAGGTGAATTATGGCTAGAATCTATGGTGCCTAGAAAGCTTTGTCCAACCACCCGTGCACCTTCCTTATTAATCTTGAGAATTAGTTGCAACAAGAACTTGAGGCAGTCCTTGATCAAGAGAGGGATCTGTGGATGTTGAAGCCCAGGATTAACTGGATGGTTCAAGGAGATCGTAACACTTCCTTCTACCACGTGTCGGCCCTTGCGAGGAGGAAAAGAAATTATATCGCCTCAGTGAAAGATGAGGGGGGAATATGGATTACTAAGGAAAGAGATGTCATGGAGTGTTTTAGGAGGGGTTTCATATCTTTATATACCACGTCTCATGTGGAAGCCCCTCGGTCCCCTATTCTTGATGTACATTGGAAAGTGCAGCTCTCAGATGAGGACAAGCTTTCCATTGGCTCCTTGGTCACCCCTGAGGAAATTAAGGATGCTCTTTGGTCCATGAAACCGTATAAGGCCCTGGGTCCGGATGGTCTTCATGCGGGGTTTTTCCAACAATTCTGGCTGTTGGTTGGGGATTTAGTGAGGGAAGAGGTTACAAGAGTCTTTGCTACTAGAAAGGTTCCTGCCTACCTCAACAAAACTCTTATTGTCCTGATTCCCAAAATCCAAGGCCCATAAACTATTGGGAATTATAGACCCATAAGTCTTTGTAATTCAGTTTACAAGATCATCTCTAAGGTTATTGTTGCTCGTCTTAGACCACACTTGGAAAATCTTGTCTCTCCCTGCCAAGCGGCTTTTGTTCCGGGCAGAAGAGGAGCAGATAATGTCATTATTGTCTAAGAACTAATCCATACAATATGGAGAACTAAGGGTAGGAAAGGTTTTATGGCTATCAAGATTGATCTAGAAAAGGCCTATGACAAGATTGAGTGGAATTTTATCCGAGAAATGCTCGTCAAATTCAATTTTCCTGATTGCGTCATTGAGCTTATTATGAGCTATGTTTCCACAGTGTCTTCTTCCTTACTTTTTAATGGTGGCTGTCTTGAATCCTTTTACCCTTCAAGAGGCATTAGACAAGGTGATCCCCTGTCTCCGTACCTATTTATTCTTTGCATGGAATTCTTGGGTCATCTTATTGAGGGGAAATGTGCTGCTAAGATTTGGTCTCCGGTGAAAACGTCTAGGAGTGGTCCCTCCTTTTCGCATCTTTTCTTTGCGGACGACTTGGTCTTTTTTGCTAGTGCTGATTCGGAAAATTGTCATGCCATCAATGATGTCCTTCAAGAGTTTTGCTTAAGATCTGGGCAGAGTGTGAGTGAAGTTAAGTTTCGCGTTTTCTTCTCTCCCAATGTGGATCCTGACCAAAGAAATCTCCTGTCTAGAATTCTTGGTTTTAGATCAACCCCTAATCTTGGCAATTATTTGGGTTTTCCTTTAAAACACCCAGGGGATCGTAAACATGACTTTAGCTTTGTTCTAGATAGAGTTAAAATAAAGCTTGCTGGTTGGAAAGCCAATCTCCTCTCTATGGCTGGCCGATTGGTTCTCATCCATGCCTCTTCCTCTACCGTTCCAAACTATGCTATGCAATATGTGGCTCTCCCAAGTAAAACCCTCAATGGTATTGACAGTTAATAGAAACTTTCATTGGGGATCAACGAACTAAGTTAGGAAGATGCACTGGGTTAATTGGAAGGAAGTAACCAAACCCAAGGAGGCAGGAGGTTTGGGGTTGCAATCTGCTAAAGGTAGAAATACGGTGCTGCTGGCCAAGCTCAATTGGAGGCTATACATCGAGAATAATGCCCATTGGGCTAAGGTGCTAAAATTCAAATATTGCACCAGGCAAAGAGTCAACTCGAGGAATGCTGTTAATCTACCTAGCTCCCCTATATGGAGAGGTATTAAGAAAGGTGAGGGGACGTTCAAGGCAGGAGTCAAGTGGATTCCGGGCCATGAGAGCATCTTGAACTTATGGACGAACTGCTGGTTGAACTGTGGGCCCATTAGATCTCGCATCCAAGGTCCACTTCCTCAAGCTTCCTCCGGTCTGCAAATTAAGAACGTCTTATCTCCCAATGGATGTAATTGGGTTGCTATTCCTTTTGATCTCCCTAATGAAGTGAAATCTGATATCTTGGCTGTCCCCATCCCCCTCGTTGCTAGGTGCAGTGATAAGGTGGCTTGGAAATTCTCTCCTAAAGGGGGATTCGATAAGAAAAGTGCCTATTTACTTGCCATGAGCTCAATGGATGATGAATCCTTTTCAGGTTCTTGGAATTAGAAGTTACCTGTTTTGCCTAGGATTCAATTATTTATTTGGAAATGTATGCACCACAGTATTAGTGTCAAGGAATGCCTTGCTAATAGAGGGATCCCTCTTGACACCACCTGCTCGGTTTGCCACTTAGAGTCTGAATCTATCACTCATGCTCTCCGGGATTGCAGTATGATCAAACCTATTTGGCTCAAGTTAGGTTCTCATTGCTTACAAGCCAATTTCTTCTCTCAGGGAATTAGAGAATGGCTAATAGCAAATGCTAATCTTAAGTCCTCCCAAAATGCAACAGGTATTCCTTGGTACATTTTATTCTCCTTTGCTCTTTGGTTAATTTGGAAACAACGGAACCAAACTGTCTTCGCAAACAGGGGAATTAATCCTTATCTCTCCAAGATTATTTCTACGCAAGCTTCAGAGTTCTTCCTTTGTACTTCGCATCCTGCTCGCAACAACCGTATGGTTTTGAGACAGATCCGTTGGGAGAAGCCAGACTTGGGCTGGTTGAAACTTAATACTGATGCATCCTCCAACACATCTTTGGGATTGTCAGTTGGAGGAGGATTGATAAGAGATGAGAAGGGCAGCTGGGTGATTGGATTCACTAGGATAATGGAGAATATTAATAGTTTTACTGCTGAGGCCTGGGCGCTCCGTGATGGTCTGCTCCTTTGTTGTCAAATGAATCTTTCTGCTGTCATCATTGAGCTTGATGCTAAGGCTCTGGTGGATGCCCTTAACAATCCTTCCTATAGCAATTCAGTTATTTCTCCTCTTTTTAATGATTGTAAGCTTTTGGCTAGACAAATTCCCCATCTTTGTATTAAACATATTTATTGTGAGGCGAATAAATGTGCGGATAGATTAGCTAATTTAGGCCTCTCCCAGCAACCGGACTTTGTTGTCCATTCTACCCCTCTTGTGGGGTTGGCTTCCTTTGTTGCAGATGACTGTCTGGGTGTGGGTTGTAGTAGGCTTTGTCCTGTTAGCTTGCTTTCTAGTTAGCTTCCTTTAATAATATTTCCTTTTTGCCACAAAAAAAAAAAAAAAAAAAAACAGTTTCTATGATTTTTTTTTTTGTTTGGATTTCTAGGTCTTAGGCATCATCATGACTCTGGGAAAAAGAGAAGTCATATGGTCTCTAGTGAGTTGTCCCGGGATAAACTTACACATGGGTGTCATTCTTGGATCAACAAAGCATCATTAGATTGGGCCATGTCTGGAACTGCCATGTCAAAGGCATGATTTTGAAGCCTGTAAGCAAGCTGATAATGAAATGTAGCAGCAAATGTGTCTTGTACTTGAAAGGCTCTTGTAATCTGGACTTGCACCTTGAGAGCATCACAAAGGTGAGGGTCTTACCAAGGCCTTTCAAAAATCCTTGATAACCAATAGAAGCTAGCTGAGGTAGTTACCCATACCTTTTCATCCCCAAGTTCTCTTATTGATGATTTCAAGAAGGAAATCAAGATGGTTGAGTAAGAACTAGCAACAATTGCTTCCACAGTTAAAGATATGTCTATTTCTTTCCCTCTTATAGGGCAGAAAGAAAAAGAAAGGAAACAGTTTAGTTAAGGATATATATTGTTAGGCTAATATAGAAGATTACATGAAAGTATGGAATAGAACACAGAACAAGATATAACAAACTAAAAGATATTATTAGATTCAACAGTTTTTTTACATCAGACATAAGACACTTTGATAGACATTCTAATAGAGGCTCTCCCTTCTCTGCCTCTTCATAGATACAAGGACTCTATTTATAGACCACAGAACTTAGACATAATTTACATTATGCTTTTCAGAAGATGGTAGGGGCCTTAAGTTTAAAAAGACAAGTGGTGAAGGGGGTAGGGGCTTGGTTGGAGACAAATCTTCATCTAGATAGGCCTTTATAAGGGCAATTAGTGTGCCTGTCAGATGAGGATAAGGCTGACTTGCTTGAGGACGAATGACGATAAGGTTGATTTGCTTTAGGACATTTTTAGGACTTTTTATTTTTTATTGTTTAAAATTGTTTAGTCCCATCTATCTCTTCCTTGAAACTATTCTTCGTCAATGTCAGCATTAACATCTGGGTCATGATTATGGTAGTAGGGGTCATTGTAACCAATAAGAGGATTGGACATTTCCCAATGATCTTTATGTGGCTACTATTGTCTACAAGTTTTTTTTTTTTTTGGTAAGAAACTTTGCTTTAACTATAATTAATCAGAATCATGGTTCAAATAGATTACATCATTGAGAACTTGTTCTACAATAATGGGGGGAGTTTCCTCCACCCAGATAACACTGCCTAGGACAGACTTTGCACTCCTAGCCAAAATGTGAGCTGCTCTGTCACCATTTCTGTGCATATGGACAGCACTTCATGAGTTGAAACATCGCAGGCTTTGTCTTAGACCTTCCATCACCTTCTGAATGGACCACGGCGGGGACGTAGCTTTTGAGAGAGTAGAAGCCACGGTCAGAGAATCACACTTAATAATAACATCTTTCAACCCCAAGTCCCAAGCCAAAAGGATGCCCTCTTCCATTGCCACAACTTCCATCTCAAGTGCCTTCAGAGGGAGCTCAATCATTTTGCTTAATGCCCCCATTAATTGACCCTTATCATTCCTGATAACAACCCCTATCCCACAGCATCCTGCCTCCTTAAAAACCGCTCCATCAACATTTATTTTGTAACAGCCCTGCCTCGGAGGGGACCAAGGAGCAGAGGAGATGCATGGGGGTCTAAACTGAGGGGAGTCATCCTGTCTGACTTCCTTAATGTATTCAGCAGCTTCCAAAGCAATCTTCCTGGCCTCCTTGCATTGTCACCTATGCCTCACAGAGTTTCTGTGGTTCCATAAACTCCATGTCATGATTGCGAAGAGCTCCCAATCAATTTCTGGTTTTTCCTTTCTAATCATCCAGACAATGTCAATAAAGTCCCTCGGTGGGTTTTGAATGAGTGGCAATTTAAGCCTTGTTGCACCCCAAACCTCCAAAGAAACCTTACAGCCCCAAAGGGTATGGCCTGAGGATTCACTCAATCCACAAAAATCACATTCATTTTCCTGAATAATTCCTTTTGTCTTCAAGTGTTGCTTGGTTGGGAGGATATTTTTACATAACCTTTACATAACCTCCGCATGAAATGTTTTATTTTATTTGGACAATTTAGTTTCCATATCTCATTCCCCATGGTTCTCATCCTCAAATTATTTGAGCTTCCACCATTTTCAAACCTGTTATTTCCTTCATTCAACCAACTTTGGGCTACTTTATAAGCACTTTTCACAGAGAAGTGACCCGTGGGAGTCCATGCCTAGATTAAAGAATCGTTCAAAAGGCAAGGGCTGATAGGGATGCCAAGAATTACCTTGGCCTCATGGGGTAGAAAGATTCTTTTTACCTTGGAAGTATCCCATGATCTTGCCTCCCTATCTATAAGGCTTGACACCATTTAAAATTCTAGAAGTGAGCTTCTCGGATTGACCACCTTTAAGGAATCCAGGGTGGGAATCCACCTATCTTTCCATATTCACGCTTTCCTATTGCTTATAATCCATCTACAGCCTTTGACAACAACTTCCTTTGCTATCATAATGCTTCTCCATACTTAGGATGGGCTTTTCCTCATTTGAGCCTCCCTAAATGAGCACCCCACAAAGTATTTTGCTTTGAACTCTCTATAGACCAAAGATTGTGGGTTTTGCTGAATTCTCCATCCTTGCTTTGCAAGAAGTGTAAGGTTGAACACTCTAAGGTTGCTGAAGCCCATACCTCCTTTGTCCTTCTGTGTGCAAAGCTTTTCCCAAGCAACCTACGCCATTTTCCTTTCTTTTTCCTTTGCCCCCACTAGAAATTGCTCATCATAGCATTCAAGTCCTTGCACAAAAAATCCGAGAGTTTGAAGCAACTCATTATGCATGTGAGGGTGGCTTGAGCAACCGTTTTTATGAGTATTTCTCTACCCGTACTTGACAACAACTTACCTTTCCACAACGAAATTTTCCTGCCCACTTGATCTTTGATTCGGTTGAACTCTTTCCTTTTGCTCCTTCCCACTAGCGGAGGCAGCTCAAGGTACTTTTCATGGTGCTGTATGATTTGGGCTCCAAACATCTATTTTACTCGGTCTTCGACTACCTTACTAGTGTTCTTATTGAAGAATAAAGAGGTTTTTTTCTTTATTTAGTTTCTGCCCCGACTCCATCTCATAATCTTCAAGAATCTTCAGCACCCTTTGGCCTTTTGCAACTGTGGCTCGACTAAATACTATACTGTCATCGGTGAAGAACAAACGAGATATCTTTGGAGCTCCCCTGCTGACCGCAACCCTTCTAATACTTCCCTCCATCTCCTCCTTTCTTATCATTGCAAACAGCCCCTCCGCACACAACATAAACATATATGGGGATATTGGATCCCCTTGTCTAAGGCCCCTAAATGGTATTATATTGCCTTTTGTCTCCCCGTTAATCAGCATTGAGTAGGATACCGTGCTAAAACACATCATAATTAGAGCGATCCATCTCTCATGGAATCCCATCTTTTGCATGATCGCCTCCAAATATCCCCACTCCACCCTATCATAGGCTTTGCTCATATCGAGCTTTATGGCCATTAGAGCATCCTTTCCTTTCTTTCTCTTGTCAATGCAATGCATTGTTTCAAATGCCACGAGGACATTGTCTGTTATAAGCCTCCCTAGAACAAAGGCACTCTAAGATTCATTTATCATTTCTACAAGAATTCTTTCAGCCGGTTAGCCAGTACTTTAGAAATAATCTTGTAAATAACATTGCACAAGCTAATTGGTTTAAATTTAGTGATTTTTTTTGGGGGATTTAACCTTTGGGATGAAGCATATATAAGTTTCATTGAGGCCACTTGGCATCACACCCGACATAAGAGTATTTAGCACACATTCTATAACAGAATTACCAACTATATCTCAATATTTTTGATAAAAAATAAGGGACATACCATCTAGGCCAGGTGCTTTAGTGGGGTGCATTTGGTTAAGTTCTCTTTGAACCTCCTTTGCCTTGAACTCTGTTGTCAAAATATCATTCATTTCTGAGGAACTATGGTACAAATGGCATTAAGGCTGGCATCAAGCTTGTTGGATGGTTTGATTTGAACATGGTGGAGAAATAATCTAATATGGTGTCTTCAATCCCCTCCTGATCTTCTTGCCACCTCCCATCCAAATTCATTAAACCCATGATGCAATTCTTCCTTCGCCTTTGGCTAGTTGTAGCATGGAAGAACTCGTGTTGCGATCGCCCCATTTATTCTACATAGCCCTTAATCTTTGGCTCCACATGATTTCCTCCCTAGTTAGCAACTTATTTATCTCCTTTTTTAGACTCTATATCTCTTCTGCTTTTTCATGAAGGCTATTGAGAGACTCCAATTGTTGAAGACGATTCTTCTTCTATTTCAACAAGTAATTCACATTTCCAAACTCCTTCTAGTTCCACCTTTGAAGCTGCTCTTGGCACCTCCTTAGTCTATCCATAATTTGACCATTCATGTCCCCTCTTAAAGGGTCCTATGCCAACTCTACCACCTCTCCACACCTTGCATCTCTCGTCCACATTGCCTCAAATAGGAATCTCCTCTTAATCGGTTTTCAGGGTTGCCTCTTGCTAAGATTAAGGATCAAAAGGCAGTGGTTGGATATGGGCATGGATGAATGGAGGACCCTTGCCTCTGGGAACCTTTTTGACCAGCCTTTGTTAGCAACCATTCTATCCAATCTGAGGAGCGTTCGTTGTTCCCCAAAGCGTCCATTATACCATATGAACTTTTGCCCAATAAACCTGGGATTAAATAGGACGCATCTGCTCAAACAGTCCCTAAATGCTTCCATTTGCTTTGCATCTCTATCCGCGCCACCAAGATTTTCATCAAACTGCGTGATTTCGTTGAAATCTTCGAAGACAACCCACGGCATATTGCATTGAACTCGGATAGCATCTAGTAACTGCCACGAGATATCCCTTTTACCCAAATCTGGTTGTCCATAAAATCTAGTGGCACACCATGGATCCGAGGAAGTCATGCCATGGACCACCACGTCAATGTGCGAGTTAGAGCAGCTCTTAAACCTGACGTCTGTGCCCTCCTTCCACAACAACATAAGCCTGCCGCTCCTGCCATCACTGGGAATGATAATCCCCTGAGTATTCTCCAACTTGCTATGTAGTCCCTTCATTATATTAACTCCAGCCTTTGTCTTCGCCAAAAATACCAGAGTAGGGTCTTTTGCTTTCACCTTGTCGATGAGAATGCGAACTGCCAGAGAAGACCTTAATCCCCGGCAGTTCCACACGAATAAACTCATCGGGCTCGGTGATGCTGCCTAGCAGCCATCGCCACACTGCCATTGTTCTGTTTTTCACTCTCTAGGGTTCCACTAATTTTTCCTTTTACTTTACTTCGTTTCTGGTTGGGAAGATTTGGGTTAAGCTTTTCTAAGGGTGTTGGGCCATCCCGTTTCAGGGCCATTGGACTTACTTCGTTTTAGGTTGTCTTAGACTTTACCTCTCGTGCAAACCTCTTCCAGTGCCCACTCTTAGGGCCCAACTTCTCTATTACCCACTCAACCTTTGGGTTAAAGGTCATAGTCATTGGGCTTGGGTCAATAATTGGGCCTCCTTCAACCCCTTCTTGATTGTTTGCACTCTGACTTGGCGCAAGATTAAATTCAAAAATGGGCTCCCTCAACTGGCTAGTTGCCTTGTCCCACTGCATAGCCTTCTTTTTGTCTGCCTGTGTTGTAGCAAATCCCACTGATGTTTCATCCAAATAGGTTGACTTCTCTTCCACCTTTCGCACCTCTCCCTTGACACTTCCATTTTCATATAACACCTCGAGTAGGTTTCCTAGGGCCTTTGACATTGATATCTCCTAGGGGTGGATATCTTCCAGATTTGAGGGCGAAAGCACATAACCCCTATCTAGTTCTTTGGCACCGTTTGGTGCATGAGTCAACTTTATATGTTTTGTTGCGCCAGCTCCATTCGCCCGTTGACTAAGATTGGCATTCCCACGGGGCTTGGTCTGAGTTGTTCCCCACCCATTCCTCTTTAGAGGTTCCCCCCTCAGCCATGATCCATACTATAAGCACTTTTGTCGCCTGGTTGTTATCTACTGCCTTTTCGGGACACTCTTTTAAGGCGTGGTTAAGCATCCCACACCGATAATAGAAGTTCGGTAACCTTTCGTATTTAAAATTTATCCACCGACTTTCTCCTTCCTCAATGGTGAGCTTCCTTCCCCGCACTAATCTCTTTGTGACATTTAGATGGACTCGAACACGTAAACATCTTCCCCATTGTGAACATCTACTTTTAAGACTTCTCCTAATTTCAATCCAATCGTCCATCCTGTTTCTTTTGTTCTGCTCCTTAGCGGAAGATTGAAAATTTGGACCCATAATGGAGACCACTTCAAGACTATATCTTTTGGCGTTGGTTCCCCTTCGAACTCTTGGATGAGGACTAGCTGTTTGTCATAACTCCATGGGCACAGGTCTAGAACTTTCTTTTTGTCCTTCCCATCGCTAAATTCCACCAGAAAGAGGTCCTCCTCTATTTCAGAGATTTGGACTCCTTTATTTGGCTTCCATAGCATCCTCATGTTTTTTTCTCAGGGCTTCCAAATTGATGCTGCTGTGCATTAAGATCTTCATCACTGCACAGTTTTCCCCTACTTCTCTAGCAGCTCTTGTGCAACTACTCCTAAGCACTATATCTTCGTCCTCCTCCTTCGTAACGGAGAGTTTATTCCAGAGTTTCTTGAGTTCCTCAGCCGTTAACTCTCCTCCCTTGCTTTTACCACCTCCGTGTAGAGACGAGGTGATGAACATACTCCCTTGAACAGAAAAACAGTAACACACAACCTCACTCAATGGAGGTCACTACACCACTTGCAAGTGATAAGCTGCAAGACACCTACTGCTTCCACATGCTTTAGGGCACGAGAGCACCTTTGTCTAGTATAATCCTAAATAAGTTATTAACTAGTCTAATTACTTCCAATTCAATGTAGTTCTTCACTTTAAGTGGTTTCCCTTGTCCCACTCACCAAAACCCATCCAATCACTTCCTTAAAACCAAAAACAAGGATTTCCAATAGGTAAGACATTTCCTTCCTTGGAGACCCTTATTAGTCCTAGTAGTACCCCTAGTGCTAGTGCCCGAACTTGAACTTGAGAGCTCCTAGTCAAATCCAAAACAGCTACTTTGAGACCAAGTGCTTAACCACTTGACCATCCCCATTGAACTCTCTCTGTCTTTCTGCAAATAAAGACTCAGAGTCTTCTATTTATTTAACTTAAATTATATATATTTTTAGTTTATTTCATTGATGGGAGTCCCATCATGGGACAAGTTTTTTTTTTGCTAGGACCCTTTTCTGCTAAGTTTTTTGCTTTAAAACTTAGCCATAGGATGATAGTACAAGCCCTGCTGGCTTGCTCACATGAGTCACATCTGCACTGCACAGTGCGCAACTGTGTAGTGCAGCCCACAGTTATTACTTAACACGGTTTCTCACCTTTATATATATATATATATATATGAACACAGTTTTCACTTTATCTATTATTATAAATTATTATACTAATTAATAATTTGATGTGTATAGTATCAACTTATTTATATTATAGTGACATTAATTTTTTGAACCATGTATTAAATTAATTTTTTTTGTGCAAGTTTAGACTTTAAAGTAGTCATAGCTTTAAAAAAATTGCAATAACCAGGTTCTATTGTTCTATTATGTCACAAGAAAAATTAAGTAGATTAATTATATTATCAATTGAAAAAAAATGTTAGAGAAATTTAAATACCAAAACTTAATTAGTAATTTTGCATCTCAAAAAGTAAGAAAAATAAAATTTAAATAAAAAAAATTCAACATATATATTATTTAATTAATATTTAAATATAAAAAAAAATCATATTTAAAATTTCCACCTAAAGCCCCAAAGTTGTTGAGCCGGCCTATCTCACCCAATAACAGAGTCCAAATCTTCTGTCTCATTTTTCCTGTTCTACTCTATACTCCACCAATAAATACTTGCCACGTGATACTATTAATTAATAACTATAAGATTAATAAGTCAGTAATGATAATATTTAATTAATTAGGTGAACATGTGATAAGTATTTATTGGTAGAGTATAGAGTGGAGCAAGAAAAATGAGACAGAAGATTTGGACTCCCAATAACACACATTGGCGGAATGGCCTTTCTTTTCTTTTCCTTCTTTTCTCCAAAGCGTGTCCAACGATAAAGTATATGATGTTTCCCGAATACCAGATCAGCATCCAGATTGTGTTTCATGCTCCAATAAAAATTCGACACCTGTATAAAAATACAGATTAGTAAACTAGCTCATTTAAAGCAAAAGTACAAAAATACCCTTGAAAATTTTCAAAGTCCACACCTCGCCAAATATCACTAGTTCTAACCAAACCTGCCTTTGTCTCAGCAGAAAATGCTCAAAATCATCTCTCCTTGTCATTGTTTCCAACCCCCAATGCCGGAAGTTTTCTCATCGCTTCTAACACCTGACGTTGCAAGAAGGTCTTCTCTCTTTTTTTTTTTTCCTGAATTTTTCTTTTTACAGAGATGTGTTTTTTTTTTTTTAATTATTATTTATTTATTTTATTTATTATTTATTTTTAACTGACATATACATGTATATGTTTGGTAAAATGCTTCAGCGAATATGGCTACACTAATGGTTTTTTTTAATGTTTTTTTGGATCAGATTATAAGTGGTTAGTATGTTGGAGTTTCATAAGTAGAGAAATAAAGCTTTTTCTTTGTTTATTAGTTACGTTGTTGCACAATCTGAACTACACATCTGTTTTATGGTGAATAGCTAAATGGCTGAATACAAAAATATATTCTTGGTATCTCTTAAAGGCCTTTTAAATTTGTTTGATGAGATGGTAAACAATCTAAACTACACATCTATCTTATGGTGAATAGCATATCTTTGAGTCCACCATTTGTAATATTCTTTTGTCACTGCCTTATGTGATTTATTGGTCATTGCCTCAATAGTCTTTTTGATCTTTTAATTCTTGTTGATATTTTTTATCTCACTTGAATGTTATGGTGATTTAAACTCTTTTTATTTTTCAAGTTAAATACCAATTAGCTCAAGACAAAGTGCTTTAGGAATTTATTCAAATGTGGTGTAACTATGAGTTTATGTTGTTTCATATGGAAATAAAATTTCAAATATATATATATATATATATAGTTTTCATTATATTTATTGTTTAGTGCTTCAAATTTGAGCCTTGCCTGTGGAATTAGATTGTTGGAAATTTTGGAATATCATATTTGCAACTCTTGGCCTTTGGTTAAAGTATTTTTTGGTTTGTCCACTAAATTGTAGTTGTTGGAACATCAACCCCTTAATGTTATGTTAGGTTGTAACCAGAGTATCTTGATACAAATTAAGATATATTTTCAGCTAATGGGGTTATGTGCAAGATTGAGGATTATGAAATGTTATTGTGGGTTTACTATCTACATTAGGATAATAGCTTGCTTTCAATTTTTGTTTTGCATTTACTTAGGATGTTTTATTTTTGGATTGAGTAATTACAATTTAATACCATTCAAATGGTTTGGTTGTAGGATAGAGCTCATTGAGAAATATTGTGGGCGTGGAAGAGACAATACCATAGATTTTTGAAGCAATTTTGAAGAGGAAAATGGTAATCATGACGAGGTTGACATGGAGTTAATGGAAGAAATTGTTATAAGACACATGGGTCTTTGGATGATATTGATGTTGAGGAGCCTTGATTTCAATTTTTATAAGTTTTGCAACTGATGAATGTATGTGTTTGAACTTTGAACAATCAAGTTATAATGTATGCAGTTGAGAAAATTGTGTATTTCCTATTTCCAAGTTTCAAAACTATTATATCCATGGAATTGTGGTGTGCATTTTATCGGTATCTATAGCCTCGAAAGAAAATGAAGAATTGTAATGAGTATCTAAAATTTATACTTGATTCAATTAAAAGATATGCAAATTGTTCTTCTTTGATATACTTAATGTCACTTTGGATAATAATAATATCAAATTAGGGGATTAGAGAACATCCTTGATGAGTATCGTATTAGCAAAATGGATCAAAATTATACTTGAATCTAGTCTTGGAGAAAATTTTTCAACAATTTGCAAAAAGTCCTGGAGATGGATTTAAAGTTTTCATGGTCCTTGAAGAATCTAGCGTTGCAATTCCACCACCATACATAACCATCATTCACCTTGAATAACCATACCATGCACACATAGAAATTAGATATAAGACTAAACTGTACTATTGCATAAAAAAAATTTCATTTTATACATATAATTAGTTTTTAACTAGAAGTTACTTAAACATACACAAAATCTATCATGTTTGAGCAACTTCATTAGATACAAAAATTTTCCAAATTGACAACTAGAATTAGTGTTTGGCAATGCAATTAATTGTCCAAATTATGCAATCTAAAAAATTTTCAAATAAAAAATACTGTCCAAATTGTTCCTCCATTGTGCAATATGCTGTTCAAAATATTGTCCAAAATGCTGTCCATTAGCTGTGCAATATGTTGTCCAAATACCATCCAAAAAAGCTATTATACTTCAAACTTTTTTTGTAGGGCCCTAAAAAAAGAACAATATTAGGGAAAAAAACAATAAACAAAAGCACACGTTAAAGCTGTGCTGAAACTAATGTTTAAAGAAGAGTTCAATTCAAGTATGAGATTGTGTTGTGTTGAAACTAATCATTGCTAGGATAATTTTACATATTCACTAGCTAGTGAGGAGAGTAGAAGGGTTCATATTGTGCATTTAACTTGTTTGAAATAAGTGTTTCTTGTGAATGCAAATTATTTGAGATTTTGGGGTTGTTATGTTGCCATGCTTTAAGGGTGTTTCTTGTGAATAATTTGAACTAGCCGACAAATATATATTATGTAGATGAACAAAAGATGCCAAGAAAAGGTTGTATTGCTTTGATGATTCATTTCAATTAAATAAAAGTTACTCATTTTTTTATTTTTATTTAAACAAAAGGCTTAAATCAAGCATGCATAGCCATCAGAATTTAGTGCAATTAATCAAACAAAGATAACTAGGTAAACTATCCTACCCAATTGAATTTAGCAAATTTCCCTTATTCTTTTTTTTTTTTTTTTCTTTTTTTTTCTTTTTTTTTTTTTTGTGGCAATTGAATGTGTCCAACATAAAACAACTCAACCAAATAAATAAACACCAAATTTTCAAACTTGGTGGTCAATTTATCAAAGAAAAGAATCAAACCCCAATTAAGTATTAGAATTCAAGAAAAACATACTAACCCAGTTGGTACACTATAATTAGCGGACAAACAGTACTCATGAATCGAATTAACAAACCCAAAAAGAAAAAAGAAAAAGAAAAAAAAAAGAAACAGAAAGGTGGTGATGGGTAATTCTTATGGTTGACAAGGGAGTGAATACAAGTGTGGAGAAGAGACTGGCACTAACGGCAAAAGCTAGCTCCAAAATCTCATCGCGTTCTAAAGTCTTCAGCAAGCCCAAGCAGCTCTCTCAGCTGCTATCGCTGAACTCCCAAGTCTTCTAGCTCATCAACTCTCCGGTCATCGCATACACTCAACATAGAGTTTTTGAAGAGAAAAACAAAGATTGGTAATATTGGACAACTTGGAAACGATTTGTAATAATTAAAAAAAAAAAAAAAAAAAAAAAAAAAAAAAAAAAAAAAAACATTTTACTTTATTATTAGTGCAACAATCTAACATTTTACTGTATTATTAGTGCAACAATTTACCTACAAGAATTAGAAGATGAAAAAGACCATTGAGGCAATGACCAATAAATCACATAAGGCAGCGGCATAAGAATATTACAAATGGTGGACTCAAAGATATTGACGCTTGAAGGCTGCATCTAGTTATTCACCATAAGATAGATGTGTAGTTCAGATTGTTTACCATCTCATCAAACAAATTTAAAAGGCCTTTAAGAGATATCAAATATATATTATTGCATTTAGCCATTTGGCTATTCACCATAAAACAGATGTGTAGTTCAGATTGTGTAACAACTTAACTAATAAACAAAGAAAAAGCTTTATTTCTCTACTTATGAGACTTCAACATACTGACCACTTATAATCTGATCCAAAAAACATTAAAAAAAAATTATTAGTGCCGCCATCTTCACTGAAGCATTTTATCAAACATATACATGTATATGTCAGTTAAAAAAAAAACAAAAAACAAAATACATCTGTGTAAAAAGAAAAATTGAGAAAACAGAAGAAGAAGAAGAAGAAGAAGAAGAAGATCTTCTTACAACGTCAGGTGTTGGAACGATGAGAAAACTTCCGGTGTTGTGTTGGGGGTTGAAAACAATGAGAAGGAGAGACAATTTTGAGCATTTTCCGACGAGACAAAGGCAGGTCTGGTTGGAACTAGTGATGTTCGGCGGGGTGTCTCTATCTCCGGAGGCGATGCTATGCAGTGGCTGTCAAGCTTTGGAGTTGAGAGAGAGAGAGTAGATGGAGGTGCTAGTGTGTGCTGCTGTGCAAGAGAGAGAGATAAAGTTTTGATTTTGCATAAAGGTAAAGCATGTTGAGTGGCGGGACTTTGAAAATTTTCAAGTGCATTTTTGCACTTTTGATTTACATGAGCTACTTTACTGATCTGTAATACTTATACAGGTGTCAATTTTTATTGGAGCATGAAACATCAATAGGATGCTGACTGATATTCCGGAAACATCATATACTTTCTCGTGTCCAACAATCCTTGATCAGCTTTTCATTAAACCAAAAGCTGATATTGGAAGCTTGAGGAAGCAAACTCATTAATTGAGCTTTGACCAATGCAAGTGGGCTGGACCCACACGGTGCTGCACCCAGCAGGTATTTGAACAAGAAAGATTAAACGGGCATTATGGTGTTGCTGCATTTGTTATTAGCAACACAACCTCTGCATTGCCTTCGTACTGGTTTCAGTTATTCCTGGAGCAATAACTCATAGCTTGAACTACCCAAAGGAAATGAACATTTTTGGTACTTTGCTCTGGTGCTATTTGCATGTATGATGTTGGTTGAGAGCCTAATGATGATTGTTGCAATATCGTGCCCAATTATCTAATGGGCATAATAACTGGTGCTGGAATTCAAGGGCTAATGATATTAATTGGGGGCTTCGTTACATTGCCAAATGATATACCTAAACCATTGTGGAAAAACCCCTTACATAAGACTGCTTTTCATAAGTATGCTTACCAGGGAATGTTTAAGAACGAGTTTGAAGGAGCAGTTCTTCATTCATTCATTATATAATTTTCAAATTCTCAACAACTATATTTTTTATATCTCCCACTTGTAATATTTTAAATTTTCCAAAGATATTTTTTTTTAACAAATTTAGTGAATCACTTGTGGTAATGATATAATGAGTCGTAAAATTGTCTAATTTTAATGAAAAGTGTTATATTTTAAACATTTTTATAATATTTTCACAGCAAATTATATGTAATAAGTTGTTATTGATTTTAACTCGAACACATTACTTAAATTAATTTTTTTCCACTAATATTAACTACTAACAATCCACCACTTAAAATTTATTAAAAAAATATTATATTTATATTTTTTTAATTTTAATTTCTTATTCTTTATTTTATTTTTCATCCACACGTTTCTATATTTTTTTTTTCTCCTCCACACACGTAGTTCTTTCCCTTATCTCTATGTTTCACTTTTCTTGTAGCTTTTCCTTTCTACCGCTCCAAAACAGACCAGACCAGACCAGATGCTCTCTTTCTTTCTTTCACTCTCTCTCTCTCACACACACACACACAAAGATTGCCGATGGATTACAAAGGCTAGAGGGACAACATATTAAATTGGCGTTCAGGTATGCCTGTCCTTCGAATGACAATTCGAATTTATTTTCAGCTTGCTTACCACGTATCTTGTAAGAACTAAGAACCACCTCGTTACTAGTTTGGGCTATATATATTTTACCACAAAACCGTTAATTGTCAATCACCAGAAACATCAACCATGCTCTTCTCTTACCCATTCTTCACAAATTCTATGGCTAGCATAGTCACCATTTTCATGTTCATGTTCTTTCTAATTTGTATATCAAGAAGGGTTCAAAGAACTGCTAGTAAAAATAAAGTTCTACCTGAAGCTAGTGGGGCTTGGCCTTTGATTGGCCACCTCCACCAGTTAGGAGGGTCAAAACCGGCTCATATAGTCTTGGGTAACATGGCTGAAAAGTATGGACCAATCTTCACAATTTGGTTGGGTGTGCATCGAACAATAGTTGTAAGCAGTTGGGAGATAGCCAAAGAGTGTTTTACTACTAATGATAAAGCCTTTGCCAACCGTCCTAAAGGTTTAGCTCCAGAAATCTTGGGCTACAACTATGCCATGATTGGGTTCAGCCCTTATGGTCCCTTCTGGCGCCAAATGAGAAAAATGGCCACACTAGAAGTCCTCTCAAACCACCGCCTTGAAACGCTCAAACACATTCGAGAAGCTGAGGTAAATGATTCTATAAAAGAGATATATAAGCTATTGGTCAAGAACAACAAGGTGTTATTGGAGATGGAGAGATGGCTTGGGGACACAGCCCTAAACATTATATGTAGGATGGTTGTTGGACAAAGATTTGGTAAGGCTACGACCAAGGTTGAGAATGATAGAAATGTTCGGTGCCGAAAGGCATTGAGAGAGTTTATAGATTTAAGTGGAGAGTTTGTGGTCTCAGATGCACTACCGTATCTAAGGTGGTTTGACGTGGGGGGGAGCAAGAAAGCCATGAAGAAAAGTGCAAAAGAATTGGATGATATTACTGAAGAATGGCTTAAGGAGCATAAGCAGAGGAAAATTTCTAGTGGGGTGAAGGAACACCAAGATTTTATGGATGTAATGCTATCCATTCTTACTGATGATGATGAGACTCCCAGTTATGATGTTGATACAATCGTCAAAGCTACATGCTTGGTAAGCTTTTGATAACCCTATTAATTCACACATAGTATAATATATTTCCAATATCCCATTTGCTGCATATATTGAATTAGGCTAACTTGTTACACACGTTATTTTAGACCATATTTAATACGTGAAAAAAAAATAATTTTTTTCATTTTTGTAAAATTGTATAAAATAATTTGTGTGATAAACACTGTTCTAATGAATTTGTATTGACTTCAAAGAGTAATAGTTAAATTTCTTAGATAGTAAACACATTGCCTGTATAAGAAATACAAATTTTCTGTGATACTTATCTTGTGCATAATGGTTTATTTAAATCCTAAACTGGAAGACATGTCATTTTCTTGTAGAATATTAAGCCATATATAATCAAATAGCATAAGTTTTGATCTGAATTATTGCTGCTATTAAATTTGATTCTTGGACCATGGCTAGAAAGCTTAAAGCTTTAGCCAACCATCTAACATTCTACCTCCAATTCATATTATGTTACTTTTGTAGGCCCTTATCTTAGCGGCTTCAGACACATCAACAATAACATTGACATGGGCTCTCTCTTTACTTCTCGGCAACCCTAAGACCTTAACAAAAGCTCAAGAAGAATTAGACATCCATATCGGTAAAGAAAGGCAAGTGAAGGAATTAGATATGAAAAATTTGGTATATCTCCAAGCTATCCTCAAAGAAACAATGCGTTTATACCCTGCTGTACCACTCCTATTACCACACGAGTCAATGGAAGACTGTACTTTGGTTGATTACCACATCCCAGCAGGCACACGACTTATTGTTAATCTTCCGAAACTCCATCGAGACCCAAATGTGTGGGTGGATCCTAGTGAATTTCGACCTGAAAGATTTCTTACAACTCACAAGGATGTTGATGTTAGAGGCCAAAATTTTGAATTGATACCATTTGGAAGTGGTAGAAGAATGTGCCCCGGGATCTCATTTGCCTTGCAAGTTACACAACTCACACTTGCTACTTTGTTGCATGCTTTTGAAATTTCAAGCCCATCAGATAAACCCGTGGACATGACAGAGAAATGTGGACTTACAAACCCAAAAGCTACACCACTTGAAGTCTATCTCACTCCTCGCCTTCATGCTCAAGTATATGCATAATTTGACTAGATATAATTTGCTAAATTAAAATATGGTGTGGTGAGATATGCATAATTTGACTAGGTATAATTTGAAAAATCATAATGTGGTGTGGTGCTATAAATTGGTGTATGCCTTTTCCATGTAACCATTCAAGAGGCAAAAATTAGAAAAGTAAAAGTCATTTGAAAAAGTTATCATCTTAGTTAATTTAGCTTTGTTTGAAAATAAGCTCTGTATTTGTCAAGTCATATTACGTGTAACTTGTAATTTGCGTTTATCTTGTGAGTTCTGTTTTTGAAGGTTGGATCTTTTTTGTAAAAATAAGTTTTTTATTTATTGTCATTTTATGTGTCTTGTATATGAGTTATGTTTCTTAACTGTTAGGAATTGTATTAACTATGGGGGAGGTTATGTTTTTAAAATTACATGTATATGTAAATGGAGGAGATGTGGAACTTCAAATCAAGCCAAAAATCTTCAACAAGTATGTCCCCCAATACTGCCACACAACCTTCATCATCGTTTCTGTTTATGGTCAATGGCGGTGATTTTTTGATAAAAAATGCCCAAACTTATAAATTTAAAATGACAACGATGTAAGGCAAGATAATATTGGGGGTTCGGGAGACGCATAGATAGGAATGATAGAAATAATCCAAAAAACAAAAAAGGAATGATAGAAGGAAAAAAAGTCAATGGCTTTAGGGTGAGTTTGGTTTAGTTTTTTGAAACTGTGCTTTTTGAAAAAGTGGAAGTTTCAAAAAGTGTAGTATGAAACTGGGCTTTTTTAAAAACTTAAGTATTTGGTAAAAATTATTAAAAAGTAGGGGTTTCAAAGACTCATTTACGTCACAAGAGGTCAAGAACGAGCAGCAGAATGCGCAGATGAGCCTTCAGGTCATGGCAAACGTATGAACAACAGATAAGCCATGGACACACATGAAAATGGAGCACACACAAGGCTCAAGCACCACCAACCTATACCCAGCCAATACAGGAATGATGGGCCATGGGTCAGAAGTAAGAGAGGGTATGATCTAGTCTTGGGGAGAAGGGGAGAGCTTATTCTGGAGTTCCCACTCAAACTCTTTTGGGAGAAATGTCCTGCTGAGATGACGTACCACCCAAAAGAAGGAAAGATGAGTTAGAATTACTAGGTGCATGCCATGAGAGATAATGAGAGAGAATTCCCACCTTTATTCGGATGAGAATGCCACGGTGAGCAAGCAAATAAAATAAGACTCTTTGTATAGTAATGGGATGTGGCACGGTCAGCACAGGTAAGTGGTGGTGGCTGGGTAGCTAACAAGCTAGTGGGTGATCTGGAAGGACACCCATACCCAAACAAAAGCAATTAAGGAGTAAAAACCCATCATGGCAGGCAGTATAAAAGGGTCCTCCGCCGTGCATAGGAGGGGAAACAAAAAGAAGGGAAAAAAAAAGGGATAACATAAAAACACCACAAGAAAACAACGAAAGAAGAGAGTAAAAAAAAAAGTACAAAACTTAGAAGAAAAGAGAGTTATAAAAGCAAAACAGAGAGTAGGCAAGAGTGTGGTAGCAAGCATGCACCGATAAGCTAATCTCTTCTCTCCCCCTAAAAGCCTACCCTCTAGCAAGGATTAAGAAATTTGAGGATAAGCCATTTAGGCCCATTCTCTCAAAGTGGGTAATTTTTGTGGCAAAATCTCCCCGTGAGGTTACCAATATTGAAGAAGTTTTCCTTTCAACTTAGTCTTATGGAAATTACTCATCTTAGAAACACCTCCTTATAAATCTAATATATATATATATATATATATATAAATCTTTTGTAGGATCTTGAAAAAGGTTCAGATGGAGGAATACCCATAGAGGAAGCAGTAGAGTCTCTTAAAAAGTCATATAAATCATCTGAAGCTTACCAACAAGTTCAAAGATAAGTAGCAGAAATATGTAAATAGGTAATTAATTAAGCAAGAAATTAATCTTATTGTTTAATTTACACAGCATATATAAATAATCTTTCCTAAATCAATTACAGAAAAACAAAAAACAAAATTAATGAGTGAAAAATTTATGTTGGTTTCAGGATTGTGGAACATTAGAGATGAAGGGAAGCCATGCTAGCTTCGTTACTTAGTGTCTTGTTCTTACGAAATGGTCTTTCATAAATATGTTCCGTGATCTAGGCTATTACTGGTTGTGGCTAGCTATTTATGTTGCATTAGCTATAGGCCTAACCACTGTGTTTTATGATGTTGGCTATAGTTATGGATCAATTCAGGTAATTCTTAAGAGAGATATATTAAATATTAATTCCTTATACATATGATTTATAATGCAAATTAGGATCAATTCAAAAGCTAAATTAACATTGTAATATTATTTTTTTTCAAGCTAGAGGTTCACTGATCATGTTTGTATCTTCATTCTTCACTTTCATGGCCATCGGTGGATTCCCTTCTTTTGTGGAGGACATGAAGGTTTGTTTTGTTTCTCATTTAAGTACATATTAATCAATTTTATGCCAACGGAGAATTAAGTATATATTAATTCCTTGTTTTGTTTTGTTTCTTTAAATGAACAAAAAATTATAGTGACGAGCAGAGCTTGACTGTTACTAATAAATCAAGTTTGATTGTTCGATTTTATAGATTAGAATGACATTAGAACTAATTCCATGATTTAGATGCAGAGGAAAGTGCAATTAATCCAAAATTTGAAGCTTTGTTAATGTCATGCTCAATTATTTCATGTTTTTCCCCCTCCCATTTATCCAGATATTTGAACGAGAAAGGTTAAATGGACATTATGGCACTGTTGCATTCGTTATAGGCAACACATTCTCGGCTCTTCCATTCTTGCTAGTGATTTCACTGGTTCCAGGGGCAATAGCTTATTACCCTCCAGGACTTCAGAGAGATGCTGAACACTTTCTATATTTTGCTGCTGTGTTATTTGCTTGCATGATGTTAGTTGAGAGCCTAATGATGGCTGTTGCAAGCATGGTGCCTAATTTCTTGACGGGTATAATAACTGGTGCTGGAATTCAAGGGCTCATGGTATTAGGTGGTGGATTTTTTCGATATCCGAATGATCTTCCCAAACCATTTTGGAGATACCCATTGTACTACATTGCTTTCCACAAGTATGCATACCAAGGATTGTTCAAGAACGAGTTTGAAGGGCTAACATTTCCGAGAGATAATGCCGGAGGGCCAATCAATCTAAGAGGTGAAGAAATTTTGAGAGATACATGGCAAGTGGAAATGAGCTACTCTAAGTGGGTTGATCTTGCTATCTTGCTAGGAATGGTGGCTTTGTATCGAATTTTGTTCTTGGTTATCATCAAGACCATTGAAAACGTAAAGCCTGTTGTTGCAAGTTTCATGCCAGCACGTTCCAAGCAAACAGCACAAGTCATGGTGAATCCTTTTACTACACCCATGCATGGGGGGACCATACAGCAGAGCTATAGTCAAATTTTTTAATTTTTAAAATTACTATATTAATGTTTACAGAATGCGTTTTACTTCTATAATGTGCAAGGCTTAGGAGGCCTTTGCACTCAAGTACACCTCATTGTTTGATTAACACTGATCTCACTCTGACTAAAAACAAAAGAAAAATCTGACACACAGAGAGAGAGAGGGAGGGGGGAGGATACCACACCTTTGCCACAGTATATGCACCACTCTGCTCATCTAGATTTTCCATAGAATTTTTTATGATGGGAATCAGTTCCAAGAGATGAATGTACGTAGCACCACCACCTGGGACTATTCCTTCAGCCATGGCAGCAAATGTGGCATTTTTTGCATCTTCAATTCTGAGTTTCCGATCTTCAAGCTCCACCTCAGTGTGTGCTCCTACCTAAAATAATAGAAAGATAAATAAAAGGAAAGGTAAAACAATTATGAACAAAGGTTTTGAATATCAGTCATTATCAAAAAAAATTTAAGTTTCAAAATTTAAATAAAAAACAAAGATAAAGCCTCGTTCACTTTTTGTTTTCTTCTCTCTCTCTCTCTCTTTGGCTGGAAAAGCGTTGTTCGCTTTTGACAAGACAGATATTGATTGAAGCCAGCATCCAGGAAGAAGAAAGCTGTTATACAAGATTTTATTAACAATCTTTAAGAAATAGCACTTTTTTAAATTGCAGACCTTAATCACAGCCACACCGCCAGAGAGTTTAGCAATTCTTTCAGAAAGCTTTCTTGACAAGGATGCATTATCTGTTTCAGCCAGATCCTTCTTGATTTGCAAAATTCTTGCCTGTATTTCAGCTTTAGTAGTAGGGTCAGCAACAATGGTTGTTGAATTACTGGTTATGGTAACTTTTCATGCAATGCCAAGCTGATCTGAAGTTGCACATTCAAGCATCAGACCCAAATCTCTAGAGAGAAAATCAGTGCCTAATGACATTAAAATTATCTCAATGAGAAACTGAAGCGGAAATAGCAATCTCATCACAAAGAAATACAATTATACGAAAGATGCAATAAGGCCCCCGGAAACATAAATGATGACGATGTTTATATTTCCAAAGTTCACAAAAATGCAGATAGTGACGTTTGAGATATGTTTCTATCCACAGCTTACAGTCACATAAAGAAAAAGATGTTGTGACAGAGAGGGCGTGTGTAGTGTTTACATGTAATATGTACAGATGTATTGTCCTTTTGAATGTTATTTAGAAGATGCACCACGCACTGAGGTTCTTTACATGACTATGAGGGCCAGCAAACTAGGAAATAAAAAATGTGAGTGAACATCTGGCTGCAAAGTGAACTATCTCATCATTTTGAGATGTAAACATATTAATATAAGGCTAAAAGTGGGAATGAGTTGAACTGCGTCGCAAAGTAACAAATTAATAAATTTAGTGAATGAAAAGCAGGTCATAGTCATGATAGATTCTTAACATCAAAACAACCACTGATTCAGAATAAACATTATCTTATTATTGACATATGTCATGGAAAAATTAAATAATTAAGCAAATAAAGTTTGGCATGCAGTACATAATTTGACCTGTCATAAGTGCAATATCATTTTTTTTTTTGATAAGTAAGAATGTTATATATACGACGGCTACTCTATGCATGAAAAACATAGAGCAAACCCAGAGAATACAAGAAGAAAAGAGAGAGAAAACAGAAAAGAACCAGACAACAAAATAATTACAAAAGAGAAAAAGAACTAATAAAAGAAGGGAGAGAATCACTAGACGTGAATCTCCAAGCCCGAGACCAATCAAAAAGAGTCCCACAAAAAGAAGCAAGAATCTGATCACTGAAACTATCCAAAGTCATAAGTGCAATATCTTGCAAAAGAGCTTTCTTTCCTTCTAAAAATCCTGGACATTTGACAACAGCAACATTTAGTAAACCTTGCATTTTGTTCACCACTAGTGTTTCCAGTGCTTGCCTGGAGATATCCTCTGCAATGATTAGCAGTGGGACACTCAGTTGAATAGTCTTTTCTAGTAAAGGAACAATTTCTTTGACAGTTGAAATCTTCTGATCAGTTACTAGGACTTTGGCATTGTCAAACTCCACTATAGATTTGTCGTGTTTTGTAATGAAATGGGGTGACATGTAACCCTTGTCAATCTGTCCAGAAAGATCTAATAGAGTTAAAAATAATAATAATAAATAAAAAACATTAGGAATCAGAGATAAAGGGAAAAATGCAAAAAGACCCCTCCAACTTTAGGTCAGAATTAAACAGACCTCTGATGTTCTAATATCAAGTTTTAACCACAGAAGTTTGGGAAACTGCCAAATTGGTCCTTCCGTCTTACTTCTGATGGCTCAATGGAAGAAAAATGTTGTCAAGTGTTTCACGCATTAAAGTAAAATTTACTATAGAAAAACCATTTTAATTCTATTTTCCTTTTCTTTTCTCTCTTATATTAATCTGCTTCTTCCTCTCTCATTCCTGCCAACACAACCACACCACCATCTCTGGCAACCAAGAACCACCACAATTTACCACTACAAAAACTGGCACACATGGGCAAAGATTTGACAAAAAATAGGAGGGATTTGGATTAGAAAAAATGTGTGTGGCCAAAGGGTGGTGGTTTGGGGCTCTGAAGCTATAGGTGTCAGATCTAAGCCAGAGGTAGTGGTTTAGGGCTTGTTGTGGAAGTTTGGGGTGGTGTTATCTCTTGGTTTTGAGGGTGGCCAAAGGGTGGTGTCAGTTATATGCATGTAGTCCTTGTTCAATTTATGATACATTCTGTTGCTAAGAAAATGCAGAAATGAAAAGAAATACTAATTAACATGATTAAAAATAGTAGTATCTACTTGTGAGCTGAGGAATGAATACAACAATTTTTCAATTGTATCTATTTGTGTCATGACTCCATAGAATTGGGACTTTCCGAACTAGGTACAACCTTTTATGAGTTTTATCTATCTATGCCTTAAGGAATGAACTTTCAATAGATTGAGACTATAACCTTGATGTTGGTTTTCTTTAGTCCGTTTATTTTTTTATTTTTTTAAAAAAAAAAAAACAAACAAACAAACAGTGGGGTAATTAGGTCATAGCTGGTTTATAAAGTTTATTTTCATTCTAAAATTATGGTTCAATTCAAATTACATCCTGACCCATTTTCTTTCCTTTCAAATTAAATATTCCTTTCTTTGAGATGGTCGTGAATCTTTTCAATTAAAAATCATCTTTAACGACCTACCTTCATTCCTTCCTCTATTATTACAGAGGTCTCAAATGATGAAGATGACTCAATAGAGATAACTCCATCAGGGCCAATCTTTTCTATAGCTTCAGCAATTAAGTTCCCAACAAATTCATCATTTCCAGAAGAAATTGTGGCCACAGCTGCAATGTGGCAAAAGACACTTTCAAGATTTTGTTTTTGACAAGTAATTATAATTTTTTATTAAAAAAAGTGCAAAGAGGGGCACAAACCTAATTCACAAAACATGCTCTAGATATTTCTGACTCTGATTTTTATTAGCAAAATGCAAAGGAAAGCAATACCTTTTATATCATATCTTCCTCTTATCGGCACACTTTTCTTCTTCAAGACCTTGACCAATTCTTTCACAGTCTTACCCATTCCTTTCTTCAAAGAAACTGGTTAGCCCCGAAAGCAACTGCCAGCATCCCAGATTTGATCATTGCTCGAGCCAAAACAATTGCAGTAGTTGTACCATCACCAGCCAAATCATTCATTTTAGTTGCAACCTGCAAGCAGGATATGAAGATTTACATATCTATGATTGCTTTTGTCTCAAAAAACATCAATACAACAACAGGGGAGAGAATTATCTAGCAACCATGAATGACCTCTTGGATTAGCATTGCTCCTGCATTCTCAATTGCATCTGAAAGCTCTATGGATCAAGCAATTGTAACGCCATCATTAATTACTTTAAGCGATCCAGGCTCAGAAAGAATAACATTACGGCCTGCATATTTTCTCTTAAAATCAATACCTCTATCAAATTAGCAGCATGAAATTTAATAATTTGATTAAAAAATACTTATATTCTCTTCTGAGTATTTCAGTATGTGTTACATCTAGCATATTATAGCTTTTTTAAAATGTCAGAAAAGTCATAAAGGCTTATGCTGTAACAGAACCAACCCCATAAATTGAAAAATTGAAGTTCTCAAGTATAACTATTTTACATAGCCAAAGTGAGGCCACCCTAGCTGGCAGAAGCTTATTAAGAAAATAAGCAAATAAATATCTCTTCAAGCAAAGCTTCAGTTACAAGCCTTCAAGGCTTCAACTGATCTTATGCCATATTCATGATGAACAAAGCTAGCTTCCCCTTCAACAGCCTTTTTTACTTTGCTATTATTATTATTTTTAATAGACATGCCACTGAAGCCATGAAAAACCAAGACCTCATACCAACAATCTTACTATTTTAGGCTTCAATCAGTCCCCATCAATGGCATTAACACAAGTTACACAATTAATGGCATTTTATGGGGTTCTTCCTTATAATTATGGTGTTAGAAGCATTTGCAAATAATCTCAATCCACATCTAGCTCACTTGAGAAGAATATAATCAGGATTACACTTACAAATTATCTTCTCTATTTGAGGCATCAATGGGCCAAGGCCCTTAAATAATATCCTTAAGTCTTCACATTGACAGACACCAATTTGCAAGTTGCAAGTCCCATAACAGCTACAGTTCAAGTATATGAACTTGATTTCATTAATATTCAGCAGCAATGTGCAAAAACTAGGATGAACCTGTTTCATTTTGCTTCCTAACCTTCACAGGGATGGCAATCCCCCCCCCCCCCCCCCAAAAAAAAAAAAATGCAACAATTCTCAATATTTCAAATTCTCCTACTCCAATAAACACTCTGCCATTCAGTGGGAATGAATCTCATGATACAGTTTCGTCCTAGATTCCAAAAGTTCGTGAAGAAAATTTTTATGATAGAAAATAGCAAATACACATAAATTCAAGCAGCATTGCTATTCTAAACTCTTCCCAAATGGTATAGAATTTTTCTCAAGCTCCATATAGTCTTTAGAACAACTCACATCTTTACCCCCCCATCCTGCCTAGGAGAAAAAAAAAGGGGAGAGAAAAATTAAAATGATAATATAAATAAAATTTAGTACAACTTCTCAGACTAAATTGAATTTAAGAAGTGCAAGCTAAACCACAATCTCAAGCAAATGCGAAATAAATAAAATTTGCAGTGAACTTGCAAATTGAAGTCTTGCAAAATGGCACTGCAATCTTCCATTAGCCTAATTTTGTTGGGTGGCTGAACTACACCATGCACTGAAAAATTTCACCACTTGATAAGACAAAGTCAAACCTCTAGCTGGCTCACTTCACTGAAATAGATGAAATTAATTTAATGTGTAGCCTCCAGCACATGTCACATTACTACTACCGCTACATAAACAAAACAAATAAACTTTGCAAACTATTACCAAATAACAATCATCCAATTGAAACTACTGTATGCATTGCAAATGATATAGCAAGAATCACCAACAAGATATTTTTTAACCTGTAGGCTTATCATTGATCCCTTCATCAATATAAGCATAGATAGAAAATGAAACAATCCCTCTTGTTCTCAATAACGAAAGTATAAAGAGAGTAGGAGACAGTATATAATGGTAGCAACCTAAAAAAGCTATCAAAACAAACAGAATTGAAGAATACCCAAATACCTCTAGGTCCTAAGGTGAGAGAAACAGCATCAGCCAGCTTATCAATCCCATCTTGCAAGGCCTCCCTGCATTCCTTACCAAAAGATACCCTCTTTGGGCCTGCCTTAACAGCAATACTCCTCCCAAAATTTGCACCTACTCCACAACCCAGTTGCCCTTTGGTTCCAATAAAGGCTCTGCAACAATAACCCATTACTTCAAACACAAAATAATAAAAAGAGAAAGACATACAGAGAGAAAGAGAGACTACTTACAGAGAAGAGAGGTTTTTGATGGAAGAGCTGAAGGGAAGAGAAGGAAACAGACATATCCCTATAATAGCTGAAGAAGAAGAAGAAGAAATGGTTTTGCTTTGGGGCTTTGGTTTTGGAATTAGAATCAGAACAATGACACTATGACAGACAAGCCAGGTTTCTGAGGACTTTCAAATGTTTTAGGTTTGAGGGGTTTTAGAACAACGACTCGGACCGGTTAACGTGACTCAACTCAACTCAACTGAGTCAACTCATGAACTAGCTGCATCGTTGGAGCGGGTTTGGGCTCATAGACCCCGATTACCTTTTTGGGCTATCCTACAAAACCTAGCCCAAACCAGCCTTTCACTTTTCCTCCAAATTATGGATTTATTTTTTTTTAAACCCATTCTCAGTAAGTTATAAAATTCAGCAATCAACTATCGATTGATAATAGGAAAATTAGTGAATTATTTTTCTAACCATCTTGATCAATATCTAATTTTCTAACAAATAAATCTTATTTTCTTGAATATATATATATATATATATATACATAATATGAGGTGAGTTCAAATTACATCTGATGTAATTCTACAAAAATTATACATTTTTTAAACCGTAGATTTCTAATAAATCTAATGGTTAGAAAATAACTATAATCAATGTCATTTTTAAAATTAATTACTTTCCATATTAGCTAACCTAATTAATTTGAGAAAATATTATATTATTTTTTTTTTAACTTTCATTCTCTCTCCTAATCAATTCGTCCCTAATCTTGCACAAGAGCATATTCTCAATGTTCTTGGGCATGGAGGCAGTTGTGCTGGACTTTCAATTGCTAAAGAAGCAGGTGTCAACTTTTATAGTGACTTTAATTCATTGGTTTGACTAAAACTCTTGAAAGTAACCATGTAAAGTAGTAGTTAAAAATTTGAATTGTGATGTGTTGCTTTGTTATAGCATGCTCTCTGAGCTTGTAACAGAAACCAAGCCATTGCTTCCAAAATTAAGCTTGCTTGTAACATTTGAATTTTTTGTGGGAACTAAATAATAAGAAAATTTTCCTCCAATAGACTTGTTTAGTTAAGAGACTAGAGAAAAAGGGCCACCTCCTAAGCCAATTATGCCTGATCTTGCCTCACCAAATGTACCATCATTATTGTGCCCACACCCAAATACAATCTTTGGTATTATGTCTTGATGGCTAGTAGTTGAGTCAATGGTTAAGGTTTCAATACCAAGATCACCATTAGTGAATGATTGGTCTCCATATAAATAACCATACTAGCAGGTGTTTTTATCAGTGCCACAAGAGGTAGTGTCTAATGCCTTGCAAGGACTTGAATTGCAGGGCACGTTACCATATGTTGAAGCTTGCTGAGGATCAAAGAGTGGAAGGTTTTACTTGTAGCATTTTTCACATGGCTCACATTGTGTCCATGTTAGATCTCTACCTGTATCTGCAATGAAAGTTGCTTCTGTCAATGAAAGTAAAAGTACTTTGAAAGTCTTTCAATACCTACGACAAAGTCTAGAAACATGGAGATAGAGAACAATTAAAAGCAATTGTTGTGTTATTCAACAAAGTCCAGCAGCTGTGGCTTTTTTTTTTTTTTGGTTGCTTCCAACGACCTGGCCATGGAGGTGGAAGGGTTGTGGAGGATGTAGAGAGAGAAACGTGCAAAGAGAAAGAGAGAGAGAAAGCAAAAGAGTCAGGCGTATAGATTTTTTTGGGTTTAGAAATAGGTATGAAATGTATTAAATAAGGAATAATAAATGAGATCAATTAGAATATTAGCATTAATGAGTCTTTTTTTGACCATTGGATTTATTTAAATTCAAAGGTTTAAAAAAGGTGTAAGGTGTAACTCCTTAAGAGTTACACATTTTTTGTACCGTAGATTTTTAATAAATTCAACGGTTGAAAAAGTAGCATTAAATGAATATTACTTTTCACCTTATTTTCCTAATTAATAATAATTTTTCTCTATCCTCATTTATTACTTTCCATAAACCTCATTGGGTGTTTAACTGTCTCTTTCTTCCTAAAATTGTTGGATATATATGAATCTAGGCAAAAAACAAAGACTAAAAAAGTTCAATTTTTTCTTCTCTCCAAATCCTTTGGTGCCGATGAGTAAGATCCAAAGATATACTATAATTTGTGATTTTATAAGTACACTTAGTCGGTCAAAACTACCCCTAAACAATTCACAAAATGAGTAAGAGCCTTGTGGTTTCTAGTTTCAACACATTATAGCAAAAACATAGGACAAAACTCAAATCTATTGAAGATAGGGCGGATATGAGATCACAAAATAAAATAAAGGAGTGAACATATATATATATATATATATGTATGTATGTATGTATGTTTTATTATAATGTTGAAAATAAATGATGACCAGAATCTACAAAGAAGTATCCATTTGGTTATTTGAAAAAATTGGCGGATCGATGTTCATACAGTTATGAAAAGCATGTTATAGTCAGACTGGTAATGAATGAGCTTGCTTGATTCAGGTGGTTAACATCTAACATGATAAATTTGGCCTGTTTTATTGTCACCGTGTTGAATTCTTTTTTGTGGTTAAGAAATATTTGAACCGTATATATACTCTATGTGGGTGCCTTTTTTCTTAGCATGCAAGCCCAAGGATCCCAAGCCAAATACTTATGGTTTTGTGGACTGGGCTTGGTTCACCGTGGCTAAATAGGCTGTTTACAAACCAAGTGGTGCACAGAGCAAGGATTCTACAACACGTATACACAAGCAAAGCAATAATATATGTATTGAACGACAAGAAAAACAGCAAAAGGAAAGCAATGTAATAAGGAAAAGTACACAATGAATGTTAGGGATCCTCAAGTCAATATAAAATATTTGATTATTTTCTTAATTATGGATTACAATGTGCTCACTAAGAAGTATTACAAGGTCCAAATAAGCTCAAAAATCACAGACTTAAATGGCTATTCAAGCTTCCAAGACTTGCCAAATTTGAATCTCTTTGAATCCGAGTGTGTTCTATAGTGGCTGTGTTGGGATACCAGGGAGTATTTCTCTTTCCTTTTAATACTTTTTCTAAGTTTTGGTAGAGTTTTCTTAATGATTTTGTTATGATTCACTACTGCCAAATTGCCCCTTCAATGCTAGCTGCCTTCCCCTTTTATAGTGTCATGGTAGGATTCTAGGGTACCACTAATTTCTCTCTTTTGCTCGCCTAGGTATCAAAGCTCTTGCTATCCCAGTTACTCAGAGGGCTGGTCTGTTCCTTATTCCTTATAAATTTCTCCTTTTGGTGTTGTCACCCTGAAAAGTCCTTCGTTGACTTTCCATTCCAAGGTGCCCTTAGGTAGCTGACCTCACACATTTTGGCTCTTCACTTTTTGAGCTTTTGACTATCCCTTTTCTTGTCATTTTTCCCAAGTGGTCGGAATCCTTTCCTGTTGGGTTGAAGGTTTCTCCATCCACTTTCCCTTATAGTTCTTCCTTCTAGATTCCTTGAAGTACCACCCCTTTTGTTCACGAATGGCTACTTCACACCTTCTGGTTCCTTACTGTGTCATTGGGTGCTTGAGAATGACATATCTATCCTTCGTTCCTTACACTTTTTTGGTACTTCTCTTGAGCTGTCTCAATCCTACCTCAGCTGTGTTGTGCATCCTAGGGATCCCGAGCCTTTGGCAACTTTTGAGGATTTCGGCCCAGCCTTTTTTGCTGGACTCCCTTCGATCCCTTGATCTTGGCAAGCTAAGCTTTTCCTTTCGTGGGCTTCAAATCTTTTGGGCTTACTATCCTTTTTCTTTGTGGTGAATTCATCCCTTTTATAATTACTTGTCATGGGGTTGGCCCATTGTGTTATTTCTTCGAGTCCTAGTTTCATGATTTTTTTTTTACCTCAACATACTCCTTGATACAAGAGTTACAAGCAAGGGATACTTTCATTACAACGCCTTCTAATTATAAATGAAATACGTATAATGTTTACAATATTCTACTAATTAAAATAGATTTGGCCTAATTCCATCCCAAGCAATAAGAAGAAGAAAGAGGTTGGAGTGACTTGGAGGTACAATGTTTTTATTTTTTATTCAAGGAAGCAAGGTACATAGTTAAACAACACCTAAGGAAGTCTATGGAAAATAATAAATAAAGATAGAGAAAATTTGTTATTAATTAAGTAAATAAGGTGGAAATTCTTAATCATTTAATGCTACTTTTTCAACCGTTGGATCTATTAGAAATCTACAGTACAAAAAATGTGTAACTCTTAAAGAGTTACACTAGGTGTAACTTGAACTCATTTCCATATAGAGATATATATAGGCTTGAGTTCAAGTTACAATTGGTGTAACTCTAAGTAATGTTACACCAATTATATCTTTGTATATTCTTCATACTTGCAAAGTTTCAAGGTGATCAAAGATCAATAGCCATGTTATCTATCAATTGTATAAATTTGAGTTTTTGTAGTTTATAATATTGCATAAAATATGAGTTTATGGATCGAATAGTAAAAAACATCCGATTAGTATGAAAATTGGCATACATGTTTAGAACATATAAAACATATAATCCAACGGTGGGATTTTCAAAATATATATTCATTAACAAGTTATTGGGTAGTGTAACATTGCTTAGAGTTACATAAAATTTTACCAATTAAGATATTAGGAATATTATATATATATATATATATATATATATGGGTTGGGTTCAAGTTACAGAAGGTGTAACTCTAAGTAATGTTACACTATTCAATATTTTTTAATTAGATGCGAATTTTGACAAATCAACTGTTGGATTACATTATCTTTGTATATTCTCTATACTTGCAAAGTTTCAAAGTGATCAAAGATCAATAGCCATGTTATCTATCAATTGTATAAATTCAAGTTTTTGTAGTTTACAATATTGCATAAAATATAAGTTTATGGATCGAATAGTAAAACAATATCCGATTGGTATGAAAATTGGCATGCATGTTTACAACATATAAAACATATAATCCAATGGTGGAATTTTCAAAATATAAATTCATTAATAAGTTATTGGGTGGTGTAAAGTCGAGTTTACAGAGGTAAGCAAGAGATTGGATGAACTTCTTACCAAGCAAGAGATCTATTGGCATCAACAGTCTAGAGTTTCTTGGCTAAAACATGGTGATAAAAACACCATGTTTTTCCATTCCAAGGCATCCTAAAGAAGAAGAAGGAATTTTATTCAAGGTATATGGGATCAATAGAAGAATTGGGTTGAGAGAATTGATGATATTGCTGGGGTGGCGACAAATTATTTTGACTTTATTTTTAGTTTTGGTGGATGTGATCGAATGGATAAGTGTCTTAACATAGTTTCGCATAAAGTGACCCCGGATATGCTAGAAGTGTTGTCCAGTGAATATAGTGCAGAAGAAGTCAAAGTAGCGTTGTTCCAGATAGGACCAACAAAGGCTCTAGGACTTGACAATATTGATAATGTTTTCGTAGCATATGACTCTACATACCATGCATGGTAGAAGATCGGGTAGATGGGGTTCTTTGGCTCATAAATTGGGTATTAGTAATGCATATGACCTTTCGAGTGGCCATTTTTAAAGGATATTATGTCTATATTGGGATTGCCTGAAGCTTGGATTGATAGAGTTATGACCTATGTGGCATCTCCTACATTTTCTGTACACATTAATGGAAAAGCCTATGGTAATATTAAACCTTTTAGGGGGATCCGACAAGGAGAACCTTTATCACCTTATTTGTTCTTGTTGTGTGTAGAAGGTTTCTTATCATTATTAGCCAAGGTAGAGCAAGATAGGCGGATTCATGGAGTAAGCATATGCAGAAGAGCACCTAATCTATCTCACTTATTATTCGCATATGACTCATTATTATTTTGTTGGGTAACTCAGGAGGAGGTACAGGCCATTACTGAGGTATTACAGACATATGCAACTGCATTGGGGCAATGCATCAATTTTGGGAAATCATCAGTCTACTTTAGTGCCAATACAGATGGTGATTAGAGGGCAAGAATTAGAATAGCTCTAGGTGTTAGGGAGGTTGATAGGTTTGAGACTTATTTGGGGTTACCTACCCTTGTTGGTAGATCTAAATACCAAACTTTTTCATATCTAAAGGATAAAGTTTGGAAAAAAATACGAGGATGGAAAGGCCAACTACTGTCTAGAGCAGGGAAGGAAGTCCTTATAAAAGTGGTGGCTCAATTTATTCCCACTTATACGATGGGAGTATTTCAGTTATCAGTAAAATTATGCAATGACTTGAATGCTATGTGTGCTAGATTTTGGTGGGGACAAGTTGGTAATGAAAGGAAGATACATTGGAAGAGTTGGCAAGTGCTATCCAAACTAAAGAAGGAAGGAGCTATGGGCTTTTGAGATATACGATGTTTTAATTTAGCAATGTTGGCAAAGTAAGGATGGAGATTGCTACAAGACATTGAGTCATTGCTATATAGGTGTTTCAAAGCGAGGTATTTTCCAAGAAGTAATTTTTTGGATGCCACTGATGTGCCAAGTAGCTCCTATGTGTGGAAAAGTTTTATGGCATCCCCGCCTATTATGAAAAAAGGGTGTTGTTGGAGAGTTGGAGATGGCTTAAATAATTGGGTCACTTAGGATAGGCGGATTCCAAATTATCCAACAAACAAGGTCCTACACCCGCCCTTGGAATGGATGGAGATTGGCGTGTTTTAGAGCTCATTGATTGGACAATGCTTGACTGGGACCGTGGAGTGCTTGGTGCAAAATTTCATAGGGAGGATTTGGAGGCTATTATTCAGGTCCCCTTGAGTAGAAGACAAGCACCAGATTTGATAATGTGGCTTACAAATAAGAAAAGAGTGTACATGGTGAAATCTGGATATCATATGGCTAGATTGTTATCACAGGTGGTAAGTGGTTTGGAGGGGAGCTCAGTGAGGAATGACAGGGATTGGATATGGAACAAACTGTGGAATTGCCGATTGCCAAACAAAATAAAAATATTTGCAAGGAGGGTTTGCCATGACATATAGCCAACAGAAGAAAATTTGGCTCGCCGAAAGATCACTGATGATCATATATGCGGATTGTGTAAACAGGGGGCTAAATCAGTACTGTATATATTATGGGGATGTGGGGTTGTGTAAGACATTTGGGCAAGCAGTAACATTGGAGTGCAGAAACGGGCGACAGGTTAAGTTGATATGGTGCAACTGCTCAATGATTTGCTGGATAGAATTCTAGGGGAGGAAATAGAACTATTTCTAGTTCAGTGTTGGGTTTTATGGAACCAATGAAATGCTATACTGCATGGGGGGTTTAGAGAGCTAATAATAGAAGGGGACAATGCCAATGTGATGAAGACCATGATGTCATCAAAGGTCAATTATTCTAGGTTAGGACAAATTTATGAGGACATAGGCTATATGGCTTTGAATCTACAAACTTTTTCTTTTAGTTGTGTTAAGCAGAGTGCCAATTCCGTTGCGCATGCATTAGCAAAGTATGCAAGACAGGTAGATGATGAGGTTGTTTGGTTGGAAGAATATCCACCACCCATTCTGGAAGCTTTGTATCTGGACAATTGTTATTTCATGAATGAATGATTATGGTTTTCATTTCAAAAAAAATAAAAAGTACTACTTAAAAGTACTACTTATTAGTTATTGTTATTGTATTATTATTAATATTACTACTATTATTTAGTGTTTTATTTTATTTCTTCTCTCGCACAAACTCTATTTCATGGGACATGATATTAGTAGCGGGAAGTTTTATTTGAGAAAAAAATTGGGGAGAAGGAAAGTTGAACTATTTTCCCATATCCTTTAGTTTCTACTTTATTTCCATCCATGATTCCGTATCTCAAGTTTGAAGCTTATCTTTACTGGCTTGAATTTGGTTTCTCTGACGCAAACAACCAAAAACTATCAACAACAAAATAAAGTTTTTTTAAGAGAGAGAGAAAAAAAAGTGAGATGAGAAGGAGGTAAAGATTGTGATTGGAGGAGTAGTAGATGAGAAGTTCAGTCTTTTTTTTTTGGGGGTTTTCTTTGAGGAATTTCAATTGCTCATTCTGATTGGTTTGAGGAATTTCTCTGACTTATAGGTATAATCTTTTGCCTCTCTTAAAATTTAATTTTTATTTATTTGTTTCTAGAGAAGGCTTAGAAAAAAAAAATGAAATTTTAGCTTTGGATTTTGAGCAGTGAATTAGAATGAAATAACCTGATTGCAAAAAATTTCAAAGTATTTGAAGTGATTCATTGCAATTAATAGTGATTCCAGTGAATATGTAGTTGGAAAGGAAGATTAAAATCTATAAACATCTAAATTAAGGTTAACGTTGGGAAATTTCATTGCAAATTGAGTTAGGAGCTACAATTTTTTATTATTTTTAAATTAATTCATAACCCTTTACCAAAAAATATCCAACCCATTCATTGTCCAAACCCCGTCCAAAATTATACAAACATCAACAAAAATTTCAACAAATTCCAAATCAGCAAATATTATCCCCTAGAAAGAAAAATCCTTTGTAAATTCAAATATCACCCATTTAATTAAAAAAAAAATTAAACCCACATCTTTGCCATTGCCACTATCTCTAACTTGGAATTGTTTATTTGCCTCTACAACTTGCTAGTTTTCCACTTCCAATCACTGCCTAAGCCGAAGCCATACTCCACTTAGGCTTCTAAGATCCAACCTTACTTTGCAAACTATAGAGCTATCTATTTCTCTATATTTATGTTTGAGATATATGCGTGTTAGTCTAAAAAATAGTCTATGAGTTTATGTTTTTGATTTTGAATCTTCCACAACCTTCTATTAGTTTTGTTGTGGTTTACAACTTGCAAATATTATAATATTATTTAATTTAATTTAATTTTTAGTTTTAGTTTTTATAAATGATAATAGTACTATCTACATACTACAATTTTGATAGACACGTATAGGTCTATAAATCTTCCATTGTTGTTATATTATTTTAACTTATATTAGTTTTGACTTTTGATAGTGGTTTGAGTAACAAAACTAAGTTATTATTATTGTTAAATTAAAAAAAACAAGTCATTATTTTTAATCGTTGTTTAAGATATATTATATTTGAAATAGTAATATGTGTATTTATTTATAAACAATTTTGGTAATATGAAAGAAGATAGGGTATAACCTGGCACCCAAGCGTAAATCTAATATGACTCGAAACCCTTTTCGTTTTGGGTCTTTATCTTCTTCTGATCTTCCTGTTCCTCTTCTTCATGTTTGGTTCTGTGATAAGAAGGCCTATCAGGACTTCTCTGAGAAATTTTCTCAACGTGGCATTCATTTGGAGCTTCATGTGATTCTGTTGAACTTTTCCAGCACTCATCTACCCGATGTCATTCACACTTGGGGATGGGAATCTCTTTGTAAGATACCCTTGAGGTGTCCTATCCTATTCATACAGGAGTTTTACTCCAATATGCATGGTATTGATACCGCTGTACCGTAGTTTGCTACGATACTCAAAGGTACATGTAGCATAGTCACTCAGGATCTTATATCCAAGATACTACATGTCCCAAGGGTATCGCATCCCAATTACCCTGGTTGTTAGCGTCTAAGGACTGTGTCCAAAGACAAGCTTCTATCTCACTTCTGTGAGACACCTTCCATATGGGGTGAGCGTCAAAACACCCCATGCTCGGGCTTTGCAAAAGGTTTAAGATTCCTTAATATGGTGATGACATTTGTTCTTACTCCACTGTCCCACTATAACTCCATCACAGAGCCTTGTGCTTGATTTTTGTTATCCCTCTTAGAGGATCTTTCCATTGACTTCCCCACTCACTTCATTACTTCCATCATAGATGTCTATAGGGATACGACGACCAATGATAAGCTCATTTTTCCTTCAGCTATCATGCGGATCCTTCGCCTTTTTTCTGTCCTTATTCTTGATTTCCCTACTACACTGTTATGGGTGCTATTAGCATAGCGTCTGTTTGACGAAGTGATGCCCAGTTTCAACCGAAGCGGCCATGGATGGAGACGACTGATCCTCTAGCCCCTACTATTCCTTCCACCTCTGCCCCTTCTTCTTTCGGTGGTAGTGTGACTCTCGAGACCATCATGGTGTAGTTTTAGGACATGGATGCTTGCCTTGACACTCTCAATGATGAGTTGTGTTGGTGAACACTCGTGTCGGTCGTATTGCATGACAACAGGCTTCCCTTAATGGTTTTGCCGCTTCTCCATCTCCTTCTTTAGAGGCTTCAGCAGATGAGGATAGCAATGTTGGTGCTGATGATGATGACGAGGATGAGGATGCTAGCTCTTCCAACGATGATGAGATGACGACCTCTCAATCACTTACCTTTTGTCATTCTGACAAAAGGGGGGAGTAGTTTTAGGTTGATGAGAGTAGTCTTGAATTTAGGGGGAGAGTTAGCATAGGATATTTTTGTTAGGGGGAATGTCTATATTTTGAGGGATGTAGTGAGGATTTTATGTATTTTTCTTTTCTTTCTCTTTAGTTACATTATCCTCTTGTACACTGGTCTTGTGACCATTTATTTATGACATACATTGTATTTATTTTCATATATATATATATATATATATATGATGATGATGATGATGATGATGATGATGTATGTTGTTTTTTTCACCTATCTCTCCATGTGTTGTTTATTTTCTTTCTTTGTACACATGTTTCTTTATGTATGCAATCTTTATTTTTGTTTCACACTTAGATGCCTTGATGAGTTTTGTTTAAAGTGTTTTAGAAAGACAAGTTATGAAAATCTATCATGCCATGATTTCTCTTCTTGCAAAGTTTTTCAAGAGTTTATGTTAGGGTTAGATTTTATTGTATTTAACAAGTGGTTATGAGTTTAGTGATTTAAGACTTCTCTCATAATTCATCTGTTTGTTGTACTTTTGTCACAGATTGCCAAATGGGGAGATTGTTAGGACATATGTGGAACTTGTTAGAGACATGTGTTATGTAAATTGGCTAATCCTTTGACAAAATGTACTTTGCTTGTAATTGGGTAGATCTAGGATGGTTTTAGTATTTCAAGGAACAAGTGTTCAAGTTTAATATTGAAACCATGCAAATCTGTCCAAGAAACAAGTGAAGAAGTGTTGTTTATTAAAACTCGACAGATTCATATCCATCAAGATTTAATGATGGAGCTCGACAGTAGCTCGATAGAAACTGTATTTTTTGGGAATTACGAAATTAGAACTTCTAGATTTGATTTCACTCATATCCATGTGTATTTGTGTAGGATTTCTTTTCTCACAACCCTGACATATATAAGGATTATTTTAAGGGCCGTCACATGAGATGCAAAGTCATGCAAAGGTTATTGCACTTGTTGTTACATGCATATTGTGACCGGAGACAATTTACCCTAGTTCATCATATTCTCTCTAGAAGCTACTGCATCCTTGCACCAAGGGTTTTATGACCAAAGAGCTTCTTGATCTTGATTCTTAGATGAACTAAAGAACTTTGTAGCCAACATCTTCCTCAAGTTGGTGTGTTAGTCACGTACTGAGATCTGTGCATCATTGGTTAGTCACGTACTGGGATCTGTGTATTGAACGAAGAGATTGCACCTATATTATAAGTCCAATTAGGTATTAAGGTAAGGGTTCAACTGTAGGTTGGTATTAGGTATTGGGATTCATTTTACTTGTAACCACTTATTTTGATAATAGTAGATTCTTAGAAGTGGTGACCTTAAATTCACCCAGTGGGGTTTTGCCTCGGTGGTTTTCCTCATTCATAAACAAATTACCTGTGTCAAATTTATTTTCCACTGCATTTAACTTAGTTGGTGATTTGTTTGTACTATCACGTTTATTGCATGTAATTTGATCTAATTAATTAACTTGACTAATTAATTAATTAATTTACCAAAGGGGTCAATACATTCTTGGCCTATCAGATGACATTGTTTCTAATGAGGTATAAGAAAGATTAGTCCAACACTACAAGGAATATGATACTAGATTTATCTCTTGAATTTGATTTTAAATGAAAAAAAATACTAGATACACATTTAAATTTGTAATATTTAATATGTATTTTGAAAGAAATTCATTTTCAATGGATTAACAAGGCATTGATCCATTTCCATGATTTATGGGCTTATAATAAATGAGACTCATTATATATTTCGGAATTTAATTTTTACAGTTTGAGCAAAAGGGAGAGCACGTTGTCACAGGCATTGAATGTTATATGTGAAGTAATTAACATGGTGTCTCAAAGCAAGAGGTACATGATGAATTTCAGAAGCACATCATGAACGCATGGAAGGATATAAACAAAGAGTGCATTAGACCAATTGAAGTGTCAATGCATCTCCTTACACGAGTTGTTAATCTTGCATGAGTTATGGATCTACTTTACAAGGATGAAGATGCATACACACATCTTGGAAAAGTGATGGTAGAGGATGTCACCTCAATGCTTGTTGATCCAGGACCAATTTGAAAATATTGATACAAGTGCTCAATATGAGCACAAAATTATAACTAAGTTGGTTCCTTGAATAAAGATTTGATAAACTGTGCTACCAAGTCAATATAAAAGAAATATGTAAGCGACTAGAGTGAATCACAAATTTATTTGAGTTCCAAATTACTCTAAAAATTAGGAGCCCAATGCTTTTGAGAAAAATAGTCACTTGACTATTATTCAGGAAAAATAGTCACTTAACTATTATTCTAATAGCCCTCACCTAAATTGTCCTCACGAATAAGTGAGATCTAATTTGTGAAATTTTTAATTTTTAAATGGGAGGTAAAATAGAGATAAAATTCAAACTCAACATCATTGCTTTGACACAATTATGAAACATCATGGGAAAGAAAAAGTTGATGAAAATGAATACTTGAAGAAATTAATGTGATTCGGTCACTAAAAGCTTCATTCATAATACCAAATTTGGGAGGATGATACCATTAACAAGGTAGTAAAATGGTAATACAGGTTGCGGTTGCGATTAATGAACAATTAGTTTGATTTAATTCCATAGATTATGAATTTTGTAGCATCCCTTGTCGTCTTCCCTCTGAAATTCATGCAACTTACAAGAGAAGGAGAATAAGAAAGCTTTCTCAATGCATCAAGAAAATGAGATCCCATGTGTTGGGTATGTTTTAAAAATTTAGAAGGAAACTAATTTTAGTAAATGGTGGGTGCCACAGATAGCTATTGACCAAAATTAGTGGATGTGGTTGGTGAGAATTAAACCCACCAACCTCACCATCAGCTGTACTCCATAACCCACGGGCTTCTCCTTTTCTATTTACAAACAAAATCAGCCCCTCCACAATATCAGTACTTTCCTTTCTCACTTTCACATATCTCGCCTGAACCAATTTAAATCCCTAGCAAATATCCCTATAATACCAGCAGATGTTGAAGGAAACCAAAGGGATAATTATGGAGTGCTTATATCACGGCAGATTCCCAAATTTTGTGCTGGGTTTTGTCAACTCTTTTGCTGAAAGTGTTCCATTGGTTCTTCTATATAACCAAAAAGACCACTCCTCTTCAAACCCAGGTGAGTAGCAGAAAAAAAAAAAATTAGAGTTCATCTAATTCCTCTATCTTTCTTAAATCTTTATATTGGGTATCCAATGACAAGTTTGAAGTTTTGTTTGTGAGTGCACATTAACAAAAATGGCTGATGTATCCTGGAGGGTGATGGTCTAAGCCATTTGCACTGCAGAGTAATTCCAGTGGGAGCGAAATCGCTTCTTTAGGACAACGGATTAAGTTCCGTACCTCGGCTCAAATCGATAAGTTTATATCTCTCAACACTCTCATCTTATATCTCTAACCTGCTTTGCATCTGTTAATTAGTTTGAGCAATTTTCAAATGTTATTTCAACAATATGTTGAATAAGTGTTGAACTCAAAAGAATATTATGAAGATAGTTGTCAAACCACCAGTCTGCGGAAGCAGCACCAATAAATGAAACTAAAACCCAGAATTGATTACTCACATAGGATATCCACTAAATTTATAGCTCTTCGGCAACAAAAGAAGAACCGTGAAAGCACATGTTTGAATAAAATAGAAGGAAAGATTTGTGCACCACTCTTTGAGTATTGTGTAATTTATCGTGATTATCCATGCACAACCCTTACATGAAAATTGCCCAAAGTTCTTCGTGTCCAGAGTTACTTAAGTGACTTGCATCGTCTTCTTCTTCACAGAACATGGTGTCGAGTTCTTCAATTCACCACTGTCGCTCACCTCAACCTTAATTATTCATCCTATGTGAGTAATATTTTAGAAGATGTGAAGGAGGCAAGATAGAGTAATATTCTCTTGGTGCCCTTCTGCTTTGATTCTCTTTTTATAATGGGCATGGTATGGTTCTGCGAACATTTTTTAAAGAAATTTTGTAATAACTTTTTAAAGAAATTTTCTAAAAAACTATTAGTTGCCACATTTTTAAAAGGAAAGAAAATAAATTTTCCTTATTATTAATTATTAGCTCTATTTTGAACACCCTTAAAATAAATGTATTTTAAGAAATTTGACTTAAAAATGATTTAATTACTCCTTCTTTTTATACTTTACTAAATTGTGGAGGCATATTCAGATTTTATTCTTAAATGGTCACTAAACTAATGAATAGTAATACTTATTACATTCCAACTTGATATATTCCTTGTAATACTTATTCTCATGTTATAATTCTTACAGTGTACCAAACGTGCCCTTAATGGATGATAGTTTGCATTGAAGTTCTACCATTCACCAAAAATCGCTCTTCTACCTTCCAAGCCACTTGTGATTGTCCATGGACTTGGACCATGGGTTAGAAAGATTAGATTCTAGTCTAGTAAGCATGATGCCTTTATTTGCAGATAAATATGTGATACAAGTTGTGTTGTTCTGTGACTGACTATGGACGGATTTCGAAGCCAATGGTCATCCCCTTGTTGGTCTTTTTTAATAATGCAGCTCATGATGCTTGCTTTCATGGAGCAGTCCTAGAATTCCTTTTTATTTCAAGCTCATACATTTTTGGGCCCACCCTTCCACTAGGCCAATTAGGCTAATGCCTAAGGCCCCCAAGTGGAAGGGGGCCCCAAAATTTTGAAAAAGAAGGGCATTAGAAAAAAAAAATAAAAAAAAAAATAGTATGAGATGAAACTCCAAAAAATTTGAAACGTCCTTGTGACCAAAGAACAAAAAATCAGGAATATCCTTGTAAACATTGGTATTCTTTGATCTAAAAAAAAATCAGTTATCCCAAAAATATCATCCTTAACTTCTAAAGAAAGAAGAATTGAGAAGAAAGAAGATGAAGACGAAGTTGAGAGTCTAAAGGATTGAGAAGAAAGGAGCATTGTAAACTTACTAAAATGTAAAGAAGTACAGT
The DNA here is from genome assembly GCA_030445155.1 of Quercus variabilis. Classification (NCBI taxonomy): domain Eukaryota; kingdom Viridiplantae; phylum Streptophyta; class Magnoliopsida; order Fagales; family Fagaceae; genus Quercus; species Quercus variabilis. The sequence continues at coordinate 22,242,419 of CP129455.1, read as the reverse complement.
AATAAATAAATATACGAGAGAATAAATGCAATGGAAAAGTTGAGGAGTGGAGGTGGCCACCTAGCTCGGAGCTTGTGAATGGAGAAAATGATTTGAAAGGAAAGTATTTTTATTTGTTGAATAACCAATTTGTTCTTTAATAAAAATTAAAAAAAAAAAAATCTGACCACTTATTTTGACTATTTTAAAACACTATATTTTTTATATAATTAAAACATTATATTCATTAATCTATATAATTTACCTATTATCGTAAAAAGTAATAACAATATTTTCTTTATTAGGTACTCTAATATATATATATAACCCCTAGAACGGTGCACTGGCACACATTGGTATCGGAATATTTTGTTCTCATGACCAACCTAGAATGGCCTCTACAATGAAATTCAAACTTTGGGGGTGGAGTATTATCAAATAAGTCAATAAGACTTATGTGGGTGTAAATCAATTAAAATGCCTCATTTATTATTTTAAAGGATATAGAAAAAAAATAGATTTACATCTACTATGAATTTATCTAAAAATATTGCATCAAAAATGGAAATAGAACTTATATTTTGTGAGAAACGTATAACTTATAGAAAGAAACAATTTCATGAAAATGTTCATAATTAGGCAGCACAATCGGCTAAAGAAACGTGTGTGTGTGTGTGGAACATCTTCTCCTTTGTCTTGTCATCTCCCAAATCAAGTGGTCATATAAAAAGTAATAACTTTTATCATAACTATCTTATGTGGTAGATTGTGATTGATCGTTTGTGATTTTTTATGTGTTCTTAGAATTTCTGGAATTAATTAATAATGTAATAGCATTTTCCAAACTTTGAAATGTAACTTATCCATATCATTGACTTTAAGATTGCAATCACTATTTATTTATTTATTTTTATTTTTATTTTTTGGTGAGAAGAAATCGCTATCACTAGCTAGTTGGAGAATGAAACGTTCCCCTTAATTAAGGGAAAAGTTTCATTGACACTTTCCAAACTTTGATAGGTAACTAATACGCATCATTGACACTAAGATCACTATCACTATTTGGTGAATTAAGCCATAGTGTTTAATCAAACTCTTCACTCCCAAAGATATAAATTACATGAAAAATTATCATTAATTAAGTACATATGTAAAATAGGCTTGATATCAGTTGCTTGCTTTTTTGCGTAAAATAATAAGAGAAGGTATGTAACTAAGACAAACTGTTTTGCATCTAAAAAATGAAGACAATAAATGTGACATCTCTTTTGACAAATTACCGGTTGTAGGGTAAAAAAATGAATTGAACTCAAGACTCTCTTGTTTTAGTACCATGTTAATTTAACCATCGTCTAAAAAGTTTAAGCTATTAGCAATAATTCTAACATCTTTACATTCAAATTCCTATACTAAGTAAGTTAAGTATGAAATTCATATAAACCATCTCCACATATATCATTCAGACGACATCAGAAAGGAGAAAATTATGATTCTCAACTCAAAGATATCAGCGAAAAGGGGAGGAGCTGTCACTAATATATGTTTTTTCATTTTTCTTTTAGTCCAAGAAAAATTGAAAAAATCTCTTCCAAATTTTGTATCGACCATTATTTTATTGCCATAAGTTTTGCTCACATGCTTTTAGAAAATCAGAATATACAATAGTCAATTGTGCCATTGTAAAGCTTTATAGTTGTGGTTAATTAATGCAAGATACCTACCTAAAGGTGGAAAAAAGAAATCCACCTTCATTAAAAGTTTCAAAATAACAACAAAGATAGTCTATTAAAAAAAAAAAAATGAAGGAATGGATATATTCTAAAATAGATTTTTCAAACGCAACCAAAGATAATCTATTAAAACGGTTTGTCTTGGTTATATACCTTAACTTATCATCTCCCTCATCAAGTGGTCATATAAAAAGTAATAACTTTTATAAAACTATCTTACGTGATAGATTGTGATTGATGTGATTTCTTATGTGTTCCTAGAATTTTTGGCATTAATTTGTAATATAATAGCACTTTCCAAACTTTGAAATGTAACTTATCCATATCATTAACTCCAAGATCGCTATCACTAGTTTTTTTTTTTTTTTTTTTGGTTTTTTTTATTTTATTATTATTATTATTTTGTGAGAAGAAATCGCTATCACTAGCAACTTGGAGAATGAAACTTTTCCCTTAATTAAGGGGTAATTTTCATTGACACTTTCCAAACTTTCAAAACTTTGATGGGTAACTTATACGTATATATCATTAGCACTAAGATCGCTGTCACTATTTGGTGAATGAAGCCATATTGTTTAATCATACACTTCACTTCCAAAGATATGTATTATGTGAAAAGTTATCATTAAATAAGTACATATGTAAAATAGGCTTGATAACAGTTGTTTGCGTTTTTGGGTAAAATAATAAGAAAATGTACGTAACCAAGACAAACTGTTTTGCATCTAAAAAATGAAGAAATTAAAAGTGATATCTCTTTTGACAAAAATTACCGATTGTAGAGTAAAACAATGAATCAAACTCATGACTCTCCTATTTTTGTACCATGCTAATTTACCCATCATCTGAAAAGTTATGCTATTATCAATAATTCTAACATCTTTACATTCAAATTCCTATACTAACTTTGTTTAGTATGAAATTCATGTAAACCATTTCCACATATATCATTTAGACGACATAAGAAAGGAGAAAATTATGATTCTCAACTCAAAGATATAAGCGAAAAGGGGAGGAGCTGTCACTAATATATGTTTGTTCATTTTTCATTTAGTCCAAGAAAAATTGAAAAAATCTCTTTGAAATTTCGTATCGACCACACTTTTATTGCCATAAGTTTTGCTCATGTGCTTCTTGAAAATCGGAAAATACTATAGTCAATTGTATCATTATAAAGCTTTATAGTTGTGGTTAATTAATGCAAGATGCCTACTAAAAGGTTAAAAAAAAAAAAAAAAAATCAACCGTCGTTAAAAGTTTGAAAATAACACCAAAGATAATCTATTAAAAAAAAATTGAAGGAATGCATATATTCTCAAATAGACTTATCAAACGCAACCGAAGATAATATATTAAAATGGTTTGTCTTCGTTATATACCCAATCTTTTCATCTCCCTCATCAAGTGGTCATATAAAAAGTAATAACTTTTATCATAACTATCTTACGTGGTAGATTGTGATCGATCGTTTGTGATTTCTTATGTGTCCGTAGAATTTCTGGCTTTAATTAGTAATATAATAGCACTTTCCAAACTTTAAAATGTAACTTATCCATATCATTGACTCTAACATCGCTATCATTAGTTTTTTTTATTATTATTATTATTTTGTGAGAAAAAATCGCTATCACTAGCAAGTTGGAGAATGAAACTTTTCACTTAATTGGGGGACAAGTTTCATTGACACTTTCTAAACTTTGATGGGTAACTTATACGTATATATCATTAACACTAAGATCATTGTCACTGTTTGGCGAATGAGGTCATATTTTTTAATCAAACACTTCACTTCCAAATATATGAATTATGTGAAAAGTTATCATTAATTAAGTATATATGTAGAATAGGCTTGATAACAATTGCTTGCGTTTTTGGGTAAAATAATAGTACAAGGTATGTAACCAAGACAAACTGTTTTAAATCTAAAAAATGAATACATTAAAAGTGATGTCTCTTTTGAGAAATTACCGATCATAGAGTAAAACAATGAATCGAACTCAAGACTCTCTTGTTCTAGAACCATGTTAATTTACCCATCATTTGAAAAGTTTAAGCTATTAGCGATAATTCTAACATTTTTACATTCAAATTCCAACACCAATTTAGTTTAGTATGAAATACATGTAAACCATCTTCACATGTATCATTCGAATGACATCAAAAAGGAGAAAACTATGATTCTCAACTCAAAGATAGAAGGGAAAAGGGGAGGAGCTGTTACTGATATATGTTTGTTCATTTTTCTTTTAGTCCAAGAAAAATTGAAAAAATCTCTTTAAAATTTTGTATGGACCACAATTTTACTGCCATAAGTTTTGCTCATATGCTTCTCAAAAATCAAAAAATACTATAGTCAGTTGTATCATTATAAAGCTTTACAGTTGTGGTTAATTAATGCAAGATACCTAATTAAAGGTTGAAAAAAAAAAAACAAACTTCGTTAAAAGTTTCAAAATAACACAAAAGATAATCTATTCAAAAAAAAAAAAAAAATGAAGGAATGCAAATATTCTCAAATAGACTTACCAAATGCAACCGAAGATAATATATTTAAAAAGTTTGTCTTCGTTATATACCGTATCTTATCATCTCCCTCATCAAGTGGTCATATAAAAAGGAATAGCTTTTATCATAACTATCTTATGTGGTAGATTATGATTGATCGTTTGTGATATCTTATGTGTTCCTAGAATTTTTGGCATTAATTAGTAATATAATAGCACTTTCCAAACTTTGATATGTAACTTATCCATATCACTGATTCTAAGATCACTATCACTAGTTTTTATTTTATTTAATTTTTTTTTTTTTTTTTTTGTGAGAAGAAATCTCTATCACTAGCAATTTGGATAATAAAACTTTTCCCTTAATTATGGGACAAGTTTCATTGACACTTTCCAAACTTTGATGGGTAACTTATACGTATATATCATTGACATTAAGATCACTTTCATTGTTTGGTGAATGAAGCCATATTGTTTAATCAAACACTTCACTTCCAAAGATATGAATTATGTGAAAAGTCATCGTTAAGTAAGTACATATGTAGAATAGGCTTGATAACAGTTGCTTGTATTTTTGGGTAAAATAATAAGACAAGGTACATAACCAAGACAAACTGTTTTGCATCTAAAATATGAAGACGTTAAAAGTGACGTCTCTTTCGACAAATTACTAATTGTTGATTAAAACAGTGAATCGAACTTAAGACCCTCCTATTTTAGTACCTTGTTAATTGACCCATCATTTGAAAAGTTTAAGCTATTAGAGATAATTCTGACATCTTTAAATTCAAATTCCTACACCAATTTAGTTTAGTATGAAATACATGTAAACCATCTTCACATATATCATTCGGATAACATCAGAAAGGACAAAACTGAAGATAATCTATTGAAAAAAAAAATGAACGAATGCTTATATTCTCAAATAGACTTTCCAAACGCAACCGAAGATAATATATTAAAATGGTTTGTTTTCGTTATATACCTTATCTTATCATCTCCCTCATCAAGTGGTCATATAAAAAGTAATAACTTTTATCATAACTATCTTACGTGGTAGATTGTGATTGATCATTTGTGATTTGTTATGTGTTCCTAGAATTTCCGGCATTAATTTGTAATATAATAGCACTTTCCAAACTTTGAAATGTAACTTCTCCATATCATTGACTCTAAGATTGCTATCACTAGATTTTTCTTTTTTTTTTTTTTTTTTTTTTTTTTTTTTTTTGTGAGAAGAAATCAGTATCACTAGCAAATTGGAGAATGAAAGTTTTCCCTCAATTAAGGGACAAGTTTCGTTGACACTTTCCAAACTTTGATGGGTAACTTATATGTATATATCATGGACAGTAAGATCACTGTCACTATTTGGTGAATGAAGCCATATTTTTAAAACAAACATTTCACTTCAAAGATATGAATTACGTGAAAAGTTATTATTAATTAAGTACATATGTAGAATAGGCTTGATAACAGTTGCTTGTATTTTTGGGTAAAATAATAAGACAAGGTACGTAACCAAGACAAACTGTTTTGCATCTAAAATATGAAGACATTAAAAGTGACATCTCTTTTGACAAATTACTAATTGTTGATTAAAACAGTGAATCGAACTTAAGACTCTCCTATTTTAGTACCTTGTTAATTGACCCATCATTTGAAAAGTTTAAGCTATTAGAGATAATTCTAAAATCTTTAAATTCAAATTCCTACACCAATTTAGTTTAGTATGAAATACATGTAAACCATCTTCACATATATCATTCGGATAACATCAGAAAGGACAAAACTGTGATTCTTAACTCAAAGATAGAAGAGAAAAGGGGAGAAGCTGTCATTGATATATGTTTGTTCATTTTTCTTTTAGTCCAAGAAAAATTGAAAAAATCTCTTTGAAATTTCGTATCGACCACAATTTTATTGCCATAAGTTTTGCTCACGTGCTTCTTGAAAATAAAAAAGATACTATAGTTAGTTGTATCATTATAAAACTTCTTTTTCTGCTCATAACACTACATCAAAACTCCCAAAACTTGCTATTCTTTATAACTTGAAACTGGAGGGGAAAAAGGGGAGTGAGTTGACAACTTAATAAATAACCAAAGTCCTAATAAGTTCTATCAAGCAATAGATCTGTAAAGTAATAAGATGTAATATAAGTCTTCAAAAGTTATAATATAGTATGGGTTTTCAAAAATAACTAAAGAAGTTCTATCGTCTTAAAATAATAAGTTGCAAATAGATCACATACTTTAATTTGATAAATATATCATAGATGGTTTAGAAAGTAGTCAGTTTTCCATATATCAAAGCTATAACTAACAATATATTCCAAAAAAGATACATAAGTAGTTTTAATGACTCAAAATGGTTCAAATACTTAAACATTTCAAAAATCACATATGTAGTTTTAAGGCCTCAAAATAGTTCAAATATTCAAAAGTAATTCATATTCTTAACAATCTTATGACTATGGTCATGCTATATCCTCGTGACTGGACATCAAAGTACCAATGAATAATCCTCATTGGCTGGGTATTAGAGTACCAATGAATGACTCCCATTGGTTTGGGTATCAGAATATCAATGAATAATCCCTATTGACTGGGTATCAGTGCACCAATGAATAACCCCTATTGGTTGGGCATCAGAGGATCAATGAATAACCCCCATTGGTTTAGGTATTAGAGTACAAATAAATAACCCCCATTGGCAGGGTATTAGAATAAATTCATAGTTAGATTATTCATAATCATATATGTGAAATCATAGTTTCTAACAAAAATATATCTTATTCAAATATATATATATATATATAATCATATATTCAACATTCAAATCTATTTGTGATATTTCTATAATTCTTTACTTTAAATCAATATAGCTAAAAAACAATTAAATAAAATAAATCTTTTATTCAATGCTCATGTATATTTGTCAAAATTCTTTATTCTTTACTTTGAATTAGTATAGCTAAAAACAATTAAATAAAATACATCATGTATTCAGTAATCAGATATATTTGTGATAATTTTTTACTTGAAATCAGTAATAAAATAGAAATAAAATTGTAACAACTATAAACAATTTTCAATAGTTAAAATACGCAAAATAAAACCAATCAGGATAAAGTTACTTACCTCTAAAAGCCATATCAAAAGAAACTTTTCCCTAACACTTCCTTTAAAATCCTTAGATATCACCTAAACATTTTTTTCAAATATCATTTACTCAATACTCTAATATTTGTAAATAAAATTTATATAAATACCCGGCCAGAAGAGAGATTGTTAAAAATATCCAATAATTTTCAACTATTATCCCATGGTTAAAAATCCTCCTATTCATAATATATACAGTTCCTCAACTTTCTGCCACTATCAGTACCTAGGGATAAAGCCTATAGATGCACCATACTTATAGCCATATAGGGTCAAAAGTACACGCCTAATCTTCTATACATGTGCTCATATTTTATATTATTATTATTATTATTATTTTAATCCCCATTCACCCCTAGCTCTCTTTGAGATGAGGACAAAACTAGGAAAAATGTACTATATTCTATATCATACAAAATCAAGCCTATACATACACCATTACCTTTTGATATTCACCAAAACCCCAATTCAGTAAACCTTTGCAAAACTGGACCCAAAAGCCTTCTTTTACACTTAACGCAACACAAGACACATAGAAAATAAAACAAATTCCTTCTACACTTACATCATTAATCTCATTGGATATATAAACAGTCTTACTATTGGCCAAAATACTCACATAAAAAATAAAAAATAAAAACTATACTTTCAAATAAAACTTAGATTTGACAAGAAAAAGATTCTTAGGCTCTTACCTCAATTGTGCAGTCCAACTTTCTCTACTTAAGTATTTTGGGTAGTCTTCTTTCTTAAAACATCTGTCACTATATGCTGACTTAAATTAGACTATATAGCTAGGGTTTCAACCTTATTTTCTAAAAAAACCCCTTAAAAATATTAATTATAAAATTGACCCCATAAACAAATTTACTTTAATAACCTTCCTTTTAATCTTTATTTTTCTCGAGTATTACACCTATAGTTACAGTGTTTAGGCCATGTCTTGAAATGCGGCTATATATGTTTATTCATTTTTCTTTTAGTCCAAGAAAAATTGAAAAGAATCTCTTCCAAATTTTGTATCAACCACACTTTTATTGCCATAATTTTTGCTCACGTGCTTATAGAAAATCAGAAAATACAATAGTCAACTGTATCATTATAAAGCTTTATAGTTGTGGTTAATTAATGCAAGATATCTACTTAAAGGTTGAAAAAAAAAATTGACCTTCTTTAAAAGTTTCAAAATAACACCAAAGATAATCTATTAAAAAAAAAAAAAGATGAAGGAATGCATTCTTAAATAGACTTACCAAACGCAACCAAAGTGCATGCCTCAGCTATATCTATAAATACGTGAGCACATAAGCTCTTCCACTCATGCCAGTCTTTTGAAGGACAAAAAGCATACATTAAAGCTTTTGCTAATCGCACCATTTCAACACTAATTTGTTCTCTCACCTCCAAAAATGTCTCACCAAATTTCCATGGCTACTACTCAAACCCAAAATCCAGATGCTAATGTACATCGTCACTCAGTAAATTATCTTCCAAGCTTATGTGGAGACCATTTCCTCTCTTATTCTAATAAATCCGAGGTATATATGTCTTCCACCTGACATGTTAGGCTACATAATAAAATTCATATTCTAGTATAAATTGTGATTCATTTCATAGCCAATATTCAAATGTCATGGTCTTGAAATACATCCTCTTTAAACGACAAAAGATGCTTATAAACAGTGGTAACATGTTAATTTTTTTATTTTGATTTCCAATTTTAGGAAACCACTGATGACTCAGAGCAAGTCCAAGGGTTGAAGGAAGAAGTGAAAAGGATGTTGATGGCTCCCATCGATAATCTTCTAGAAAAGTTGGAGTTGATTGATGCAATCCAACGCTTAGGTGTGTCTTACCATTTTGAAAGTGAGATTGATGAAGTATTACAACAAATTCACAGGTATACTTGTGATGTCCAAGAAAGTGATGGTGCTCTTTACACTGTTGCACTTCATTTTCGATTACTTAGACAACAAGGTTATAACATTCTAAGTGGTAAGCACTCTTTTGGTTGGCTATCTGTTTATTTAAGAAAACTTACTCTATGTTTGGATGGAGGGAGATGAGAGAAGGGAAGGTGATTGGAATTTGCTAAATTTTAATATATTCCAGCTTCCTTAATGGTCTATTTGGATTAGGGGGAGGGAGTGAGAGTAGAGTAGAGTAGAATAGATTTAGTACAAAATTAACTTATTTTTAACCAACTCTACTCTACTCTCCTCTACTCCCCCTCCATCCAAACAGGCCATAAATCCTTCCCCTCTATTCTCCTCACCTCTCCTTCCATCTCTTTTCATTTTAAACATATCCTTAAACAAGCTAAAAGTTAATTTTCATGATCAAGCATTCACTTCCATCATTATTTTCATATCATTTACTAACGGCTCATGCATGTCTTGTGCTTGGTGGTAAAGTAGATATCTTTAACAAATTCAAAGACAATATGGGAAACTTCAAGGAATCACTTATTAACGATGTGAAAGGAATGTTAAGCTTTTATGAAGCTACACATATGAGGGTGCATGGAGAAGATATACTTGATGAAGCACTTAAGTTTACTACCACTCACCTTGAATCAATGGCGATTAATTTTAGCCCTCCTCTTGCCGCACAAGTAAGCCATGCTTTAAATCGACCTATTCGAAAGTGCTTGCCAAGGGTAGAGGCTAGGCAATACTTTTCTATCTACCAAGAAAATGCTTCACATAATGAAGTTCTACTAAACTTTGCAAAATTGGATTTTAACATGTTGCAAAAACAACACCAGAAGGAACTTAGCCATATCTCAAGGTAAGTTCATCAACTATATCTCACTACATTGGTGTTGTGATTAAGCTTTCATAAGACATGATTTGACCAGCCAGTTTTTGTTGAAATTGTAATTTAGGTGGTGGAAAGGTACAGATGTTGTGACAAACCTATCTTTTGCACGAGATAGGGTGGTGGAGTTATATTTCTGGATTTTGGGAGTGTACTTTGAACCCCAATACTCTTTTGCTCGGAGGATACTAACCAAAACAATTTGCATGACATCAATCATAGATGACATATATGATGTATATGGCACACATGAAGAACTCAAGCTCTTCACAGACGCAATTAAAAGGTTTAATACAAGCATATAGGATCTTCTTCATCTCCACTTGAAATGGATCAATATCATGGTTCAAATTAAATATTATAAATCTAAAGATATATCCAGTACAACATCACTCAAAAATTTAAATGAACTATACACTATCAAATCAAAAAAATAAAATCATAACCATGAAATGGATTTTCTCAATTTCAAGTAAAATGGAGAATATTATTTTTCAATGTCATGTCTTTACCAATAAGGATATATTTTTACTTGTAAAAATATTAATTAAGCCCATATTAGCCAATAGATAAAAAATAATTTTTTTAAAAAAAATTAAAATGCTAAAACTATTACAACTTTTATATATATAAAAAAAAAATTATCTTTTTTTAATGTATAACTGACTATTGGTTTTATTCCTGTGAGAGTTTTAGAGTACGGAACTCATAGTGTTCCACACACAAAAGCTAGACACTTACTCTCTCTTTCTCTCTTAACAAAACAAAATTGAAATCTGCAAATTAAAAAAAAAAAAAAAAAATCTCAAACCTAATTTTTTTGTGTACATATTTTTGGAAATTTTGCCATTCTCTTCATTTATAGCATAAAAAGTAATTTACGCTTCTTTGTAACTACATTGGACCTTCTTTTTTGTTCCATTTAGGTTTGGCTCAACTTCAAATTTCTATTAAAACTCTCTCTCTCTCTCCTTGTTTTTATAGGAGAGCTTTTACTTTGTGTTTGTTTTCCACTTGGTAGTGGTAAGAGACAAAGAAAGAGACCAATGTTATATCCTAATAAAATGGATTTATTCAATCACTCTTGTTTAGCTTAGCTTTAAGCTTTTACATCGTCCATATTTCTTATGTTGTTCATCATTCACTATTTTTGACATAGCCCATTCAGCCATTCATAGTTTTGGGGGTGATGTAGAATGGGTTTTATGGTGGGGGAAAAATAAATAAATAAATATATATCTATATATATATAGTAGTTGTTGACAAATTTAAAAATAAATTCTGTGAAAAAAATCAATTAAATATATATTTAATTACTAGTTAATAAATATAACATTTTAAGAAAGATTAAGTGATTTAACTATATTATCAATTTAAAAATAGATGTTAGAAAACTTGAATAAAAAAAAATTATTCAATTTAGTTAATTGATATATATTAAAAAATTATTTAAAAAATTAGAATAATTTTATATTAAAAAAATATTATTACTTAATTGATATATATATATATATATATATATATATATCAATTTAGTTATTGCCTTAAGCCCCAAAATACATGAAGCCGGCCTTGTCATGTTTTTAAAATTTGGGGTTAAAGTCAACATTGCAAACATGATTCAAACGTTTAAATTTCAGGTGGGATATAAGTTGCATAGACCAACTCCCAAAATACATGAAGTTGTGTTATAAAGTACTCTTGGATATTTTTGAAGAAATTGAAGAAGAGGTGTGCAAGGATGGAAGATTATACAGTGTGTACTACGCAAAAGTTGCAGTAAGACACTATTAATTCACTTGAAACCACTTTATTCCCCCCCCCCCCCCCCCCCAAAAAAAATAATTCTCATTTTATAGCTATCAATATTTTATATTTTAATGTAACTAGATGACAAAACTTGTTCAAGCCTACTTTGAAGAAGCCGTATGGTTGAAAGAAAAATATATTCCCACAATGGAGGAATATATGAGTAATGCACTAATATCTTGTGGTTACCCCACACTTAGCACCATATCTTTTATTGTCATGGGAGATATCACGACCAAGGAAGCATTGGAATGGGTCATCAAGGAGCCAAAGATTGTTAGAGCAGTATCAATCATAAGCAAGCTAATGGATGACATTGTTTCCAATGAGGTACATTTAGCAAATGTTATATAGCACGTATTATTAGTGGATCCTATTAAGCATTGTGGCTAAAATCAAGGGACGTTAATTATTCCTTAAAAAAAAAAAAGTCATTATGTCACATTTGTGCTACACCTTAAAACAATTAATCTAGTCACAATTAAGTTTCTTGTTGTTATTCACATACTTAATCAATATTCAATCAATTCGCGGCATCACAATTTTAATCCAATTAAAAGATCCTCCTACATGTAGTATGTACAAAAATTATAGAAAATATAAAAATTCACTCGTAATACCTATCTTCTTTCTTTTTCCAGTATTTTTACTTCAATAATGTATATGAGAGACTAGTTCAGTACTACAAGGAATTAGATCCACCTACAAATTGATGATATGGTTCAAAATTTGTTTTTGAATCTAGTAAATAGTGTATAAATTGTTAGGTTCTTTAAAATATAAAATAACACTGTATTAGATAAACCTATACATTTTTACTATTTAAAGTAAGAAATTGATTCATTTCAAATGGCTCCACAAATCCATTTAGGCCTTACAAAAAATGACACTTCTTACATATTTTGGGAATTTATTTTTTATAGTTTGAGCAAGAGAGAGGGCATGTTGCCTCGGGCATCAAGTGTTACATGAAGCAATATGGCGTCTCAAAGCAAGAGGTACATGACGAATTTCGAAAGCAAATCTTGAATGCATGGAAGGATATAAACAAAGAGTGTCTTAGACCTACTGAAGTGCCAGAACCTCTTCTTACACATGTTGTCAATTTTGCACGAGTTATGGATTTACTCTACAAGGATGAAGATGCATACACACATCTTGGAGTGATGGTAGAGGGTATCACCTCAATGCTTGTTGATCCAGTACCAATTTGACGATATTGATGCCAGTGCTTAATATGAGCACAAAATTATACCTAAGTTGGTTCCTTAAATAAAGATTTGATAAACTGTCCTACGAAGTCAATATAAAATAAATGTGTAAGTGTCTAGAGTGAAAATTTTACTTGAACTCCAAATTACTCTAAAAATTTGGAGCCCAATGTTTTTTCAGAATAAATATTGTTTCAATAGGTGATTAATGTGTGAGAATTATTTCTACATTACTTTTCTCATACGGTTCCATTTTGTAGAACTTTGCTTTGTTAATCCACAATAATTAATATATGTTTCTTGAGCATGTGTTCTAACAATGGACAAATTATTCAATGCGACAACGCACTTTGTCTCTTCTACATATTAATATTTATCATTTTTTTTCCAGTTTAAAACTTGTTTTTATTTAGTTTATATTTGAGCTCTGAATTTTAATATGCAATTTAGAAAAAATAAGGACTAATTCTTTTAATTGTAGATATTGAAAATCCCAAAAACCTAAGGTGATAAAAAAAATTATTTTATTCACTTAATCATTATTCTAATAGCTCCTCACAAATGTGGATTTAAACTAGGGGTGGCAATTTTTACCTGACCCGCGGGTACCCAGTCCGGCCCGACCTTAATGGGCCAGGTTTTACCCAGTCTGATTAGGAATAGGGTCGGGTATGGGTTTAAAAAAAAAACCTGAAGCGGGTCCGGGTTTTATTAAAAAAACCCGAAACCCGACCCGAGACCCGACCCGGTATAAACCCGGTTAATTAAAATTACTAAACTACCCTACTATATATATATATACCTAAAATTTCAAACCCTAATTCCCATTTCACTCAGCAGCCCGCACTCCCTCCCTCTCAATCCGACACAGCCCAGCCCTCACTCAGCTCTCCTTTGCGCACTAATCTGCGTGTTGGGTCTCATCGCCGTCGCTCACTGCGCCTGGCTCCGCCGCCTCTCCTCCTCCTCCTCCACAGCAACAACCCAATCATCATTATCATCACCACCACCACCACAAGCTGCAACCATATCGACCTTCGTTCCTCCGTCTTCATCTCTGGCCAACAAAGGGTTGAAAAAGAAGATCCTAAAGTCTCTCCCGAAGTTGACCTTCACTGCCGACTCGGCCTCTAAATTCTCCTCCGAGTGCGCGATCTGCTTGTCCGAGTTCGCCACCGGAGACCAGATCCTCGTACTCCCTCAGTGTAGCCATGGCTTCCACGTGGCGTGCATCGAGACCTGGCTTGGGTCCCACTCCTCCTGCCCTTCCTGCCGTCAGATCCTCGTCGTCGCCACGTGTCACAAGTGCGTTGCACCTCAACTCGACTCCAGATTCAAGGACCCACATCCTTAAGATGATGATTGTAGGTTCTTGCCCTAGACCCCTAGTCCCAAACTAGGGGATTGAGTTCAATTTCTCCAAAATTTTAATTTTAATTTTAATTTTTTTATTTTTTTATTTAATTTTTATTTTTTTTTATTTTTTTTTATTTTTTTTTTTTTTTCGGTTAGGCCCCGTTTGGGCCCAATTCCTAAACGGGGCCCGCAGGGCCCGGCTGGGGCGGGTTTGGGCCCCGGGAAAAAACCCGGTACCCTAAACGGGCCGGGTCTGGACTACGGGTCTTGCCCCGCGAGTCGGGTCCGGGTATGAAAAAACCCATCCCGAACCCGACCCGTTGCCATCCCTAATTTAAACTCTCCGCACCATGGGTGGCTCTCGGTACAGCCCAGGGGGTTCAATTGTACTCCATGAGCTAGGCCAAAAAATAATTTTATATATAATTTTCTAATTTGTTTTATTCGAACCCTATTAAAATAAAATTTTGAACACCCTAGATTTTTTTTTTAAAACTCAGCTGAAATAAACTTGAATATTATCATCCTGACAAAAAAAAAAAAAAAAAGAAACTCATAACAAATCAATTTGATCTAAAATATTGGGGGGGGGGGGGGGTGGTAAATAGTAAGCTGAACAACAAAAGTATAAATTTTTTCATCTTAAATCTAAAAAAAATCCATTTAGATCTTAAAAAAATTTGAAATAAGCTAATACATAAAATTTTATTGTAATTAGATATCGCTTGGAGTTCACTTTATAACAATAATCAATATGTTTATTATATTTAAAAGCAATAGATGATTTTCAAGATTTAATCTTAGCAACAATAATTAGTATCTTCATTGTATTAATAAACAATATATAATGAACTTATATTTTATCTTATATGAGAAACAATATGGTTATAGCACTTTCATAACAAATCCTAAGTGGTAAATTGTTACTAGCTGTTATATGTTGGAAAAATAGTAATTTCAATAGTGAGTTTAAATTAGAACTAATAACAACTTATCACCAACAATTTGTTGGAAAAGTGTTGTGTAAATATTGTGGACATAATACTTCTCATCTTTTATTCTCTTGCTAGTACGTATTATGGAAAAATTTGTAATAAAGAAATCATGTAGACCGCAAGATTAATTTTTTTACCCAAAATGCATCTTCTTACTGCCCCCCGTAAAAATATATCTTGGAGCCGCCACTGCTCCGCACTAAGTGAGGCCTAAATTATGAAATTTTTAATTTTTGAGTAGGAGGTAGAATAGAGATAAGATTCAACTCAACATCATAGCTTTGACATAATAATGAAATATCAGGGAAAAAAGGTAGATGAAAAGGAATCATTGAAGAAATTAACATGATTCGGTCACTAAAAACTACGTTCACAATATTTCATTGTTTCATGTAATCTTTTTATCATTAAGCATGTGATTTTTTTTTTTTTTTTGGGTTAAAGATATAAACATGTGAACCTGGTCATAAAAATTGGAAATTTGACTAACTAGCTAATTGACAAGTACAAAAGTCATCAATGGTGAAGTGAATCATGAAGCATTGATAACAACACTTTCCAAACTTAATTAGAAATGTAACATATCTGTAGCAGATGTACATTTATTTTTGAGATAGATTGAATTTTACTTTAATATAATCTAATTGTATATGTATATGAAGTTCCCTTCGGAAGACTTAATGCCCGCCCTTGCCCCTCACACCCTATAAGCACTTCTACTTATGGAGTAACTACCGCACTAAGGGTGTGCAATAGTGTAGCACATGTACGTTGACACTTAGAGATTGATTGATATGATAGAATGAGCGGTACAATGTATTGTTTAGGGGTTCAAATGAACCCCTGAGTTGGCAATTGTTTTTTCAAAATATATAATTTAGAACAAAGTTTCTCTCCAAACTAGTTTGGAGAGAAACTCTTCAAACTTCTAATATATTTCCTTTTTGGGTGTGAATTTTGAAAATCTAACCGTTGAATTTCATATTCCTTATGTTTTTAACATGCATATCAAATTTTGTTTAAACTGGATATTATTTACTATTTGATTAATTAACTTATTTTTTATATACAACTTTAGATTACAAAAACTTGAAATTATAACATTTGTTTGATGACATAGCAATTGATCTTTGATTTTCTTGAAATTTTGTAAGCATTAAGTATGTAATAAGAACATGCAATCTAGCGATTAGATTTTTAAAATTCACACTCAATATAAATATATATATGATGAGTTTGTGAGGTTTCTCTCCAAACTAGTTTGGAGAGACTTTGTTCTATAATTTATTTATTTACTTTTATTTAACTCTCATAAAATAAAAATTTTAACATCTTGGCCTTAATTTTTTTTTTTTTTTTTAAGCCTAATTGAAAGAAGTATAAATTATATGATCTTCTTAATAATAACTTGGTCTTTTGAAATGCAAAATAAAAATTCCAACAACAAATCAATTTTATCTAAATTCTGGAGGATAAAAAATAGTAAGCCAACAATAAAATTAGAGATTTGTTCATCTTAAAACTTAGAAAAAAATCATTTAAATCTTAACAAATTTGAAAAAAACTAATGAAAAATTCTTAAGTTACATTGTATTATCAATGTAAAATTTACATTGCCTCTAAAATATGTATAACTTTGTACACTTTTATGCAAATGTGTATAATATTGTACACTTTTTGCAAATGTGTAAAAAATTGTACACATTTATTTAATCTATAATGTAAATCTTACATTGAGAGTACAATATAAATATATAATTATCCTAAACTAATATGATTAATTTAATTTTTAGTAACAATAATCAGTATAGTCATTGTATTAATAAACAATATGCTTAATGAACTTGTAGTTTATCTCTTATTCTCTTGCTAGTACATCCCATGGAGAAATTTGTAATAAGAAAACCACATAGACTATAAAATTTATATATCTCTAACCTAAGATTCATTTTCTTATTGGCCCCCTTAGAAAAAAAAAATCCTAAAACTGCTATCGGTTGATAAATGAAGCCTAGTATTTAATCGAACTCTTTGCTTTCAAAAATATTAAACCTGTTTTATATCATCTACTAATGGTTAGTGCATGTCTTGTGTGGGGTGGTAAAGTAGATGTCTTCAATAAATTCAAAGACAATTAATTGAACTCTTTGCTTTCAAAAATATTAAACCTGTTTTATATCATCTACTAATGGTTAGTGCATGTCTTGTGTGGGGTGGTAAAGTAGATGTCTTCAATAAATTCAAGGACAATATGGGAAACTTCAAGGAATCTCTTATTAAAGATGTGCGAGGAATGTTAAGCTTGTATGAAGCCATATGAGAGTGCATGGAGAAGATATGCTTGATAAAACACTTCAGTTTACTACCACTTACCTCAAATCGATGGTGATTAATTTAAGCCCTCCTCTTGCCACACAAGTAAGTCATGCCTTAAATCGGCCTATTTGAAAATCCTTGCCAAGGGTAGAGGCAAGACATTACTTTTCTATCTACCAAGAAACTGCTTCATGTAATGAAGTTCTACTAAACTTGGAAAAATTGGATTTTAACATGTTGCAAAAACAACACCAGAAGGAACTTAGCCATATTTCAAGGTAAGTTCATTAGCTATATCTCACTATGTTGGTGTTGTAATTAAGCTTTTTGTTGTGAAATTTTAAAGTACTCACAAGTGTAAGAACTGTACCAAAGTATAGTTTGACAAGAACGAGATTGAACCCACAGAGACTTGTATGAACGTAGGAAAATTAATAAAATTTTAACCAAATTAATCCTAATCTAGTTTAATAAAAAATTGATTGTTTTGAAATTAAATAAAGCTAAGCAAATAATTAAACTAAGCAAAAGATATAATACAAAAGCAGTAAAGAGATTAAACAATCTAAAGAAATGAATTAAGGTTTTGAATCCGCCTTGTAAGTCATATCAGCATATATTTTTGATCATTAATTTTTCTCAACTACTACATGATAATCTAGAAATCAATCTTGCTATCATGGAAAATATTCTCATTAAAATTCTTATTTTAAAAATCTAAAGTATGCTCTTTTTCACTTCCTAAGTATAAAATCAAATCATCAATTGTATCTGTAGCTAAACAAATAATAAAAGATATCCAATTTTATAATCAAGCAATAGTAAACCAAGCATTCAATTAATTAATATAAATCCAAAATCATGAGAAAAACATGATTGAACTCATATTAAGAATCCTATCTTAGTTAATTGTAATTTAGCAAGAACAATCTAAATCATTAAAGAACAACTAGTTTGGGAAAAATCAAATCACATAAATAAAACTAATAATCTTTAAGAATGTTTCATCCTCAACCTTAATTGAAAATTTAGCTATTCATGATAGCTGAAATAAAATACACAATAAATTTTGAACATTAAACTAGACAGTTAAACTGCTAACTAGAATGAAAGAGAAAAGTTATAGTGCTAGCATAGAGAAAGGGTGAAGAGAAAAGCCACATGCGGCTCCTGCGTTTCAGCCTTCTCCGTCCTCTATTTCAACTTTCTTCTAGCCTGCGTTTCAGCTCTCCTCTAGCCGCCCCCAATATTTCTTATTTCCCTCTATTTATACTTACATTCCCATAAGCGGCTGAGACCTAAAAGCTCATTATTAAAACCAATGTGGCCCAAAAGTAAGTTCTCCCTAAGTAGATGTTTTGGTATGAAGAGGCCCACAACAACAACACAATTACTGATTTGGACCCTAAAGCCCACCATGTTGACTATGTAAGAATTGCTTGATTTGAGTTTTGTTTCCTTGCACACTTCATCCACGTTGGATTGAATCTTGGGCTTCTTTTTCTTTTTTTTCTCTCTTTGTTTTTGGTCTTCTCTTGAATTCACGCTTGGGCTAGATCTTTACTTAGGGCTGAATCTTTCCTTTGGGCTAGATCTTCACTTTGGGCTGAATCTTTCCTTCGTGCTTCACATCTAGGTCTTAAGTTAGCTTGACAATTGGTCTGGTTCCACTTTGTATGTAAAGCCTTTATTACCTATAAATCAAAAACAACTTATAATCAGCCACAAATTAGTATAAAAGTGCAGCTAAATATGCAAATATAAGAGTATTTTATTGTATATATTTCATGATCATCACTTTCATAAGACATGATTTGACTAGACAATTTTTGTTGAAATTATAATTTAGGTTGTGTAAAATATAGATGTTATGACAAACCTATCTTTTACACTAGGCAAGGTGGTGGAGTTATACTTCTGGATTTTGGGAGTGTACTTTGAATCCCAATACTCTCTTGCTAGGAGGATACTAACTAAAACAATTTGCATGACATCAATTATAGATGACATATATGATGTACATGACACACATGAAGAACTCAAGCTCTTCTCAGATGCAATTAAAAGGTTTAGTAAAAGCATATATGATTCTCTTCATTTGAAATGGATTCATGTCATGGTTCATTCTAAATATTATAAATTTAAAGATGTATTTAATGCCATGTCAGTTAAAATTTTCATTGATGTGGCATTCTATACATAATGCCAGATCAAGAAAATAAAGTATTAACTGTGACAAAGATTCTCTCAATTTCAAGTTAATTGGGGAATATTAGGTTTTTATATTTGGGAGGGGGGGGGGGGGGCAATCGTGGGGTTAAAGTCAACATTACACACTTCTTTCCAACGTTTAAATTATAGGTGGGATATCAATTGCATAGACCAACTCAGAGATTACATGAAGTTGTGTTATAAAGCAGTCTTGGATGTTTTTGAAGAAATTGAGAAAGAGATGTGCAAAGAAGGAAAATTATACGTTCACTATGCAAAAGTTGCAGTATGACAATATTAATTCACTTGAAACCACTTTTTCCCCATATATATTCATTTTATAGTCATTATATTTTATGTTTTATGTAACTAGATGAAAAAACTTGTTAAAGCCTACTTTGAAGAAGCCATATGGTTAAAAGAAAAATATATTCCCACAATGGAGGAACATATGAGTAATGCACTAATATCCTGTGGTTACCCCGTGCTTAGCACCAAATCTTTTGTTGGCATGGGAGATATTGTGACCAAGGAAGTGTTGGAGTGGGTCTTCAAGGAGCTAAAGATTGTTATTGTAGCATCAGTTATAAACAGGCTAATGGATGACGTTGTTTCCAATGAGGTATATTAGTGTATCATACTCTCATATTTCACAAATGTTATTTAGCATATGTTATTAGTAGATCTTATTGAGCACATGTTAGCTCTTGATTGTGACTAAAATCAAGGAACATTAATTGTTAATTCAAGGAAAAAATCTAGTCACATCTGTGTAATACTCCAAAAAGACTAGTCTAATTACAATTAAAACTCTTTATAGTTGTTAATGAATCTCAGATTAACCCAATATATGCTTGATGTGGGACTCAACGAAACCCTATACAGCACAGAATTTTATTCCAATTAAGAGATTCTTCATATGCAATCTTGTTAGTGCCACATGTACTGAAATTACATATAATAGAGGATGTATAAATTCAGTTAGAATAATTATTTTCTTTCTTTTCCCGATATCTTTACTTCAACAAGGTATATGAGAGATTAGTTTAGTACTGTAAGGAATACGATCCTTGTCTATGGACTCATTTCATGGTTCAATTTTAACTTTATTGAATCTAATAGTGCATAGAGTGTAGTGTATTTTAAAATTTTAAATAACATGTTATTAGATACACCTTTAATTTATACTATTAAAAACGCGAAATGGATTCCTTTCAAATAGACCCACAAATCCATTTGGGCCTAGAAAAAATGACATATTATATATTTTGGAATTTACTTTTTTTTTTTTTTTTTTTTTTTTTTTTTTTTTTTTTTTTTTTTTTTTTTTTTTACAGTTTAAGCAAAAGAGAGAGCACGTTACTTCAAGTAGACATGGCAAAACGGTCGAGTCGGGTCGGGTCGATTGGGTCACGGGTCAAAACGGGTCATTTTTAAACGGGTCAAACGGGTTGCGGGTCAAACGGGTCGCGGGTCAAACGGGTCGAGTTGACCCGTAGTTTTCAAACAAGTTTTTTTTTTTTTTTTGAAATAGATGCAATTTGTCAATTGTTTCTGAGTTCCTTAACTGTGATTAGATTTTCATTGGTGATACTATTACCACTTACCAATTACCACTAAACACTTGATACCTAAATTTGGTGCAACTCTTATTCCAGCTTTTCTAGAAGCTAATCTTGGTATAATTTTTGATATGTTTAAAGTAGGAAGAGAAAATGAAGGTGGCAAGTAAAGAATGACAAACTATAATGGAGTACATAACATATTAAGTGAAGAAGAATAAGTAAATATCTTATAAGAATTACACCTCAATCTCAATCTACTCAACGTTGGTAGACGTGAACAAACGGGCAGTTCGGATCGGGTCAATCGGGTCGCGGGTCAAAACGGGTCACGGGTCAAAACGGGTCATTTTTAAACGGGTCAAATGGGTTATGCGTCAAACGGGTTGCAGGTCAAACGGGTCGGGTCAAACGGGTCTGACCCGTTTTGCCATGTCTAACTTCAAGCATCTAATGCTACAAGAAGCAATATAATTTCTTAAAGCAAGAGGTGCATGCCGAATTTCAGAAACAAATTGTGAATGCATGGAAGGATATAAACAAAGAGTGCATTACTAAAGTGCCAGTACCTCTCCACACACATGTTGTCAATTTCGCACTAGTCATGGATCTACTTTACAAAGATGAATATGCATACACACAACTTGGAGGAATGATGGTAGAGTGTCACTTTAATGCTTGTTGATCCAGTATCAATTTGAAATTATTGATGCAATGTCTCAATATGACTACAAAATTATAACTAAGTTGGTTCCTTAAATAAAGGTTTGATGTCCTACCAAGTCAATAATAAAATAAATGTGTGACTAGAGTGAATCACAAATTTATGTGAGCTCCAAATTACTCTTAAAATTAGGAGCTCAATGCTCTTGAACTTTTAAAATTATATATGTATGTGTTGTTACTTCAAAAAAGTTATAGTTTCAATGAGTGATTAACTTATGAGTATTATTTCTACATTACTTTCCACTTGCGCATTTGTTCTAAGTTCTAACAGTGAAGTGATTATTCAATGCGCCAATGCTCTCTCTTCCATATATTTATATCTATATTTATTTTTGTTTGTAGTTTTAGCTTTGTTTTTATTTACTTTTATTTTAAGCTCAACATGAATATGCAATCTAGTAAAAAAAAAAAAAAAAAAAAAAAGGATTAATTCTTTAAATGGGAAGTATCGCCAATCCCAAAAGCTTGATAAAAAGTATGAATTTAATCACAAATCATTGTTTTAATACTCCCTCACATGTGGGCATAAACTCCCTCCACTAAGTGAGACTTAATATGTGAAATTTTTAATTTTTGAATGAGAGGTAAAATAAAGACAAGATTCAAACTCAGTATCATTGCTTTGATACAATGATAAAGTGAAATATCCTGGGAAAAAGAAGTAGATGAAAATGGAATAATTGAATGAATAAATTAATGTGATTTGGTCATTAAAACCTAACACCAAATTTAGGAGAATGATACCTGTGGGGCCCGAGGGCCCAGAATCCCCGGCCCACCTTTAGGCAGGCCCAGGGCCCAAGCCGAGGAAAGCGATCCCCCTAGATGGTCGGCCTAAAGGCTTTTAGTCATTCCAAGGTCCGAGCCGAGGATACACCTATCCTCGG
Organism: Quercus variabilis; assembly: GCA_030445155.1. Taxonomy (NCBI): domain Eukaryota; kingdom Viridiplantae; phylum Streptophyta; class Magnoliopsida; order Fagales; family Fagaceae; genus Quercus; species Quercus variabilis. The sequence continues at coordinate 22,219,149 of CP129455.1, read as the reverse complement.
CGCACCTAGCCTAATCTAGATAGGGGGCAGACTTACTGCAGGTGGTCACATCCACACTTAACGATTCTGCCAGGCCCCCCAGGTTCCATCAATGCTGACAAGACCCTTCACTGAAAAGCCTTGGAGGCAGCAACCCCCAGCATGGGAAAGAACCTGTCTGATAGGACGAGTCCGGAACCATTAGCCCGGATGGCCAACAGCTGTAAGGCCAGGATCGAGCTAAAAGTGGGTATATAAGGTAAAGAACCCCCCCTGGTGAGGGGGGGGGGCCTCCTCGGACCCCAGCCGAGGAGCAACCCCAGACGGAGAGCAAATAGACGAAAAGTTCTAGGAAGACCAGCAAAGGGCCGGCCGGAGCCAAACCCTTTGCCCCACTCTCTACAAATTCATTGTCGGGGGCCCACCTCCGAAAAAGGAGCCCCTACAATTGGCGCCGTCTGTGGAAAGGGTTAGTGTGCCGGCCGGTGCGACCGGCGATCGTTCTAAGGCAGTTACTACTCAGAAGTTGGCGGTACAAAAAAAAAAAAGAGAAAGCAAAAGAAAAAAAAGAAGAGAAGAATGGCAGAGCGAAAAGAAAACTCAACAACAAGTAAAAGAAAAGTCCTTTATTAATTCGGAAAAGATTACAAGAGATTACAACTGCAATTCTCATTATTTCATAAAAGGAAAAACTACAAGTACAATCAGAGGCTCAGACAGGCATGTTTTACAAGAACTCCTACCAACTAATCCTACAATCGGAGGCTCAGGCGGACTGGTCTCGGGACTGGCTGGGCAAGAGACTCGCAAAGAATTGCTGTCAGGAATGAAGGAAGTGTCAAGCCGTGCTTTTACCAGCGCCCAGAGAATGGGAGAACTGGACAGTAAAAGCACGGGAAGGGGGGCTAGGGGCTAGCTCACCTTCAAACCAAAGCTTGAACAAAGTGAGGAGCCCCTAGATCCCGGGACACCCTCCCTCGTGATGCTTCCTCGACCCCCTCCGAACTACGCGAGCATTGACCGTCGGAGACGGCAATACTCGGGCACCGGCCATGACGAGAGTTCGCGTGCCCCCTTCGTCGGAGGTGCGCTCTGGGGGAAGACGTTAGGTATTTCAACGACATCCCCCCTGGCCACCATGCGAGACTCGGCCAGTGTTACGCCTAAACTCTGCTGCGCCGGCAGCCCAGTGGGGACTGCGGCCACGGCGGCACTTGGCTCCAGGTCTCCTAACTGCGGTCACAACCCTGGTGGCGGTATCAAAGGGACTCAAAAGGGCGAAGGTGTATACGTCTGTTTGTGGGGGAGAATTCATTGAATGAGGAGAAACGCTCCCCCCAGAACGCCTTTTATGGAGGGCGAAAACCAGCGGGAGTTGAACCGCGTGGAATTCGAAGGGGAAATTATCAAAGGGAATTAATTCCCACCCAGTCCCAAGGGGATTGCCAGCTGCCTGCTGCGTGTTAATTCACGAGGGCATTAATGGAGGCGCGTTACGGACACCGAAGCGTCAAACAGGAAGCGCGGAAGGCCAAGCGACGCCTCGTAAACCAGAAAGATGAGGAACACGAACCAGAGGCAAGATCAGCCCCACGTGCGAAGTCACAAGCCGACCTGAGGAAAAACAGCTCACGGAAAAGACCCGAGGACAACCCCCTACCAAAAACGAAGTCCTCGGATCCGAGGACAAAATCCCATTGGAGGCAACTGTGCAGTCGTGGTACAATAGCTCTTGCTCCGGCATCCTGCAAGGGGCTAGGGGGATGGACCCCTACCCGACGTGAGACTGAGTTGCCCAGAGAGGTGAACACTGTGTCCTCACGCTCGGGGCCCACATGGAAACGATGACAGCAATTGTACTTAGGTCTTGCATGGTCCTCGGACTCAAGCCTACGGGGAGCTGACCACTCGTACTTAAAGGCAGTAACTGTACCTAGGTCTTGCATGGTCTACGGACTCAAGCCTAAGGGGAGCTAGCCAATGGAAACGATGGCAGCAATTGTACCTAGGTCTTGCATGGTCCTCGGACTCAAGCCTACGGGGAGCTGACCACTCGTACTTAAAGACAGCAACTGTACCTAGGTCTTGCATGGTCTACGGACTCAAGCCTAAGGGGAGCTAGCCAATGGAAACGATGGCAGCAATTGTACCTAGGTCTTGCATGGTCCTCGGACTCAAGCCTACGGGGAGCTGACCACTCGTACTTAAAGGCAGCAACTGTACCTAGGTCTTGCATGGTCTACGGACTCAAGCCTAAGGGGAGCTAGCCAATGGAAACGATGGCAGCAATTGTACCTAGGTCTTGCATGGTCCTCGGACTCAAGCCTACGGGGAGCTGACCACTCATACTTAAAGGCAGCAACTGTACCTAGGTCTTGCATGGTCTACGGACTCAAGCCTAAGGGGAGCTAGCCAATGGAAACGATGGTAGCAACTGTACCTAGGTCTTGCATGGTCCTCGGACTCAAGCCTACGGGGAGCTGACCACTCGTACTTAAAGGCAGCAACTGTACCTAGGTCTTGCATGGTCTACGGACTCAAGCCTAAGGGGAGCTAGCCAATGGAAACGATGGCAGCAACTGTACCTAGGTCTTGCATGGTCCTCGGACTCAAGCCTACGGGGAGCTGGCCACTCGTACTTAAGGCAGCGACTGTATACGAGGAGCTATCTATTTTACGAACAGAGTCAAGATACTGCTCGGTCCGAGGATCCATTCCCGTGAAGAAATTAACTACCTAATGAAGGGCCTAATGGTCGATCCGACCACTCAAGAAAGGACCAGCCAAACCGACGGCCTTTCGGACCATAGGGGCCGAGGTTTGCAAAACCCTCCTCCCCGTCCGAGGACACGTGCAGCAGGGTTTTGAGGGGCTATTGTGGGGCCCGAGGGCCCAGAATCCCCGGCCCACCTTTAGGCAGGCCCAGGGCCCAAGCCGAGGAAAGCGATCCCCCTAGATGGTCGGCCTAAAGGCTTTTAGTCATTCCAAGGTTCGAGCCGAGGATACACCTATCCTCGGCGCACCTAGCCTAATCTAGATAGGGGGCAGACTTACTGCAGGTGGTCACATCCACACTTAACGATTCTGCCAGGCCCCCTAGGTTCCATCAATGCTGACAAGACCCTTCACTGAAAAGCTTTGGAGGCAGCAACCCCCAGCATGGGAAAGAACCTGTCTGATAGGACGAGTCCGGAACCATTAGCCCAGATGGCCAACAGCTGTAAGGCCAGGATCGAGCTAAAAGTGGGTATATAAGGTAAAGAACCCCCCCTGGTGAGGGGGGGCCTCCTCGAACCCCAGCCGAGGAGCAACCCCAGACGGAGAGCAAATAGACGAAAAGTTCTAGGAAGACCGGCAAAGGGCCGGCCGGAGCCAAACCCTTTGCCCTACTCTCTACAAATTCATTGTCGGGGGCCCACCTCCGAAAAAGAAGCCACTACAATACCTATGACAAGATAGTAAAATGGAAATACAGGTTGCAATTAGTGAACGATGATATTTAGCCATAATGATTTAATTCCAAAGAAAATAAATTTCTTTAGCATCCCTTGACGTCCACCCTCTGAACTTCATGTAACTAACAAGAGAAAGTGAATAAGAAAGCGTTCTCCATGCATCAAGAAAATGAGATCCCATATGTTAAATAAGTATTCAACTCAAACGAATATTATTAAAATGGTTCTCAAACCACAAACCTGCCTAAACAGCACCAATAGATGAAACTGAAACCCAGAATGATTATTTGCTGGATATCCACTAAATTTATAGCTCTTAGGTAACAAAAGAAGAACCGTGAAAGCACATGCTTGGATAAAAATAGAAAGAAAGACATGTACAGCACAAACTTTGAGGATTGTGTAATTTATCGTGATTATCCATGAACAACCCCTACATGAAAAGTGCCCAAAGTTCTTCGTGGCCAGTCGCTCAGTGACTTGCATCTTCTTCTTCACAGAACTTGGCGTGCTTATCTGCATCCATCAAGTTGTTCAATTCACCACTGTTGCTCACCTCAACCTTAACTATCCATCCTTTGTCATATGGGCTTGAGTTAATCTACATCAAGATAGCTACATCAGAAATAAGCATAAATGAAATGAAGGAAGAATATTCTTGATGGCAAAAAAGAAGTCAAACTTCACCAATTAAAGGAAATTGGAAATGTGAACGAATTTTTTAACACAATGAAGGTGGTTAACCAACATTTTCAGAGACCTATAAATTTATTCAGATTACTACCAGTATCAACCTTAAGCTCAATAAGTTTAGTAGCATGAGTGCTGCCCTTATGGTCTATTCTGCTCTTGATTGTTCCAAATATTGGCTACTCAAGGACATTGCCCAAAACCTCGCATAATAGAACTAGAAGGAACTATATATAACTATAGGGCCATTTAAGGTAAGGTGAAATAGAAAAGGAGGATTTTTATAGGGAAAGAAATAAAAATTAATAAATAAAAGAAGAAGAGAAGAAGAACTTGACTTAGAAGCCCTACCCAAAAGAGAGGGAAAGAAGTACCATGCAACAGTTGACAAAGAGAGCCATGGGGATGAGGACTCATGCATCTGAAACATGGTGTATTTTTCCCGTGGGGACATGTCATGCAGGGCAAGACGAAGCCAAATTGAGCAATGGTAAATTGCCCAGATTCGGTAGCAAGCATACAAGTCAGGAGGCAAAACTTGGTCATGGTCAGACCACTCAGAATCCAGAGCATTCAAACAAACAGAGACAAAGATTAAGCTTCACACAAGTTTCATTGAAGCATTCATGTCAAGAGATGAAGATTGGAGCCACTTCAAATCACTTCATAACAATTCCGACCCCCCTCCCCCCAAAATAATCTTAGGCGCATTAGCTCAAAATTCAATTTTGAAATTGGAAATCCAGATTTAAAAAAAAAAAAAAATAATGCCTATCAAAACAACTTTTAGCAAGTTCTTAGATTATGAAAATGCACACAACGTATTTTATCATAACAATGAAATTAACTGCTGGTAATCTATCATGAGAGCAGTTGAGAAAACCAGAAATGACAAGAAGAAAACTTAATTGTAAGATTAGTAACATTTTAAAGGCAGTGGTACCTAGCCAAGCATGGAGAAAACTAGTGTTGGATTGACCTACTTGCATTGAATCTATATATATATATATATATATAAAGAGAGAGAGAGAGAGAGAATAACAAGCTATCAGAAAGCTTGGGCCTGAAGATGAGATAAATAAAGATGGACCGTGTTTCAAAGTTTCAACACATGCTAAGAAATGATGAACCTCCAAAAGGTTAAAAGATGAGAGAGAGATAAAGAGAGTCAGCTTTATATGGTAAGTAAAGCTTCTTGACTGACTCTACACTCTTGGATTTGGGGATAAAAAAAGCACAAGAACACTTGTGCTTGGAATCTCATGTACAATAAATGAACATAACATCGGGTATCACATCCTGAACAAATGCAAAATCAAGTTCAGATTGGCTGGCAATATACTAATACTCTAGTGTAGCTTCTAGATGATTAACAATATTGAGACATTCAGTTTCAGTGAACCATGAAAATGAAAATATAGTTATCTCTCTCACCTGTTCCAATCTATGAATTTACTTGAGTTGATCCAGACCATAAGAGACACTGCATAACAGAAGGCACAGAAACTCAAATTAGAAAAGGATACTTACCAGACCAGGGGAGTCATTGAGCTCTTCGTTTATTTCAACCATTTTCCCTGAAATGGGAGAATTTATATCACTAGTAGCCTTAACATTTTCAACCGCACCAAAGCTGCTGCTCTGTTATACAGGAGCTCCCACTTCTGGTAATTCAACATAGACAACATCACCTAAATGATCATGAGCATGGTCAGTTATAACAACAGTAGCAGAATTCCCCTCAACTTTCACCCACTCGTGAGAGTCAAGATACTTAAGATCCTTCACAACTGCATGTAAATTGGAGAAGAAAAGTATAAACACAACAGGCTGGACAATTTTCTAAGAATCCAAGGAAAATCTGATCTCCACAATTCCCAAAATCAATATTAACTAAAGTGATTCTGTATCTAGAAATGAAAAGATTTTGCCAAATACTACAAAAGCAATGAACTAAATTATCATTTATAGGGGAGAACCATCTTTATTCTATATGGATATATCGATGATTGGATAAATTTATATGAGAAAATAAAACTGCAGTAAAAGAACCGAGAGAGGGAAATATTGGAGCAATGCACTGAAAAATTAAGAATGTTGCCTGTTAAGATTGCAGAAGCATTCAAAATCCTTTTACATTTTCATTACAATATTCTTGACACCCTACATGCTGCTGGGGTGTCATAAATAATAGCAGTTTGCAGTAACATTTTCATTAAATAAGCTGCCTTTTCATATTAGTAAATACTTGAATCGATATGGAGAGGTCCTTGAAATCAGAGTATGACCACCTAAAAAATAACAGCCTATTGGCTTTACATAACTTTGTACAAAGTCTTGTGTGTACAAATGATGAACCATATTATAAGCACACTGTTCAAACTGAGCATAATTTAATAATAAAATAAAATAAAAAAGATGACAAATTTTACTTTTATTGATAACTGATAAGTTACACACACCCAGTGGGTCTTACTCTTAAATCACAACCTTACCCTCCTTCATGTTCATACAAAGGGAGGAGGAGTCATTTGGGTTAGAGTTCATTGGGCCAAAAGAAAAAATGGCACCTACTTTAGTGTGGGAAAAAATAAATAAAGCATTGAAAACAGCTGAAAGTATACAATAAATAAATAAATGCAGCAAGTGCCACTTTTGCCTCAGTGAGGACTATTTAGATTTAGAGGAATAGATAAATCTGTGAAAGAGTTGAAATGGGGGTAGAACTTATTATTAGAAAAACTACAGCTTTTTAGTTGTCTTGTATAACAATCTGTACAGGAAATTTCAACTATGATTTTAATATAGATGATCATAACAGCAATAAGACTGACAATATGCAAACATGTAGTTCTGATCACTGTTTGTGTGACAAAATCTATCAAGTACAATGCATGCCACTAGGAAATTATCCATTACCAATAAATAAAAAATGTATTGATTACGAAAATATTATATAATATAAAGAATTCAGATTTAGTACATCATTTTTGACACCCTTTAATGGTTCAAACTTTTTAAAAACTAATCAATATATTTCTCCACAGACAAGCCAAGTTAATGTTCTGAATTTGGTAGTATTTCGTAATCATCATCATCTTTTCTTACAAGACTCTTAAGTGTGTGGAACCCTAAAATATTGTCCATATCAATTGTCACTAAACAACAACCCTATAAAGTGCATTACTTTAAGATAAAGCTTGGGATTGTGCCCTACAGTAATATTTCAATACACTTTCAAGTTAAGTTAATTACAATTATTCAATTTGAAATCACATTCCATTTCTTGGTAGTCATATTATACAAGATTCTAAGCCACCCAAACTTCTCATCTGGCTTTTATATGAATGAACGGATATCTATGCCGGAAATAAAAATTAAAGCTTCAATTCCATATGGGAAATTTCATCATTCAACAATGGAAAGAGTGAACAATTGCCATATAGATGACAAATATAACTCTATCTCTTATAATGGTGCACCTAAAGGTTATTCTATGTATTTCTCTATACTTGTATTTGTCTGTAATTGTGAATGTGACATCATGCAACAATGTGAAAATGACCAGAATGCATTAGTTTGTCACAAATTGAAAGTTGAAATAACTCAATATTGCCCCCACACTTTCCACCACTGTAGCACAGATCATCGTCCAAATAGGCAGAAAATTGTATGTGACAGAGAATGTCTTAGATTTCATTTTCATTAAAGAGAAGAAATAATTGGCCTAACATTAATCACAATTCCAGCACAACAAAAACTGACCACACCATAAAAAGTATAGCTTTCACAGAGAGAGAGAGAGAGAGAGAGAGAGAGAGAGTAGTATATTGATATATGAATGCCCAGATTTAAGAACCCATTGATCTCCACAGTAATAAAGTACAAAACTTTGAAAATATGATACCAATGACAACGACAACAAACCTCATCTCCAAAAATCAAGAACCCATTGATCTCATCAGTAATAAAAACCAAAACTTGTTAAATAAATATGATACCTACAACAACAACAAAGAAACCCCATTTCCAAAAACCAATATTCTGATCAAAGAATCATAGATCAACCATTTTAACTACCTAACAATTAAATGAGAGATCCAAATCCTCATCTTAATATATACATATATAGGGAAAATAAAGAACAATCCATCAAAGCAAAGTCTGATATATACCAGAAGCAAACCTCTGTAGAACACTGAGATCCTGCGGTATGAGGCAGCCCTTGAAGCCCACAACCTTGAAGCCACGTTGGAAACTATAAACCCAAGTACAAAAAGCACCACCCTTTCTGTTTCTCTCTCCCTCAACACACAAACACACTACACTAATATAAATTATAATAATACCTGGTGGGGTTTGGAGAGTTGGTGGGGTGTTCCAAACTTCCAATCACTATATTTTTAAGCCACCGGCAAGAAGAGCTTTGTAGCTGGTTGAGAATTTTAGGTAGTTAGAATGTTCTATATGGATCGGGAGACCATCACCCTAAATACGTGGGACTCTTCAATTCTGAATCAGATCATCCTTTGCCTTCAGAACAACTTTCTCTTTGGCTTTGGCTTTGGGTTAATGTTGATGTTGGTGAATTGCAAGATGGTAGTATATCACACAATTTGATGGAATAGATATTATAAGAAGAAATGCACAAACGTACAGAGACTTGCTAAGATCTACTCCTAATGATGGCAGTCACAATTCCTCCAATAAAACCATAAAATTCAAAAATCCCAAAATAAAAAAAGAGTAATAAAAAATAAAGCCAGTTAAACTAAACAGTCAATGAAATAAATTAACCCCAAAAACCTAATACAAAACCATCAAGCAGAACCCAATTGCATAATAAAATCCATAATATTATGCCTTTAACCGCTAGTAATTTATCACGAGAGCAATTGAGAAAACCAGAAATGAAAGGCAGAAAACTTAATCGTAGCATTAGTTATGGAGAAAACTAGTGCTGGACTGACAGCAACTACTTCCAAACAATCACACTTGGGTTTGAATTTTCAACAAATTATATGTGACAGACAATGGATTAGGTTTCATTTTTCATTAAAAAGAAAAAATATTATAGGCATAATTGACCTAAGATTAATCACAATTCCAGCACAACAAGAAACTGACAACAATATAAGAAGTATAGCTTTCACATACACAGAGTATATTGATTTATGAATGCCCAAATTCAAGAACCCATTGACCTCAGCAGTAATTAAAAAAAAAACTTGGTAAATATGATACCAATGACAAAAACAAACCAACGCAATTTCCAAAAACGAAATATTCTGATCAAAGAATCATAGATCAACCATTTTAACTAACTAATGATGGCAGTCGCAATTCCTCCAATAAAACCCTAAAATTCAAAAATCCCAAAATCAAAAAGAATAATAAAAAAATAAAGCCGATTAAACTAAATAGTAAATGAACTAAATTAACCCCAGAAAGCCTAATACAAAACCATCTAGCCAAACCCAATTGCATGATAAAACCCATAATATTATGGCTTTAACTGCCAGTAATTTATCACGAGAGAAATTGAGAAAAAAGGAAATGAAAGGCAGAAAACTTAATTGTAACATTAGTTAAGTTTTAGGGGCAGTGGTACCTAACGCAAGCATGGAGAAAACTAGTGTTGGATTGACCTTCCACACGCAATTGAAGCCCAATCGTACATCTTCCCTTAATGGGAAGGCTATAGATAAGCGGAGGGTATTGATAAAAAGAAGACGGGCATTGGAATGAGCTACTTGCATTGAATAGAGAGAGAGAGAGAGAGAGAGAGAGAGAGAGGGGAGAAATAACAGGCTATCAGAAAGAAACCATGTTTCAAAGTTTAAGGGTTTTTAAAAGAAATAACTACAAAACCCAAACAATATTAATAGTTAGGCAACGTTTCAAACATATTGCATTTCTAACAATTCGACTATAGAGGAGTCGATTTTACTGTTCATAACTTTTTTTTTTTTTTGTTAAGAAGTCGACTTCAGAGGAGTCGACTTCTACACAAAGAAGTCGACTTCAGTGGAGTCGACTTCTGTACAAAGAAGTCGACTCCACTGAAGTCGACTTCCCCAAAAACCCACCAACTCCAGGTCCACACAAGCTTCCAGGCGAAGCATTCCAGGTGAAGCATGAACCCAGGCGAAGCTAGGCGCCGACGAACCCAGGCGAAGAACCGACGAGCAAGACCGACGAACCTAGGCGAAGAACCAACGAGCAAGGCGCCGACGAACCCAGGCGAAGAACCGACGAGCAAGACCGACGAACCCAGACGATGAACCCAGCAACACCGACGAACCCAAACGATGAACCCAGCAACACCGACGGCGAAGCACGAAGAACACGCCGATTTCTTCACCAGACCCCGACGAAGCACGAACCCAGGCGCTGATTTCTTCACCAGCGACGAAGCAGCGCTGATTTCTTCACCAGAACCCAGGCGAAGAACACGCGAGTACGGCGAAGCACGAAGAACACGCGAGTACGGCGAAGCACGAAGAACACGCTTTTGTGAGGTTTCTTTGAATTTCTACACAGGGAAATCGACTTCAGTGGAGTTGATTTCTTTGTAAAGAAGTCGACTTTAGTGGAGTCGACTTCTTTGTGTAGGAGTCGACTCCACTGAAGTCGACTTCTTTTCGATGCCACTCACAAGAATTGGCATCATGAACAGCAAAATCGCTTACTCTATAGTCGAATTATTAGAAATGCAATATGTTTGAAACGCTGCCTAACTAATAATATTGTTTGAGTTTTGTAGTTATTTTTTTAAAAATCCCCAAAGTTTCAACACATGTTAAGAAATGAAGAACCACCAAAAGTATAAAAGATGAGAGAAGGAGAGAGAAAGATAATTAATGTGGTAAGTAAAGCTTGGTGACAGACTCTACTATCTTTTATTGGGGAAGAAAAAATGGGCTCAAGAGCAATTGTGCTTGGAATCTCATGTACAATAAAGGAACAGAACATCGGTATCACATCCTTAACATATGCAAAAGCAAGTTCAGATTGGCTGGCAATGTACTGAAACTGTAGTGTAGCTCCTAGATGATTTGCCAATATAGAGACATTCAGTTAACCATAAAACAGAAAATATGGCTATCTTTCTCTCCTGTTTCAATCTACGAATTTACTTGTGTATCCAGACTCCAGACACACCCCCCCTCCCAAAAAAAAAAAAAAACATATAATAAGGCGCCGAAACTTAATTTAGAAAAGGAGACTCACAAGAACAGGGAAGTCATTGAGCTCTTCGTTTACTTTAACCACTTTACTTGAAATGGGAGATTGAAGCACGGACATGACACAGCTGACTGCTATAACCTGAAACAGCAGATTGAAGCACTCATTAGGTAAGGGAAGTTGCAGAAGTTCATTAGCAAGGAAAGGGTAGACCCGCTCCCTTAGGAGCAAGCTCCCCGATGAGACAACGAGTGTCCGAGACAACCCTTAGGAGATATAAGGATGATTGTAGGGGGTGCGACTGCCAATGGCTTATCGAAAAGAGCTTGGAAGACTTGTCTTAGAATGGTTCAGAATGTTTAGCTCACCGGTGCCATCCTGAAGATCTCGCAAGTCGACAACCCACTTATTGGCTTCTCAGAAGAGGACGCCCGACGTCTCCACCATCCGCATGACGACGCGCTTGTCGTTAGCATCCAGGCAGAAGACTATAACATGTACTGGGTCTTAGTCGACAACAGGAGTTTCGCAGATATTCTTTACTACCTAGCATTCCAACAAATGCAGATTAGTAGAGAGTGATTAACCCCAACTAACGCTCCACTCGTCGGGTTCGGAGGAACCAAAGTGTACCCCCTTGGCGTGGTCATATTGCCGGTTACAATTGGAGATTACCACCAACAAGTCACTAGGGATGTTACATTCCTCGTGGTCGATTGCTCCTCTGCCTACAATGCCATTATAGGACGACCCACCCTTAACTCTTGGAAGGTCGTAGCTTCGACCTATCACTTAATGATCAAATTCCCCACTAAGTAAGGAATAGGAGAATTGCGAGGGGACCAAATAGCCCCACGCGAATGCTATGTTGTGATGCTAGAAATGGATGACCATTTGCCAACCATGAGCATAGAAAAACAACGGATGGGGGTAGAACCTGTGGAGAGGCTCGAGGAGATACCCCTTAATAGCTCTAAGGCAGACAGATCCACTAGGATTGGTACTTTCGCTAACCCTGCGATTCCCTCAGAACTCATAACCTTCCTTAAGGAAAATTAAGACGTGTTCGCTTGGAGCCACGAGGATATGCCGAGAATTGACCCTTCAGTCATGGTGCATAAGTTGAATGTGTCGCCATCTTGCCTACCTGTCCGACAGAAGAAGCGAGTCTTTACCTAAGAACGAGACCGAGCGATAGTAGAAGAAGTCGGTAAACTACAAGAAGTAGGCTTCATTAGGGAGGTGTACTATCCCAATTGGTTAGCAAACATGGTAATGGTGAAAAAAGCCAACAGAAAGTGGAGAATGTGTGTGGACTTCACCGACTTGAACAAGGCATGGCCCAAAGACAGCTATCCCCTCCCGCGGGTCAACATTCTAGTAGACTCTACGGCCAAGCACAAGCTGTAAAGCTTCATGGACGCTTTCTTCGGTTACAATCAAATTCAAATGCATGAAGCTAATCAGGAGAAAACCTCATTCGTAACTAGTCAAGGGCTCTTCTGTTATAAAGTGAAGCCATATGGCTTAAAAAATGCAGGCATGACGTATCAGAGGCTTATGAACAAGATGTTCACGCAGCAAATTGGGAGAAACGTCCAAGTCTACGTTGACGATATGCTGGTAAAAAGCCGAAGGGAGGAAGATCACTTGGAAGACCTCAAGGAAACATTCGACACTCTTCGCTCTTACAACATGAAGCTTAATCCAGGAAAATGCACCTTCGGAGTGACGACAGGAAAATTCCTAGGGTTTATAGTGTCATAGAGAGGCATTGAGGCTAACTCGGACAAAATCCGGGCCATAATGGAGATGGCACCGCCAAAGAATGTGAAGGAAGTACAAAGCCTCAACAGCAAAATAGCTGCACTGAATAGATTTGTGTCAAGGGCAACGAACAAATGCTTACCCTTTTTTCGCACACTGAAGAAATCTTTCGAGTGGATCGCCGAGTGTCAGCAAGCATTTAAGGAGTTAAAAGTCTATCTCTCTTCCCCGCCATTACTAAGTCCTTCGCAGCCCGGTGAGGAGCTTTTCCTTTATCTAGCCGTCTCCCCCTGCCGCCATTAGTGCTGCCCTGGTCAGAGAAGAAGAAAGAGTGCAAAAGCCCATGTACTACGCCAGTCGAGCGCTTTGCAGTGCCGAAGAAAGATACCCGCCCATGGAGAAACTCGCCTTCACATTAGTTACGGCAGCATGCAAACTCAAGCCGTATTTTCAAGCCCACACGGTGACTGTCCTAACCGATAAGCCCTTGCAGCGTGCAATAAGCAACCCTGAAGCTGCTGGCCGGTTGGTGCTATGGGCCATAGAGTTGAGCGAGTTCGACATCCAGTATCGCCCACGAATTGCCATTAAAGGACAGATCATCGCAGATTTCATAGTAGAGTTCACAAATGACGAAGACAAAGGGGCAGAAGAGTCTCCTTAGTGGAGCATACATGTAGACGGATTATCTAACAAGCAGGCTGGGGGAGCCGGCATTGTATTACTGTCACCTGAAGGGGATGTGGTCGAATGTATGGTCCGCCTCGATTTCCCTACTACCAACAATGAAGCGGAGTACGAGGCTTTAATAGCAGGGCTTGATCTCACCAAGGCTAGAGGAGCCGCAAACATGGTCATTTACTACGATTCTCAGGTTGTTACCAACCAGATAAATGGGGACTACGAGTGTCAGGGGGAAAGAATGAAGAGGTATCTGGACCAAGCAAAGAAGAGGGTAGATGAGCTGAAGGCCAAAATCATACAAATCCCCTGGGTAGAAAACAAGCAAGCCGACTGCTTGGTCAAAGTTGCCTCGGCTGAACATATGACCACCATAGATAATGTACTCTCTTTTGTTTATCTCTCTCCACTAATAGATTCCATTGATATGCAAGTAATAGGCTCCGAAAGCAATTGGACCACACCGTTAGTCTCTTACTTGAAGAACGGTGTATTGCTAAATGAAAAGGAATCTGCAAGAAAGCTGAAGGTCTAAGCAGCGAGATTCATTCTGATCAGAGACGTCTTGTACAAAAGAGGTTTCTTCCGCCCCTACCTAAGATGCTTAGGTCCTGAAAAAGCTTACTATGTCATGAGAGAAGTACACGAGGGAATCTGTAGAAACCACTCAGGGTTGAGATTATTAGTGCATAAGCTAGTGCGAGCGAGGTACTTTTGGCCAACCATGCAGAAGGATGTCGAGGCTTATGTAAAGACCTGCGACAAGTGCCAAAAGTTCAGCAATGTTATCAGACAACCACCCGAAGAACTTACCTCGATGACGGCACCATGGCCGTTCGCTCAATGGGGACTAGACATCATGGGGCCATTCCCTACAGCAATATGACAGCTGAAGTTTTTGGTAGTGGGCATTGACTACTTTATGAAGTGGTGGAAGCTGAAACTTTGGCCACCATTATAGAGAAGAACGTACGGAGTTTCGTTTGGAGATGTATCATATGCAGGTTTGGCATCCCTAGGGTCTTGGTCTCGGACAACGAAAAGCAATTCGACAACGACTCCTTCCGGGACTTTTGCTCGCAATTGGGGATACGGAACCACTACTCCTCCCTCACCTACCCTCAAGCTAACGGATAGGTCGAAGTCACAAATTGATCCTTGCTCAAGATTATCAAGACTCGGCTCTAAGGGGCAAAGGGTATATGGTTTGAAGAGCTGCCGAGTATACTTTGGGCATACAAGACGATGGCAAGGAAGCCCACAGGAGAGACACCATTCCGACTAACATACGGGAACGAAGCGACCATCCTAGCCGAATTTGGACTCACAAGCTACAAGGTACACAACCACGACGAGAGCAAGAACGAAGAAGCTATACGTCTGCAGATCGATCTAGTAGACGAAGTTAGGGCGACAGAAGAACAAAGGCTCACGAGGTACCAGGACCGCATGGCCAAGCACTACAATTCCCAGGTCCGACATAGAAACTTCCAAGTTGGAGATCTCGTTCTAAGGAAAGTCATGGGCACTGTAAGAGACCCGACCTAAGGAAAACTCGGCCCAAATTGGGAAGGATCTTACCGAGTCACAGCATGGCAGAGGAAGGGCACCTACCATCTGGAGATGCTTGACAGACGGGAGCTGCCACATCCTTGGAATGCTGAACATTTACGAAAGTACTACTAGTAGAGATGGCGATGTGAAGAACAACACCCCTTTTCATTTATAGTTTACCGCAGCGAATTTTAGTTATACTCCTCAAATTTATCATTTTAGTTTTTGCTACAATAAGCCCAAATGACAGGTTTTTACTTTAGTTTTTGCTACAATAAGCCCAAGGGGCAGGATTTCTTTTCTTTAGAACTACTTTTTTCTATAAATGCATGGCAATAAGAGGAGTTTATTTAAAACGATTGATGTTTTTTATTTATTTACAAGTCCCTAAAAAAGTGGACGACCTTAAGTCCACAAAAGTTGGTGAATATAAGCCCGTAGGATAGACGGATCCATCCCAAGAGGACGAAGCATGGTTGAAACCCTTGAATGGGCAAAAAACCAAGTCCAAACACAGAAAGATCCATAAGAAGCAGATAGCTTCACTATCCAAAAAACTACATAGTGTCAAAATATCCCAAAGGGACGAAAAAGTCAGCAATCAAAAGCTGACGGGCTCTATAAATATCCTAAAGAGATGAAAAAGTTAATAAGCCACAAACTGAATGACCTATTGTGATTAAACTAATTAATTAATTAGCCAAGTTATTAATTAATCAATTTAACATGCAAATGCGTGGTAGTACAAACAAATCACCAAATAACTAAATATGTAGCGAAAATTAAATGACACAGTGATTTGTTTACGAATGGGGAAAACCTGATAGCAAAAACCTCACTGGGTGATTTTCAAGTCACTAATCCCGAAACTCCACTATTTCACAACAAGCGGTTACAAGTAAAGGAATCCTAAGTACCTTACCAACTTACAGTTGAACCCTTACCCCAATACCCAATTGGACTTGTTTTGTAGTGATAGTTCCTCCTTTTGATGCACGGCTCCCAAGTACGTGACTAACCAATTTGATGCGCGGCTCTCATTACGCGACTTACTCCTTCTCACGAATCCAAGTACGTGACTAACTCCACAGCAACCCTTTGATTGTTGTAGTTGATTTGCAGTAACTTCACATAGAAACACCAATAAGATCTTCAATGTTAGTGCAAAAGACTTTGCTTGGTTACAAAACCCAAAGGCGTACAAGAAATGCAGCAATAATTCTTTCTTTTATAGTAAGAGGCTAGGGTTTCAAAAAGAAAACCTTATGAAGCTCTCTAGGGTTAGGTTTTTCTTTTTCCACCTCATTTAAATAGGAGTTTAATGGGCTCTCCTATTCCAAATAGGTTTACATAAACCTTGGGCTTTCCTAGTCCAATAAGGATTATACAAACCCATAAACAAATAGCCTTTTAGAATAAAAAGTTGTTGGCTATAATCTGAAAACTCATAAGCTCGATTGATCGAGGCATCTGTCGAGCTTTAATGAATCTCGACAGATCGAGATTCTATCAAGCAGGTATCGAGACTTGCAAATTGCACTTTTCTTGAGCAGTTCTTGAGTAGTCTTCATGTCTTCAATTTAACCACTTGTAATGATCATTTTGAACCTACTTAGATTTACCAAAATACAAGTAAAGTGCGTTTTGTTAAAGGATTAGCCAACTACATAAAATAATGACATATGTTCTTAACAAGTGAAACACATATGTCCTAACAATCTCCCCGTTTGGCAATCCGTGACAAACCACAATAAACAAATGAACATATGATAGAAGTCATAAATCACTCAACTCATATTCACTTGTTGAATACAATAAAATCTATCCTAACACAAACTCTTGAAAAACTTTACAAGAAGAGAGTTTATGGTAAGTAGACTTTGACAACTTGTATTTTTGAAATACTTTAAACAAAACTCATCAAGGCATCTTAGTGTGAAACAGAAAGAATAGATTGCATACAAATAATAAGAAACATGTGTATGAAGATAGAAAAAAAAAAACAACACATGTAAGGTAGGTGAAGAAGACATACAACATCATATCATATAACAAAGATAAGCACAATATATGTAAACATGGTCACAAGACCCAAGGTACAAGAAGAAGGAAGTAAGCACTCCCCCTAACAAGATGAAACACATCTCCCCCTTACAAAGGAATCTATTTCTCCCCCTAACTTATAGAATCTTAAACAGAAACCACAAAGTCTCCACAATTTCTCCCCCCTTTTTGTTATAATTGACAAAGGGTACAGAAAACTAGAAAGCTTCACCCGAGAAACATAAAGATGATCAAAGATGATCAAGGGGGCACAAAGAAATCCATATAAATGCATGAATGTAATGAAACAAGATGCTATGAATGACAAGATAAAAGAAAGACGCAAAACATGTGAAAAACAAGAAAAATGTTAAGCACATAAATCCCAAAACACACACACACTAAACAAGTCTAATCAATTTTATATTTCAAAAATAAGTCAAGACGGTTTAGTGAGCATACATTAACACATGTAAAACCCAGTGATGGCCAAATCACATTGTACCTGCACATGTATCAAGAGTAGCAAAGAATATTGTGTTGTGTGTGATAAACATCGCAAGATTACATAAGTGTATACATGTTATGACGATCTGAGATATGAGAAAATAACTTTAACTTACACACAATCATAACTGTTTGATGGGGACTATCACCTTTGAGGTACATCCTATAACTCCCACATCTTCTAGAAAACACGCTTGTAATCATATTTAAAGCATTTTTGATCTTTTTTATTTTTATTTTCTTTGCATATTTTCTTTTATTTAGCATATCATGCATGGGCATATAAAAGAGAGAAAAGAAATACCTAACATGTTAAGCATAGACATTGCACTTTTGCTATGCCGAAGCATACGGATGTCTTTGACATTGCACTTTTGCTATGCCGAAGCATACAGGTGTTTATGACATTGCACTTTTGTTATAATGAAGCATACATGTGTCATATTATGATTGGCGGGCAACAGTGGTGAGATGATTATTTATGCCTTTCTCTTAGGATTTTCTAGTCCTACCCGTCAAAAAGAGTGATATGAGTGTTAAGTCCAAGAAATAACTTAATCTTACTCATCACAAACAAGAGCCACAAAGCTCACTTGCTTAGTTGTGCATTGAGATGCTTATCTAAGTTACAAAAGATACAAAGTTTAAAAAACTTTGTTTCAACGACCATCCAAGGTACACAAGTACCAATGTACACAAAACACACACACACACACGTTGTTTTTGTATTTTCTGATTTTTCAATTTTTTTTTTTAATTTTTATATCAAAAACAAAATAGACAAAACTGAAAAAAGAAAAACAAACAAAAACAGATAAACAACATGAATGCATGAAAGAAAAATGCATATGCATGAAAACATGATAGAAAATATGCAGATGCATGAAAGTATGATTCCAAAAACAGATAAGAAATCAAGCAAAAAAAGTCTTACTTTAGATAGAAAGAATCAAAGCAGAGGACAAACAGAAAAGACAATTAAGTCTTAGGATCCTTTATCACCTACACAGCACAAGTCTCTGGCCGTGAAGATGAAAAGGCACGTGTCCTAGTATGATTACTAAAGGAAATAGAGGAATTAGAATTCCCCTGAAATTGAGTCAAAAAGCTTAAAGCTTTTAATTACTCACCAAGAATAGGTATAGAGCCTTTAGACAAAGGATGAGACCTATTGGACACTCGTGTATGAGGAAATAACTTGAAACAATTAGGGCGAGTGTGACCAAAATCACCACAATGGTGACAAATATGAGTAGTTTTAGAGCTACACGGCTTCCTAGAAGGAGGTCTAACCTTAGAGGTTGAAAACTTAGGACAATTTGGCCTAATATGACCAACAATATGACAATGATGACAAGTGGGGACAAATTCAAAATTTTTATTCTTCCTAGGAGGAGTTTTAGACATAGGTTTAGAAAATTCAGCGTTAACATCAGAATTTTTACCATTGTCTATCCTAGTAATATTAGCCTTCAACTCTTCATTATTCCTCTTAAATAAGGGAACATAAAAATCTTTTTTTTTTTTTTTTTTTTTTTTTTTTTTGAGTTAGGCTTAACAACAAGTTTGGCACTAGTTAAATTTTCAACTTTAGTTTTAAATTCAACTAGTTGCTCTTCCAAACTCTTAATTTTGTCCACTTGAGATGAGATTTGATTTTTAAAATTCTCATTCAAATTATTGGCTTCATCCAATTTTGCAATCAAATAATCTTTTTCAAACTTGACCTTTTTAAATTTAGCTTTTAATTTTGTAGAACATTCAAGAGATTTCATACAAAAATTATAAAGCTTGCAATAGCATCTTGAATATCATCATCACCATTCAACATAAGATCATGCAAATCAAAACAATCAGGAGTTTCTATGATAATAGGGGTCAATGGATCAACACAGCAAAGATTAAAACCTAATCAGAGTGTGCTTGCTCTGATACCACTTGATAGGAAATTTAGACCTCGGTTGATAGAATTAACAAGTTTTAAATCCAAGTTATCAATTAGATTTATTATGAATAAAACTTGTTAAACCAAACAAATATCAATATCATGTCAAAATCATGCAGTGGAAAAATAAATAAGACAAGATATGATGACCTAGGAAAACTAGTGAAACCAACCAGTTTCACAGTAAAAATCCTGGGGGGAAACCTTCTCGAAAAGCAATCCACTATATTAAAGAGAAGTTACAGATCTAGTATAAAACTTTTGTCCCTAGACTTTACAATCCCTGTAGATGAACTCACAGCAGAAACCTTTTACCGCTTTAGAACCTTTGAACTCTTCACTATATGAACGCCACCTTTTGATGATGCAAGACTACTAAGTACGTGACTAACCAATTTGATGTGCAGATCCCAGTACGCGGCTTACTCCTTCTCACGAATCCAAGTACGTGACGAACTCCACAGTAACCCGTTGATTTTTGTAGTTGATTTGCAGCAGCTTCACATAGAAACACCAATAAGGTCTTCAATGTTACTGCAAGAGACTTTGCTTGGTTACAAAACCCAAAAGCGTACAAGAAACGCAGTAAGAACTCTTTCTTCTGTAGTAGGAGGCTAGGGTTTCAAAAAGAAAACCTTATGAAGCTCTCTAGGGTTAGGTTTTTCTTTTTCCACCTCTTTTAAATAGGAGTTTAATGGGCTCTCCTATTCCAAATAGGTTTACACAAACCTTAAGCTTTCCTAGTCCAATAAGGATTATACAAACCCATAAACAAATAACCTTTTAGAATAAAAAGTTGCTGGCTATAATCTGAAAACTCATAAGCTCGATCGATCGAGGCATCTGTCGAGCTTTAATAAATCTCGACAGATCGAGAATCTATCGAGCAGGTATCGAGACTTGCAAATTGCACTTTTCTTGAGCAGTTCTTGAGTAGTCTTCATGTCTTCAATTTAACCACTCATAATGATCATCTTGAACCTACTTAGATTTACCCAAATACAAGTAAAGTGCGTTTTTGTCAAAGGATTAGCCAACTACTTAAAATAATGACATATGTTCCTAACAAGTGAAACACATATGTCCTAACAAAAGTCAGCAATCAAAAGCTGATAGGCTCTATAAATACCCCAGAGGGATAAAAAGTTTCAGCCATCAAGGTTGATGGGCTCCACAAATTGTCCCAAAGGGATGACATCAGCCTTCAAAGTTGACGGTCTCATCAAAGTGACGAGATTGTGAAAACATGAGCTCACCAAGTCCATAATATGGACAAGACTATAAAATTAACGGTCCATGTGACAGATTCATCAAAAGTGACGGGCTCATTAATGTGACGGTCTCATCAAAAGGATGGGATTTAAAAAGGGATAAGTCCAGTGCAATAAGTCGATGGGCATAACATATCCTTAACACAAAACCAGTCCAACATTGGAGGACATTCAAAGGAATAATCACTGATAATGAAGTCAATGAATGCCACAATATGTCAGTGAAGGAATTTGAACACTCTAGTATCCACAACCTCTTTAAGGTATGAGTTTCATTCGTCTTCGTGTGTTTTTAGTAAGTTTTTCAAAATAAAATGTCTAACTTTCCTTCATCCACACATTGGCTATGTCAAAGTTTTATACAGTGATGTGCCGGGCCAAGGAACTTTGTGAGGAGGCCAAGACGGCTAAGGAGAAGGCTAAGGGGCTGAACAATGAAATTCTATTAAAAAAGGGGGAGGTGATTAGGTTGACTGATGATTTCAATCGTCTGCAAGGAAGTGAGACAAAGCTGAAGAACGAGGTGGAGGAGCTTAAAGCAGGTGCCATCGAGAAAGATACTCGCATCACTCATTTGGAGTTACAAGTCTCAAGGTTTGCCTCATCCTTGGAGAAAGCACATGAGGAAGCCATATCAACCTTCAAGAAGTCTAACGAGTACAAGAATCGTCTAGACAGTCACTATGCTGCTAGTTATGAGGACTTTCGTGCTGATGCTAAGGAAGCATTTCGTGACTTGAACTTTGATACATTTAAGATTCCTCTCGCAACAGAGAGTTCATTGCTTACGACAAGTTCTGAGGATGTCAATGTGGTGGACAACACTAATAACGAGGTGACCCATGATGATCTAAAGACTGGCAATGCTCCCAGCGGTCTATCCAAGTCATTTTATATTCCTTTTAGAAAATTTATTATTTAATTTTGTTGGAGGTGCCCGGTGTTTTAGGCTTTGTTTATTTCTTTTGAAATTTATTCTAGTACAATTATCTCGTCCAAATTTATGGACGAGCTTTATATACAATCAGTTATAGTCTTTACACAACTTAAAAGGGTTTTTGGATGTTGGTCGTCCACCCTTCTTTGAATTCTTTGAATGAATGAATGAATGTTTTCCATTTTCTCATTTCATTATGTTTGAACACGTTTAAGAATTTATGGACATACTTTATTAATATTGTCCATGTCATTTCTATGACTGTGTGGTTTGTCCATTTAGGAAAACATTTTGTCTCGTCTTGAGCATATGGACAAATTTCTTCTTTCATTGCCAAAATAGAGTAAAATGAATTCTTAATGTTCCATTCAAGTATAGCTCGTCTATGAATGACATTTCTTTTCGCCATCTTTTTATGTTATTCAAACTTGGGATGATTATTTATTCGTCCTCAGTGAAATTATTCCCAGCGAATGCTCGTCCATGTGCTAGATTGTTTGGTTGATTAGATTCATCTATGGGCTTGTGGTGTTTTTACATGCATATTATTCGTCCATGATTTAATTGATCATACCTTAGGTTTTATCTCATCTTAAGCTTGGACAAATATACCTTGGGTTTATTTTTCTTGCTTTATCCTTATTTGGAGGAAAGCTTATTGAAGATACTTCCTTGCGTCCAAGGATTTTATTCGTCTTTGGCTTTTTGCCTTCTGTGGATCATTGTGAATGAAATCACAAAAGTGGAGGATTCCCATACAATCATACATATACTTTTGGAAATACATCATATATATATTGGAAATCCACACTACGTAAACATTTGTTCACAGTTATGGCACATGCTTAATAGCTAGTACCTTTAGGGAATTAAAAATACTTAATACAACACAACTTCGTCCATGAGTAACATGATACTTATACATCTAAAACACATAGTAATAATAGTAAGAAAACACAAGAAAATAACACTATAAGCAACAAATTGCTTTAGACGTCCATGGCTTTCATCCTGCGGCATTGTTCGTCCATGGTCACCCTTTATTGATAGTACCTTCTTAGGTGTTCAATATTCCAAGGGTGTTCCAACTTCCGTCTATCCAGGGCTTCCAAGTAGTAGGATCCTTACCTCTTGCAGTTGATAACCTTGTAAGATCCTTCCCAATTTGGTCATAACTTCCTGTGGGTTGGGCTTTTAGTGGCCAAAGAAGCCCTTTTTAGGACTAGATCCCCAATTCTAAAACATCTAGGTTTGACCATGGTATCATACTGTTTTGCCATAAGATTTTTGTACCTTGCTGTCTTCTGCTCTACGTCCATCCTTACCTAGTCTATAAGATCAAGGTTAAGATGAAGCTATTCCTTGTTCTCTTTATCTTGATACTTCATCACCCTATGACTAGTCATGTGCACTTCCACAGGTATGACTACTTATAAGCTAGTTTGAAAGGGGTTTCCCCTATAGAGGTCCTCACTGTTGTTCTGAAATTCCACAAAACACCTAGTAATTCATCTAGCCATACTTCCTTTGCCTCTTCAAGCCGAGTCTTGATGATTTTCAACAGTGATCAATTTTCTACTTTTGCTTGTCCATTGGCCTGTGGGTGGGAGGGTGAGGAGTAATGGTTCTTGATTCCAAGTTGTTCATAAAATTCCTTGAAAGGTGTGTTGTCGAACTATCATCCATTGTTAGACACTAGAACCCTAGGTACTCTAAATCTGCATACAATGCTTTTTCAAACGAAGTTTTTGACATTCTGTTGTGTAATCTTCGCTAAGGGTTCAGCTTCTACTCATTTAGTGAAATAATCTATTCCTACTACATTTGTCTAGTTTCAGTTGGGAAGGAGCCTAAAATATCCAAACCTCATTGTGCAAAAGGCCAAGGGGCCATCATTGGGGTAAGATACTCTAATGGCTGTCTAGGAATATTACTGAAATGTTGACATTGATCACATACCTTAACATATGCCATAGCATCAGTTTGGATGGTTGGCCAATAGTATCCAGCATGAATGACCTTGTCGACGAGTGATCTGGCTCTTAAATGGTTACCATATGCTCCTTCATGAACTTCCCTCAACACGTAATTCACCTTGTCTAGAGCTAAACACCTTAGATAAGGCTGGAAAAAACCTCTTTTGTATAACATTTCATCCATAAGGATGTACCTGGCTGATTTAACTTTGAGCTTCTTGGCTTCGTCCTTCCCTTCTAGAAGCCTTCCGTCCTTCAGGTATAATACTATCGAGATCATCCAATTTTCCTCACCTTCTATCTGTAACATTTTTGGGAGGTCTATGCTTGGCATATATTGTATTTTGTCAAACTCGTCCCTTGGTTCAGTTGCAGATGCTTCCTTTGCTAGAGTATCTCCTTCTATGTTCTCTTCCCTTAGGATTTGAACGAAATCAGTCTCTTTGAATTTCTTCACAAGGCACACCACCTTCTTCAAATATCTCTTCATTCTATCTTCCTTGGCTTCACATATCCCATTTAGTTGGCCTATGACCAACTGAGATTCTCCTAAGACAAGTATTGAGTCTGCTTTTACATATTTAGCCAACTCCAACCCTTTAAGAAAGACTTTATACTCCACTTTATTGTTAGTTGTTTGGTACTGCAAGCAAACCTTGTGCTTCAATTTATCTCCTTCTGGTGATTGCAAAACAACTCTTATACCTCCTGTATGCAGTGTAGACGGTCCATCTACATGGATGACCCATTTTTTATTGTCTTCTCTTTCACCTAAGTCCTCATAACTTGAAGTGAACTCTGCAATGAAATCTGCCAGGGCTTGAGCCTTTATTACATTTCTCGGTTGGTATCGGATGTCAAATTCACTAAGCTTGACTGCCCATTGAATTAGTCGTCCTGCAGCTTCTAGCTTGTTCATTACCTTCTTGAGCGGATGGTCTGTCATGACATTGATGACATGAACTTGGAAG
This sequence comes from Quercus variabilis, assembly GCA_030445155.1. Taxonomy (NCBI): domain Eukaryota; kingdom Viridiplantae; phylum Streptophyta; class Magnoliopsida; order Fagales; family Fagaceae; genus Quercus; species Quercus variabilis. Next base: position 22,194,185 of record CP129455.1, on the reverse strand, counting down.
TAATGTCTTAACTTCCTAGAAGCTGTTATTTGTGCAAAAGCTAACTTTTCTATTAATGGGTACCTTCCTTCTGCTGTTCTCAGTACTCAGCTAGTGTAATATACATGCTTTTGCACCTCCTATTCCTCCCTGATCAACGCTGAACTCACGGCATGTTAGGACATTGCTAAGTACAAATATAATTCCTCTCCTAGCACGGAAAAACTTAAAAATGGAGCTGTAGTAAGATAGTCCTTTAGATCTTGGAAGGCCTTTTGTCATTCATCCGTCCATTTGAATGCCTTCCTGAGAACTTTGAAGAAGGGTAAACATTTATCTGTGGCTTTTGAAACAAATCTATTCAAAGCTGCAACTTGTCTAGTGAGAGATTGGACTTCCTTGATGTTCTTCGATGGTTCCATGTTCAATATGGCTTGGATTTTGTTTGGATTTGTTTCAATTCCTCTCTGTGAAACTATGAATCCTAGAAAATTTCTTGATGATACTCCGAATGCACATTTACTCAAGTTCAATTTCATCTTATATTGCCTAAGTGTTTCAAAGGTTTCCTGAAGATCGTCCAAATGGCTTCCCTCGACTAAGCTCTTCACAAGCATGTCATCAATGTACACCTCCACATTTCGTCCTATTTGTGGACGGAACATGTGAATGACCAACCTTTGATAAGTTGCCCTTGTGGTCTTTAAATCAAAGGGCATCACCTTATAATGAAACAAACCTTGACTGGTAATAAAAGAGGTCTTTTCTTGGTCAACCTTATCCATCTTTATCTGATTATATCCTGAGAAGGCGTCCATGAAGCTCAACAACTGATGGCCAGCTATAGAATCCACAATTGATCAATGTGTGGCAAAGGATAACTATCCTTAGGGCAAGCCTTGTTCAAATCAGTGAAGTCTATGCACATCCTCCATTTGCCATTCACCTTCTTCACCATCACTACATTGGCTAACCAATCTGGGTAATAGACTTCTCGGATAAACTATGTTGTGGTCAGTTTCTAAACCTTTTCCTTAATAGCCTTATCTCGTTCAGGAGAAAACACTTTCTTCTTCTGATGAACAGGCTTAGAAGAGGGGTACACATTCAATCGATGAGTAATTACACTTCAATTCCTAGCATGTCATCATGACTCCACGCAAAAAAACATCAATACTTTTCCTCAGAAATTGGACGAGGTTTTTTTCACCTTCTCCTTCATACATGTTCCAATTTTGGTGAACTTTTCAAGATCATTTTCTTGTAATAAAACGTCTTCCAATATTTCAGTAGGTTTTGCGACAACTCTTCTTTCTTCAATATTCATCGACTGTACCTGCTCGTCCAAAGCCAACATGGCTAGGTAACATTCTATGGTTGCCAACTGATCTTTTTGAGCTTTTCCTATTCCATACTCTGTAGAGACTTGACTGATAGATGGTAGGTAGAGGTTACTGCCTTTCAACTATTTAAGGTTGGCCTTCCAATGATGGCATTGTATGAGGATGAACAATCCACCACTAGGAAATTCACTTCCTTAGTTATCTGTTGTGGGTGTGATCCTACCACTACAGGTAATGTAATGGTGCCCATGGGTTGCACTTTCATTGCTCCAAATCCTATTAGTGGTGAACATGCTGGACAAAGTTGATCTCGTCCAAACCTCATCTATTGGAAGGCAGGGTAATACAATATATCTATTGAGCTTCCATTATCCACCAACACCCTCCTGGTTATGTAATCTATGATGAGTAGGGTAATGACAATTGCATCGTTATGTGGATGATGGATTCTCTCAGCTTCCTCGTCCGTGAAAGAAATGGCTGGCTCGTCTGTCTCTCTCGTCCTTGGAGATTGTCCAGAGAGTTAGACGTTTTGCACCACTTTGAGATACGTCTTCTTTGATTTGGAAGATTGTCCTGTAGAAGTCCCACCTATGATAACCTTTATTTCTCCAAGTGGAGGTCGTGATAATTCCTCCATCTTCCCTGTTAACTTCTCATCTTTATGATTCCTTCCAACGAAGTGCCTTAATTTTCCTTGTCTAATGAGATTCTCGATCTGCTGCTTCAAGTCATAACATTCGTCTGTTTCATGCCCATAATCTCTATGGAAGCGACAATATTTATTCTTATTGTGCTTGTTAAGATCTCCTTTCATCTTTTCTAGCCACTTCAAGGGTGAATAATTCTGATTCCTTGCTGAAGGGCTTGCCTTCTTGTTATCTCGATCCTTCTTGTCTTCCGTTAGTCCCTTCTTTGGACAAGGCCCTTGTTCAGAGTGATGTGTGGGGTTTGCTTCCATTCTCACAGCTCTCTTCCTCTTCTTAGCTATGATTGCGTCTTCTGCATTCATAAAGTTTTGGGCTGAATGGACGAGTTCAGCCATAGACTGAAGTTCTTTCTCATAAAGCTTGTGAATGAATAAGTCTAAGTTAACCCCATTGTGGAAGCCTGACAATAATAGCTTGTCGTCCACCTCGTCTACTATTAGGGCTTCCCTGTTGAAACGAGTGATAAAGGACCGTAGGCTTTCATTCTCTCCTTGTTCTATAGTTAACAGGCTAGTCGAGGAGTGCTTGTGTCTTTACCCTCCGATGAAGTTATTAACAAACAACTTACTCAGCTCTTCAAAAGAACTGGCTGTGCTTGGAGGTATCTTGCTGAACCACACTCACGCTAGTCTTTTAAGGGTGGTAGGGAAGGCTCTGCACATAATCTCATCTGAAACCCCTTGGAGGTGGATTGTAGTCTTGAAAGTATCAATATGATTGAAAGGATCATGCGTTCCATCATATGAATCCAAGGAAGACACTTTGAACTTTGGGGGCAAAGGATGGCCATTGATGAAAGCTGTTAAAGGGGAATCTGTTCGATGAACCAAATCCTCTACGGGATTTTCCCTTCTCATGTTCTCCTTCATCTCGTCCATAACCTTCCTCATCTGATCCATCTCTTTCTCCAAGTGTGACAACCTTCGCGAAGTGGTGCCCCTTGATTGAGTTTTGGGCTCAGCATTTCCCCCTTTATCTTTTTGAATCTGGGCTTGTCCTTCAGCATATCCTTCACAAGGCTGCCTCTCTATCTCCTTAGTCAACTCTTGGTTCTGGCGAGTTAACTCCACCATGGACTGTATGTGTTGGATGGAAGGCGGCTGCGTGACAAGCGCTAATTGAAGATCTTGGTTGGGATTGCTAGAAGCATCCCTACTCTCTTAGTGGCCTGGGCTAGTGGCCCTTGATCTTGTTCAAGCCATACAACCGTTTGTCGGAGAAAGATAAACTGCAAAACTCGAAGTTTCTCTTCCCACAGACGGCACCAACTGAAGCTATACAGAATCAGTAGGCTGAATGCTTCAACTTCGACGGGATAATGATTATTGTGAGAGACTGCAAAGATGAACACACTATCAAAGGGGACCGGAGTGGACCGGCCAAACACCCTCCGATGGCTAAGTTAGTTTCTTGCAAAAGAGTTTCAAATTTTTTAAAGAAAAATCTCATAATGCAATTACCTTGATTTGATTCAGACTGGTCCTTATATAGAGAACCTTGGAGCGATTATAATCTTAGTAACTTCCCCAAGATTCATGGAAATCAGTGAATTTAGACATAACTTCTTCAACGGTTATAGGAGTTACAACTGCTGGTGGAAGTTAAGTACTTATGAAGAATTTGTGGGGATAAATATGGGTTGGGTAACTACTACAACGTTTTGTGGCTCGAATCCTCCATACACGAGTGAGTCTATTCTTGAGGGTTTTTCCAAGTGTTGTATGGTCATCCATGTGCTTTACCCATGAACGACTCTTTTGCTCACGGTTTATTTCAACATTCGGCTAAATGATGCTTATGGCCGATCCCTATGGATGAACAGGAGATGGTAATTTTTACTATCCCATCACTTATATTCTCAAATAGACTTCCCTAATGTAACCAAAGCTAATCTATTGAAACATGTTGTCTTGTGTTGGTTATATACCTTATCTTATCATCTCCCACATCAAGCGGTCATATAAAAAGTAATAACTTTATCAAAACTATCTTAGTGGTAGATTATGATTGATCGTTTGTATTTTTTACGTGTTCCCAAAATTTCTGGCATAATATAATTATAGTTTTCAAACTTTGAAATGTAACTTATCCATATAATTGACTCTAAGATCGCTACCACTAGTTTCTTTTTTTTTTTCTTAAGAAATCGCTATCACTACCTAGTTGGAGAGTGAAACTTTTCCCTCAATTAGGGGAAAAGTTTCATTCACACATTCCAAACTTTCCAAACTTTGACAAGTAACTTATACTTATCATTGACAGTAAGATCACTATCATTGTTCGGTGAATGAAGCCATGGTATTTAATCAAGCTCTTCGCTCCCAAACATATGAATTACGTGAAAAATTATCATTAATTAAGTACATATGTAAAATAGGCTTGAAAACAGTTGCTTGCATTTTTGGATAAAATAATAAGATAAGGTACGTAACCAAGACCAATTGTTTTGCATCTAATCAATGAAGACATTAAAAGTGACATCTCTTTTGACAATTTACCTACTATAGAGTAAAATAGAGAGTCGAACTCAAGACTCTCTAATTTTAGTACAACGTTAATTTACCCATCATCTGAAAATTTTAAGCTATTAGCGATAATTTTAACATCTTTTCATTCCAATTCCTATACTAACGCAGTTTAGTATGTAACTCATGTAAACCATCTTCACATATATCATTCAGATGACAACAGAAAGGAGAAAACTGTGATTCTCAACTCAAAGATAGAAAAGAAAGGAGGAGGAGCTGTCATTAATATATATTTGTTCGTTTTTCTTTTAGTCCAAGAAAAATTGAAAAAATCTTTTCCGAATTTCGTATCGACAACAATTTCATTCCCATAAGTTTTGCTCACATGCTTCTAGAAAAGCAAAAAACCACAATCATCGATTGTATCATTATAAAGCTTTATAGTTGTGGTTAAATAATGAAAGATACCTACTTAAAGTTTGAAAAAAAAAATCAACCTTCACTAAAAGTTTCAAAATAACTCCAAACATAATCTATTAAAAAAAAAATAAAGGAATGCTTATATTCTCAAACAGACTTACCTAATGCAACCAAAGATAATCCATCGAAACAGGTTGTCTTGGTTATATACCTTCTCTTATCATCTCCCTCATCAAGTGGTCATATGAAAAGTAATAACTTTATCAAAACTATCTTACGTGATAGATTATAATTGATCGTTTGTCATTTTTTACGTGCTCCCAGAATTTTTGGCATTAATTACTAATATAATTGCACTTTTCAAACTTTGAAATGTAACTTATCCATATAATTGAGTCTAAGATTACTATCACTAGTTTTTTTTGTTTTGGTTTTTTGTTTTTTTTTTTTTTTTTTGCGAGAAGAAATCACTATCACTGCCTAGTTGGAGAGTGAAACTTTTCTCTTAATAAAGGGAAAAGTTTCATTGACACTTTCCAAACTTTCCAAACTTTGATAGGTAATTTATACTTATCATTGGCACTAAGATCACTATCACTGTTTGGGGAATGAAGCCATGGTGTTTAATCAAACTCTTTACTCCCAAAGATGTGAATTACATGAAAAATAATCATTAACTAAGTACAGTTGTAAAATAGGCTTGATAACTGCATTTTTGGAAAAAATAATAAGATAAGGTATGTAACCTTGACAAACTGTTTTGCATCTAAAAGATGAAGACATTAAAAGTGACATCCCTTTTGACAAACTACCGATTGTAGAGTAAAACAGTGAATTGAACTCAAATCTCTCTTGTTTCAGTACCATGTTAATTTAACCATCATCTGAAAATTTTAAGCTTTTTGCGATGATTTTAACATCTTCACATTCCAATTCCTATAGAAACGTAGTTTAGTATGTAATTCATGTAAACCATCTTCACATATATCATTCAGATGACAATAGAAAGGAGAAAACTATGATTCTCAACTCAACGATAGAAGAGAAAGGGGGAGGAGTTGTCACTGATATATATTTGTTCGTTTTTCACTTAGTCCTAAAAAATGAAAAAATCTCTCCCGAATTTCATATCGACCGCAATTTTATTGCCATAAGTTTTGCTCACGTGCTTCTAGAAAATACAAAAACACAATAGTCAATTGTATCATTAAAAAGCTTTATAGTTGTGGTTAATTAAAGCAAGATACCTACTTAAAGGTAATGAAAAGAAATCAACCTTCATTAGAAGTTTCAAAATAACACCAAAGATAATATATTTAAAAAAAATAATGGCACGCATATATTCTCAAATAGACTTTCCTAACACAACCAAAGATAATCTATCAAAACGGGTTGTCTTGGGTATATACCTTATCTTATCCTCTCCCATATCAAGTGGTCATATAAGAAGTAACAACTTTATCATAATTAAATTATGTGGTAGATTGTGATCGATCGTTTGTGATTTTTAATGTGTTCCTAAAATTTCTGGCATTAATTACTAATATAATTGCACTTTCCAAACTTTGAAATGTAACATATCCATATAATTGACAGTAACATCGCTATCACAAGTTTGGTTTTTTTTTTTTTTTTTTTTTTTTTGAGAAGAAATCGCTATCACTGCCTAGTCGGAGAGTGAAACTTTTCCCTTAATTAAGGGACAATTTTCATTCACACTTTCCAAACTTTCCAAACTTTGACAGGTAACTTATACTTATCATTGACAGTAAGATCACTATCACTGTTTAGTGAATGAACCGTGGTATTTAATCAAACTCTTCACTCCCAAACATATGAATTACGTGAAAAATTATCATTAATTAAGTACATATGTAAAATAGGCTTGAAAACAGTTGCTTGCATTTTTGGATAAAATAATAAGATAAGGTACGTAACCAAGACCAACTGTTTTGCATCTAATCAATGAAGACATTAAAAGTGACATCTCTTTTGAGAATTTACCTACTGTAGAGTAAAATAGCTAATCAAACTCAAGACTCTCTTATTTTAGTACAATGTTAATTTACCCATCATCTGAAAAGTTTAAGCTATTAGCGATAATTTTAACATCTTTTCATTCCAATTCCTATACTAACGCAATTTAGTATGTAATTCATGTAAACCATCTTCACATATATCATTTAGATGACAACAGAAAGGAGAAAACAATGATTCTCAACTCAAAGATAGAAAAGAAAGGGGGAGGATCTGTCATTAATTTATATTTGTTTGTTTTTCTTTTAGTCCAAGAAAAATTGAGAAAATCTCTTCCAAATTACGTATCAACAACAATTTTATTCCCATAAGTTTTGCTCACATGCTTCTAGAAAAGCAAAAACCCACAATTATCGATTGTATCATTATAAAGCTTTATAGTTGTGGTTAATTAATGCAAGATACCTACTTAAAGTTTGAAAAAAAAAAATCAACCTTCATTAAAAGTTTCAAAATAACTCCAAACATAATCTATTAAAAAAAAAAAAAGGAATGCTTATATTATCAAATAGACTTACCTAACACAACCAAAGATAATCTATCGAAATGGGTTGTCTTGGTTATATGCCTTATCTTTTCATTTCCCTGATCAAGTGGTCATATGAAAAGTAATAACTTTATCAAAACTATCTTGCGTGGTAGATTATGATTGATCGTCTGTCATTTTTTATGTGCTCCTAGATTTTTTGGCATTAATTACTAATATAATCGCACTTTTCAAACTTTGAAATGTAACTTATCCATTTAATTGAGTCTAAGATTGCTATCATTAGGGTGGTTTTTTTTTTTTTTTTTTTTCTCAAGAAGAAATAACTATCACTGCCTAGTTGGAAAGTGAAACTTTTCTCTTAATAAAGGGAAAAGTTTCATTGACACTTTCAAAACTTTCCAAACTTTTATAGGTTATTTATACTTATCATTGGCACTAAGATCGCTATCACTATTTGGGGAATGAAGCCATGGCGTTTAATCAAACTCTTCACTCCCAAAGATGTGAATTACATGAAAGATAATCATTAATTAAGTACATTTGTAAAATAGGCTTGATAACAGTTGCTTGCATTTTTGGGTAAAATAATAAGATAAGGTATGTAAACCTGACAAACTTTTTTGCATCTAAAAAATGAAGACATTAAAAGTGACATCTCTTTTGACAAATTACCGATTGTAGAGTAAAACAGTGAATCGAACTCAAATGTCTCTTGTTTCAGTACCATGTTAATTTACCCATCATCTGAAAATTTTAAGCTTTTCGCGATGATTATAACATCTTCACATTCCAATTCCTATAGAAACGTAGTTTAGTATGTAATTCATGTAAACCATCTTCACATATATCATTCAGATGACAATAGAAAGGAGAAAACTATGATACTCAACTCAAAGATAGAAGAGAAAGGGGGAGGAGTTGTCACTGATATATATTTGTTCGTTTTTCACTTAGTCCTAGAAAAAATGAAAAAATCTCTCCCGAATTTCATATCGACTGCAATTTTATTGCCCTAAGTTTTGCTCACTTGCTTCTAGAAAATACAAAAATACAATAGTCAATTGTATCTTTAAAAAGCTTTATAGTTGTGGTTAATTAAAGCAAGATACCTACTTGAAGGTAAAGAAAAGAAATCAACCTTCATTAGAAGTTTCAAAATAACACCAAAGATAATATATTTTTAAAAAAATAATGGCACACATATATTCTCAAATAGACTTTCCTAACACAACCAAAGATAATCTATCAAAACGGGTTGTCTTGGTTATATACCTTATCTTATCCTCTCCATTATCAAGTGGTCATAAAAGAAGTAACAACTTTATCATAACTATCTTACGTGGTAGATTGTGATCAATCGTTTGTGATTTTTTATGTGTTCCTAAAATTTCTGGCATTAATTACAAATATAATTGCACTTTCCAAATTTTGAAATGTAACTTATTCATATAATTGACAGTAACATCGCTATCACAAGCTTTTTTTTTTTTTTTTTTTTCGAGAAGAAATCGCTATAACTGCCTAGTTGAAGAGTGAAACTTTTCTCTTAATTAAGGGAAAATTTTCATTCACACTTTCCAAACTTTCCAAACTTTGACAGGTAACTTATACTTATCATTGACAGTAAGATCACTATCACTGTTTGGTGAATGAACCGTGGTATTTGATCAAACTCCTCACTCACAAACAAATGAATTATGTGAAAAATTATCATCAATTAAGTACATATGTAAAATATGCTTGAAAACAGTTGCTTGCATTTTTCAATAAAATAATAAGATAAGGTATGTAACCAAGACCGACTGTTTTGCATCTAATCAATGAAGACATTAAAAGCGACATCTCTTTTGACAATTTACCTACTGTAGATTGAACTCAGGACTCTATTGTTTTAGTACAATGTTAATTTACCCATCAACTGAAAAGTTTAAGCTATTAGCAATAATTCTAACATCTTTTCATTCCAATTCCTATACTAACGCAGTTTAGTATGTAATTCATGTAAACGATCTTCACATATATCATTCAGATGACAACAGAAAGGAGAAAACTGTGATTCTCAACTCAAAGATAGAAAAGAAAGGGGGAGGGGCTGTCATTGATATATATTTGTTTGTTTTTCTTTTAGTCCAAGAAAAATTGAGAAAATCTCTTCCGAATTTCGTATCAACAACAATTTCATTCCCATAAGTTTTGCTCACATGCTTCTAGAAAAGCAAAAAACCACAATCATCGATTGTATCATTATAAAGCTTTATAGTTGTGGTTAATTAATGCAAGATATCTACTTAAAGTTTGAAAAAAAAAATCAACCTTCATTAAAAGTTTCAAAATAACTCCAAACATAATCTATTAAAAAAAATAAATAAATAAAGGAATGCTTATATTCTCAAATAGACTTACCTAACACAACCTAAGATAATCTATCGAAACGGGTTGTCTTGGTTATGTACCTTATCTTATCATTTCCCTGATCAAGTGGTCATATGAAAAGTAATAACTTTATCAAAACTATCTTATGTGGTAGATTATGATTGATCGTCTGTCATTTTTTATGTGCTCCCAGAATTTTTGGCATTAATTACTAATATAATTGCACTTTTCCAACTTTGAAATGTAACTTATACATTTAATTGAGTCTAAGATTGCTATCATTAGGGTTTTTTTTTTTTGCAAGAAGAAATAACTATCACTGCCTAGTTGGAAAGTGAAACTTTTCTCTTAATAAAGGGAAAAGTTTCATTGACACTTTCAAAACTTTCCAAACTTTTATAGGTTATTTATACTTATCATTGGCACTAAGATCGCTATCACTATTTCGGGAATGAAGCCATGGCGTTTAATCAAACTCTTCGCTCCCAAAGATGTGAATTACATGAAAGATAATCATTAATTAAGTACATTTGTAAAATAGGCTTGATAACAGTTGCTTGCATTTTTGGATAAAATAATAAAATAAGGTATGTAACCAAGACAGAGTGTTTTGCATCTAAAAAATGAAGACATTAAAAGTGACATCTCTATTGACAAATTATTGATTGTAGAGTAAAACAGTGAATCGATCTCAAATCTCTCTTGTTTCAGTACCATATTAATTTCCCAACATCTAAAAATTTTAAGCTTTTTGCGATGATTGCAACATCTTTACATTCCAATTCCTATAGAAACGTAGTTTAGTATGTAATTCATGTAAACCATCTTCACATATATCATTCAGATGACAATAGAAAGGAGAAAACTATGATTCTCAACTCAAAGATAGAAGAGAAAGGGGGAGGAGTTGTCACTGATATATATTTGTTCGTTTTTCACTTAGTCCTAGAAAAAATGAAAAAATCTCTCCCGAATTTCATATCGACCGCAATTTTATTGCCATAAGTTTTGCTCACATGCTTCTAGGAAATACAAAAATACAGTAGTCAATTGTATCATTAAAAAGCTTTATAGTTGTGGTTAATTAAAGCAAGATACCTACTTAAAGGTAAAGAAAAGAAATCAACCTTCATTAGAAGTTTCAAAATAACACCAAAGATAATATATTTCAAAAAAATAATGGCACGCATATATTCTCAATAGACTTTCCTAACGCAACCAAAGATAATCCATCAAAACGGGTTGTCTCTATTATATACCTTATCTTATCCTCTCCCTTATCAAGTCGTCATATAAGAAGTAACAACTTTATCATAACTATCTTACGTGGTAGATTGAGATCAATCGTTTGTGATTTTTTATGTGTTCCTAAAATTTCTAGCATTTATTTCTAATATAATTGCATTTTCCAAACTTTGAAATGTAGCTTATCCATATAATTGACAGTAACATCACTATCACATGTTTTTTTTTTTTTCCTAAAAGAAATCGCTATCATTGCCTTGTTGGGGAGTGAAACTTTTCACTTAATTAAGGGAAAAGTTTCATTGACACTTTCCAAACTTTCTAAACTTTGATCGGTAACTTATACGTATCATTGACACTAAGATCACTATCACTGTTTGGTGAATGAAGTCATGGTATTTAATCAAACTCTTCGCTCCCAAACATATGAACTACGTGAAAAATTATCATTAATTAAGTACATATGTAAAATAGGCTTGATAACAGTTGCTTGCATTTTTGGATAAAATAATAAGATAAGGTACGTAACCAAGAGCAATTATTTTGCATCTAATCAATGAAGACATTAAAAGTGACATCTCTTTCGAAAATTTACCTACTGCAAAATAAGACAGTGAATCGAACGCAAGACTCTTTTGTTTCAGTACTATGTTAATTTACCCATCATCTGGGAAGTTTAAGCTATTAGCAATAATTCTAACATCTTTACATTCAAATTCCAATAATAATGTAGTTTAGTATGAAATTCATGTAAATCATCTTCACATATATCATTAAGATGACATCAGGTTGGAGAAAACTATGATTCTCAACTCCAAGATAGAAGGGGAAAATGGAGGAGCTGTCATTGATATATGTTTGTTCATTTTTCTTTTAGTCCAAGAAAAATTGAAAAAATCTCTTCCAAATTTCATATCGACGACAATTTTATTGCCATAAGTTTTGCTCACATGCTTCTAGAAAATCAGAAAATAAAGTTCTCAATTGTATCATTATAAAGCTTTATAGTTGTGGTTAATTAATCTAAGATACCTACTTAAAGGTTGAACAAAATGTCAACGTTTGTTAAAGGTTTCAAAATAACACCAAGGATAATCTATTAAAGAAATGAAGGAATGTGGGAATGGACCTAGGTCGGGGCTTATGGGGGCCCGAGCCCCCATTGGCCCAAAAAAGAAATAGTACGTAAAATTTTCCAAAATAAAAAAATGCTTGCGCCCCCCTTGGTTTTTAGCTGAAGCCCCCCTCACTTTAACCATCCCTATCCCAGCTGGCCAGCCCAGTAGTTTTCAAGAGCCCATGAAAACCTTAATATATATATATATATATATATATCTGTTAAAAAAAAAGAAAAAAAAAAAAGAAAAGAAGAAGAAAACCCAGCAGTCAATAAGACTCCTAAACCAAACAGAAAAGCTAGAAATGAAAGAAAAAAAAAAAAAAAAAAAAGAAAAGGAAAGAAAGAGAGAGGCGAGATAGAGAAAGTGGGAGACCCAACTTGCTATCCACGCCATGACGCCATGACTCGACCACCCACGCCATGACATCGCTACCCACGCCCATGCGAGAGAGACCCATCTTGCTACCCAGTACCCACGCCGCCATCTGCTGTCGCATACCCAAATTGGAGACCCATCTTGTCGCCACTGTCGGTTGCTCTATCTGCACTGCCTAGCTCAACTTCGTTGCTCCACTACTCCGGCCTTCATAGTTCACAGGCATTTAATCTATCATTTCCTTCAAAACCTAATATAATGTTTGTGAATATCATAATCTAAAAATCTATGCTTGTGGACTTGTGGTGGTTGTGTTTTTACTGATGAGTGATGAACTGATGTTGGTGATTTTGTGATTGTGAATCTAAAAACTTATCCTGCCTATGGTGTTTTTTTTTTTTTTTTTTTATAGCTTTTTTGGATTATGGCTCTTTGTGTCTCTGTGTTTTTGGCTCCCTCTCTTGCATTGTATATATATATATATATAGAGAGAGAGAGAGAGAGAGAGAGAGAGAGAGAGAGAGAGAGAGAGAGAGAGAGTAGAGTTTGTAAAGATTAAAGAATATATTAGTGTAGTGTTTGTCTGTTTGTTCTTCGTTGACTAGTAGTTAGGCAACAATAAAGACAAGTGACAAAAAAAAAAAAAAAAAAAGGTAAAGTTGAGAAAAGTTTTTGTTAGTAGTGCAGAATAAATTTATAGTGTCTACAGTGAGATTGGGTCAATGTCAAAAATATGGAGAGTACAAGACAAAGGAAACGATAAAGACAAAGATAAATAAAGGTAAAGACAAAAGACAAAAGAAGAAAACAAATCATATAATATAGAAAATTTTCACTCCACAAATTTAAGAAAATAACAGTGATTTACTTGCGCCTATTGTTAACTCATAATCCTATATTAAATAAATTTATAAATTGAAAAGAAGTGAGAAATACTAAATTTATAGTTAAATGCATCATGCATATTACCTAGATTCTAGTGTTTGCCTTTAGTAAGTAACAACAATCGTTTGTGACATAATATATATGATTCTTATTTTATTTGTAGATCATGAAATAATCAACTACAATGTTTGATTTTTTCAAAAGAAAATATTCCAATTCTTCCGAAGTCAACGTGGGATTGCCAACAACAAACATTGCTATTCCAATTACAGAAAATGTGGATGTTCCAATTCTAGAAAATATTCATTCCCCAATTCCAAAAAATATCGATGTTCCAATCCCAAGAAATATTCATTTCCCAATTCCAGAAAATGCCAATTATCCCAATTCTAGAAAAGAACCATATCTCTTAAACTCAATTTCAAAAAGTTGATCTTGATATATTAAGAAACAATGATTTTTGGGTATTTGTCTTGGTTGATAGTTTATTAATACTATATGGATGCATATTGAAAAAAAAAAAAAAAAAATCTCTTATCTTTAGCCCCCCTAGCTAGAAATCCTAAGTTCGTACCTAAATGCATATATTCTCAAATAGATTTACCAAACGCAACCAAAGATAATATATTTTAATAGTTTGTCTTGGTTATATACCTTATCGTATCATCTCCCTCATCAAATGGTAAAAAAAAAAAGGAAATAACTTTTATCATAACTATCTTATAGAGTAGATTGTGATAGATCGTTTACGATTTTTTATGTGTTCCTAAAATTTCTGGCATTAATTACTAATATAATTGCACTTTCCAAACTTGGAAATGTAACTTATCCATATAATTGATAGTAACATCGCTATCACAAGTTTGGGTTTTTTTTTTTTTTTTTTTTTTTTGAGAAGAAATCGCTATCACTGCTTAGTTGGGGAGTTAAAATTTTCTCTTAACTAAGGGAAAAGTTTCATTGACACTTTCCAAACTTTCTAAACTTTGATAGGTAACTTATACGTATCATTGACACTAAGATCACTATCACTGTTTGGTGAATGAAGCCATGGTATTTAATCAAACTCTTCGCTCCCAAACATATGAATTACATAAAAAATTATCATTAATTAATTATATATGTAAAATAGGCTTGATAATAGTTGCTTGCATTTTTGGATAAAATAATAAGATAGGGTATGTAACCAAGACCAATTGTTTTGCATCTAATCAATGAAGACATTAAAAGTGACATCTCTTTTGACAATTTACCTACTACAGAGTAAAACTGTGAATTGAACGCAAGACTCTCTTGTTTCAATAGTATGTTAATTTACCCAATCATTTGGAAAGTTTATGCTATTAGCAATAATTCTAACGTCTTTACATTCAAATTCCAATAATAATGTAGTTTAGTATGAAATTCATGTAAACCATCTTCACATATATCATTAAGATGACATCAGGTTGGAGAAAACTATGATTCTCAACACCAAGATAGAAGAGAAAAATGGAGGAGCTGTCACTGATATATGTTTGTTCATTTTTCTTTTAGTCCTAGAATAATTGAAAAAATCTCTTCCGAATTTCATATTGACGGCAATTTTATTGCCATAAGTTTTGCTCACATGCTTCTAGAAAATCAGAAAATAAAGTTCTCAATTGTATCATTATAAAGCTTTATAGTTATGGTTAATTAATGTAAGATGCCTACTTAAAGGTTGAACAAAATGTCAACATTCATTAAAGGTTTGAAAATAACAACGAAGATAATCTATTAAAAAAATGAAGGAATGCGGGATGGACCTAGGTGGGGCCTTATGGGGGCCCAAGCCCCCATTGGCCCAAAAAAGAAATAGTACGTAAAATTTTCCAAAAAAATAAAAAATAAAAAAGGCTTGCGCCTCCCCTTGGTTTTTAGCTGAAGCCCCCCTCACTTTAACCATCCCTATCCCAGCTGGCTAACCCAGTAGTTTTCAAGAGCTCATGAAAACCTTAATATATATATATATGTGTGTGTGTGTGTGTGTGTGTGTGTGTGTTATAAAAAGAAAAAAAAAAAGAAAAGAAAAGAAAAAGAAAACCCAGCAGTTAATAAGACTCTGAAACCAAACAGAAAAGCTAGAAACGAAAGAAAAAAAGAAAAAAGAAAAGGAAAGAAAGAGAGAGGCGAGACAGAGAAAGTGGGAGACCCATCTTGGTACCCACGCCATGACGCCATGACTCCACCACCCACGCCATGACATCGCTACCCACGCCCACGTGAGAGAGACCCATCTTCCTACCCAGTACCCACGCCGCCATCTGCTGTCGCATACCCAAATTGGAGACCCATCTTGTCACCACTGCCAGTTGCTCTATCTGCACTGCCTAGCTCAACTTCGTTGCTCCACTACTCCAACCTTCATAGTTCACAGGCATTTAATCTATCATTTCCTTCAAAACTTAATATAATGTTTACGAATCTCATAATCTAAAAATCTATGCTTGTGGACTTGTGGTGGTTGTCTTTTTACTAATGAGTGATGAACTGATGTTGGTGATTTTGTGATTGTGAATCTAAAAACTTATCCTGCCTATAGTATTTTTTTTTTTGTTTTGTTTTTTTAGCTTTTTTTGGCTTGTGACTCTTTGTGTCTCTGTGTTTTTGACTCCCTCTCTTGCATTGTATATATATATATATATATAGAGAGAGAGAGAGAGAGAGAGAGAGAGAGAGAGAGAGAGAGAGTAGAGTTTGTAAAGATTAAAGAATATATTAGTGTAGTGTTTGTCTGTTTGTTCTTCGTTGACTAGTAGTTAGGCAACAATAAAGACAAGTGACAAAAAAAAAAGGGTAAAGTTGAGAAAAGTTTTTGTTAGTAGTGCAAAATAAATTTTTAGTGTCTACAGTGGGATTGGGTCAATGTCTAAAATATGGAGAGTACAAGACAAAGGAAAAGATAAAGACAAAGATAAATAAAGGTAAAGACAAAAGACAAAAGAATAAAACAAATCATATAGTATAGAAAATTGTCACACACAAATTTAAGAAAATAACAGTGATTTACTTACGCCTATTGTTAACTCATAATGCTATATTAAATAAATTTATAAATTGAAAAGGAGTGAGAAATACTAAATTTATAGTTAAATGCATCATACATATTACCTAGATTCTAGTGTTTGTCTTTAGTAAGTAACAATAACCGTTTGTGAGATAATATATATGATTCTTATTTTATTTGCAGATCATGAAATAATCAACTACAATGTTTGATTTTTTCAGAAGAAAATATTCAAATTCTTCCGAAGTCAATGTGGGATTGCCAACAACAAACGTTGCTATTCCAATTACAGAAAATGTGGATGTTCCAATTCTAGAAAATATTCATTCCCCAATTCCAGAAAATGTTGTTGTTCCAATCCCAAGAAATATTCATTTCCCAATTCCAGAAAATGCCAATATCCCAATTCTAGAAAATAACCATATCTCTCAAACTCAATTTCAAAAAGTTGATCTTGATATATTAAGAAACAATGATTTTTGGGTATTTGTCTTGGTTGATAGTTTATTAATACTATATGGATGCATATTGAAAAAAAAAAAAAAAAATCTCTTATCTTGAGCTCCCCTAGCTTGAAATCCTAAGTTCGTACCTGAATGCATATATTCTCAAATAGACTTACCAAATGCAACCAAAGATAATCTATTTAAACAGTTTGTCTTGCTTATATACCTTATGTTATCATCTCCCTCATCAAATGGTCAAAAAAAAAAAAGTAATAACTTTTATCATAACTATCTTATATGGTAGATTGTGATAGATCGTTTGTGATTTTTTATGTGTTCCTAAAATTTCTAGCATTAATTACTAATATAATTGCACTTTCCAAACTTTGAAATGTAACTTATCCATATAATTGACAGTAACATTGCTATCACAAGTTTAGTTTTTTTTTTTTTCCGAGAAGAAATCGTTATCACTGCCTAGTTGGGAAGTGAAACTTTTCTCTTAATCAAGGGAAAATTTTCATTGACACTTTCCTAACTTTCTAAACTTTGATAGGTAACTTATACGTATCATTGACACTAAGATCACTATCACTGTTTGGTGAATGAAGCCACGGTATTTAATCAAACTCTTCACTCCCAAACATATGAATTACATGAAAAATTATCATTAATTAAGTACATATGTAAAATAGGCTTGATAACAGTTGCTTGAATTTTTGGATAAAATAATAAGATAAGGTACATAACCAAGACCAATTGTTTTTCATCTAATCAATGAAGACATTAAAAGTGACATCTCTTTTGACAATTTACCTACTGTAGAGTAAAACGGTGAATCGAATGCAAGACTCTCTTGTTTCAGTACTATGTTAATTTACCCATCATCTAGAAAGTTTAAGCTATCAGCAATAATTCTAACATCTTTACATTCAAATTCCAATAATAATGCAGTTTAGTATGAAATTCATGTAAACCATCTTCACATATCTCATTTAGATGACATCAGGTTGGAGAAAACTATGATTTTCAACTCCAAGATAGAAGAGAAAAATGGAGGAGCTATCATTGATATATGTTTGTTCATTTTTCTTTTAGTCCAAGAAAAATTGAAAAAATCTCTTCCAAATTTCATATCGACGGCAATTTTATTGCCATAAGTTTTCCTCACATGCTTCTAGAAAATCAGAAAATAAAGTTCTCAATTGTATCATTATAAAGCTTTATAGTTGTGGTTAATTAATGTAAGATACCTACTTAAAGTTTGAACAAAATGTCAACGTTCATTAAAAGTTTCAAAATAACACCAAAGATAATCTATTAAAAAAAATGATGGAATGCAGGACGGACCTAGGTGGGGGCTTATGGGGGCCCGAGCCCCTACTGGCTCAAAAAAAAAAAATAGTACGTAAAATTTTCTGAAAAAAAAATAAAATAAAATAAGGCTTGGGCCCCCCTTGGTTTTTAGCTGAAGCCCCCCTCACCTTAACCATCCCTATCCCAACCGA
The DNA here is from genome assembly GCA_030445155.1 of Quercus variabilis. Classification (NCBI taxonomy): domain Eukaryota; kingdom Viridiplantae; phylum Streptophyta; class Magnoliopsida; order Fagales; family Fagaceae; genus Quercus; species Quercus variabilis. The sequence goes on along the minus strand of CP129455.1, from coordinate 22,175,757 downwards.
CCAGCCTAGTAGTTTTCAAGAGTCCATGAAAACCTTAATATGTATATATATATATATATGTTAAAAAAAAAAAAAAAAAAGAAGAAGAAGAAGAAAACCCAGCAGTCAATAAGACTCCTAAACCAAACAGAAAAGCTAGAAATGAAAGAAAAAAAGAAAAAAGAAAAGGAAAGAAAGAGAGAGGCGAGACAGAGAAAGTGGGAGACCCATCTTGCTACCCACACCGTGACTCCATAACTCCACCACCCACGCCATGACATCGCTACCCATGCCCATGTGAGAGAGACCCATCTTGCTACCCAGTACCCATGTTGCCATCTGTTATCGTATACCGAAATTGGAGACCCATCTCGTCGCCACTACCGGTTGCTCTATCTGCACTGCCTAGCTTAACTTTGTTGCTCCACTACTCCAGCCTTCACAGTTCACCAGTATTTAATCTATCATTTCCTTCAAAACCTAATATAATGTTTGTGAATCTCAATTTAAAAATCTATGCTTGTGGACTTGTGGTGGTTGTGTTTTTACTGATGAGTGATGAACTGATGTTGGTGATTTTCTGATTGTGAATCTAAAAACTTATCCTGCCTATGGTGTTTTTTTTTTCTTGGCTTTTTTTGCTTGTGACTCTTTGTGTCTCTGTGTTTTTTACTCTCTCTCTTGCATTATATATATATATATATATAGAGAGAGAGAGAGAGAGAGAGAGAGAGAGAGAGAGAGAGAGAGAGAGAGAGAGAGAGAGAGAGAGAGAGAGAGAGAGTAGAGTTTGTAAAGATTAGAGAATATATTCGTGTTGTGTTTGTCTATTGGTTCTTCGTTGACTGGTAGTTAGGCAACAATAAAGACAAGTGACAAAAAAAAAGGGTAAAGTTGAGAAAAGTTTTTGTTAGTAGTGCAAAATAAATTTTTAGTGTCTACAGTGGGATTGGGTCAATGTCTAAAATATGGAGAGTACAAGACAAAGGAAAAGACAAAGACAAATATAAATAAAGGTAAAGACAAAAGACAAAAGAAAAAAACAAATCATATAATATTGAAAATTGTCACACATCAAAAATTTAAGAAAATAACAGTGATATAGTTGCGCCTATTGTTAACTCATAATGCTATATTAAATAAATTTATAAATTGAAAAGAAGTGAGAAATACTAAATTTATAGTTAAATGCATCATGCATATTACCTAGATTCTAGTGTTTGTCTTTAGTAAGTAACAACAACCGTTTTTGAGATAATATATATGATTCTTATTTTATTTGTAGATCATGAAATAATCAACTACAATGTTTGATTTTTTCAAAAGAAAATATTTAAATTCTTCCAAAGTCAACGTGGGATTGCCAACAACAAATGTTGCTATTCCAATTACAGAAAATGTGGACGTTCCAATTCTAGAAAATATTCATTCCCCAATTCTAGAAAATGTCGATGTTCCAATCCCAAGAAATATTCATTTCCCATCTAGAAAATGCCGATATCCCAATTCTAGAAAATAACCATATCTCTCAAACTCAATTTCAAAAAGTTGATCTTGATATATTAAGAAACAATGATTTTTGGGTATTTGTCTTGGTTGATAGTTTATTAATACTATATGGATGCATATTGAAAAAAAAAAAAAAATCTCTTATCTTGAGCTCCCCTAGCTTGAAATCCTAAGTTCGTACCTGAATGCATATATTCTCAAATAGACTTACCAAACGCAACCAAAGATAATATATTTAAACAGTTTGTCTTGGTTATATACCTTATCTTATCATCTCCTCATGAAATGGTAAAAAAAAAAAAAGTAATAACTTTTATCAAAACTATCTTATATGGTAGATTGTGATAGATCGTTTGTGATTTTTTATGTGCTTCTAGAATTTTTGGCGTTAATTAATAATATAATAGCACCTTCCAAACTTTGATATGTAACATATCCACATAATTGAATCTAAGATTGTGATCACTACTTTTTTTTTTCTTTTTTTTTTTTGTGAAAAGAAATAACTATCACTAGCTAGTTAGCGAATGAAACTTTTCCATTAATTATGGGAAAAGTTTCATTGACACTTTCCAAACTTTGATAGGTAACTTATACGTATCATTGGTGCTGTGATCACTATCACTGTTTGGTGAAGGAAGCTATAGTGTTTAACCAAACTCTTCCCTCCAAAAGATATGAATTACACGAAAAATTATCATTAACTAAGTACATATGTAAAATAGGCTTGATAACAGTTGCTTGCATATTTGGATAAAATAATAAGATAAGGTACATAACCAAGAGAAACTGTTTTGCATCTAAAAAATGAAGACAATAAAAGTGACATCTCTTTTGAAAAATTACTGTTTATAGAGTAAAACAGTGAATTAAACTCAAGACTCTCTTGTTTTAGTACCATGTTAATTTACCGGTCATTTGAAAATTTTAAGCTATTTGCGATAATTCTAACATCTTTACATTCAAATTCCTATATTACCGTAGTTTAGTTTGAAATTTGTGTAAACCATCATTGCATATATCATTTAGATGACATCAGAAAGAAGAAAACTAGGATTCTCAACTCAAAGATAGAAGAGAAAAGGGAAGGAGCTGTCACTGATATATGTTTGTTCATTTCTCTTTTAGTCCAAGAGAAATTGAAAAAATCTCTTCCAAATTTTATATCGACTGCAATTTTCTTGCCATAAGTTTTACACACATGCCTCTAGAAAATAAAAAATAGAATAGTCAATTGTATCATTATAAATCTTTATAGTTGTGGTTAATTAATGCAAGATACCTACTTAAAAGTTGAAAAAAAAAAAATCAACCTTCATTGAAAGTTTCAAAATAACACCAAAGATAATCTATTATAAAAAATGAAGGAATGCAAATATTCCCAAATAGACTTACCAAACGCAACCAAAGATAAATCTATTGAAACGGTTTGTCTTGGTTATATACCTTATCATCTCCCTCATCAAGTGATCATATAAAAAGTAATAACTTTTATCGTAACTATCTTATGTGGTAGATTGTGATTGATCGTTTGTGATTTTTTATGTGTTCCTAGAATTTCTGGCACTAATTAATAATACAATAGCACTCTCCAAACTTTGAAATGTAATTTATCCATATCATTGACTCTAAGATCGCTATCATTTTTTTTTTTTTTTTTTTTTTTTTTTTGTGTGAGAAGAAATTGAGATCACTAGCTAGCAGGAGAATGAAACTTTTCCTGTAGTTAACGGAAAAGTTTCATTAATACTTTCCAAACTTTGGTGGATAACTTATACGTATCATTGACACTAAGATCACTAACACTGTTTGGCGAATGAAGCCATGGTGTTTAATCAAACTCTTTGCTCCCAAAGATATGAATTACATGAAAAATTATCATTAATTAGGTGCATATGTAGAATAGGCATGACAACAGTTGCTTGCAATTTTTTTATAAAGAATAAGATAATGTATGCAACCAAGATAAACTATTTTGCATCTAAAAAATGAATACATTAAAAGTGACATCTCTTTTGAAAAATTATCGATTGTAGAGTAAAATAGTGAATCGAACTCCAGACTCTCTTGTTTTAGTACCATCTAGAATTACAGATCATCTGAAAGGTTTAAGCTATTTGCAATAATTCTAACTTCTTTACATTCAAATTCCTATATTATCGTAGTTTATTATGAAGTTCATGTAAACCATCTTCCCATATATCATTCAGATGACATCAGAAAGGAGAAAACAATTGAAAGCTCGAAAATGTGTTTAAAACACAAGAGCAATTTAGACCCCCAATTAAAATAACGGCTTGATAGATTTTACACTAACTTAATACTAAGTGCGGAATAGTGTAAATGTGAGCGGATGAAAAAATAAGCTACTCTAATCCATAAACTAAACAACACAGCAGTATAATGGAATATAAAAGCGTAGGGAAGAAGGATGCAAACATAGAAAACACTGAGACGTGTTTTTGAAGAGGAAACCAAAGAACTCAGCGAAAAACCTCTCCACCGCCCTTCAAGTGAAAATTGATCCACTAGACAATCAGTTGGGATACATGGGTTAGCAAGAGACCCTCCAAGTCTAATCTACTCGATGTACCCAAGCCCTTCAAGCTCCTACTTCAACAAGGCTTCTCGGAACTGTGTCTTGTCTAGCTCTCCGGATCCCGCAACAAGCTCCATCTTGCATCTGCCATTCTTGGCTTCTTCCAATACTTCCCAGCAACTCCAAAACACTTTCTACACTTTGAATAGGTGTGGGTTGTGTTTGGGTACAAATCTCCTCTCAAGCTATGATAATGGGAGAGGGAAAGAGAATAGACTACAATGATTTCTCACTAAGGATAAGTAGCTTTCTCAAAAAATGGGTGTGTGTGTTTTAGAAAACCTCTCTAGGGTTTTTCTCTTTGAATAGCCTCATACATTTGTGGGCAATAAGAGTATATATAGTATGAGTGAAGGGTAAGAAAGTCACTCTTAAAAAACCTCCAGGAAGAATGTTTCGTGACTATCTCACAGGAAGGCCTTACCTGCGAGACACTCGCGAAAACGATAGCCTGGCATGACTCTTCAGCTCCCAGTTATGTGCTTCTCACATGGCTCTTTCGCGGGTTAGATTCCAGTGACACACCCGCGAGATCCCCTGATCTTCAATAAAGCTTGAATCTTCACTAACTTGATACTAAACCCAATATAGTTAAATCCCACAAAATACAAGGAAATGAATTAAAGTAGTTACAACACATTTTGTCATGGAATAAAGCCAATATAAAATATAGTTGTAAATCACAACTTTACAATCTCCCACGTTGGCTATTCCATGACAAAACACCCTATAACAGATTCTAGACTTAAACATGAGTTTGGGAACAATGGCAAAACTCACTCACACCTAAATCTAGAAGCTGTGATGAACTTAGAACATGTATGCCTGTAACCTGAAACACTTGTACAAAACACATTAGACCCTTAAGGTAAATCAAATGATAAAAAGACTAAGTATAATGCAACAAGTAAACCGCGATCAAGCAAAATGGAATAAAGCAATAGACCAAGGCTTGACCAAACAGGCAATCACTATAACTAAGTGATCATAATGTTCATTCACACTTGGAATGAACATCCGGACATTCAAGTTGACAAACACAAGGCAAATTATTTGAATGACCAACACTTAAGCAATGCACAGTACATGAAGTATGTGCATCTAGGAAAAATCCTACAAGGGCACAAGAGTGACAATACTTAGAAGGAAATGCATAACATTTAGTTAGAAGTACTGATTTAACTAAGCACAAAGGCTACATAAAGCAAGGTACACACCACAAAGCCTACAAAGTGAAAAGAAACAAACCCTAAAAGCTTACAAAAGCAACATGGGCACAAAAGTGTTCATCACTAGAACATGATGCAAAGCATAGATACTAAAAGTAACACAAAGCATCATAAAGCAAGGAGAAAACAAGTATAAAGTAAATCAAGGTTTTCTAAAAAACAATGTCTTCTCCCCCTTGGTATATGCATCTCCCCTATGACTTTCTCCTTCTACGAATGTGCACAAGGTAGAATTTCTCCCCCTAAGAGTGTGCACATGAGTCATATAGAAATGACGATACTCTCCCCCTTTTTGTCACGAATAGACAAATTAATCAAAAGGAAGGAGGGAAAGAAAAAAAAGATATGAATAAGGGTAAAAGATGATGCATGAAGGGTGCAAGATGAATGAGAAAATGAAACTTAAACATAAGACAAAAACATTTTAAAACAATGCTACAAAGCATAAAGAACATGACATGCTAAGGATGATAGAACATGATGTAAACCTAAACATGACATGGACACAAGAACATGTTATATATGCTAAAAGGTCTAAAAGAACTTAAGTAGGATGAGTGAAAGCAAAAACATGTCAAGTGTTAGAGTGTGTGTAGCAAGGTGCAACTATTGTGCATCTAGTGTGCACGTGAGATGCATGACCAATGCATGAGCAAGGCACTCACGGGGCAAAGTATACAAAACACACCATCAAAGATCAAAACATGATAAACATGAATAATTATGGTGTTCCCCAAAGTTTGGTACTCATTGGAGTTCAAAACAACGAGAAAATGCTATTTAAGCATTTTATCAAACACTTAGAGTGTACACATTACACATGTATGATAAATAATGCAAGAACATGTGAAAATCTTGCCTAAATACATGTTATTTTTGCCACAAGGGGCCAAAATCCAAAGTAAATCATCATTCAAAACAAAGCCCAATCAAAAAGATTGATAGAAAATAAGTTTTCCAACTCCCATTTGAGAAAATCCCAACTATGAACATAGAACCCCCAAAAACGTAATTTAAGGATCAAAATCAATGAAAAGAGTTAAAGATTACCTTAGAGATGTTTATGGAATGAAAAATACTTGAATTTAGTTGGGTTTTGATGTAGAAACATTAAACCAGGGGTTTGAGAGAGGATGGGAGACGTTTAAAACAAATGACCCACAAAATGCCCTTTAAAATGCTGATCTGGAAATTTTCGCTAGTATCTCGCTACTTAGAATCCCGTGAAAATTTTACTATTATCTCGCAGGTATCTCGCAAGTAAGTCTTACTCACGAAACAGTCATGAAACTCTCTGTCAAAAACTGGAAAACTTGAGAATTAGACCCTTTCATTCATGACTGAACTTAAACATGAAATAAGTCACGAAAACACCCAGAAAACATGTTTTTCACACAAAAACAATTTGAAAACTTTGAAAAACATGAGTGATACAAATCACTTCCAAAGGCAAACAAAAAGAACAAATTCTTTTTTTGGTTTGATCCACATATGGTTGAGCACACACACATCACATTTGAGCATGTACAATCACACAAATGAAATAAGCATTCATTGAACATTAAACTTGTGTATTGTGTATGTGGATCAAGTGTGGAATAGTCCTTAGTCTAGATCAACACATTTTCGAGCTTTCAATTGGTATCAGAGCAGGTACACTTGTTTTGGTTTTATTACCTAAGTGTGATCCTTGACCTTGTGTGTGTTTTGCCATGGATGGTGTTTTGTATGCTTCTATGGATGTTTGTAAGTGTAACATGCCATGTGTTTGTGAAAATGCCTCTATGAGTGTTAATCCTCATAATTGTGATGACATGTTACTTGAATCCTTAGGTGTTGTTGATATTCCTAACATTAAACTCTTGAACAAAAATGCTAAGAAGTTTCATAAGGATTTAAGCAAGTTATTTTGTGAAAAGGATGATTTGATTGCTAAGCTCAATGAATCCAACAAATTTGTTGAGAAATATAAAAAACTTGCTAAAATTTCTCTTGAAAAGCTGAAAGAGTTTGAATGTTTGAATATGGACTTGGATGCTAAACTTGTTTTGTCTAAAAAACTTGTTGATGATCTTAAATCTGAAAATGAATCTCTTAAGATACATCCCAAGTGTTTGATTATTGAACCTACTGTTAAAAATGATGAAAATATTTGTTGCAATCATGTTGTGGTACCCGATTTTGTGCCTATTGTATGTTCTACCTCAAATGACAAATTGGTGTACATTCCTTCACACAAAAGAAATAAAAAAGTGGACAGAAAGGCTCTTAAGCCACAGCCCTTGTTTAGATCTCAACCTAAGGTTTTGGACGGATCTAAATTTGTTCCAACTTGTCACCATTGTGGTGTGGTTGGTCATATTAGACCTCAATGTAATAAGTTGAAGAAAGAATAAAACTATGTTGCTAGATCCATTCTTAAAAAGCCAAATAGACCTAAACACATTGTTTGTCACCATTGTGATGCCTTTGGTCATCTTAGACTCCATTGCTCTAAGTTTCAAGCTCTTAAAAGAATCAAAAGAAAAGAGAAACTTGAGCTTCTTGGAAGTTGTGCTTTGCATGCTAAACCGGATTTGAGTGAAAATAGCATGTTGTTAAATAAAATGTTTGATGCTCTTAACTCCCTATCTATGTGCATCTCTAGTTCTCATTCTTCCAACCCTCGTCTCACTTCTCTTGAGACACTCACTCCAAACAGTCATTCTGTTTGGATGAGGAAGGGTTCTTATGGTTGAGCTTTCACTCTTTTTGTTCTTGATCTAATTCTTTCGATCTTTGTAGGACCCTTCATGCATTGATTGTCATATCTTCATGCATTTGTGCATTTTGCATTTATTTGTATACATTGCTTTTGTTTTGATCTTACTTTTTTGTTTTTGTTTTGTGTGAGTAAAAAATCCAAAACCGCATAAAAAGTGAACAATTCAAAAAGTTAGATCGTATATGTTTGAGCACATATCTCATGCAAATTTGGCCTAGTACCTTCGTACTAATGGCGTAGTGCACACTTACGAGTTTAGTTTGTTCTGTTTCTACCTATTTCTATGTAGAAGAAATCTTAAAAACTATGTGTGATTGTTGTAAATAGATCTTCAAACTTGTCATGAATGATTGGTCAATAGTCTTGTTGGTCTTGATACTTGCATTGACTTGTGTCTATATCTCTTCCCACTTTATTTTTATGTTTTTGCAAATAGAGCTCACCAAATGTAAATCTCTAAATGAAAAGAGGTATTGAGTTGCAAAAGCCTGTCAAACACACTAGTATTTGACTTGGAAAAAGGGAAAGCGACTCTTATTAATGTGTTTTGTATGGTGCTCAAAAAGCCAAAGGCTAATCATCAATATTGAAATATCATAAATTTCAAGCACCAATCTCAAAATGAGATGCTTTTGTCCAAACAAAATAAAATGGACCAATTGTTATGCCTTATGCAGAAGCCAAATGAAAAACTTCTAAGTTATGTATTCAATGTGTGGGAGGTCATATATACTCATTTCTATAATGGAGATAGTCCACTTGATTTGGTATCAGTTGTGTATGATTCGATTGAATTGATCATTGAAACTTCGCTTTGATACCAATTGAAAGCTCGAAAATGTGTTGAAAACACAAGAGCAATTTAGACCCCCAATTAAAATAACGGCTCGATATATTTTATACTAACTTAATACTAAGTGGGGAATAGTGTAAATGCGAGTGGATAAACAAATAAGCTACTCTAATCCATAAATTAAACAACACAGCAGTATAATGGAATATAAAAGAGTAGGGAAGAAGGATGCAAATACAGAAAATACCGAGACATGTTTTCAAAGAGGAAACCGAAGAATTCAGCGAAGAACCTCTCTGTCGCCCTCCAAGTGGAAATCGATCCACTAGACAACCAGTTGGGATACATGGGTTAGGAAGAGACCCTCCAAGCTTAATCTACCCGATGTACCTAAGCCCTCCAAGCTCCTACTCCAACAAGGCTTCTCAGAACTGTGTCTTGTCTAGCTCTCCAGATCCCGCAACAAGCTCCATCTTGCATTTGCCATCCTTGGCTTCTTCCAATACTTCCCAACAACTCCAAAACACTTTCTACACTCTGAATAAGTGTGGGTTGTGCTTGGATACAAATTTCCTCTCAAGCTATGATAATGGGATAGGGATGGAGAAGAGGCTACAATGATTTCTCACTAAGGATGAGTAGCTCTCTCTCAAAAGATGGGTGTGTGTGTTTTAGAAAACCTCTCTAGGGTTTTTCTCTCTGAATAGCCTCTCATACATTTGTGGGTAGTAAGGGTATATATAGTATGGGTGAAGGGTAAGAAAGTCACTCTAAAAAAACCTCCAAGCAGAATGTTTCGCGACTATCTCGCGGAAAGGCCTTACCTGTGAGACACTCGCGAAAACAATAGCCTAGCATGACTCTTCAGCTTTCAGTCATGTGCTTCTCACATGGCTCTTTCGCGGGTTACCTTCCAGCGACACACCCGCAAGATCCATTGATCTTCAATAAAGCTTGAGTTTTCACCAACTTGATACTAAACCCAATACAATTAAATCCCACAAAATACAAGGAAATGAATTAAAGTAATTACAACACATTGTGTCATGAAATAAAGCCAATATAAAATATAGTTGTAAATCACAACTTTACAACAATGATTCTCAACTATAAGATAGAAGAGAAAAAGGGAGGACCTGTCATTGATATATATTTGCTCATTTTTCTTTTAGTACAAGAAAAATTGAAAAAATCTCATCCAAATTTCGTATCGACTGCAATTTTGTTGCCACAAATTTTGCTCACATGCTTCTAGAAAATCAGAAAATACAATAGTCAATTATATCATTATAAAGATATCATTGTGGTTAATTAATGCAAGATACCTACTTAATGGCTGGAAAAAAAAAATCAACCTTCATTAAAAGTTTGAAAATAACACCAAAGATAATCTATTTAAAAAAAATGAAGGAATGCATATATTCTCAAATAGACTTAACAAATGCAACCAAAGATAATCTCTTAAAGTGGTTTGTCTTGGTTATATACCTTATCTTATCATCTCCCTCATCAAGTGATCATATAAAAGGTAATAACTTTTATCATAACTATCATATGTGGTAGATTGTGATTGATCGTTTGTGATTTTTTATGTGTTTCTAGAATTTCTAGCTTTGATTAAAATAATATAAGAGCACTTTCTAAACATTGAAATGTAACTTATCCATAAAATTGACTCTAAATCACTTTCAATAGTGTTTTTATTTTATTTTATATATATATATATATATTTTTTTTTTTTTTTTTTTGTGAGAAGATATCACTATCACTAACTAGTTGTAGAATGAAACTTTTCCCTTAGTTGAGGGAAAAGTTTCATTGACACTTTCCAAACTTTGGTGGGTAACTTATATGTATCATTGACACTAAGATCACTATCACTGTTTGGCGAATGAAGCCACAGTGTTTAATCAAACTCTTCGCTCCCAAAGATATGAATTACATGAAAATTAATCATTAATTAAGTACATATGTAAAATAGGCTTGATAACTGTTGGTTGCAGTTTTTGATAAATTAAAAATATAAGGTACGTAACCAAGACAAACTATTTTGCATCTAACAAATGAAGACATTGAAAGTGGCATCCCTTTTGACAAGTTATCGTTTGTAGAGTAAAACAGTGAATTGAACTCAAGACTCTCTTCTTTTAGTACCATGTCAATTTACCCATCATCTGAAAACTTTAAGCTATTTCTGATAATTCTAACATCTTTACATGCAAATTCCTATACTAACGTAGTTTAGTATGAAATTCATGTAAGCCATCGTCACATATATCATTCAAATGACATCGAAAAGGAGAAAATTGTGATTCTCAACTCAAAGATAGAAGGTAAAAGGGGAGGAGCTGTCACTGATATATGCTTGTTCATTTTTCTTTTAGTCAAAGAAAAATTGAAAAAGTCTCTTCCAAATTTCGTATCGACCGCAATTTTATTGCCATAAGTTTTGCTCACATGCTTCTAGAAAATCAAAAAATACAATAGTCAATTGTATCATTATAAAGATTTGTAGTTGTGGTAAATTAATGCAAGATACCTACTTAAAAGGTTGAAAGACAAATCAACCTTCTTTAAAAGTTTCAGAATAACACCAAAGATAATCTATTTTAAAAAAAAAAAAATAAGAAATGCATATATTCTTAAATATACTTACCTAATGCAACCAAAGATAATCTATTAAAACAGTTTTGTCTTGGTTATATACCTTTTCTTATCTTCTCCCTCATCAAGTGGTTATATAAAAAATTATAACTTTTATCATAACTATCTTACGTGGTAGATTGGGATTGATCATTTGTGACTTTTTATGTGTTCCTAGAATTTCTGGCATTAGGTAATAATATAATAGCACTTTCCAAACTTTGAAATGTAACTTATCCATATAATTGACTCTAAGATCACTAACACTAGTCTTTATTTTTGTTTTAGAAGAATTCGCTATCACTAGCTAGTTGGAGAATGAAACTTTTCCCTTAATTAAGGGAAAAGTTTCATTGACACTTTCCAAACTTTCCAAACTTCGATCGATAACTTATATGTATCATTGACACTAAGATTGCTATCACTATTTTTTTTTTTTTTAGAAGAATTCGCTATCACTAGCTAGTTGGAGAGTGAAACTGTTTGGTGAATGAAGCCATAGTGTTTAATCAAACTCTTCACTTCCAAAGATATGAATTACTTTAAAAATTATCATTAATTAAGTACATATGTAGAATAGGCTTGATAATAGTTGCTTGCATTTTTGGATAATGTATGTAACCAAGATAAACTATTTTGCATCTAAAAAATGAAGACATTAAAAGTGACATCTCTTTTGACAAATTACCGATTGTAGAGTAAAATAGTGAATCGAACTCCAGACTCTCTTGTTTTAGTACCTTGTTGATTTACCAATCATTTGAAAGGTTTAAACTATTTGCAATAATTCTAACTTCTTTACATTCAAATTCCTATATTAACGTAGTTTAGTATGAAGTTCATGTAAACCATCTTCACAGATATCATTTAGATGACATCAGAAAGGAGGAAACAATGATTCTCAACTATAAGATAGAAGAGAAAATGGGAGGAGCTGTCAGTGATATATGTTTGTTCATTTTTCTTTTAGTCCAAGAAAAATTGAAAAAATCTCATCCAAATTTTTTGCTCAAATTCTTCTAGAAAATCAGAAAATACAATAGTCAATTGTATCATTATAAAACTTTATATTTGGGGTTAATTAATGCAAGAGACCTACTTAATGGTTGAAAAAGAAAAAATCAACCTTCATTAAAAGTTTCAAAATAACACCAAAGATAATCTATTAAAAAAAAAATAAATGAATGCATATATTCTCAAATATACTTACGAAACGCAACCAAAGATAATCTATTAGAACAGTTTGTCTTGGTTATATACCTTATCTTATCATCTCCCTCATCAAGTGGTCATATATAAAGTAATAACTTTTATCATAACTATCTTACGTGGTAGGTTGTGATTGATCGTTTGTAATTTTTTATGTGTTCGTAGAATTTCTGGCATTAATTAATAATACAATAGCACTTTTCAAACATTGAAATGTAACTTATCCATATAATTGACTCTAAGATCACTATCAATAGTTTATTTTTATTTATATTTTTTATTTTATTTTATTTTATTTTATTTGTGAGAGGAAATCGCTATCACTAGCTAGTTGGAGAATGAAAATTTTTCCATAGTTAAGGGAAAAGTTTCATTGATACTTTCCAAACATTGGTGGGTAACTTATACATATCATTGACACTAAGATCACTATCATTGTCTAGCGAATGAAGCCACGGTGTTAAATCAAACTCTTCGCACCTAAAGATATGAATTACGTGTAAAATTATCATTAATTAGGTACATATGTAAAATAGGCTTGATAACTGTGTTAAGATTAGTGCCCTTAAATCCTATTGAATGATGTTATGTATGATATTAAGTGTGACATTGTGTATGACATTATGTATGACTTAATATTGTATTAAATAAAGTTGTTTTATTATTATTATCTGAAATAATGGTAACATGAATATTCGGACATTATCACATAGTCCATAAGATGAATAATATGTGATTTATGTGATTTAGTCGCAGAATATATAAGTCACAAGTTCTTTGTAAACTCAGAATTATAGTTCGTAGTCGGTAATAAAAGTGGGCATTTCATTTGCGAAGACTATAACATATCAATTATGATGATTTGTCTTGGTCATGGAAGTGGAGACTTCTAGTTGATGTGTTGATATGTTTTAAGAGTTAAGATATATTGAATTGGACTGCTGTGAGATTTGTTATTCTCCTAAGGACTGCCAAATGAATAATAAATCTCACGACTTATATTTGCATGAACTTGATCATGAAATGTAGATTGCTTTGATATATCAGGAGTGAGATCTAAAGTAAAGGTCAAAACCTCAATATGTTGGGTAGCCACATTTAGTGTTGATGGAACATATATTCTCAAGATGGAATTCATAGTATCTTAATGGAGATATAAAATATTCCCTTGAGATAAGTTTAATGGGTTTGTTATTCAAAGAGTTAGGCCTAACCACTTTGGTAAGAAATTACTAAAGTATATATATATATATATATATATATATATATATATTTATGAAATTGGATTTCATAAATATATGAAGAATAACTTAAAAGGATTAAACTGGATACTCAAGGATTAAGACGTAGTAATCTACAAAATGGCAGTCCACATTTGTGACTTTGTATTACTATGAATATTTTATGAAAGGGTTTGCATGTACAATAAAGTCTTGGGATATAATTTATAGATAAGGCCTAGAGTGAAACTATATTTATATAGTGATATTAAATATAGTTAATGGTAACTTTGGACTTGTCAAGAGTTGACGGAAAAGCTCAAAGCCCATTAGAGCTAGTGTCTTATCGGTCCCTTTTGGTCTCACTCCAATCCACATACTTAAGCCCAATTGGAAAGGCCCAAAAGGCCAGTCCAATTAGATAATTGGTTGGATACAAAAGGAAAAACGTACAGAATTACTTGAAAGTGAAAAAACATCATTGAAAGGTGGTGTGTATGAGAGTGTAAGTCACTCTTTTGCTTTTCCTTTTGTAACTAATTGAAAGTCCACACTTCTTGGGCGTTAGTGGAATTGGAGTGAAGATTCAGAGTATTTCCAATTGCTTCGATCTTTTTTTTGAAATTCACAGCTTCAAGGTATGCTCTCTTATACTCGAATTCTGAAAATTGCATATTGTATGTTATAGATTACGAAGGAAGTAAATCTGTTCATCTTCTGCTGCATACATACTTATTTCCATCAATTGGTATCAGAGCGGTCTTCAATTTCTAATTTGTTTAACATGTTTTATGAGTTTTAGAATTAGAGTTAATAGTTTCATATTGTTAGAAGATTATGTTTTTTTAATTTTCTGCATATTGTTGAAACTATGATTTGATGAAAACTGAAATCGATGTTATGATGTTGTTTAAATTTGAATTTAAGCACGCTAAATTGATTCTTAAGGCTATAGCATCAGAAATTTTTCTAAGTGTTTCACATGTAAAAGTACTAAGACTATGTGTAATTAGATTATGCACGTTTTATAATTAAAAACCTTTTCTTTAAAACATCTAGTGGGAGAGAGATACAAGGGTTGGATCTCATGGCTTCCATTGTTGGTTCATAGTAGTGTGAGATATATACTTTGTCTTTGCTTCGAGCTTAGCATTCCATGCGGAGAGTATTTATTTCATGATCCTACAAGATTGAATTTCTTGGTTTATAGTGGTTTGATCAAACACCTTGTCTTAGCCTTGAGCTTTGCATTCCATGCGGAGGTTGTTTTGTATCATGGTACTACAAAATAAGCCTATTAATGGGATGAAATGTGGCTACACATGATTTTAGACAATGGTATACACTAGACAAAATATTATAATATCCTCTATGCTGAGTTCTTACTATCATTATTTAGAGGCCAAATGTAAAACGGCATATTATTAGTGTTTGATAAGAGTTATCATGATAGCACTAATAATGAGAATAATTCTCAATCAATCATAGTATTTTATATTCACTCTATGCTAAGGGATATTGAATATGGGATTGGGTTGTCGTTGCATATATTATATTATGATTTTATTAAGGTTCCATATTATATGTTTATATGCTAAATTGATAATGCCAGTTTGCTTATTATATTCATGTTAATTGTTTTTAGATTTGAACATGGCATCTTTTAGCCCACTTGTTACTATTCTTAATCAAAACAAACTGACTGGATCCAACTATGTTGACTGGAAAAGAAATTTGGACGTTGTTCTTATTATTGAAGATCATAAGTATGTTCTTACTAAACCATGTCCAAGCTTTCCTTCATTAGATGCTCCTTCTGAGGAAAAACAGCGATATGATCGTTGGCAGAAATCTAATGAGATGGTCAAGTGCTACATCCTAGCATCTATCTCAAATGTTCGACAGCATCAAATGCAGGATGTAGAACTAGCTTCAGATATTATGCTAAGTCTAAAGGAGATGTTTGGTGAGCAAGGCCATTCTGCAAGGCAAGAAATCATGAGGCAAATTTATAATACCAAAATGACTGAAGGAAGTTCAATAAGGGAGCATTGTCTTACAATGATCTCTAATCTGAACACATTGGAGGTTTTAGGTGTCGATATTGATGGAGAATCCCAAATGGATATGATACTCCAATCACTACCGGAATCATTCAAGGAATTCAGCCTTAATTACAATATGAACAAAGAGGTTTATACATTGTCTGAATTGATGAATGAATTGATAGCAGCGGAAGGCATCCTTGGTACTTCCAATGTTGAAGTCAATGTTGGTGAAGCTTCTACTTCTCAACCTAAGTCGAAAGGCAAAGGTAAAAAGACGAAGAAGAAGAAAGACTTTACCAAGCAAGAGGGTAAACAAATTACCTTAGGGGTTGCTGACAAAGGAAAGAAGCTTAAAAGAAAATGTTTCCATTGTGGTGAGAAAGGACATTGAAAGAGAAATTGTCCAATATTCAAGGCTACCAAGAATAAGGGTATGAATAATACATTCCTTCTAGAAATATGTTTGGTACTAAATCCCATGGATTCCTGGTGTGTGGATTCAGACTGTACTAATCATATCTGCAATTCCTTGTAGGGGTTCCAGGAGACCAGAAAGCTTAAAAAAGGGGAGTTGTTTCTTACTTTGGCTAATGGGAGCAGGATTCCAATTGTAGCTGATGGAGTGTTTAATTTATGTTTTAAGTCAAGAGTTTTAGTATTGGAAGACTATCTATATGTACTTAATGTTCGTAGGAATTTAATTTCTACTATTTACTTTGGTAAACATGGATATTGTGTTATCCTTAAAGACAATGTTGTAATAAAGAAGGGTAAAGTGTTTATCTGTTCTGGCAATATTGTGGATGGTCTTTATATTTTAACTCCTGATAAGCATGAATTATGTAATTATGAATTAGATAATAACTCACATGTGAAATTATTAAAGAGAAAGTTTCCTTCTACTAGTGATGCATATCTTTGGCACTTGCGTTTGGGTCATATTAATTCAAATAGAATTCAAAGATTGATCAAAGATGGACTCTTAGAGCCCATGGACTTTGATGAATTTCCAGTTTGTGAATCTTGTTTGAAAGGTAAAATGACAAAACGATCGTTTATTGTAAAAGGTAGAAGAGCACAAGATTTGCTAGAACTAGTGCATTCTGATGTATGTGGTCCTATGTCAATCCAAGCAAAAGGTGGCTATGAGTATTTCATCACATTCACTGATGATTACCCTAGATTTGATTATGTGTATCTAATGAAATGGAAGCCCGAAGCCTTTGAAAAGTTTAAAGAGTTTAGAGCTGAAGTTGAGAATCAATTAGGCAAACAAATAAAGACCATTCGATCTGATCGAGGTGGCGAATACCTTCTTGGGGATTTTAAGGATTACTTAACTAAAAATGGGATTGTATCCCAATTGATTGCACTTGGAACTCCACCACAAAATGGTGTAGCAGAAAGAAGGAATAGGACTCTTTTAGATATGGTTAGGTCCATGATGAGTTATTCCACTCTACCTATTTCTTTTTGGGGATATGCCTTAAACACTGCAATGTATCTTCTAAATTTAGTACCTTCGAAGTCTGTTCCTAAAACACCTGTTGAGTTGTGGAATGGGCGTAAGCCTAATATGAGACATCTCCATATTTGGGGTTGTCCAGCACATGTGTTAAAAGGAAAGTCTAACAAGTTACAGTCTAAAACAGAAGTGGTTTTCTTTGTAGGGTATCCAAAAGGAACTGTTGGAGATTTATTCTACAGTCATAAAGATAATAAAGTGTTTGTTAGCACAAATGCCAAATTCTTGAAAAATGACTATATGAATAATTTTACTCCTAGAAGTAGAGTTGTATTATTTGAAATGAATGAACCTGTAAATAAACAACCAATGGATGAAACTAGGGACGATGTGGTTGTATTAGATACACTGCAAGATACTACTCATAAGATGTCTAGTACACAAGTACCTCGTTGTAGTGGGAGAATTGTTTGGCCTCCTATAAGATTCATAGGTTTGGGAGAAACTTATGAAGCTATCTCTGAAGAAGTTGAATTGGATCCCTACACTTATGAAGAGGCAATGAGTGATATAGATGCACATCATTGGGTCCAAGCTATGAAATCTGAATTAGATTCCATATATTCCAACCAAGTTTGGGATCTTGTAAAGGCGCCTAACGGCATTAAACTTGTTGGTTGCAAATGGGTTTACAAGAGGAAGAGAGGGATAGATGGAAAGGTTGAAACCTTTAAAGCAAGGCTAGTGGCAAAAGGGTATACACAAAAAGAAGGTATTGATTATGATGAAACCTTTTCTCCAGTAGCAATGCTTAAATCTATCAGAATTCTCTTATACATTGCTGCTCATTTTGATTATGAGATTTAGCAAATGAATGTCAAGACTGCATTTCTTAATGGCAATCTTGAAGAGGAAATCTATATGATGCAACCGAAGGTTTCATAGCTAAGAACCAAGTGCATATAGTATGCAATTTGAAAAGGTCCATTTATGGACTTAAGCAAGCATCTAGGTCATGGAACATCAGATTTGATTAAGCAATCAAGTCATTTGGTTTTGAGAAAAATCTTGATGAACCATCTGTGTACAAAAGACATCGAGATAAAGTAGTAATATTCCCAGTGCTTTATGTTGATGATATTCTACTCATTGGAAATGATGTAGGGGTAATGTCATTAGTAAAGGTTTGGTTGTCAAGCCAGTTTGATATGAAGGACTCCGGTGAGGCTAACTTTATTCTAGGGATCAAGCTTTAGCGAGATCGCAAGAATAGGATGTTAGGCTTATCACAAGCTAAATATATAGATAAGGTTCTAGAACGGTTTAGCATGCAAAACTCCAAGAAAGGATTACTTTCTTTCAGACATGGAGTTCCTTTGTTTGATGACCAAAGGCCTAAGACTCAAGGGGAAGAAGATTTGATGAGACAAGTTCCTTATGCTTTAGCAGTGGGAAGTCTTATGTGTGCCATGCTTTGTACTAGACCAGATATCTGTTATTCAGTGGGCATGGTTAGCCGATATCAATCAAATCCATGACCAAAACATTGGCAAGCTATAAAGCATATTCTCAAGTATCTACGGAGAACGAGAGATTATATGCTTATTAGCCGAAGTGAGGATTTGATACCTATCGGCTATACAGATTCAGACTTTCAATCAGATCTAGATTTCAGAAAATCCACATCAAGATGTGTTTCCACCTTGGGAGGTGGAGCCATAAGTTGGCAGAGTATTAAGTAGTCTTATATTGTGAACTTCACCATGGAAGCAGAATATGCTTGTGAGGCAACAAAAAAAGCTGTATGGCTCAAGAAATTCCTTTCTGACCTTGGTGTAATGAGAATGGAACAAGTTCCAATCACATTGTTTTGTGACAACAGTGGAGCAGTTACACAATCTAAAGATCCAAGGAATCATAAGAAAGGAAAACACATTGAGAGGAACTACCATACCATTCGAGATATTGTTGCTCGTGGAGATGTGGTGGTAGCAAAGATTGAAAGTGCAAATAATCTAGCAAATCATTTACTAAAGTCTTGCCTCAAAAGACTTTCGAGTCACATTTGCAGGGAATGGGAGTTAGATTAATGCACAATAGTCTTTAGGGCAAGTGGGAGATTGTTAGGATTAGTGCCCTTAAATCCTATTGAATGATGCTATGTATGATATTAAGTGTGACATTGTGTATGACATTATGTATGACTTATTATTGTGTAAAATAAAGTTGTTTTATTATTATTATTTGAAATAATGGTAACATGAATATTCGAACATTATCACATAGTCCATGAGATGAATAGTATGTAATTTATATGATTTAGTCAAAGAAGATATTAGTCACAAGTTCTTTGTAAACTCATAATTATAATTCGTAGTCAGTGATGAAATTGGGCATTTCATCTGCAAAGACTATAACATATCAATTACGATGATTTGTCTTGATCATAGAAGTGGATACTTCTAGTTGATGTATTGATATGTTTTAAGAGTTAAGACACATTAAACTGGACTGCTGTGAGATTTGTTATTCTTCTAAGGACTGTTAAATAAATAATAAATCTTACGACTTATGTTAGGTTCTAAAGATTTAGGATTTTATGTATTTAGAACTCTAATTTGTATTGTTGGAAAATCATGATCAAAACAGGTTGTTTAGTCTTGTTTAGGCTTGCTTAAAGTTCGAATCGAGAGGCTGCAGATGCATTGGTGCATTTCGGTATGGCTTAATCGATTGAATCTCGGGCAAAATGTTTTTCTGCAGAATTTTCCAACTCAGCCCTAACTCATTAAACGTTTTGGGTTTTCTATTTTTACCCTAGTTATATAAAGAAAAACCCTAACTACGTTTTTAGAGTTGCTCCAGTTTTATTATTGCTCATACTTTACTGTTTTGTGTAAATCTCTTGTGAGATTTAGAGGAGCTTTCCTTTACACAAAACTTAGGGTTTTCAAGGTAGAGATTACTTCAACATCTTGATGATCAACTCGGTTGCTACCATTGAAATTTAAAGAATATCAAGCGTGGGTGCTTGTAGCTGATTGGAGAATTCAAGAAAGAAGGAGTCCGTAGATTCGGAGCTTGCACGTGGTCGTGTCAGTAAGTTCTACTAGTGGGTAGCATTAGGAAGTTAAGCGAGGAGCTTGTAAGTTCTTTTGTATGAACTTCGATTCTTTCGCATAGTGGATTTAGGTTTACCTTAAAGATAGTTAGGTCAAATCCTCCCTAGGTTTTTACCATGTGGTTTCCTGGGTGATCATATCATTGTACTTTTATATTTCCACTGCTTTATACTTTTAATATGATTGTATGTTTGTGATAACCTAGAATTGCTTAAATTGACTAAGTTAATCACTTGTCTAATTAACTAGGTTAATCCAATTGTTTTTTAAGGGGTCTAAATTTCTTACAAGTGATATCAGAGCAGGTAGCTCTCTTATTAGAGATTTGTTTTATCTGTGAGTTGATCCTTGACCTCTTGTCATGGAGTATAGACACTCTTTTGTTGTTCCTCCTCACTTTGATGGGAATAACTATGCTTATTGGAAAGTAAGGATGAAAGCATTCCTAAAATCTATTGATGAGAAGGTTTGGAATTCCGTTGAATACGGATGGCAGAAGCCCACTACTCCTGTGAGTGAGTGGCAAACTTCTGAAAAAGAAGCAACAGGCTTCAATAGCAAAGCTATGAATGCCATCTTCAATGTTGTTTCTATGGAGGAATTTAAGAGAATCTCTAATGTTGAGGTTGCTCACACTGCTTGGAAAATCCTCCAATCTGTGCATGAAGGCACAAAGGCAGTTAAGATTAATAAACTGCAGCAATTGACTTCTAGATTTAAAAGCATTAGAATGTCTGATGATAAATCTTTTGATGAATTCTATACTAAATTAAATGATATTGTTAATTCTGCTTTTAATTTGGGTGAAATCTATGATCAACCTAAAATTATTAGGAAGATACTTAGATTTTTAACTGAAGACTTTAAACCCAAAGTGATTGCCATTACTGAGAGCAAGGATGTGGACACCATCCCTGTTGATAAGCTTGTAGGATTTCTTTAGTCCTATGAGTCTGACCTACCCAAAGTGAACAAATTCAAATTAATGGCTCTTAAGTCAGTTGATGACATTGATGTTGGTGGATTTGATGATGAGCTCTCTACTACAGAAATTGCTTACCTTGCCAAGAACTTTAGAAACTTTCTTAGGAATAACAATAGAAAGGCAAGAGGTATAAACATTGTTGAACCTAGAAACTTTAGGAAGAATGATCCCACTAAGGTTAATAATTTTGAAACCTAAAGAAAAATTTGGTCAATCTTCAAACAATCCTTTAGGTCCTCAGTATTTTGGCTATCAAGGGTATGGTCATGTGAAATCTGAATGTCCTACATTCTTGAGATCAAAGGGTAAAACTATGGCTGTAACCCTTAGTGATAATGAGATTTCTGATGATGAGTCTAGATGTGACGAGGATAGAAACTTCATTGTTTTCATTGCTACTGCTGTAGTAAATGAAAGTATATCTGTTGAAGAGAACCCTTCTGATGGGGAACTCTTTGAGGATGCAGATCTTTAAAAGGCTTACAATAAACTTTGCAAAATTGCTGCAAAGGATGCTATGAATGTTTAACTTGGCCTGAAGAAAATTGAATCTCTTGAGCTTGAAAAGAAGAATTTTCTTGTTAATTTGTTTGATGCTAATGATCTTTTGAACAATGTTAAATCTGAGAACATGCTCTTGCTTGATAAAGTTAAAACTTTGAAACATGATTTATCTGTTGCTAGATCTGCTAGTTCTAAACTTGATCAAATGTTGAATGTTCAAAAGTATTCTTCTGATAAATCTGGTTTAGGATATGTTGAAAGCATCTTTGATTTTGCACCACATTCCACAAACTTTGTTCCTTCATCTTTTTCTGAACCTTCTGCGAGTGAGGTTGTGAGTGAAATTGTTAAGCCCCCTATGAGTGAGGTAGTTAAACCCATATAAATTTCACCACCTAAGAAGAATAGGGTTGATCTAGGAGAGTCTAAACCTAAGGATTCTACCATTTTTAAGGACAAGATACATGGTAAACCTGCTTGGGTTTGTCACTATTGTGGAAAGTTTGGACATATTCGTCCTAAATGTTAGAAGTTTCAAGCTACTAAGAGAGCAAACAAATCAAAGGTGCCTATACCTCAAGCACAAGATCCTATGACACTCATTGGTGAATTGGTAAAAGCGTTGAACCTTTATTCCAATCCTGGAGTTAGAAATCACTCGAATGTGAATAACAACTCCAATGCTCGTAGTGTATCTAAAATTTTTTGGATGCAAAAGACTCGATCTAATTGAGTCATTCTGACATGGTTCTTGTGTTTCATTGCTCATTCCTTTGTGACAATTTTTTTTTTTTTTTTTTTTTTTTTTTTTTTTTTTTTTTTTTTTTTTTTGTTTCTAGGACTTGCATTGCATTACATTTATGCATTTCATTCTAGGATTTATTTGTTTTCTCTTTTAATAAAAAAAAATTTTTAAAAAAAGGAGAAAAGCAAAATATGTTATGGCACTATATTTCTTGGTTTTTGAAAACAAGGTTGGTCAATTTATTTACACATAACATGTCTTATGTACCTTATTTAGCTTTGATGAGCTTATTTATTGCACTTGATTAGTTGAAACTTTGTAGTGCATGTTGTGTGGGAAAGATGTTTATAGTTTTTGATCATTTTGTCTTGATCTTGAAGTCACATGTCTTTGACTGTCGGACTTAAACCTTTTGAGAAAGGCATAAATTACCATCTCACCACTGTTCACTAGCCAATCATGAACACCTTAGTTCATATCATAAGGTTTTGTACTCGAGAAAGTGTAGCACATGCACAAAAAGAATATAAGGTGACGTCTCGGCTTAATTGCTTAATGCTTAAAATTGGTGTGTATTATTAGGCTTGATGCCATCTCACATAATTAAAATTGGTGTGTACTATTAGGCTTGATGCCATTTCACATAACTATGGGGCAAAAATTCAAGAAATTTACATGCTTGCAAGCTTATGTTCTAGGAGATGTGGGAGTTATATGATGTAACTATTTAAGTGATAGTCTCTTTTAAATTCTGTGTGATGAATTTTGTAAACTTTGTGATTTATTTCTATTCACATATCATCCCACATGTATCTTAAACTTTTGCTAATTTGCACACACTACACAAGTTACTCTTTGCTAAACATTGTACATGTTATTGTGTGTGTTTTTGGTCTGACCAACCAAGTTTGAAAATACCTTGAGTATTATGCAAAACATTTTTTTTGCTTGTGAATTTAAAGGAAGAACTGGCTGAAACTTTCCTTGGAGAAACTGGGATTACAAATTTGGGTTTTTGAAAAAGCATTCTATTTCATCTTATACTCATGCATTGTGTTTCATTGATTTTAATGCTTTGAAGAGTTTTTTTTTTTTTTTTTTTTTTTTTTTTTTTTTTTTTTAATTTGGTTTGAGTTTTTCAAAACTGTAATTTTTCTCAAAATACTGTGATCCGCTGCCTGTTTCGATCGATCCATTCTGATTTTCGATCGATGAAAATATTTAAAATTCCTTTTAAAACTTTCGGAGTGATTTGATCGAACGAAAGTCGTGAATCAGGTTTTTTTAAATAGTACTTTTTGATTGATTCAACTTACTTTTTCAAACTTTCTTTTCTCTCTCCGACTAGGCAAGGATCTACAACGATTTTTGTCATTTTCCTCCAAAATTTTTGCAAGATTTCTCTTTCCTCAAGTTGGTTAGTCTCTTTTGCCCCTCATTTTTTAGTTTATTTGCATTTTTCATGCATTTTTCCTCATATTTTCGGACCTCTTTCTTTTTGGAATTTTTTATGTTTCAAGCCTAATTTTGTGAAATTGATCAATGGGTTTTTATGGGGACAAGCTATAAACATGTTCTTAATAGTTTAATTTGATCAATTTTGGGTTTTGTGGAGAATTGAAATTTCTAGGGTTTATAATTATTCCAAATTGGGGATTTTGTTCAATTAGGTTGAAATTGATAAAATTGGCTTGTTGATTGGATGTAATTAGGCATTATAATCTCTGTATTGTGTTTTGTAATGCTTAATTCATCAATGTGCTTCAAAAAATTTCAAGTGGTTTTTAAATTTTTGGGGTTTTTGGTTAGAAACTCTATGCTTGAGCCAATTTTGTGTAATTGAACTTAAAATTGAACTTTGTTTACTACATTAGTACATGCATCATGAACTTTGTTTACTACATTAGTACATGCATCATGACATTTTAACTGTTCATGCATCATATAGTTTTTTGCTCTAAATTTTTTGGTGCTAACTTACAATTTGCCCTTGGTTTTTATTGTTTCTCTTTTGGTTTTCTCTTATGTCTCTGTCCTTTCCTTAGCATCATGCCTACGAAAACTAGGGCTCGTAGGTCTGTCCCTATACCTACTCCTTCCCCTCCATCTTTTGGCCGAGAGAAATTTCCTAGTGAGAAAAATCAGGAAATCTTTGAGAAGCTAAACCTTAAGCGTAAGATATAGTTTGAGCGGTCTGTCATTCTAGATGAGTTAGATCCTGCCATTAGGGAAAACTTAGAGCATAGGGGCTGGTTACCCTTGGTGGATATTTCTAATCCTCCTCCACTTGCTACCTTGATTCGAGAGTTCTACTTGAACATCTCGATCCGCATCTATGATTCTAACACTTTAGTCAAGAGATGGATACGAGGCGTAGAGTACACCATTACTCCTACAGTAGTGGTTGATGCTCTAGGGGTACCCTTGGTCCAGCACCCTGTCTACCCTTATGATGTGTTTCCAATTTTGAGTAATGTCATGTCTTACATTATTGGGTCATCTATCCAGTTGGGTTCTGATCCTAGGATCACCACTATTGAGCTTTCTGAGCTACACTATCTTTTCTTTAGGATAGCGTGTCACTATTTTTGGCCCATTTCTCATCTACACACCATTCCTCTCGAGAGGTGTGTATTTTTGTACGCTCTAGTTACTGATGCTCCTATCAATTTTTCCTATTTGTTCCTACGTTCTTTGAACGAAGTGTATAGGAGTTCATCTTCTTCTCATGTCCTTGTTCATCCTATTTTTATCCATAGGATTCTTCTTTATCTTGATCTTAGTGATTTTCCTTCCTTAGAGCCTGTGCATGTCATTGGTCCTATAGGTGCGTCTTTTCTTAGACAGGGGGCTGCTCACCTTCGAGTTGGCTTTAAACTCCCTAGGTCTACACCTTCTAGGTCCACACCTCCTCCCTTTTCTTCTACAGGTCCTACTAGTGAGGATGTTCCTAATCCTGATGCTGCTGTTGCTATTCCTTCACCTCCATCGGATGACTTTAATATCCATCGTACTTTGGAGACTATCATGACCATTCTGGCGGCTCATGGTTAGCTTTTGGTGGACCTTTGTGATGAGATTTGTGCGTTGCGAGCTAATTTGACACATCTTTGTTCACCCTCACCATCTCCTTTTGATGATGGATTGTGATTGCCCTTTGGCATTCCGTCACAAAAAGGGGGAGTAGAGTAGTAGAGGAGTTTTGTTGTTAGGGAGAGGTTTTTTTTTTTTTTTTTTTTTTTTTGTTTTTGTTTTTGTTTTTGTTTTTGTTTTGAGGAGCTAGTGGAGCTATTAGATTGTATTTAGGCGCTTCACCTTGTATATCATTTTTTTTTTTGGAATATTCATGTTAGGGGGAGTACCATTGATTGATATACATGTTTTCTTTTTTATTCTTGTTTCTTTGGATTCATTGTTTATTGATTTATATTCTATGAGTTATTCATTTAATATATGTCTTTATTATGTGTTGTGTGAATCATACAAGAATGTTATATCTATTTATATACTATTTTCTATTACACATGCATTTATGCGTTTGTTGAGTATTTTAGGAATATACAGGTTGATTCAATTGAGCTGCTGTCTACACTTGCAACTGATGAATAGTAGTTAGGACTGAATTTTGGTTTTATAAGAATTATTTTTGTAAAGGGCTTTTTAATTGTAAACTTTGAGCTTAGTGTTTGTGTTTTGTCATGGATTGCTAAAGGGAGAGTTTGTTAGGTTTTAAAGATTTAAGATTTTATGCATTTAGAAATCTAATTTGTATTGTTGGCAAATTATGATCAAAATAGGTTGTTTAGTCTTATTTAAACTTGCTCAAAGTTGGGTCTTTCATGTAAAGTTGGAATCAAGAAGCTGCAGATGCATTGGTGCATTTCGGCCTGGCTCGATCGATCGAAAGAAAGACTCGATCGATCGAATCTCGGGCAAAATGTTTTTCTGCAGAATTTTCCAACTCAACCCTAACTTATTAAACGTTTTGGGTTTTCTATTTTTACCCTAGGTATATAAACAAAAACCCTAGCCATGTTTTTAGAGTTGCTCCAGTTGTATTGTTGCTCATATTTTGTTGTTTTGTGTAAATCTCTTGTGAGATCTAGAGGAGCTTTCCTTTACACAAAGTTTAGGGTTTTCAAGGTAGAGAATACTTCAACATCTTGATGATCAACTCGATTGCTGCCATTGAAGTTTAAAGAATATCAAGCGTGGGTGCTTGTAGCTGATTAGAGAATCAAAGAAAGAAGGAGTCCGTGGATTCGGAGCTTGCACGTGGTTGTGTCAGTAAGTTCTACTGGTGGGTAGCATTAGGAAGTCAAGCGAGGAGCTTGTAAGTCCTTTTGTATGAACTTCGATTCTTTCGCATAGTGGATTCAGGTTTACCTTGATGATAGTTAGGTCAAATTCTCCCCCAAGTTTTTACCGTGTGGTTTCTTGGGTGATCATATCATTGTGTCTTTTATATTTCCAATGCTTTATACTTTTGATATGATTGTATGTTTGTGATAACCTAAAATTGCTTAAATTGACTAAGTTAATCACTTGGCTAATTAACTAGGTTAATCCAATTGTTGTTTTAAGGGGTCTAAATTTCTTACAACTTATATTTGCATGAACTCTTAATCTTGAGAGAATAATGGACTTGATCATGAAATGTAGATTGCTTTGATATATTAGGAGTGAGATCTAAAGTAAAGGTCAAAACCTCAGTATGTTGGGCAGCCACATTTAGTATTGATAGAACATATGTTCTTAAGATGGAATTCATAGTCTCTTAACGGAGATAAAAAATATTCCCTTGAGATAAGTTTAATGGGTTCGTTATTTAGAGAATTAGGCCTAACCACTTTGGTAAAAAATTACTAAAGTATATATATATTTATGAAATTGGATTTCATAAATATATGAAGAATAACTTAAAAGGATTAAACTAGATACTCAAGAATTAAGATGTAGTAATCTACAAAATGGCAGTCCACATTTGTGACTTTGTATTACTACGAATATTTTATGAAGGGGTTTGCATATATAATAAAGTCTTGGGATATAATTTATAGATAAGGCCTAGAGTGTAAGAAAAGCCCAAGGCACATTGAAGCTAGTGTCTTATTGGTCCATTTTGGTCCCACTCCAAGCCACATACTTAAGCCCAATTGGAAAGGCCCAAAAGGCCAGTCCAATTAGATAATTGGTCGGATACAAAAGGAAAAACGTAAAAAATTATTTGAGAGTGAAAAACATCATTGAAAGGTGGTGTGTATGAGAGTGTAAGTCACTCTTTTGATTTTCCTTTTTTAACTAATTGAGAGTCCACACTTCTTGGGCATTAGTGGAATTGGAGTGAAGATTGAGAGTATTCCCAATTGCTTCGATCTTTGTTTTGAAATTCACCGCTTCAAGGTATGCTCTCTTATACTCGAATTCTAAAAATTGCATAGTATATGTTATAGATTACGAAGGAAGTAGATCCGTTCATCTTCCGCTGCGTACATACTTATTTCCATCAAACTATTGGTTGCATTTTTTGATAAAATAAAATTATAAGGTACGTAACCAAGACAAATTGTTTTGCATCTAACAAATGACGACATTAAAAGTGACATCTCTTTTGACAAAATTTCCGATTGTAGAGTAAAATAGTGAATCGAACTCCAGACTCTCTTGTTTTAGTACCATGTTAATTTGCCCATCTTCTGAAAAAATTTAAGCTATTTGTGATAATTCTAACATCTTTACATTCAAATTCCTATAATAATGTAGTTTAGTATGAAATTCAGGTAAGCCATCTTCACATATATTATTTAGATGACATCAGGAAGGAGAAAACTGTGATTCTCAACTCAAAGATAGAAGAGAAAATGGGAGGAGCTGTCACTGATATATGTTTGTTCATTTTTCTTTTAGTCCAATAAAAATTGAGAAAAGCTTATACAAATTTCGTATCGACCGCAATTTTATTGCCATAAGTTTTGCTCACTAAAAGAAAAGAATGGATTTAAAATAAAAATTTAGATCTGATTGGGATTTGTTAATGTGGAAATTTTTTTTTTTGAAAAAAACAATTTATTGAAAGATGCAGATTTGATTTTGATTTAAAAAAAAAAAAAAGTCAGATTTTTATATAAAAAAATGAAAATCACATTTTTTTTTATTTAGAAAAAATTCAGATCAGATTTTTTTTTTTTTATTAAAAACAAATCAGATTTTCATTTGGAAAAATGCATATCTATTTTTTTTTTAATTAAAAACAAAGCAGATTTTTATTTGGAAAAAATGCAGATCAATTTTTTTTTTATTAAAAACAAAGCAGATTTTTATTTGGAAAAAATGCAGATCAGATTTTATATTAAAATAGGGCAGATTTTTATTTGGAAAAATGCAGATCTGGTTTTTTATTAAAAACAGAGCAGATTTTTATTTGTAACAATGCAAATCTGTTTTTTTTTTTTTTTTTTTTTTTTTTTTTTTAATTATTATTATAACTTTGAAAAAGAAGGAGAAAAAAAATACAGAACTGGCTCTTAATAAAAAAAAAAAACAAAAATGAAGAAAACTTGCAAATTTGATTTTTGTTTAAAAAAAAAAAAAAAAAAAAAACACAAAGAAAAATTACATATCTAAAATTCTAAGGCAAGATTCAACCCTAGATCTAGACATGTTCATCAATTAATCGTGTAAAAACTTTTGAAAGCAAAAGAGAACATGTGACAACATATGAGAAACATGATTATTTAAATCCAAAAGAAAACATCATGTCCATGGAAACTAAAACATATATGAAAGCATGTTATGTAAACAAAGTTAGAGTTATACCTACATGAACATAATCCTCATGGAAAGAGTTCTTCAAAGAGACACAATTTTTGTAAGGATTTAAGTGAAGCCTCTTAACAAAAAAGAAGTTCCAAAAGTAGGGCTTCCAGAACTTCTTTAACGTTAGGGGAGAGAGAAGTCAGAAAAAGAAGGATCAGAAAGAGAGGTTCAAAAAGAGGTCAGAAAGAGGGGTGCTGAATGTTGGGAGGCCTCCCCTATTTATAAAGGTGTTAGTTGCTTAGGAAATAAGCTAGATTTTCTTAAAAATTAAGTCCAATCAGCTTAAAAATTAAGCAAAAAATGTATGGGGAAAATCATTAAAAAAAGGAGATTTGGATAAGAGTAAGCTGATTTTTTAGATCAGAACAAGATTTAGTATTTTGATCATATCCTTTTACTACAAATTCAGATTAAGCTAAACTTTTTACAGCTGAAGGAAAATTTGATTCTCTACAACTTTTCCAGAAATAGCCTAGTCCGAATTTCGAATTCTACTATGCCAAAAGTTCCTTGGAATGCGAATCTAAAATCTGCTACTTGATTAGCAAGTTTTTGAAGTGTTTTCCAAGTGTAAAACTGTATTTGGACAAATTTTAGAATTATTTTCATAATAAACCTCATCCCAAAGTGATAATTAGGATTTTTGAAATAATTATTTTGAATATAATTATCCTAAAAGCCTAATTATCTACTGTCTTTAAATATTATCAGCTTATTTGTTTTTAATCCCATGCAACAAATCTCACTTTAAGAAAAATACTTAACCGATCACAAAAATTCATTTAATTAATTTTAATTATTAACCAATCAAAATTAATTTCAATTAATCACACGTGATCGGCTTCACCCCATACAATGCATGCAGACTGTGAAAACTTAATCTTGTGATATCTTTTAATCCGATGGTTGGATTTGGGAATCGGGCATACCATCACAACCTTTAGAATCTTAAGATCATGTTAATGATATGCAATGAATGAATTAATTCATGTAATGCAACTATGATTTTTCAGGTATATAAATGTTCATTTAAGCTATCTTCCAAGATTAAATTATGGGTGCAAAATTGAGTGTCTACAGGGGTAATTTGGTCACTTTAAAGGTTTTGAGGGTGTTTTGGTCATTTTAGATATTTTAGAGGGTATTTTGGTCGTTTTAGAGGTTTGATGGTATTTTTGGTAATTTTCAAGGTTTTGGGGTATTTTTGGTCATTTTAGAGGTTTTGGATTATTTTTGGTCATTGTAGAGGTTTTGGGTGTATTTTTGTCATCTTAGAAGTTTAAGATTTTTTTGGTCATTTTAGAGGTTTAGGGGTATTTTGATCATTTTAAAGGTATCGAGAGTATTTTGGTCGTTTTAGATATTTTGGGGTATTTGGTCATTTTATAGGTTTTTGGGGTATTTTGGTCATTTTAGAGGTTTCGGGATATTTTTGGTCATTTTAAAAGTTTTGAGATTTTTTTTTTGTCATTTTAGAAGTTTAGGGGTATTTTGGTCATTCTAGATGTTTTTGTGGGTATTTTGGTCGTTTTAAATATTTTTGGGTATTTTGGATTATTTTAGAGGTTTCAGGGTCTTTTGTTCATTTTAGAAAATCTCCAACAAGCTCTTTAAACCCAAAATTTGGAGAATAAACTCACAAAAGGTTACTCCAATAGTCTCTAAATCACTGTTCATTAGCAAAAAATTTTTTGCTAATGAACAGTGGCTCTCTTGTTCTAATGACTTACTATTCAATAGAAAAACAGTTTATGGGAATAAAAAATTCAACCAATCAATTAAAATATTTAGTTTTTACTTAATATTCACAACAGCTACAAACTCATCCCAAGTTCTCTCTCTCTCTCTCTCTCTCTCTCTCTCTCTCTCTCTCTCTCTCGCTCTCTCTTTCTCTCTCACACATGTGCGTCTCTGAACTCAAGAGGTAAACAATCAAAACAAAGAGAAAATACTATCTTTCATATAAAATAAAACTAATCAAAACAGAACCAAAAAAAAAAAAAAAATGTAGAATGCCGATCTGACCAATATGGTGATTAAGTTGCATGTTCTTAGAAGTGGGGAAGAGGACAAGCAGCGATATAGCGAACCAAGTGGCATGCATGAACACCAATTTAAAAGGCCAACTCTCTCTAGCTTTTGTTCTCCTCGATGGTCTGTGTGTGCATGAGAGAGAGAATTTGTTTGTATGAGATAAATGGAGAGAGATTTGTGTGTGTATGTAAGAGAGAGAGAAAGAAAGAGAAAGAGGGAGAGTTGGAGATATGTTCTGGAGATAAGGAACTAGAAAAAGAAAAGTGAAACAAACGTGAAGATAGAATAGGAGTGGGTTTACGTGTGTGGAGGAGAAAAAACAGGAGAAAATGAAGAAGAAGAAACGTATGGATGGGAAAAAAAAAACTAAAAAAAGATTGGAAAAATAATATAAATGTTAGGATATATGTGAATCATTGTTAGGAACATATGTGAATAATCTTTTGACAAAACCCACTTTACTTGTAATTGGGTAGATTTAGGATATGTTTAATGCTTCAAAGAATAAGGTTTCAAGATCAAGTGTTAAAGCCATGTAAATTTGTCCAAGAATTAAGTGAAGAAGTGCTGGATTTTAAATCTCAATAGCTAGCTCGACAACTAGTATCTATCGAGATTTAAAAAGCTGTTTTAGCCTGATGCTCGACAGCTAGGGTATCTATCGAGATTTATGAAATACAGTTTTTTAGAGCTGATTTCACTCAAATCTGTGAATAGATATTTAAGCTTTCTTTTCTCACAACTCTAAACATATATAAAGATTGTTTTAAGGGCCGTCACAGCTAATGCAACTCAATGCAAAATGTTTTTCACAAGCATATTGTCAACCGGAGACATATGCCCTAGTTCATCTTTCTACTTAAGAAGCTGCTGTATTTGTACACCGTAGGGTTTTGTAACCAAAGAGTTTCGTGATCTTCATCGTGTTGATGAACTAAAGAACTTTACAGCCAATATCTTTCTCAAGTTGGTAAGTAAGCCGCACATTGGGATCTGCATATCGAATTTGTTAGTTACGTACTGGGAGCCATGCATTAAAAGGAGAGATTGTCACTATAGAACAAGTCCAATTAGATATTGGGGTAAGGGTTCAACTATAGGTTGGTATAAGGTACTAAGATTTCTTTGCTGGTATCTGCTTATTGTAATAATAGTGAATTCTTGGGAGTGGTGACCTTAAAATCATCTGGTAGGATTTTTGCCGTATAGGTTTTTTCCATTCGTAAACAAATCACTGTGTCAATTTATTTTCCGCTACATTTTCACTTAGTTAGTGATTTCTTTGTGCTACCACGCTTACTGCATGTAAATTGAATTAATTAATTAACTTGGTTAATTAATTGGTTAATTTATCATAAGGGGTCAATACATTCTTCGCCTATCAAGTGGTATTAGAGCAGACATACTTTGATTAGGTTTTAATCTTTGCTATATGATCCATTGACCCCTGTTTGTCATGGATAGAGGACAGTCTCTTATTATACCTCCTTTATTTAATGGCACTAACTATGCATGCTGGAAAGTACGCATGAAAGTTTTTTTGCAATCATTAGATGAAAAAGTGTGGCAAGCTGTAGAGATAGGCTAGACCAAGCCAAAGGAAGCACCTGCCGATTAGGATGATACTAAGATCAAGGTGGCTAATTTCAATAGCAGGGCATTAAATGCTTTATTCAGTACGGTCATGAATGAGGAGTTCAAGAAGATATCCTCTATTGAAATTGCTAAGGAAGCATGGACTATCCTCTAGACAACCTATGAAGGAACTAAGGCTGTCAAGGATTCGAAGTTTCAAAGGCTTACTATGAGCTTTGAAAAGATCAAGATAGAGGAGGATGAGTCATTTGATGAGTTCTATGCCAAGCTCAAGGACATAGTGAACTCAACCTTTAATCTTGGGGAAACCATTTCAAAATCCAAGATTGTCAGAAAGGTGCTTAGATCTCTAACCAAGAGATTTCATGCCAAGATCACCGCAATTGAGGAATCAAAGGATATTGACAAAATTCCTTTGACAGAGTTGGTTGGAAATTTGCAGACCTATGAGTTAGGTTTGACAAGGATAGGGAAATCTAGTAAGAGAAAGAGCATGGTATGAAATGCCAAGAGCAATGACACAGATGAGTCTTCAGATGATGAAGATTCTAAAATGAAATCCTATATCACGAGGCAGTTCAAAAAGTTTATGAAGAATGCCAATGTTAAAGGATTTGATAAAGACCACAAGTAGTCTAGCTCGTCTTAGTTCAAGAACTAGGACAAAGGAAAGAAATATTCTAGGGATGACAGTTAGTAGACTATTCCCTTAAGACCAAAATGCTTTGGATGTCAAGGTTTCAGACACACGAAACAAGAGTGCCTTACATATCTTAAGACCATTGGGAAGATCAAGGCACTTGCTGCTACTTTAAGCGATATCGAGCTTGAAGATGACTTCGACAATAAGGATAATGGAATCCTAAATGCCTTCACTGCCACTGTAAATCCTACTAAAGGGATTGTTAAAGATGTGGATGAAGAAGAAAACTTAGTGAAGTCTAAATTTGAGAAGATGAATGAACAAGATGACATCCACATAGCCTATGCAAAATTATACAAGGTCTTTGAAAAACATGAGAAGTTGTATAGGTTGGCCACCAAGAAGCTCAGTGAAATGGAGCTTGAACGAGATGAAATTTCGACAAAGTTTAATGAACCCAATCAGACCATTGGTGCATTGAGATTCGAGAGTAATTTCTTGGCTAAGAAGACCAAGAAGCTTGAGACAGAATTGTTCCAAGTCAGAGCTCAGTTGGAAAGGACTTTAAGTGCAAAACTTGATGAGATGCTTAGTCTTCAGAAATCTACTTCTGATCAAACTGGTTTAGGTTATGATTTCTCTTCTCCTAGTATTGCTTCTGCTAGAACTACTATTTTTGTTCCTCCCAGTAATAATGTTGAATTTGAAAACAGTGATGTGCAAAATGTGTTAGCTAGTGAGAACATAGAAAATGGTAAATCTATCTTAGGAGCACCCCCTGAGCAGGATAAGAAAGAGATTAAAAACCCTAGGGCTAAGAAGGGAAACATTCAAAAGCCTAAACAGAAGAAACAGCATATCTGTCATCACTGTGGAGTAGCTGGACATACTCGACCTAATTGCTATACATTGTTTGCCACTCAACAGAGCAACAGTATGATCTTATCGGGAAACTAGAATCAGTTTCCATCCTCCTTTGCTCCTCTTGGAGATCTTCTCAAAGCTCTCATGTTCCTTTCAAACTTGAACGATTTCAATTCTTTCCCTTCACCGCCGGATCAAGGGTTTACTAAATGGAAAGGTTCTTCGAATGTGTGGAAGGAAAAATTCTCAAAGTGATTTAGTCACTTTTCTCTCTCTCTCCTTCTTGTTTTTGATTTTGCATTACTTGTGTGTTTTTATTTCTTATTTTGAGTCAATCTAGTTTTATGCATTGCTTCGTTTAACATGTTTTTGTTTGTTTAATTTTAATTTTGATCTTTTTTTTTTCAAAAAAAAAATTGAAAAATAAAAAAAAATACAAAATCAGTGTGTGTTTGTGTACATTGGTACTTGTGTACCTTGAATGACCATTGAAACAAAGTTTTCTAAACTTTATATCTTTTGTAACTTAGATGAGCATCTTTATGCACAACTAAGCAAGTGAGTTTTGTGGCTCGTGTTTGTGATGAGTAAGATTAAGTAATCTCTTGTACTTAACACTCGTATCACTGTTTTTGATGGGAAGGACTAGAAAATCCTAAGAGAAAGGCATAAATAACCATCTCACCACTATTGCTCGCCAATCAGGAAATGACATTTGTATGCTTCGGCATAGCAAAGGTGGAATGACAAAAACTTGACATCATTGGGTATTTCTTTCCTATCTCTTATATGCCTATGCATGGTTTGCTTTAAAAGAAAAATATGCAAAGAAAAATAAAAAGCAAAAAGAATCAAAATGCTTTATATATGATTGCAAGCGTGTCTTCTAGGAGATGTGGAACTTATAGGATGTACCTCGAAAATGATAGTCCTATCAAACAATTATGATTGTGTGTGACTTAAAGTGGTTTTCTCATATCTCAAATCGTCATAACATGTAGACACTTATGCAATTTTGCAATGTTTTTCACACACAACACGCAATATTCTTTGCTACTTTTGATACATGTGTAAATACGATGTGATTTAGCCATCACAAGGAATACATGTGTTAATGTATGCTCACTAAATTGTCTTAACTTGTTTTTAAAATATAAAATTGGTTAGACTTGTTTAGTGTGTATGTGTGTTTTGGATCTATGTGCTTGACAGTTTTCTTGTTGAGAGATAATTTTGAGAGCTTAAAATGTTGGTTGAATCTTTGGTTAAGTAGCATGCTTGATTGCATTCATATCTATATTTTTCTCTTCTTGAAAAACTGTTTTTAAACAATCTCGACAGCTTCTCGATACCTCTCAATAGCTAGGCTATCTATTAAATGCTTTTAGCTTCTTTTTATCGCATTCTCGATAGCTACTCGATCCATCAAGGAACCTTTTGGATGCTCGATAGCTTCTTGATCCATCGAGACCCTTTTGCTGTGGACACCTCCAGACAGATCCTCGATAGCTATTTCTCGTGTTTTTATTCTCGACACCTCTCAATCCATACAAAAATTGGGATTTCTATAAATAGGGTCCACGTGACATTTCTCTCATTTCTCCTTGATCTCTCTCGATAGTTTGTGTCTTTTCACCTCCCACAACCTTTCTCTCTCACTCCAAACCTCATTCCCAAGAGATCTTTGGCCTCTAGATCATTTTTCTTCTCTGGTATGATGCTTTCTCACTCATTAATCATGCATTTCATATCTTTTAACCTATCTTTTGGGTTTTTTGAAACTTTTTGGTATTTTTCAAAATTTTTAAGGTTTTTGCAAAATTTTTGGAATGGGTTTTTGTTTGAGTGATTTTATATCATCATGCATTGCATAACATTTGCATTTTAACTATCTTTTCATGCATTATAGATGTGTGCTATATGTTGAATTGCTGTGTGCTATTAGGTTTGGATTGGGCTGAGCCTACGATGCTTTTTATGTTCATATCACATGCTCATGAATTTTCATGCATACATACCAATCTTGTTTCTATCATTTGATACTAAAATTTTGGTGCTTTTTTGTGTGTGTGTCTCTTTCTCTCTCTCTCCTTCTTGCGTTAGTCTGCTCTATGGCACCTAAACACAAATCTACCCCGTCCTAGAACCCTCTTCATTTTGGGACATCTTCCTCTGATCCTACTCCCTCCCATGTTAAATTCCATGATGAGAAAGCCAAGTCGGACTTCTCGAAGAACTTTTCACGACACAGCATTCATTCGGAACACCAAGTCGTTCTATCAGATTTTTCTGATACTGACCTTCCTACTGTCATCTACAATTGAGGTTGGGAGTCACTGTGTGACATCTGGGTCACTTGTCCCTTCATGATCATACAGGAGTTTTACTCCAATATGCACTGATTCGATACTTCAATACCTCATTTTATTACTCGCATTTGAAGTACGCGCATCGTAGTTACTCTAGATATTGTATTCGAGGTGTTACATGTTCCTAGGGAAGCACATCCTAACTACGCTAACTACGATTATCTGAGGACTATGTCCAAAGACGAACTCTTGTCTCTATTTTGTGAGACACTTTCATTTTGGGGTGACTGTCAAAACACCCCTTGCTTGGGCTTTGCAAAAGGTCCGAGATTCCTTGATATGGTGATGACATTTGCTCTCCATCCATTGTCTCACTATAACTCTATCACAAAGCCTCGTGCTCAATTTTTGTTATCCTTTCATGGGGGACTTTCTATTGATTTTCCCTTTCACTTCATCCTATCCTTCATAGATGTTTATAGGGTTATGGCAACCCATGATAAGCTCATTTTTCCTTCCGCTATCACGCAGATCCTTCACCATTTTTCTATCTTTTACCCCGCATCTCCTCATTTCTCGGTCATGTGCGCCATAAATGTGGCTACTGTTAGACAGAGTAAGACCCAGCTTCGACCAAAGCGGCCACAGAGAGAGACAGCAGCTCGTCCAACTTCTTCCGCTCCTTCCATATCTGCGCCTTCTTCATCGACCGGTGGTGTGACCCTCGAGGTGGTCATGGCACAACTGCAGCACATGGATGCTCACCTTGACACACTCAGTGATACGTTGTGTTAGGTAAACACCCGTGTCAGCCGTATTGCTAGACGACAGGCTCGCCTTGGTGGCTTCATGGAGTCTCCCTCTCCTTCACCAATGGCATCTGAGGACAAGGATGATGATGTTGACTCCAACAACAATGATGATGATGAGGATGAGGATGCTAGCTCGCCCAGTGATGACGAGATGACTGCTTGACTTACATACCCTTGGTCATTCATGACAAAAAGTGGGACTAGTTTTGATATGAGAGTAGTCATATACATAGGGGGAGAGTTAGTCTAGGAGATTTTTGTTAGTGGGAGTGTCTACATTTTTTTTTAGGGATGTAGTGAGAACTTATGTATTTTTTTTCTTTTCATCTTTTAGAGATGCATTGTTCTTATATTGTGATAGCAAACCTTGTACTTATGATGTTATATATATGATGAGGTTGTTATTACAATTCTTTCACCTATCTTTACATGTGTTATTTCTTTTCTCTCTTTATGCACATGATTCTTATATATTGTATGCAATCTTTTATTTCTATTTCACACTAAGATAACATGATGAGCTTTGTTTAAAGTGTTTTAAAAATATAGGTTGTCAAAGTCTTCTTGCCATGCACTCTCTTCTTGCAAAGTTTTTCAAGAGTTTGTGTTATGACTTCTCTCATATGTTCATTTGTTTGTTGTGGTTTTGTCATTAATTGCCAAAGGGGGAGATTATTAGGACATATGTGAATCATTGTTAGGTACATATGTCAATATCGAATTGGCTAATCCTTTGACAAAATGCACTTTACTTGTAATTTGGTAGAACTAGGATGTGTTTAATGCTTTAAGGAACAAGGTTTCAAGATAAAGTGTTAAAACCATGCAAATCTGTCCAATAATCAAGTGAAGAAGTGCTAGATTTTAAAGTTTGACAGCTATTATCTATCGAGGTTTAAAAAGTCGTTTCAGCATGATGCTCGACAGCTGCTCGATAGATAGGGTATCTATCGAGGTTTATGAAATTCAGTTTTTTAGAACTAATTTCACTCCAATCCATGAATAGATGTTTAGGATTTCTTTTCTCACAACCCTAAACATATATAAGGATTGTTTTAAGGGTCGTCACAGCTAATGCAACTCAATGTAAAAAGTTTTTCACAAGCATATTGTGAATTGGAGACATATGCCCTAATTCATCCTTCTATTCAAGAAGTTACTGTGTTTGTACATCGTAGGGTTTTGTAACCAAGAAGCTCCGTGATCTTCATCGTGTTGATGAACTGAAGAACTTTGTAGCCAACATCTTTCTCGAGTTTGTGAGTATGCCACGTACTGGTATCTGCACATCAAATTGGTTAGTCATGTATTGGGAGCCATGCATTAAAAGGAGAGATTGTCACTACAGAACAAGTCTAATTAAGTATTTCGGTAAGGGTACAACTGTAGGTTGGTAAGGTACTAGGATTCCTTTGCTTGTAACCACTTGTTGTGATAATAGTGAATTCTCGAGAGTGATGACCATAAAATCACCCGGTGGGATTTTTGCCGTGTTAGTTTTCCCCATTTATAAACAAATCATCATGTCAATTTATTTTCTATTGCATTTTAACTTACTTGGTGATTTGTTTGTGCTACGACGCTTATTGTATGCAAATGAAATTAATTAATTAACTTGGCTAATTAATTGGTTAATTCATCACAAGGGGTCAATACATTCTTGGCCTATCAATAAAGAATAAGAAATCAAAATTGAGAAATGTTACCACAATATTTTCACAATAAATCTTAAATGACAGATTGTTATTAGTTAATATTAGTGAGTAAAAATAATAATGGCAGTGGTGGGTTCAAATTAAAACTAGTAACAACTTACCACATAAGATTTTGTTATGAAAGTATTATGAAAAAATGTTGTGGACGTAACACTTCTCATTAAAAAAAAATATAATTGTTAAAGCTGTCGAGAATTTGAAAAATATAACCATTATGAATGAATGAAGAAATATTTTTTTTTTAAAAAAGAATAAAGAAATAATAAATAAATAATATTTTAATGGGATAGAGAAAAACATAGAGATTCTGTTGGAAAGTGTATTTGAAAAAGTAAGTAGGTAAACAATAAAATTCACTGTTCATTCTCCTAACAGTACATAAATTTAGAGAGACTACTGGAGATGCTCATAAAGGTTTAGAGGTATTTTGGTTATTTTATAAATTTTGAGGGTATTTTGTTTGTTTTAGAGGTTTCTGGATATTTTAGCTCATTTTAGAGATTTTGAGGGTATTTTTGGTCAATTTTTAGATTTCGAGGGTTTTTTTGGTCATTTTAAGATTTTGGGGGTATTTTGGTCTTTTTAGAGGTTTAAAAGGTATTTTGGTCATTTTAGAGGTTTGTGAATATTTTGGCTCATTTTAGGGATATTTTGGTCATTTTAGAGGTTTTAAGGTATTTTTTGTTATTTGGAGTGTATTTTAGTCATTTTGGTGGTTCTAAGGGCCTTTTTTATATTCTCTTTAGTGGTTTTAGGGTTATATTAGAGTTGAGTAATTTGCTTAAATGATACTTAGTTTTAATTGTGTACCTAGTTAAAACCCAATTAATACTTATGTTAATTGAGTTTAATTGGGTCAATACCCATTTGACCCAATTAATAATTACGTGGGTTTGGATCTTATTTTAGTATGTGAGTAAATGGGTTTGGGTTGATTTTGTCGTCCCTACCACCAAATGAGCAATTTTCAGGCATAACTCAAACTTTTACAAGTCTCTAAGTGATAACAAAAATAGGCAATGAAGAAATTTTAATTAGACATGGCTTTAAAGTTGGCAAAAGTAGTTAATTGGTTGCAAAGGTACAAAGCTAGAAGTTGAAGTTAGGGGGGCAACTATGTTGCTAGCTATGTGCGGCGGCTTAGTCGTTGAGGGTTTTTTTTTTTTTTTTTTTTTTTTTTTTTGTGTCTTTGATGAGTTCATCTATAGCTAATTAAGGACAAATTATTTTGTTTAAAACTTTGTAAGGGGCCACGTTGTATGTTTTGGGTAAAATTGTTTGATTGGGTTTAATTTTTTTAGCCTTATTATTGGTGATTTTTGTTGTTGAGCTAAATTTTTTGGGCTTGTATGTCTTGTTTTAGATTTTAGATCTATAGATTTTTTTTTTTTATGGTTTTTAAAAAGAGGAAAATGCTAGAACTACAAATTTTTATTACAAATTGCTGATATGGAAAGTGGTTATTGGTAAATAAAAAAAATGGTATAAGTGGTGGGCCCAAATGTGAACAATAAGAATTTACTAACTCAACAGTTTGTAAAAAAATTGTAGAAAAGTTTGTGGTTATAATATTACTCTTAAATTAATCAATGATATTGTTAAGAGATGGCAAAATGTACTTTTATAGAAAAAAATTGCTAAAATTAATACATACATACATACATACATACATATATATATATATATATATATATATATATTTAAATGAGTGGCTCAATCCATGGTTGCTAGATAATTGGCTCCCAAGTGGTTTGCTCAGAAGTTGTATAGAAGGGCCTCTTCTGCCACATGAGGAGCAACGACGTGTTAGTTCTCTTCATAAAAATCACCTTTGGAAATTTAAGATTTTCATTTTCCCCTTCCCACGCACCTTGAACAGCTTATTAATAGTCTTCCTATCGCCCAGCTAATAGTTATGTCAAATACCTATGTCTGGTCCCATAATAAAGGAATATGTTTGGCTATGTTCGCATCCAAGTTCCCGTACCATCAAGCTCACATTCCTTTCAATAAAAATTTGTGGAATTGGATTCAGACACTTCCTTGCCCAAAGAAAATCCAATTTTTAATTTGGAAGTCCATGCATGAGCGGCTACCCACTTGTCAATTTATAATTTTCTCTCGTCCTAACATCAGTGATCGATGCCCTAGATGTAATAGCATTGAAACCACAAGCCATATTTTATGAGATTGCCCTTAGGCTAAGGCAATTTGGCTAAAATCCCCGGGCATCTTGCCTCTTTCGTTTTTTCAACTTCCCTTCAAGATTTTGCTTAAA
Source organism: Quercus variabilis (assembly GCA_030445155.1). Classification (NCBI taxonomy): domain Eukaryota; kingdom Viridiplantae; phylum Streptophyta; class Magnoliopsida; order Fagales; family Fagaceae; genus Quercus; species Quercus variabilis. Next base: position 22,133,876 of record CP129455.1, on the reverse strand, counting down.
ACAAACTCTAAATTGGAAAAAACTCTCCTAAGTCATAAGCTTCCTTGGAATATTTCTTTTTATTTCTTCTTTGGTAAATTTGGTTGTTGAGGAATGATTATATTTTTTGAAAGCTCGAAAATGTGTTAAAACACGAGCTATTTAGACCTCAAAATTAAAAATTACAACTCGATAGATTTTACTCTAACTTATACTAAGTGTGGAATAGATTAAATGCGAGTGGTTAAACAATATAACTACTTTAAGCCATATTCATTAATTGAAAATGTGTTAAAACACAAGAGCTAATTAGACCCCAAAATTAAAAATTATGACTCGATAGATTTTACTCTAATAGGCCACAATCTGAATGACCCCTTGTGATTAAACCAATTAATTAATTGGCCAAGTTATTAATTAATCAATTTAACATACAAATATGTGGAAGCACAAACAAATCACCAAATAACTAAATATGCAGTGAAAATTAAATGACACGGTGATTTGTTTACGAATAGGGAAAAACCTCGTGGCAAAAACCCTACCGGGTGATTTTCAAGTCACCACTCCCAAAACTCCACTATTATCAAACCAAGCAGTTACAAGTAAAGGAATCCCAAGTACCTTACCAACCTACAGTTGAACCCTTACCCCAATATCCAATTGGACTTGATCTGTAGCGACAATTCCCACCTTTGATGCACAGCTCCCAAGTACGTGACTAACCAATGCGCGGATCCCAGTACACGACTTCAAAACACCAACTTAAGGAAGAGAGGTTCGCTGCAAAATTCTTCAGTTCATCCTACACAATGAAGATCAGGAAGATACTTGGTCACAAAACCCTATGGTGCAAATACACAGCAACTTCTTTAGAGAAGATGAACTAAGTCAAGAACTTCGTCTGTGATCACAATTTGCTTGAACAGAGATTGCTTAATGATTTTTCAACTTGTGTCACACTTAACGGCTCTTAAAACAATCCTTTTATATGTTTAGGGTTTGGAGAAAAGAAGACCCAAAAACATATTCACGAATTCCAAGAAAATCAGATCAGAAAATTTTAAATTTTAAATCTCGACAGATAGCAGATGTCGAGCTTTAATGAATTTGCACTTCAGCTTGCTTTTTCTTGGACAGACTTGATGACTTCAACACTTGACCTTGAAACCTTATTTCTTGAAGTATTAAAAACACATAGAACTACCCAATTACAAGTAGAGTGCGTTTTATTAAAGGATTAGCCAATTTACATAAATAAGTGACATATGTTCTTAACAAGTGAAAACATATATGTCCTAACATACTCTAACTTATACTAAGTGCGGAATAGATTAAATGCGAGTGGATAAAAAATATAACCACTCTAAGCCATATTCATTAAAACACAGTAGTAAAATGAAAGCTAAAAGAGTAGCGAAGAAAAATGTAAACACAAGATAACACGCCAATGTGTTATCGAAGAGGAAATCAAAGTACTTGGTGTAAAACCTCTCTGCCGCCATCCAAGCAGTAAATCGATCCACTAGACAATCAATTGGGATACATGAATAGTAAGAGACCTTCCAAGCCTAATCTACCCAATGCACCTAAGCCCTCCAAGCTCCTACTCCAACAAGGCTTCTTAGAACCGTGTCTTGTCTAGCTTTCTAGATCCCACAATATACCCGATTTCATCCACCAAAATTTGGCTTCTTCCAATACTTCCCAGCAACACCAAATCCTCACTTAACACTCAGTATGGGTGTGGTAAGTGCTTGTGCTACCAACCTCTCAAGGATATATAAATGGAGAGGTAGGAGTTGAGGAAAAACCACAATTGATTATGTAGAGAATTGTGGGTATATCAATCTCTAACTCTCAAGGGTTGTGGCTAGGGTTTTCTCTCAAAAACACTCCACAACATTTGTGGGTAATGTGGGTATATATAGTATTGGTAGAGATAGTGTGTATTAGATATAACAGATTGACAAAACAAAATGTTTTGCAGGTATCTCACAGGAAGGCCTTACCCACGGGACACTCGCGAAAACTAGCTGTCGCTAACTTGTCCTTACTCTTGGCATTCCAGTCATGTGCTGGGCACATGCTTCACTTCATAGTAAGCGTTCTCGCGAGTTACCCGTGAAAACTTCTTGCATTTCACTTTGCCTTGAGTCTTCACACACACACACACACACACACACACACACACACACTCTCTCTCTCTCTCTCTCTCTCAACCCTTACAAGCCACATGAAATACAGCGTACAAAAGATTGAACATAATTACAATAAAATTTGGCATAGAATTAAAGCCAACATAAAATAGTTGTAAATATAACTTTACAATCTCCCCTTTTGGCCATTCCATGACAAAACCCCTAAAACAGACTCTAGACTTAAATGTGAGTTTGGGAATAGTGGCAAAACTCACTCATACTTAATCTAGAAGCTGTGAAGCAATTGCATGTATATACTATAACCTGAAACACTCGCACACAAACAGAACTTTCATTAAGCTTATGACAAGTTGAATACATGGTATGTATATAAGCATGTAAAATGCAATCAGGGTAATAAACACTATATAGACAGTTAAGCAAATCTTGAGCATACAAGAACAGTCATTAAAGAGTGACTACAATGATTATTTAGCTAGTAAGTGATCATCCAGACATGCAATGCAATTAAGACCAACACAAGGATCAATTACATGTCCAACACATAACTAATGCAAAATACATGAAGTATTTGCATCAAGGATACAAGATCCTACAAGGGTAAAAGTGTGTAGTACTCAAGATAGTTTAGCAACATCTAAAAGTACTAAAAAAATGCTACAAAGCAATAAACAAAAGTACTGAATATTAAACTGAAATTAAAACCAATGTACTTAAGCTTTAAAGGAAAGCAATAAACTATCCAAGAGTTTTTAAAACTAATAAATTTTAAACCAAACAAAGAAATGCTAAACCATAAATCGCCAACGATAAACCAATACTATGTGTTACTCCCCCTCAAATGTGCATACTGCCCTTCAAAATTTTCTCCCCCTTTTTGACTGGAGTGGCCAAAGAGGCTATAGAACTGACCTGACTCTGAATCAAATCCTTGCACCATCGACATGTTCTCAATCTATGAAGATAGTGCAGTAATCTGCCCATAGATGTATGCAAACTGATCGGAGGTATGCTGCACATGGGATTTTAGCGCCATACATCTGCTCTATTCGTGCTATGAGGCGATCTAGAGGATCGAGTCCTCATGCTTATGCTTGAAAGGATGGTTGAGCAGAACTTTCTGGTGCTGAGGTGAATCAGTCAATATCTTCTTCAGTATCTCCACCCTCTTCCTCAACATTATCCCTGGGTATTTGAAAGATGCTAGTTTTGGGTCAAGTGATGTGAGCTTTGCTTCTAGTCACAGTGTTTGCACCAATGGGATAATCTCTTGGCACAGTGGTGAGACTACTCGGAATCTTGAGCTTTGTCTTGGCAAGGAGACCTATGATGAGAGTGGGGAAGGGCATGACAGTTTTGGAGTTCCTTTTTGTAATGCTCTTGGTTAGAAGATGGAAAATATGTCCACAGATATCGATCTCTTTATGTGTGTAGAGATCGTATAGGAAGATGGTCCTCAATCCGAACAAAGTTTTCAAGTTGGTGATAGATACAAATCATGGATCATGACATATGCTAATGTCCTCATTTCCACATTGAATGGAATGGTGTTCATTGATTTCTTGTGTAGCAAGCCACCAAGGACCTTCACCATTGGCTTAATAGATTCCAATCGATCATCATATTGCACGGTAATCAGCTGAGAAGATGGACGAAATTCTAGGAAATATTGGATTGAGCCCCTTGTAATCACATATTCCTTATGACGCACCCAACAATTAATATGGTCTCCATCCACACTAGCATTTGAAAAGAACTCTTTGATGATTTCCGAGTACACATTGCCACTTGGATTCAGCAGCTTTGTCCATGTCCTCTCCTTGAATATATCAGGGATGGAAGTGTCCTCAAGAGTATCCAATCGAACAACCCTCTCCATGATGATTGTTGCTCGTTTGTAGCAATCATTATATGCCATATCTGCATCAGCAGATTTGAAGCTGTCGGACTCTGTGCGTGGACTGGTTGGCTTCTTGGAAGTAGAATGCTTGGTGGGTGGGAGACATCTGCACAAGAAAACACACACACACACACACACACACAAAAAGGTGCAAAAGCACAAAAAATAGAACATAGGCTTGATTAGTGTCAAGTTAGTCCAAAACATAAGAACAAAGACTTAAAACAGAGCATAATAGAGTCAAATGAACATGGTTTAAGTGCTAAAACATACAATAAGCATTAAAGTGCAAAAAAAATAGCAACTGTGCGTGTGTGTGCAACTAGTGTGCATGTGGTGTGCATGAAATGTGCCTAGGTTATGCATGGCAAGGCATGGATTTGCACAATTCAGTCAAAGTGTGTAAAACACACACCCAATGATCAAATCATGTTAAACAAGTTCAAACATGGGTAATCTGAAAATTTGGAACTCATTTGAGTCCAAAACAACTCAAAAATGCTACTTGAGCATTTTGTCAAACATTTGATATGCAACACTACACTTAGCATGTGGACAAGCATGATCATGTGAAAATATGCCTAAATAGAAGTTGAAATAGCCACATGGGGCCAACATAGACATAATCAAGACAAATGGGACAAATCCCAATCAAAATTTTAAAAACATTTTGCCCAAAATCATGATTCCCAACCCCTTTTTTGAAAATCCCCAATTCAAACACCCTAAAACAAATTCTGCATAATCTAAGAAAATATTGAAAAGATTGTTAAGAAACATACCTTCAAAGTGATTTTGCAGAGATTTGAACTTGAAATTGATGGAGTTTTGAGTGAAAAAATAGTTTGGGGTTAAGAGACGCTCGAGGAAGGTGAAGAGAGGAAAATAAGGATGTGTTTAAAAATATGTCACATTAGCCCTATAAAACTGAAAACACGCATTTTTCGCCGGTTAGATACTCGTGAAATTACTCACAAAAAACACATCTAAAGCACAAAACCTTTCGCGGGAAGCCTTTAGTCGCGAAATAGTCAAGAGACAATCTCAAAAGTCTCTGTCTAAAATTTTGTATTTTCCAATTTTTGCCTTAACCTCTTTTCACGGGAAGAGTTTAGTTGCGAGCTTCGCGCGAAAATGCCTTTGAAGAAGTTTTTGAAGAACAACACAAAAATAAATTTTGAACAAAAACTTAAAACACAACAGTATAAAAACACATTCAAAAACATATAAAATACTCAAAAATATTTTTGGGATTGATCGGCAAGCAGTTAAGCATACACATCACATTTGATCATGTACAATTACACAAATGAAATAAGCATTTGTTGAATATAAGTCTTGTGTGTTGCGTGTGAGTATCAAATGTGGAATAGCCCTTAGTCTAGAATGAAGCTTCAATGATTAATTCAATCAAGTCATACACAATTGGTACTAAGTCACGTGGTCTATCTCAATTATAGAAATGAACATATATGACCTCCCACAATAAAATGATTACACGTCTTTGAAGCTTTTTATTTGGCTTCTTTACAAATCATAACATTTGATCATTTTCGAACAATACATCTTATTTTGAGATTGATACTTGAAATTTTTTATATTTCAGTATTAAGAATAAGCCTTTGGTTGTTTGAGCACCACATATTTCAATAAAAAGTCGCTTTCCCTTTTTCCTAGTCAAATACCAGTATGTGCGACGGCTTTTGCGGCTCATTATCTCTTTTCATTTTGAGATTTACATTTGTTGAGCTTTTTAAACAAAAACATAAAAAGTGTGAAAAGATATATAGGTACAAATCTAGGCATGTATCAAAACCAACAAAACTATTGACCAATCATTCATGACAAACTTGAAGATCAACTTACAACAGTCGCACATAGATTTCAAGATTTTTCCCACAAAGATAAATTTGCATACATAACAAGCTAAACTCATAAATGCACTACGCCATTAGTACGAAGGTACTAGGCCAAACTCACATGTGATATACACAACATAAGAAATCAAACTTTTTAGAGATTTTTCAATTTTTATAGGTTTTTCAATTTTTCAATACACTCAAAAACAGAACAAGTAAAGTAAGATCAACAAAAAACACATAGCAAAACTTGAAAAAGAAACATGCTATAAACCGGAAGCAATGACACAAGAGGATTATGTATGACATGATGCATGAACCTATGACCCTAAACATCGAAAGAATTAATGCATGGACATAGGAAGTGATCATGCATAAGTACCCTTCTTCACCCACTCTTTACGAGTATTTTAGGTGAGAGCCTTAGATGGCAGGGTACGACCAACATAACTTTCAAACCTCGGAGTGAAGCTAGCAAGGCACAGTGATATGTTTTTCAACATTTCCATAACATCTCCAATGAGATGTTCCTCATTATCTCCTTTAGCTTATGCTCCCTTTGGTCTTCTCTTTGAAATTTCTTGGCCAAGCATAGAGTCACCCTTCTTGAGTGCATGAAGCTTGAAACAATTCAGTCTTGTGTGCCCTTATATACCACAATGTTGACACACGTGCTTCACTTGAAGTCCCCTTTGATTTTTGGGTAATGACTTCCCTTTTTCCTTTGGTTTTGCATCAATGGTTCTTTTTACAGCAGCAGGGGTCTCAATCTCAGGCTTCACTTCTTTGAGTTTCTCGTCATTCTTGGCTGATACGAACCTTACTTCCTTCGTAGGTTCACTGCTAGAACTTCCTTCTTCAGTATAGCCCAAACCGGTCTTATCATGTGAAGATTTTTGAAAGGACAGCACATTGTCAAGTTTCTTGGTGGAGATGCACTCAACCTTGGCATCAGCTCGAATAATTTCGAATTCAAAAAACTTGATCTTAAAGTAAGCTTCAACCAACTCTCTCTTGAGTCTTTGTACTTCACTTTGCTTCCTTAAGTTGCACAAGTATACACCTATGATCTTCTTTAATCTTTTTCATCTTTTTCACAGCAAGGTTCGCAACTTTGGCGTATTTGCCACAATCTTCCAGTAGAGAATCATATGCTTCTTGAAGGTTGTTCTCACCTTCATTTTAACATACGTCTTCATCTTCCAATTCTTCAACTTCCTCATCCTCGGAAAGATTACCAAGTTCATCAACCAATTTGCTCAAATCATCATTTGAATCAACAGAGTCAATTGCCATAAATGCCTTATAATTTCCTTCACTGTCACATTCTCCTTTTGTATCTGAATTTGAGCTTTCAGAATTGCTAAGGGTAGTGGCAAACACTTTACCCTTCCCTCTCAAATAGTTAGGACACTCCTTCTTGAGATGTACATGACCATTGCATTTTTAGCACACGATTCCTTGAGGGGATTGATAATCCTTCCTATCTCTCTTCTTGAACTCCTTCTTGTCACCTTTGGAGGATGAAAAATTTCCTTTGCTGAACGACTTCCCACTGTTTTTCATCTTCAGAAATTTGCAAAAGTTCTTTGCAAGGAATGCTACCTCCTTCTCCACATCATCTTCTTCGGAGGAGTTATCCATTCTCTTGATGATGGTTTTGAGAGCAAGTGATTTGCTCAACTTGTGGGAAGGCAGTCCAAGCTCATATTTTTAGAGAGATTCAATGAGTTCTTGGATCTTGATCTCATCCAAATCTTTACTTTCTTCTATAGCTGTGACTTTGCACGAAAGCTTTCTGGTGAGGACCTCAAAATCTTTCTCACCACCTTAGCATCCTCAATCTTCTCTCCAAGATTGAGCTTAGCAATTACAATTTCATTGAGCTTGACATAGAATGAATTAAATGATTCATCATCACCCATCTTGAGCTCTTCAAATCTGGTGGTAAGCATCTGGAGTTTTGTGTCCTTAACTTTCTTGGTACCCTTATAAGTAGTCTCAAAATTGTCCAAGCTTCCTTGGCAGTCTCCACATGCGATATCCTATGAAATTCATCAGCAGACACACCACAAAATATAGCATTAATAGCTTTACTATTTGCATTTGCCAAAGTAAGAGCTGCCTTGTCCCATTCGGACTTAGGTGTCGTGGGTTTGACATACTTATTTTCGACAGAATCCCATACCAACTCATCTATAGCACACAGAAATGCCCTCATACGGACTTTCCAAAATGCATAGTTGCCCTCATCAAAGAATGGTGGAGCATTGAGCGATTATGGTCGGTCCATCACAAAGGGGTCTAGGATCACACTTAGGTAATAAAACCACAACAAGTGCACCCACTCTGATACCAATTGAAAGGTTGAAAATGTGTTAAAACACAAGAGCTATTTAGACTCCCAAATTAAAAATTATGGCTTGATAGATTTTACTCTAACTTATACTAAGTGCGGAATAGAGTAAATGTGAGCTGATAAACAATATAACTACTCTAAGTCATATTCATTAAAACACAATAGTAAAATAAAAGCTAAAAGAGTAGGGAAGAAGAATGCAAACACAAGATAACACGCCGACGTGTTATCAAAGAGAAAACTGAAGTACTCGGTGTAAAACCTCTCCGCCGCCCTCCAAGCGGTAAATCGATTGACTAGACAATCAGTTGGGATACATGAATAGCAAGAGACCCTCCAAGCCTAATCTACCCAATGCACCTAAGCCCTCCAAGCTCCTACTCCAACAAGGCTTTTCGGAACCATGTCTTATCTATCTTTCCAGATCTCGTAATACACCCGATTGCATCCGCCAAAGTTTGGCTTCTTCCAATACTTCCTAGTAGCACCAAATCCTCACTTGACACTTAGTATGGGTATGGTAAGTGTTTGGGCTATCAACCTCTCAAGGATATAGAAATGGAGAGGTAAGAGTTGAGAAAAAACTACAATGGATTGTGTAGAGAATTGTGGGTATAACAATCTCTAACTTTCAAAAGTACTCTTCAACATTTGTGGGTAATGTGGGTATATATAGTGTGAGTAGAGATAGTGTGTATTAGATACGACAGATTAGCAAAACAGAATGTTTCGCGAGTATCTCGTGAGAAAGATTTACTCACGAGACACTCGCAAAAATCAGCTGTTACAAGCCTATCTTGACTCTTCACATTCTAGTCATGTACTAGGCACATGCTTCACTTTGCAGGAAGCCTTCTCGTGAGCTACTCGCGAGAACTTCTTGCTCTTCACTTTGCCTTGAGTCTTCACACACACTCTCTCTCACACAACCCTTACAAGAAATCCCACATGAAATACAAGGTACAAAAGATTGAACATAATTACAATCAAATTTGACACAGAATTAAAGCCAACATAAAATAGTTGTAAATTACAACTTTACATTTTTAATAATCAATCTATCTCTCAAACCCGTCTGGTCCACAAAATAGTTCAATTAGCTATCGAATTTTATTATCTTGCATGTCCTGCAAAAAATATTACCGTAGAGATTCTGAGGATTATTAAATGGAATGTTCCATCTGAACCTTTTATAAAATTAAACACTAATGGTAGCTCTTTAGGTAATCTTGAGTTAGCTGGTGTTGGTAGTATTTTGCATGATTGCTCAAGTAATTGGGTTTCTCATTTTTCTTGGGCTTCAATGTGGGTGGTACTATACCATACCGGCTAGTGCATCGGTACAAGTACAACCCCTATTTTGTACCAGAAAAAATACCAGCTACACCGGCGAATTTCGACTGTTTTGGCCAGTAAATAGAGATCGGGCTGAAACAAGAAATGTTGCATTTTTTTTTGGGTAATTGTGGCAGTTTTTTAAGGGCAAGATGGTAATTTATAATCCTAATTCTAACCCTAAACACTACCCAAGCCGTAGCCCTTACTCTCTCTTCCTTACTCTCTCTTCTCCCTCACTCGTTCTCACTCTCTCTATTCTGGGACAAAATTGCCAAATGCCCTTTTTGGGAAAAAATAGCAGTTCTTTGCCTTATTTTCCAAACTAATTAGAGAAATGCCCCTCTTTTGTAACTCGATTTGTGATAAATTAAGTTTTTTTAAAAAAAATTTGGAGCCCTATAGCGGCGTTTTTAAGAACTTATAGTGACATTTTAAGGACCTATAATGGCGTTTTGTAACTCGACCTCCATGAAATCAAGTTATAGGAAATTTTTTTTTTTTTTTTTTTTTTTACCTATAACTCAATTTCATAGAGGTCGAGTTACAAAACGCCACTATAGGTCCTGAAAACATCACTATAAGCTTCTTAAAAACGCTGCTATAGGGCCTAACTTGATTTATTATAAATTGAGTTTCAAAAGAGGGGCATTTCCTTAATTAGTTTGGGAAATGGGACAAAGAGCTACTATTTTTCCCCGAAAAAGGCATTTGGAAATTTTTTTTCCCTCTATTCTACAACAAAAAATCCCACTGGTTACAGAAAGTTTCATTTCATTATTCTTTGCAAGTGAAAATTTTTCTCCCAAGGCGAAACCCAGAATGATATGATTTATGGTAGAAAATGATTTTTTTTTTTTTTTTCATTGTTATATGATGTGGTTGAATGTCTTTTTCATTAAAAAAAAAATTAACTTGTTTTAGAATAATATTGATAGTAAGAATCCGTAAATTTTCTCGACTAGTATGAAAAAAAAATTTGGACGACTCATCGACTAGAACATAAATTAACTGGAAGTCGTACATAATCAAAAAATGGGTTAACTGGAAGTGTCTTCTTGTATGAATTGTTTGTTGAGGTGGTTGTCCATATCTTCTCACTCTTTATATCTTCTTGTATGAATTGTTTGCTACCTTTGTTTTAATCAAAATATAAGTTTGCTGCCCGAGTGTTTAAAATTTCTCTTTCCACGTTGCAATTAGAATCTATGTTTGATTTTGTGTGTGTATATATATATATATATATATTAAATATATAAAATAGCGGTAAACCCAAAATGGTACACCGGTATTGACCAGTACCTGAAATATATCGTACCGATGGCCAAACTTGTACAACCTTCAATATGGTATTGACTTCCTTGCTAGACTTAGCTTCTATTATTATAGCAGCACTGTGGGCTATTCGTCAGGGTCTTCTGTTAAGATGGGATTTGCGCTTTAAAATTCATTCAACTAGAGGTTGATTCTACTACAGTTATTTTTTGGTTAACTACTAATGGGAATCTATCTCTGGATATTATTCCATTAATCTCTTATTGCAGGAACCTTATGGAGCAATAATGGATAGTCTAGCTACTTCACATATACCATGAGGCCAATGGCTGCACAGACGCTCTAGCAAAAAGGAGACGTCAACAACAGCACATTTTGGAAGTCTATGATGCTTGCCCATCTTTTGTATATGTAGCTTTTGTTTGGGATATGCAAAACCTCGGGACTAGTAGACTGTTCCCTCAAAGGTCGTTGAACCTATTGTTGTATAAACTCTATATATATTAAATAATACCCCATTTTATAAATAAAAAAAGAAAAAAGAAAAAAGAAGAAAGACCTAGATTATATGTTATATGAATTAGATTAAACTATATGTTTCTCTCTCTCTCTCTCTCTCTCCCCCCCCCCCCCCCCAAAAAGGAAAAAAAATTAAACTATATTGTATAAATTGGATGAGATAAATGTGTTGTGCAAAAGCGTACTAAGTTTTAAATGGGGTATTTGTAAGATTAATGGTGTGTTTGTATAAGTTATTAGGAAACAGTGTTTTGAGTTGAAAATGAGCATTTGTAAAAAAGTTATGAAGAGTTTGTCATTACAAAACAGAGTTTTGAGCTTTAAAAATACTCGTTTTAGTTTCCAAAACACCTAACAAAACAGACCTTAAATTCGATTATATAAGCAATAATGAGGAGTTCCAATTAACTTAATTTAGCAATTTTAAGGGTTTTACTTTTTGATTGAGAAACAGCCATTTTAAGGTTATAACACAGTATTATTATCCGTTAAAACGTGTTTCGCATGGGGACATCGCAACTCAAATAATAATGGTTGTCATCCAATAAGCTTGATAGATAGGGCATGAGAACGTGAACAATAAATGGTCAAAGAGATTGACAAATTCTCCACGGTACTATATTGTAGTCTCAATCTCACCAGTAAAGCAGGCGGCCATAAATGCACCCAAAAATATCTATACAGTAAACACCTCCAAAATGAGAAGAATTCTCTCTCAAAATAAGGACAAAATATATATATATATATATATATATATATATATATATTTTCGTTGATGTCCTCTTTTTCTTTCACAATTCAAACAAATCATAGGTTCACATCCAAAAAAAAAAAAAAAAAAAAACAAACAAACAAAAGCAAAAAGAAATCATAGGTAGGGTGAAAGTTACTAGCATATATACTAATACCACATACAATTAAACACAAGGACGAAAGAAAAAAAAAAAAAAAAAAGCTGATTTTCTTTATCTCTTGCTTTGCTTTCTCAAATCAAACAAATCATAGGTAAGGTGAATGATAATATGCTCACTAGAATATACTTACTACACAAACAAGGACAAAAACAAATCATAGATAAGGTGAAATTAAGTTACTAGCATGTATACTAATACCACGTACACATCCGAACAAGGACAAAAGAAAAAAAAGCTGATTTTCTTTGATCTCTTGCTTTAGTTTCTCAAATCAAACAAATCATAGGTACTTTCTCAAATCAAACAAATCATAGGTAAGGTGAATGATACTAGGCTCCCTAGAATATACTTACTACCAAAAAAAAAAAAAACTGATATCTTTTTTATTTCTCAATTCAAACAAATTATCATAGCCATAGGTAAGGTGGGTGTGATACTATTACTAGTGTGGGGCCCAAGGACCCAGAATCTCCGGCCCACCTTTGGGCGGGCCCAGGGCCCAAGCCGAGGAAGGAGATCTCCCCGGATGGTCGGCCTAACGGATTCAACCCTTCCAAGACCCGAGCCGAGGATACACCTATCCTCGGCGAACCTAGCCTAAACTGGTTAGGGGACAGACTTACTGCATGTAGTCACATCCACACTTAACCATTCTGCCAGGCCCTCCAGGTCCCATCAATACTGACAAGACCCTTCACTGAAAAGCCTTGGGGGAAGCAACCCCCGGCATGGGAGAAAACCTGCCTGATGGGACAAGTCCTGAGCCATTAGCCCGGATGGCCAACAGCTGTAAGGCCAGGATCGAGCCAGAGGGAGTATAAAAGTTAAAGGACCTCCCTAGTGCAGGGGGCCTCCTCGGACCCCAGCCGAGGAGCAACCCCAGACGGAGAGCAAATAAACGAGAAGTCTAAAGAAGACCGGAAAAGGGCCGGCCGGGGCCAAACCCTTTGCCCCACTCTCTACAAATTCATTGTCGGGGGCCCACCTCCGAAAAAGGAGCCCCTACAATTGGCGTCGTCTGTGGGAAGGGTTAGTGTGCCGGCTGGCGCAACCGGCGATCGTTCTAAGGCAATTATCGCTCAGAAGTTGACGATGCAAAAAAAAAAGAGAGAAAGCAAAGGAAAAGAGGAAGAGAAGAAGGGCAGTGCGAAAAGAAAACTCAACAACAAGTAAAAGAAAGGTCTTTTATTAATTCAGAAGAAATTACAAGAGACTACAATTACAATTCTCATTATTTCATAAAAAAAAAAAATTACAAATACAATCAGAGGCTCAAACAGGCGTGTTTTACAAGAACTCCTACCAGCTAATCCTACAATCGGAGGCTCAGGCGGACCGGTCTCGGGACTGGCTGGGCAAGAGACTCGCAAAGAATTGCCGTCAGGAATGAAGGAAGTGTCAAGCCGTGCTCTTATTGGCGTTAAGAGAATGGGAGAGCTTGACAGTAAGAGCACGGGCCGGGGGGCTAGGGGCTGGCTTACCTCCAAACCAAAACTTCAACAAAGTGAGGAGCCCCCAGACCCCGGGACACCCTCCCTCGTGATGCTTCCTCGACCCCCTCCGAACTACACGAGCATTGACCGTCGGAGACGGCAATACTCGGGCGCCGGCCATGACGGGAGTTCGCGTGCTCCCTCCGTCGGAGGTGCACTCTGGGGGAGGACGTTAGGTATTTCGATGACGTCCCCCCTGGCCACCATGAGAGACTCGGCCAGTGCTACGCCTGAACTTTGCCGCGCCGGCAGCCCAGTGGGGACTGCGGCCACGGCGGCACTTGGCTCCAGGTCTCCTAACTGCGGTCACAACCCTGGTGGCGGTATCAAAGGGGCTCAGAAGGGTGTAAGAGTATATGTCTGTTTGTGGGGGAGAATTCATTGAATGAGGAGAAACGCTCCCCCCAGAACGCCTTTTATGGGGGGGGCGAAAGCCAACGGGGGCTGAACCGCGCGGAATTCGAAGGGGAATCGTCAAGGGAAATTAATTCCCACCCAGTTCCAAGGGGATTGCCAGCCGCCCGCAGCGTGTCGATTCACGAGGGCATTAATGGAGGCGCGTTACGGACACCGAAGCGTCAAACAGGAAGCGCGGAAGACCAGGCGACGCCTCGTAAACCAGGAAAATGGGAAGCACGGACCAGAGGTAGGACTATCCCCACGTGCGAAGTCACGAGCCGACCTGAGGAAAGAAAGTTCACGGAAAATACCCGAGGATAACCCCCCGCCAAAAACGAAGTCCTCGGATCCGAGGACAAAATCCTATTGGAGGCAACGGTGCAATCGTGGTACAATAGCTCTTGCTCCCGCGCCCTGCAAGGGGCTAGGGGGATGGACCCCTACCCGACGTGAGACTGAGTTGCCCAGAGAGGTGAACACTGTGTCCTCACGCTCGGGAGCCACATGGAAACGATGGCAGCAATTGTACCTAGGTCTTGCATGGTCCTCGGACTCAAGCCTACGGGGAGCTGACCACTCGTACTTAAAAGGCAGCAACTGTACCTAGGTCTTGCATGGTCTACGGACTCAAGCCTAAGGGGAGCTAGCCACATGGAAACGATGGCAGCAATTGTACCTAGGTCTTGCATGGTCCTCGGACTCAAGCCTACGGGGAGCTGACCACTCGTACTTAAAAGGCAGCAACTGTACCTAGGTCTTGCATGGTCTACGGACTCAAGCCTAAGGGGAGCTAGCCACATGGAAACGATGGCAGCAATTGTACCTAGGTCTTGCATGGTCCTCGGACTCAAGCCTACGGGGAGCTGACCACTCGTACTTAAAAGGCAGCAACTGTACCTAGGTCTTGCATGGTCTACGGACTCAAGCCTAAGGGGAGCTAGCCACATGGAAACGATGGCAGCAATTGTACCTAGGTCTTGCATGGTCCTCGGACTCAAGCCTACGGGGAGCTGACCACTCGTACTTAAAAGGCAGCAACTGTACCTAGGTCTTGCATGGTCTACGGACTCAAGCCTAAGGGGAGCTAGCCACATGAAAACGATGGCAGCAATTGTACCTAGGTCTTGCATGGTCCTCGGACTCAAGCCTACGGGGAGCTGACCACTCGTACTTAAATGGCAGCAACTGTACCTAGGTCTTGCATGGTCCTCGGACTCAGGCCTACGGGGAGCCGACCACTCGCAACTGAAAGGCAACGACTGCACACGGGTAGCTGCCTATTTTACGACAGGGCCAAAGTACTGCTTGGTTCGAGAATCCATTCCCGTGAAGAAATTAACTACCTAATGAAGGGCCTAACGGTCGACCCGACCACTCACGAAAGGACCAGCTGAACTGACGGCATTCCGAACCATAGGGGCCGCGGTTCGCAAAACCCTCCTCCCCGTCCGAGGGTACGTGCAGCAGGGTTTTTGAGGGGCTATTGTGGGGCCCAAGGACCCAGAATCTCCGGCCCACCTTTGGGCGGGCCCAGGGCCCAAGCCGAGGAAGGAGATCTCCCCGGATGGTCGGCCTAACGGATTCAACCCTTCCAAGACCCGAGCCGAGGATACACCTATCCTCGGCGAACCTAGCCTAAACTGGTTAGGGGACAGACTTACTGCATGTAGTCACATCCACACTTAACCATTCTGCCAGGCCCTCCAGGTCCCATCAATACTGACAAGACCCTTCACTGAAAAGCCTTGGGGGAAGCAACCCCCGGCATGGGAGAAAACCTGCCTGATGGGACAAGTCCTGAGCCATTAGCCCGGATGGCCAACAGCTGTAAGGCCAGGATCGAGCCAGAGGGAGTATAAAAGTTAAAGGACCTCCCTAGTGCAGGGGGCCTCCTCGGACCCCAGCCGAGGAGCAACCCCAGACGGAGAGCAAATAAACGAGAAGTCTAAAGAAGACCAGAAAAGGGCCGGCCGGGGCCAAACCCTTTGCCCCACTCTCTACAAATTCATTGTCGGGGGCCCACCTCCGAAAAAGGAGCCCCTACAACTAGCATTTACTAGAAGTTCCAATTTTACATATTTCTCAATCCAGGCAAATTTGTGGGACTTAAACCACGTGAATATCGATTCAACCATGTTTCTCACGAATGAGCGTGCAATATCTAACAAAATCAAGAAGAAAAATCCATAAAACATGGACATGTAATAATAAGATGTGACACCTATATAGAATGTGTTTAGATTTGATAAGGTCAGGTACATGTGTCATAAACTTAATAGAGTAAAACAAATTTGTTATTCATGGCTTCATGTATGACTTGTGATTTTTTTCACAAAAAAAAAAAAAAAAAGAAAAAGGAAAGAGAACTTGCATGCTTTCTAATAACAACAGATAATGAGTAATGGGTGAGTTTGGGTTAAGTATAATAACAACTGATAATGAACTATATTGTAATGATTTCAAAATATAAAAGCTCTCAAAAGAAAGTTGTAAAACTTTATATATTTATGTGTGTATTTTAATACCACAACGTTGACGTAAATACAATAGCAAGTTTTCCATGGAATGAACAAAATCTTGTTCCAAAGACTAATTTTTTGGAATAATTTTTTTTTTTTAATTTTTATGGCCATTGTGCTGCCATGTACATTGCATGTTAATTTGATTAATTAATAAATTTGGCTAATTAATCAATTAATATATCACAATGGGTCAATACATTCTTGGCCTATGAAGTGGTATCAGAGTAGTCACATTCTGATTAGGGTTAATCTTTGCTGTGTGATCCATTGACCCTTGTTTGTCATGGATAAATGACAGTTTCTTATTATACCTCTTTTATTTAATGGCACTAACTATGCACACTAGAAAGTACGCATGAGAGCTTTCTTGTAGTCTTTAGATGAGAAAGTGTGGCAAGCTGTGGAGATAGGTTGGACCAAGCCTACGAAAGCACCGGCTGAATGGGATGATGCTAGATCAAGGCGGCAAACTTCAACAGCAGGGCATTAAATGCTCTATTCAGTGCAGTCACGAATGAGGAGTTCAAAAAGATATCCTCTACTAAATTGCTAAGGAAGCATAGACTATTTGAAACCAAGACTATCAAGGATTCAAAGCTTCAGAGGCTCACTACAAGCTTTGAAGAGATTAAGATGGAGGAGGATGAGTCGTTTGATGAGTTCTATGCTAAGTTTAAGGACATAGTGAACTCAACTTTTAATCTTGGGGAAACCATTCATGAACCCAAGATTGTGAGAAAGGTGCTCAGATCTCTACTTGAGAGATTTCATGCCAAGATTACCATGATTGAGGAATTAAAGGATATTGAAAAAATTCCTTTGACAGAGTTGGTTGGAAATCTGCAACCTATAAGTTAGGCTTTACAAGGATCCGGAAATCGAGCAAGAGCAAGAGCATGGCATTGAAGGCCAGGAGCAGTGATACTAATGAGTCTTTAGACAATGAAGATTCTAAATTGAAGTCCTACATTATAAGGCAATTCAAGAAGTTCATGAATAATGCCAATGGGAAGGGCTTTAACAAGGACTGCAAGCAATCCACTTCCTCACAATTCAAGAGCCAAGATAAAAGGAAGAAGGATGCTAGGGATAGCGGTCAGTACATTGTTCCCTTAGGACCAAAGTGCTTTAGGTGTCAAGGCTTTGGTCACATGAAACAAGAGTGCCCTACTTATCTCAAGACCATTGGAAACGTAAGGCATTTATTGCTACCTTAAGCGACACCGAGCCTAAGGACGACTTTGATAATGAGGATGATGGAATCCTAAATGCCTTCACTACAACCGTAAATCCTACTGAAGTGATTGTTGAAGATGGGATGAAGAAGAGGACTTGGTGGAGTCTAAATTTGAAAAGGTGGATGAACAAGATAACATCCACGCAGCCTATGCAAAGTTATATAAGGTCTCAAAAAAGCATAAGAAGTTGTATAGGTTGGCCACCAAAAAGCTTAGTGATGTAGAGCTTGAGTGAGAAAAAATCTCTACAAAGTTTGACGAAGCCAATCAGACTATTGGAACACTGAGATTTGAGAATAATTTCTTGGCTGAAAAGACCAAGAAGTTTGAGGCAGAACTATTCCAAGTCAGAGCTCAATTGGAAAGGACTTCAAGCACAAAGTTCAATAAGATGCTCAGTCTTCAGAAAGCTGCTTCCAATCGAACCAGTTTAGGGTATGATTTCTTTTCTCCTAGTATTGCTTCTACTAGTACTACTATTTTTGCTCCTCTTGCTAACAATGTTGAAACTGAGAACAATGATGTTAAGAATGAATTAGCTAGTGAGAACGTAGACAACAGTAAATCTATCTTACGAGCACCCTCTAAGCTTGATAAGAAAGAAATTAAGAACTTTAGCCCTAAGAAGGGAAATACTCAAAAGTCCAAATAGAAAAAGCAGTATTTCTGTCATCACTATGGTGTAGCTGGACATACTTGACCTAATTGCTATAAGTGGTTAGCCACTTAATGGAGCAACAACATGATCACGTCGAGAAACTAGAATCGCTTCCATCCTCCTTTGCTCCTCTTGGAGATCTTCTCAAAACTCTCATGTTTCCTTCAAACTTGAACAGTTTCAATTCTTCCCCCTCACCACTGGATCAAGGGTTTGCTAAATGGAAATGTTCTTCCAAGGTGTGAAAGGAAAATGGCTCCAAATGATTCTATCACTTTTTCTCTCTCCCTTTCTTGTTTTTGGTTTTGCATTACTTATGTGTTTTGCTTTCGTGTTTTAAGTCAGTCTAGTTTTATGCATTGCTTTGTTTAACAAGTTTTTGTTTGGTTATTTTTCAGTTTTGCTTTATTTTGTTTTTCATATAAAAATATTATAAAAAATTGAAAAAAAAAATACAAAAACAGTGTGTGTATGTGTACATTGGTAATTGTGTACCTTGTATGGCCATTAAAACAAACTTTTCTAAACTTTGTGTCTTTTGTAGCTTACATGAGCATCTCCATGCACAACTAAGCAAGTGAGCTTTGTGGCTTGTTTTTGTGATGAGTAAGATTAAGTAATCTTTTGTACTTAACACTCGTATCACTCTTTTTGATGGGAATGACTAGAAAATCCTAAGAGAAAGGTATAAATAACTATCTCACCACTGTTGCCTGCCAATCATGAAATGACATTTGTATGCTTCAGTATAGCAAAAGTGGAATGTCAAATGCTTAACATCATTGGGTATTTCTTTTCTCTCTCATATATGCCCATGCATGGTTTGCTTAAAAGAAAATATGCAAAGAACAATAAAAAGCAAATAGATCAAAATGCTTTATATATGATTGCAAGTGTGTATTCTAAGAGATGTAGGAGTTATAGGATGTACCTCGAAAGTGATAGTCCCCATCAAACAATTATGATTGTGTGTGAGTTAAAGTGATTTTCTCATACCTTAAATCATTATAACATGTAAAACTTATGCAATCTTGTGATGTTTTTCACACACAGCATACAATATTCTTTACTACTTTTGATACATGTGCAGATATAATATGATTTGTCTATCACAAGAAATATTTTTGTAAATGTATGCTCACTAAATTGTCTTAACTTGTTTTTGAAATATAAAATTGGTTATGTTAGGATATATGTGTTTTCACTTACTAAGAACATATGTCACTTATTTATGTAAATCATAAATCCTTTGACAAAACGCACTCTACTTGTAATTGAGTAGTTTTAAATGCTTTTAATACTTCAAGAAATATGGTTTCAAGATCAAGTGTTAAAGTCATCAAGTCTGTCCAAGAAAAAGCAAGCTGAAGTGCAAATTTATTAAAGCTCGACACCTGCTCAATAGCTACCTCAACACCTGCTATCTGTCGAGATTTACAAAATCAGATTTTCTGATCTGACTTCCTTGGGATCTGTGAATATGCTTTTGGGTCGTCTTTTCTCCAAACCCTAAACATATAAAAAGATTGTTTTAAGAGCCGTCAAATTGTACACAAATTGTAAAAGCATTGAGCAATCTCTGTTCAAGCAAATTGTGATCAAAGACAAAGTTCTTGACCTAGTTCATCTTCTCTGAAGAAGTTGCTATGTATTTGCATCAAAGGGTTTTGTGACCAAGCATCTTCCTGATCTTCATCGTGTAGGATGAATTGAAGAATTTTGCAGCCAACCTCTTTTCCTTAAGTTGGTGTTTTGAAGTCGCGTACTGGGATCCACGCATTGGTTAGTCACGTACTTGGTAGCCATGCATCAAAGGTAGAAATTGTCACTACAGATCAAGTCCAATTGGGTATTGGGGTAAGGGTTCAACTATAGGTTGGTAAGGTACTTGGGATTCCTTTACTTGTAACCGCTTGATTTGATGATAATGGAGTTGCAGGAGTGGTGACCTGAAAATCACCCAGTGGGGTTTTTGTCACGAGGTTTTTCCTCATTTGTAAACAAGTCACCGTGTTATTTAATTTCTACTGCATATTTAGTTTTTGGTGATTTGTTTGTACTTCCACGCAATTGCATGATAAATTGATTAATTAATAACTTGGCTAATTAATTAATTGGTTTAATCACAAGGGGTTATTCAGTTTGTGGCCTATCAGGTTAGACTTGTTGTGTGTGTGTGTGTGTGTGTGTTTTGGATCTGTGTGCTTAACATTTTTCTTATTGAGAGATGTTTTTATGAGGCTAAAATGTTTTTTGGATCTTTAGTTGAGTAGCATACTTGATTTCATTTATATCTGTGTTTTTCACTTCCTTGAAAAACTGTTTTTAAGTAATCTCAATAGCTTCTCAATAGCTCTTGACATCTAGGCTATCTTTCGAGACCTTTCAGTTTTTTTTTTTTATCACATTCCCGATAGCTCTTGATAGCTAGTTCAATCCATTGAGAAACTTTCTGCCTCCTTGATAGGTTCTCGATAGCTAGCTCGATCCATCGAGCTTCATTGTTGAGGAAACCTCTGGATAGCTTCTCGATAGCTAAAACATGCATTTTAAATCTTGATAGCTCTTGATAGCCCTCAATTGATCGAGCTTTATGATTTTTCTATATAAAGGCACCTCGTATTTTCTCACTCATTTCCTTCGATCTCTCGCGATAGTTTCTCTTTTCTCTCACTCCCAAACTCCTCAAACTCAAACCCCTCACTTGATCTACGGCCTAAATCAAGTGTTCTTCATTTGGTATGATACTTTCTCACCCATTAATCATGCATTTCATTCTTTTCTGACCTAAGTTTTGGTTCTTGAAGAATTTTTGGGGATTTTTCAAAATTGATGAGATTTTGTAAAAAATTTTGGGTTAGGTGTTGTTTCAATTAGTTTAAAACTTCATGCATTGCATCACATGTGCATTATAACAATATTTTATGCATTTTAAATGTTTGTTTACTTTGTTGCTATATTGTGTGCTAGTAGGTTTGGATTAGGCTCAGCCTATGATGCATTTAAATTTGCATGTTACATGTTCATGCATTTTCATGCGTACGTACCTTACTATAGTTATCTTTTGATAATAACTATGTTCGGTGCTATTCTGATTCTCTCTCTCTCTCTCTCTCTCTCTCTCTCTCTCTTACGTTAGTTGCATCATGGCACTTAAACGTAAATCCACTCCGTCTAGGAACCCTCTTCGTTCTAGGGCATCATCTTATTCTTCTCTTTCTGACCCCACTCCATCTCACATACGGTTCTATGATGAGAAGGCCAAATCAAACTTCTTGGAAAACTTTTCACAACGAGGCATTCATTCGAAATGCCAAGTCATTCTGTTAGACTTTTCTAATACTAACCTACCCACTGTCATCTACAGTCAGGGTTGGGAGTCACTGTGTGGCGCCCTAGTCACATGCCCTTCCGTGATCATATAGGAGTTCTACTCTAATATGCACGAATTTGATTATTTTTATACCTCAATTTGTCACTTGCATTCGGGGTATACGTATAGTAGTTACTCTGGATATTGTATCTGAGGTACTACACGTTCCTAGGGTAGCACATCCTAACTACCCTGGCTATGAGCATCTAAGGACTGTGTCCAAAGATGAACTCTCTTCTCTATTTTTTAAGACACCTTCTTTTTAGGGTGACCGTCAAAACACCCCTTCCTAGGCCTTTGCTAAAGGTCCAAGATTCCTAAACATGGTGATGACATTCGTTCTCCATCCATTGTCTCACTATAACACTATCACAGAGCCTCGTGCTCGCTTTTTGTTATCCCTCATTGAGGATCTCTCTATTAACTTCCCTTCTCACTTTATACTCTCCCTTATAGATGTCTATAAGGATACGGTGACGATAAGCTCATTTTTCCTTCGACTATCACGCGGCTCCTTCGCCATTTTTCTGTCTCCTATCCTAAGTCTCCCCACTTCACTTTCATATGTATCATTAATGCCGCTATCGTGAAGAAGAGTGTTGCACAACTTTGCTCGAGGCAAAATCAAACTGAAACGACAGCTCCTCTAGCTTCTACCGCTCCATCCACCTCCATTCCTTCGTCTTCAGCGGGTGGAGTGACACTTGAGGCCATCATGGCATAGCTTGTGCACATGGATGCTCGCCTTAACACTCTCTGCGATGAGTTGTGTCAGGTGAACACCCGTGTTGGTCGTATCGCACGATGACAGGCTGTCATGGGTGGTTTCACTGTGACTTCCTCTCCTTCTCCCGAGGCATCTGAGGATGAGAGTGACGATGGCTTCGACAGTGATAATGTTGATGAGGATGATGATGATGGTTTGCCTAGTGACGATGAGATGTCTACTTGAGTTACTTGTCATTTGTCACTCGTGACAAAAAGGGGAAGCAGTTTTGAGATGAGAGTAGTCATACTCATAAGGGGAGGGTTAGTATAGGAGATAGGGGGAGTGTTTTTTTTTTTTTTTTCTTTTTAGGGATGTAGTGAGGATTTTTGTATCTTTTCTTTTCTTCTATTTTAGATACTTTATCTCTTGTACATTGGTCTTGTGAACATTTGACATATATTGTACTTATATTTGGTTTATATATATTTTGATGTATATTATTTCACCTTTCTCCATGTGTTGTTTTTTTTTTTTTTTCTCTTTATAGACATGTTTCTTATTTATTGTATGTAATCTATTATTTCTATTTCACACTAAAATGCTGTGATGAGTTTTGTTTAAAGTGTTTCAGAAATATAGGTTGTCAAAGTCTTTCTTGCTATGAACTCTCTTCTTGCAAAATTTTTCAGAAGTTTGTGTTAGTATTAAGGACATATTTTATTAACTAATCCTTTAATAAAACATACTTTACTTGTAATTGGGTAGATCTAGGATGGGTTTAGTACTTCAAGAAACATGTTGTTCAAGTTTAGTATTAAAGTCATGAAGATTGGACCAAGAAACAAGTGAAGAGAAGCTATTCATTAAAGCTAGACAGATAACTTGACAGCTGCCAATGGATAGCTATCTATCGAGGTTTAATAAGTCTCAACAGCCACTGATAGATAGCTATCTATCGAGGTCTCGACAGCTGTTGATAGATAGCTATCTATCGAGAATTACAAAATCAGAATTTTCAAATCTGATTTTCGGCCCATGTTGACATGTATGTGTAAGGTTTCTTTTCTCACAACCCTAAACATATATAAGACTTATTTTAAAGGCCTTCACATAAGAGAATACAAGGAGAACACATGCAAAAGGTGACTGAGTGCCATATTCTCTCATAAAGAAGCTACTACATCTTTACGCCTTAGGGTTTTATAACTAAGTGCTTCTTGATCTTCATTGTTAATGAAGTGAAGAACGTTGAAGCCAACGTCTTCTTAAAGTTGGTGTGTTAGTCACGTACTAGGAGCCATACATTATTAGTTAGTCACATACTAGGATCCATGCAAAAAGGGTGGCGTTCATATATTGAAGAATTCAGAGGTTCTGAAGTGATAGAAGGTTTTTGCTGTAAGTTCATCTACGGGGATTGTAGAGTCTAGAGACAAAAGTTTTGTACTAGTTCTAAAACTTCTCTTTACTATAGTGGATTGCTTTTTGGTAAGGTTTCCCCCTAGATTTTTTAATGTGAAACTAATTTGTTTTATTGGTTTTCTTGGGTCATCATATCTTGTCTTATTTATTTTATTCTGCTAAATGATTTTGACATGATATTGATGTTTGTTTGTTTTAACAAGTTTTATTTATAGTAATTCTAATTAACAACTTGGGTTTAAAACTTATTAATTCTACCAACTAGGGTCTAAATTTCCTAACAAGTGGTATCAAAGCGGGTACACTCTAATTGGATTAATTTCTTGAGTGTGATCCTTGAACCTTATTGTCATGGATTGTGGACAATCTCTTTTGATTCCTCCTTTATTTGATGGAACTAATTATGTGTACTGAAAAATTCATATGAAAGTTTTTTAGCAAGCTCTAGGTGAACAGGTATGGCAAGCTATTAAAGTTGGCTGGATTAAGCCAAAGTAAGCACTGGTAGATTGGGATGAAGCAACAATCAAAGTGGCAAATTTCAATAGTAAGGCCTTGAATGCTTTGTTTTATGGGGTGATCAATAAGGAATTCAAGAGAATATCATCCAAGAAAGTTGCCAAGGAAGCATGGACCATTCTTGAGACCACCTATGAAGGTACCAAGGCAATAAAGATTGTGAAACTTTAAAGACTCACTAGTAGTTTTGAAGAAATAAGGATGGAGGAGGATGAGACCTTTGATGAGTTCTATGCTAAACTCAAGGATATTGTGAATTCTGCCTTTAACCTTGGAGAATCTATAGCAAAATCCAAAATTGTTAGCAAAATCCTTAGGTCCTTACCTGAGAGATTCTATGCCAAGATCACTGCCATTGAAGAAGTAAAGGACATTAATCAAATTCCTTTGACTGAGCTTATAGGGAACCTTCAAACCAATGAGATAGGATTAGGTTTAATGGGAAAAGGTGGAAAAAGTAGAAAATAGAGGAAGAGATTGAGGACGCTGAAGATGAAGATGAAAGTGAAGATGAAGATGATAATGAGGATGAGGATCTAACCTTCATAACTGATGAGATTATCAGGCTTCTTCAATTTAGAAAAAATGATAAGGGCAAACCTCCTAGGAAATCTAAATCCTCTAAGAAGGGTAAGAGTGAGAAACCCCTCATCCAGTGCCATGAATGCAAAGGTTTTGGTTGTATGAGAATAGAGTGCCCAAACTACCTTGGAGTGGTACTCAGAATGACTCTTCTGATGAGTATGTGGATGAATGTGATCACGTTATAGCCTTTGCTGCTACAACTGATAAGGTGATTGTGGAAAGTGCTAGTAACAGTGAGGATTCTTCTGATGATGAAGTACCCAAGAAGATGACCCTTCAAGAAGCCTACGATAAGTTATGCACTGAATTCAAAGACTTCTCATCTTTGTAGAAAATAGCTTAATGAGATAAAAACTGAAAATTCCAATCTATTAGTCAAACAGATGAGACTACAAGGTTAGTTGAGGCTTATGTTGTAGAGAACACCTCGTTAGAAGAGAAGGTCAAGAATCTCGAGGTTGAGCTTAGTCAAGCTAGAACTCAAATAGAGATGATGTCTAGTGCAAAGCTTAATGATGTATTAAGTACTCAAAAGTCTAGTTCTAATAAGACTGGCTTAGGATATGCTATTTCCTCCAGTCTCTCCTTTTCCACGGCTTTTGGATCAAGGACTATCTTTGTGCCCCAATCTGAGAAAGGTGATAAAAGTATGAAATTCAAAACTGATTTGACTAATTCTAAATCATTTGTTAGACCTAATGTTTGTCATCATTGTGGTGTTTATGGACACATTCGTCCTAATTGCTTTAAATTGTATCCTCAAAAGCAAGTGTCCAAACGGTTATAGGTTTCCTTTCAAGGACCTATACCTTTGTTTGGAGAGTTATTAAAAGCCTTGAGCTTTTTAACTTAATTTTAGGAGAATCTTAATTCTTCTATGTCCTGTAGTAAACATACTAGGACACGTGCCTTTTCATTTTCACAACCAAAGACTCATGCTGTGTGGATGAGAAAGGAGCCTAAGACTTAATTGTCTTTTCTGTTGTCCTCTGCTTTAATTCTTTCTATCTAAAGTAGGACTCTCTTTACTTGATTTCTTATCTGCTTTTGGAATCATGCTTTTATGCATTTGCATCATTCTATCATGCATTTATGCATATGCATCTTTCTTTCATGCTTTCATGTCATTTGTCTATTTTGTTTGATTGTCTAGTTTTTATTTTGTTTTATTTATAAAATAAAAAAAAAATAAGGGAAAATTTGAAAAAAATATAAAAACAGTGTGTGTTTGTGTACATTGGTACTTATGTACCTTGGATGGCCATTAAAACAAATTTTTCTAAACTTTGTAACTTTTGTAGCTTAGATGAGCATTACTACGCACAACTAAGCAAGTGAGCTTTGTGGCTCGTGTTTGTGATGAGTAAGGTTAAGTGATCTCTTGTACTTAACACTCATATCACTCTTTTTGATGGGAAGGACTAGAAAATCCTAAGAGAAATGTATAAATAATTATCTCACCACTATTGCCCACCAATCATAAAATAACATTTGTATGCTTCGGCATAACAAAAATGCAATGTCAAAAAGCTTAACATAATTGGTATTTTTTTTCTCTCTCATATATGCCTGTGCATGGTTTGCGTAAAAGAAAAATATGCAAAGAAAAATAAAAAGCAAAAAGAAGAAAATGCTTTATATATGATTGCAGGCATATCTTTCTAGGAGATGTGGGAGTTATAAGATGTATCTTGAAGGTGATAGTTCCCATCAAACAGTTATGATTGAGTGTGAGTTAAAGTGATTTTCTCATATCTCAAATCTTCATAACATGAAGACAATTATACAATCTTACGATGTTTTTCACACACAACACGCAATATTTTTGCTACTTTTGATACATGTGTAGGTACAATGTGAATTGGCCATCACAAGGAATACTTGTGTTAATATATGCTCACTAAACTATCTTAACTTGTTTTTGGAATATAAAATTGGTTAGACTTGTTGTGTGTGTGTGTAAGTTTTTGGGATCTATATGATTACATTTTTCTCGATTGAGAGATTTTTTTTAAGAGATTAAAATGTTGTTTGGATCATGGTTGAGGTGCATGTTTGATTGCATTCATATCTGTGTTTTTTTCTTCTTTGAAAAATTGTTTTTAAAGGCTATCTATCAAGCTCTTCAACTTCTTTATATCGCAATCTCGATTGCTTCTCGATAGCTCCTCAATCCATCAAGAAACTTTATGTCTGCTCGATAGATGCTCTATAGTCGGTCGATCCATCGAGGTTGGCTTCTGCTCGATAGCATCTCGACACCTCTCGATCCATTGAGATCCTCTTGCATGCATTGTTTTTCACATGTCTTGCATCTTTCTTTTATCTTGTCATCCATAGCATCTTGTTTCATTATATTCATGCACTTTTATGATTCCTTGTGCTCCCTTGATCATCTTTATGTCTCTCAGGTGAAGCTTTCTAACTTCTTGTACCCTTTATCAATCATGACAAAAAAGGGAAGAAATTATGGAGAATATATGGTTTCTTTTTAAGGTTCTACATATTAGGGGGAGAAATACATGCCCTTGTAAGGGGGAGTTATGTTTCATCTTGTTAGAAGAAGTGTTTACCTCTTTGTTGTTGTAGAGCTTCTTTTAGCTTCGTCTTCTTGTACACTGATCTTGTGACCATGTTTACATACATTGTTCTTATCTTTGATATATATATATGTGTGTGTGTGTGTGTGTGTGTGTGTGTGTGTGATGAAGTATGTTTTCTTCACCTACCTCTACATGTGTTATTTATTTTCTCTCTTTATACACATGTTTCTTTATTTGTATGCAATCTTTTATTTATGTCTCACACTAATATGCCTTGATGAGTTTTGTTTAAAGTGTTTCAGAAATACAGGTTGTCAAAGTCTTCCTTGCCATGAACTCTCTTCTTGCAAAGTTTTTCAAGAGTTTGTGTTAGGATAGATTTTATTGTATTTAACAAGTGAGTATGAGTTGAGTGATTTATAACTTCTATCATATGTTCATTTGTTTGTTATGGTTTTGTCACGGATTGCCAAAGGGGGAGATTCTTAAGGACATATTTTATGTAACTGGCTAATCTTTTGACAAAATGTACTTTTCTTTTAATTGGGTAGATCTAAGATGGGTTTAGAACTTTAAGAAACGTGTTGTTCAAGTCTAGTATTAAAGTCATGAAGATTGGACCAAGAAATAAGTGAAGAAAAGTTGTTCATTAAACCTAGATAGATAGCTCGACAGCAGCCGACAGATAGTTATCTATCGAGGTTTAACAAGTCTCGACAGTTGTCGACAGATAGCTATCTATCGAGGTCTCAACAACTGTTGACAGATAGCTATCTATCCAGAATTTTGAAATCAGAATTTTCAAATCTGATTTTCGGCCCATGCTAACATGTATGTGTAGGGTTTCTTTTCTCACAACCCTAAACATATATAAGACTTATTTTAAACGCTGTCGCATAAGAAAATACAAGGAGAACACATGCAAAAGGTGACCAAGTGCCTTATTCTCTCATAAAGAAGCAACTACGTTTTTGCACCTTAGGGTTTTGTAACCAAATGCTTCTTGATCTTCATTGTTGATGAAGTGAAGAATTTTACAGGCAATATCTTCTTTAAGTTAGTGTGTTAGTCACGTACTAGAAACCGTGCATCATTAGTTAGTCACGTACTAAATCCGTACAAAAAGGGTGGCGTTCATATATTGAAGAGTTTAGAGGTTTTGAAGTGGTAGAAGGTTTCTACTGTAAGTTCATCTACAAAGATTGTAGAGTCTAGAGACAAAGGTTTTATACTAGATTTAAAATTTTGCTTTACTATAGTGGATTGCTTTTTGGGAAGGTCTCCCTCAGGGTTTTTTATTATAAAACTAGTTTGCTTCATTGATTTTCCTGAGTCATCATATCTTGTTTTATTTATTTTATTTCACTACATGATTTTGACATAATATTGATGTTTGTTTGTTTTAACAAGTTTTATTCGTAATAAATCTAATTAACAAATTTTGTTTAAAACTTGTTAATTCTATCAACTGGGATCTAAATTTCCCAACAGCTAGGATAGATTTTATTGTATTCAAAAAGTGAGTATGAGTTGAGTGATTTATGACTTCTCTCATATGTTCATTTGTTTGTTGTGGTTTTGTCATGGATTGCCAAAGGGGGAGATTGTTAGGACATATGTGATTCAATGTTAGGAACATATGTCACTATTTTATGTAATTGGCTAATCCTTTGACAAAATGCACTTTACTTGTAATTGAGTAAATCGAGGATGTGTTTAATACTTCAAGGAACAAGGTTTTAAGTTCAAGTATTAAAGCCATGGAAGTCTGTCTAAGAATTAAGTGTGAAAGTGTTGGATTTTAAAACTCGACAGCTAGCATCTATCGTGGTTTAAAAGCTGCTAAAACACGTGGTTCGACAACTAGCTTGATAGATTGCTATCTATCGAGGTTTATGAAACTCAGTTTTTCAGAACTGATTTTCATCCAATTCGTGAGTATTTGTTTAGACTTTCTTTTCTCATAACCCTAAACATATATAAAGATTGTTTTAAAGGTCGTCACAACTGAAGCAACTCAATGCAAAAGTTTTTCATAAGCATATTGTGAACCAAAAACATATATCCTAGTTTATCTTTCTCTTGAAGAAGCTGCTATATTTGTACACCGTAGGTTTTTGTGACCAAGGAGCTTCTTGATTTTCATCGTCTGGATGAACTGAAGAACTTTGTAGCCAACATATTTCTCAAGTTAGTGATTAAGTCGCGTACTAGGATCCGCGCATTTATTGGTTAGTCACGTACTGGAAGCTGTTCATTGAAAAAGAGAGATTGTCACTACAGAACAAGTCCAATTGGGTGTTGAGGCAAGGGTTCAACTATAGGTTGATATAAAGTACTAGGATTCCTTTACTTGTAACCGCTTGTTTTGATAATAGTGGATTATCAGGAGTAATAACTTTAAAATCACCCAATGGGGTTTTTGCTGTGTAAGTTTTCCCCATTCATAAACAAATCATCATGTTAACTTTATTTTCCGCTGCACTTTATTTTAGTTGATGATTTGTTTGTGCTACCACGTACTTTACATGTTAATTTGATTAATTAATAAATTTGGCTAATTAATCAATTAATATATTACAATGGGTCAATACATTCTTGGCCTATTAGCAAACCCCTTCTTTCTTCAATTATAATATTCTTTGTAAAAGAAACCTATTTTTTAGGGGGGGGGGGGGGGGGGGGGGGAAACCCCTGCTTAAGCAATTATATGTTACTATTTTTGTGTATACTATATTACGACTTTAGCTCCATCAGGCATTTGAGAACCAACAAGAAAAATGTCAATGTCAAAAAAGAAATTGAATGCCCACCACACAATATTATTTTGCTACATAAATTGTGTTTTTTTTTTTTATATATATAACAGTTAAATAAAAAAACACAATTCATAAAATATAAGCAAATATGATTTGACAATTCAAAGGAGCATTGTTATACAGGCTGAGTTATACTCTAGTTGAAATTTTGTTTTAAAAACACGATTTTATTTATTAATATGAAATGGTGAAATAGTATTTTGAAAACACAATTTCACAATTATAAGTTATAACTAAAAACGTGATTTCAAGATTTGGGGGAAAGCACAAGGCAATTGGGGGAAATTCTAATCAATGGCATTAAATAGAAATTGGCTTTTAGAATATCAATAAGAGAAAAAAGAAAAAAAAATTCTCCTTATCAAATCAAAAAGAATATTTATTTTAAAGAAATTAGAGCTTGACTTGGGTCCACTCTAGTGAATTGGACGGACAAGATTTGGAAACATGCATGTCTAAAATTGTTTACATGTCTACACCATGTCTTGTCTAGTGCACTGAGCGATGGAAGTTTTTCCAAGAAATTAGTTTAATTTTACCTTTATTGATAATCGAGTCATCAAATATGTATTGTAATTTTCCTTTATCTCAAATCATATTATCAAGAAATGTCAAAATTTCAAATGGCAATGATCAGGCACATTAGCAGGAATGACAACAAGGTAGCCCATGAACTTGCACAATATGCCAATAGGTCTGGAGAATTGAAGAGCTGGTTTGGTACAGCTCCATAGTTTATATCTATGTGTTATTTACTTTTCTGCTGTTGTGCATAATATGATCTTTCACTGTTTAATCTAGATCTCATAATTAACCTAAGTAATCACTTAGCTAATTCATTAGGTTAAACAATTTATTTTAAGGGATCTAAACAAACAAACAAAAACATGAGTCATAACAGGTTGACTGAACTTGTCAAAGAATAGTTTAAGTTCATAGGATAAGAACCCATTCTAGTTTGATAAGTTTCTAACTAGTAATCAACTGAGTCAAATTCGAATCCCATTTGATCCAATCTAGTGGGATAATTTGCTTCTTTTCTTTTTATTGTAATTCTTATATTTCTTTGTGCTGGTTGTGCCATAAGTTGCTAGTATGCTATTGATATACATGATGCTCTATGAGTAAATTTGTCCTAGAACCAAAATACTCAAATATAAAACATTAATTAACCTTATGACCTTCCAAAAAAATTAAATAAGGATACCTAGTCAATTATGCCTAATGCTTATTAGTTTGGTTGATAAGGATTGATGAGATGTAAGATTCTTAATG
Source organism: Quercus variabilis (assembly GCA_030445155.1). Classification (NCBI taxonomy): domain Eukaryota; kingdom Viridiplantae; phylum Streptophyta; class Magnoliopsida; order Fagales; family Fagaceae; genus Quercus; species Quercus variabilis. The sequence continues at coordinate 22,102,019 of CP129455.1, read as the reverse complement.
GTCTTTCAGTTAATTCTGTCTTTTCAATAGCCAACCAAGCATATAACCATGAACATCACTAGCTCCTAGTTGCCTCTAGGGCATTTGTTAATGGGTCATTTTAGGAAAGTTTATACCAATTTTATGAGAAATATAAAACACTGTAGAAAAATTTAATTACTATTTTCTTTTTTCAATAAAACGTTTCTAAAAATAGTTCATAAATCATAGGCATCTATTAACTTTTTCCCTCTCTTAGTTTATGTTCAATTCATACGGATGCCATTTCTATATCTTTTTGTTAGGTTCTAAGTACTTAGAAACTAATGTATTAGAACTCTAATTTGTATTGTTGGCAAACCATGATCAAAACAGGTTTTTAGTCTTATTTTAGATTTGCTCAAAGTATGTGTTTTATGTAAAAGTTGGAATTGAGCTGCTGTAGAATTCATTGTGCAATTCAGTCTGGTTCGATCGATCGAGAATTAGACTCAACCGATCAAAAGCCAGGCAGCATGTTTTTTCTGCAAAATTTCCAACTCAGCCCTAAGCCCATATGACGTGTAGGGTTTTATGTTTTGTCCTAGATATAAAAGGGAAACCTTAGCCACATTTTAGAGGTTGCTCTTTTGCTATGTGTGTGAATCTCTTGTGAAATTTGAGAGGTGGTTGCCTTCACATATGCTTAGAATTATCAAGAAGGAGATTTCATTGAAAGCTTGATGATCATTCAGTTGCTGCACTAAAAAGCTTAAAGATATACAAGCGGGAGTGCTTGTACTTGCTAAAGAATACAAGAAAGAAGGAGTCCATGGTCTTGAAGCTTGCACATGGTCGTGTCAGTAAGTTTTCTACATGACGTAGCAATAGGATGTTAGTGGTCTAAGTTGCTATTGTAAAATTTTGATTCTTTCATAGTGGATTTAGTTTTACCTTGAGAATAGCTAGGTTAAATAATGCCTAGGTTTTTTACTGGTTTGATTTTCTTTGGTCATCATATCTTTGTGTTCATTATATTCCACACTTTACATTGATATGATTATATGATTATGTTAACCTAGATCTAGAATTTGGACTACGTAATAACTTGGCTTGTTAACTAGGTTAATCCAATTGTATTTTAAGGGGTCTAAAAACAAACAAGTAGTATCAGAGTGGGTTGCTCTCTTGTTGTAGATCTTTTGATCTAAGAGCTAATCCTTGACCCCTGCTGTCATGAATAATTTTAAGTGTCTTACTGTTTTTTATTGTGATGATTTGAATAAAAAGGACACTGTTGTTTTTGTTAATCTTATTGATGCCTGTGAAACTCCCCATAAGGAATTATTGAAATCTATGAAAATTTCTAAGAAATTCAAAGAAGAGTTAAAATTAGCTAATCTTGAAAAAGATGAATTGGTTGTTAGATTAGATTAATCTAATAAAAAGCGTGAATTTTTGAGAAATCAAATTTCCTCTCAAGATGAGAAGATGAAAAGTTTTGAACAAGAGTTAGTTGAATCTAAAACTAAAATAGAAAATTTGACTAGTACCAAGCCTACTGTTGATAACGGAAGTGTTTGTGTTTCTCTTAAGCCTAAAACTGAGAAAGTTTATATCCCTCCTTCAAGAGGAATAATAAAGAAAAGGCTTATTTTGCTACGTTAGACAAAGGTAAAAGTTCTGATGTAGACGCTGAAGTTTCTAAACCTATGTCTAAACCTATTGTTAGAGAGCATGATAAATCTGTTTTTGTGCCTACTTATCACCGTTGTGGTGTTGTTGGTCGTATTAGACCAAATTGTTCTTTATTGAGGCAAAAACCAAAATTTGAGACTAGATTTGTTGTTATGAATACTGATGTTCCTAAATGTGTTCCTGTTTGTCACTTTTCTGGTGTCTCCGGTCACATTCATTTTAATTGTCATAAATTGAAATTTGAACATTCGGTATTTCAATCTAGGATATGTGATGATATTTCTCCTACCATAAGTCCAAATAAATTGTTTTATATGCTTTTGAAAAATTTAAGCTTGTTGGTTTGTGAAAGGAAATTGCAGGATTTTAGTTTTTCTCAAAAGATTGGTGTAATTCCTCAAATAAACTCTGCTTCACATGGTTTTTCACCTACAAAGCCGAAGACTCATGCTATATGGGTGAGAAAAGATTCTCTAAGTTGAGTGTTGTTTACTTGTCCCTGATTTAATTCTTTCAATTGTTTGTGGACATGTTTTGTTTTTGTTTTTGGTTGTTTTGTTTTTTTAGGTTGTTGTTATTAAAAAAAAAAAATTCAAAAAGACAAATATTTTATTTTGTGTCTAGTTTTACTTTTATTGAGGATTCCATGAATTATGATATCTCTCTCTTTATTTGGAACATGCTAACATTGTGAAAAAACTTGAATAGTATGTGTTATATAAGTGCTAAGATATTTCTGATTTTGTATGAGTACGTACTAGTTTGTACATGTACTTAAAGGTTAATTAAGGAAATGATATTTCTTATTTGTGTACCCTCTATAACTTAGTTAAGCACTGTCATGCATTGCATTTGTATTTTTAATCATTTAGCACAATGTGTGCTTTTTGTTCTTGGTTATAAATTTTTTTAAACCAAAAATATTTTTGTGTTTTGCATTATTTTCTTGAATTTGAAATCAAGGTTGGCCAATTTATTTTTGCATAACATGTTTATGTACCTTGTTTAGCTTTGATGAGCTTATTTCTTACACTTTACTAGTTTGGGCTTTGTAGTGCATATTGTGTGGGAAAGATATTTATAGTTTTCGATCACTTTGTCTTGATCTTGAAGTCACTTGCCTTTGATTGTCGGACTTGATCCTTTTGAGAAAGGCATAAATAACCATCTCACCACTGTTTATTAGCCAATCATGAACACCTTAGTGCATATCGTAAGATTTTATACTCGAGAAAGTGTAACATATGCACAAAAAGAATATAAGATGTAGCCTCAGTTTAAATGCTAAAATTAGTGTGTACATTATTTCACTATAATTAAATCAATCAAATAAAATTGGTATGTAAATTATCCCGACTATTTTAATAAATTTCTGCTCAAATTAAAATTGGTGTGTACAATATGAGGCAAATCAAGAAACTTATATGATTGCAAGATTTTATTCTAGGAGATATGAGAGTTATATGATGTAACTCTTTAGGTGATAGTCTCTCTCAAATTCTAAGTGATGAATTTTGTAGACTTTGTGCTTGATTTCTATTTACATATCACCTCACATGTATCTCAAGCTTTACTAGTTGCACACACCACACAAGTTACTTTTTGCTAAACTTTGTACATGTTATGGTGTGTGATTTTGGTTTGGCCAACCAAGTTTGAAAATTTCTCGAGTTTTTTTTTTGCAAAACATGTTTGATGCTTGAAAATATAAGGGTCTTAATTGAAAATATTAATTTTGGGAAATCTGGGTTCAAAACATGTGTTTTTGAAAAGCATTTCATCTCATACTCATGCATTTTATTTATAAAAATCAATGCTTTGAGGAGTTTTTGGGTAAAAAATGCTGTGTTTTTCAAAAATCTGTTTTTTCCAGAATTTTGACCGATTGAACTTGTTTTTCGATCGATCGAAATTGCGATTAAAAATTTTGGTCTGCCTCTATCTGTTTCAATTGGTGCTCGATTGGTGTTGGATCAATCGAAGCATTTTCGACCGATCGAATCTATTCTTTGATTGATCAAAAATCGTGTAGAGAATTTTTTTTAAAAAACAAATTTTCATGTGTTCAAACTCACTTTTTAAAAGTTTTTCAACTTTCTCTCTCTCTATACGACTTGGTCAAGGCTCCAATCAAAATTTTTGTCATTTTCCTCCATTCTTTTTGCAAGGTTTTTCTCTCTCAAGGCCGGTAAGACCTTTTTGCCCCACCTTTTTCTTTTATTTTCAAGTTTCATGCATTAAATCATGCATTTTGGGGATAAATTCGAACCAATGGATTTTTGGGGGGTTTTTGATGATTCAAGCTTGTTTTCTTGCAATTGATCAATGGGTTTTTGTCGGGGGATGTTATAAACATGATCTATGGTGTTTAATTTGATTAATTTGATGTATTGTGAGAAATTGAAAATTCTAGGGCTTGAAACTACCCGAATTGAGGTTTTTGCTCAAATTGAGTTTAATTGATGAAATTGGCTTGTTGGATTGATTATATTGATCATTATAAACTATTTTCTAACTTGTGTGATGATCAATTGGTCAATTTAGTATAAATTGAGCAAGTGGTTTTTCAAAATTTTGGGGTTTTTGAAATAAACTCTATGCTCAAGCCAATTTTGTGATTCTAAACTTAAATTGAACTTGTTATCATTGCATTAGAGCATGCATCATGACATTTATCTGTTCATGCATCATATAGATTATTATTTCTATATTTTTTTGTGCTAACTTGCAGTCTGCCCTTGGTTTTTCTTTTTGTTTTTTTAGCTCTTTCTCTTATGTCTTTGTCCTTACCCTAGCACCATGTCTAGGAAGACTAGAGCCTATAGGACATCCTCCTCTTCTTCTGATCCTTCCTCTGTGGGCACTTTGTTTTGGAGTGAGAAATTTCAAGAGCTTTATGAGACTTTAAACCTTAAGAGAAAGATTTGAGCTGAGCGTAAGGTTTTGCTAAATGAGCTTGATCCTGCCATTAGGGTAAACTTTAAGCATCGAGGTTGGTTGCCACTTTTGGATATTGATTACCCTCCCCCAACTACCCTGATTAGAGAGTTCTACTCAAACCTCTCTATCCATGTCTATGATTCCAACACTTTAGTAAAGAATTGGATACGAGGTGTAGAGTACACCATTACTCCTAGAGTAGTGGATGATGCTCTTGGGGTACTTGTGGTCCAGCATCCTATTTATCCCTATGATGAGTCTCCTCTCTTGGACGACATCATGTCTTACATCACTGGGTCTTCTATCCAGTGGGGTTCTAATCCTCGAATCACTTCTGTTGAGCTCACTAAGACTACCTATCTTTTCTTTAGGATAGCATGTCATTCCTTGTGGCCTATCTCTCATCTACACATCATTCCTTTGGAGCGATGTGCATTTTTGTATGCTCTTGTTACGAATGCTCCAATTAGTTTTCCTCATCTGTTTCTTCATTCTTTGAACAAAGTTTATAGGAGTTCTTCCACCGCTCATGCTCTTTTTCATCTTGTTTTCATTCATAGGATTTTGTTGTTTTTAGGATTAGATGACTTCTTCGATTCTGAGCCTGTAAACATTATTGCTCCCATAGGTGCCACTTTTCTTAGACCGATGGCTGCTCATATGAGAGAGAGCTCTAAACGCCTTCGTGTTAAGCCTTCTGGTACCGCACCCCCTCCTTCTTCTATAGGTACTACTTCTGGTGAGGCGTCTACTGATCTTGTTAGTGCCGCTACTATTGCTGTTCCTCCACCATCTACTTCGGATGACTTTGACATTTGTCGTACTTTGGAGACTGTCATGACCGTTCAGGCGACTTATGGTCAGATTTTGGCACATCTTAGATGTTTGCCTTCGCCACCTCCTTTTGATGATGGATTATGATTGCCCATTTGGGGACACTTGTAGAGGTTTTTTGTAGTTAGGGGGAGAGTTTTGTGTTTGTCGAAGCTTGTGGAGTTTAGATTGTATCTAGGTGCTTCACTATGTATGTATCCTTTTTAGCTCTTGTTGTATTGTTTTTGGGCTATTCATGTTATGGGGAGATACATTGTTATCTATGATTCTTGTTTCATTGCTCATTGATTTATATTTATGAGTTATTCATGATATATGTCTTTGTTTTGTGTTTTGTGAAGTTAAGAATTTATTTTTGTTTTACTTGTATTTTCCATATATGCGTTTATGTGTTTGTTGAGTATTTTGAGAAATATACAGGTTGATTCAGTCATGCTGCTGTCTACACTTGCAACTGATGGATAGTAGTTAGGTTGGATTATTTTGTAATGGGCATTATTTTTTGTAAAGGGCTTTTACTTGTAACTTTGAACATTGTGTTTGTGTTTTGTCACGGATTGCCAAAGGGGGAGTTTGTTAGGTTCTAAGTACTTAGGAACTAATGTATTAGAATTTTAATTTGTATTGTTAGCAAACCATGATCAAAACAAGTTTTTAGTCTTGTTTTAGACTTGCTTAAAGTATGTGTTTTATGTAAAAGTTGGAATCGAGCTGCTGCAGAAGTCATTGTGCAATTCGGTCTAGCTTGATCAATCAAGAATTAGACTCGACCGATCGAAAGTCGAGCAAAATGTTTTTTCTGCAGAATTTGCAACTCAGCCCTAAGCCCATATGGCGTGTAAGGTTTTATGTTTTGCCCTAGATATAAAAGGGAAACCCTAGCCACGTTTTAGAGGTTGCTCTTTTGCTGTGTGTGTGAATCTCTTGTGAGATCTAAGAGGTGGTTGCCTTCACACATGCTTAGGATTATCAAGAAGGAAATTTCATTGAAAGGTTGATGATCATTCAGTTGTTGCACTAAAGAGTTTAAAGATATACAAGCGAGAGTGCTTATACTTGCTGGAAAATGTAAGAAAGAAGGAGTTCGTGGTCTAGGAGCTTGCACGTGGTTATGTCAATAAGTTTTCTACTTTAGGTAGCAATAGGATGTTAGTGGTCTATGTCGCTATTGTAAAACTTCAATTCTTTCATAGTGGATTCAGTTTTACCTTAAGGACAGCTAGGTTAAATCCTCCCCAGGTTTTTTACCGGTTTAGTTTTCCTTGGTCATCATATCTTTGTGTTCTTTATATTCTGCACTTTACATTGATATGATTATATGATTGTATTAACCTAGATCTAGAATTTGGACTAAGTAATAACTTGGCTTGTTAACTAGGTTAATCCAATTGTGTTTTAAGGGGTCTAAAAACAAACACTTTTAACTCTAATTAAATAACATAAATGGAGGTGGAAGTGTAAAGTGGTTGGTTTTGTCTAGTTTAGCAGGACATTAAATTATGCGTTGTAGAAGATGATAATATGATAAAAACTTTCAAATCCCCTAATTGAGTTTATTGCATTTGTGGTACTGTTAAATCTTTTATATTCTTTAATGTTTTCTTGTTTGTTGTGATGGCTCTTTTTTTTTTTTTTTTTTTTTTTTCCTTCACTCTTAAATAGTTTTTCCATATATGTTGATACATTGTTCTCCTTTCTCTATCTACCTTCAGGATTCTATTTTAATTCATTGTCTATGAAGCAAGTCAATTAGCATCATTGCATCAATAGAATCACTAGAAGTAATTAATTAAATCTAGAACATAAATTTGCCTCAATGATGAATTTCTTGTTTCTATAGATCAAACAATTTTCTTTCTCTACAATTAATCATGGAGTAGAAAAGCTTTTAATAAATAAATAGTAATAATATAGGAAAAAGGTTATAAGATAAACACATTATGATTCATCAAATAAAAAATAGTTAAACACATTGCGTGGCATATAAGCATTTAAACCCCACCCTCCACCCCCTTCTTTCTATCAGAAATTTGCCTCTATTAGTAGAGTATTGGTGGTTTTCACAAATGTTGACTTAATTTATCAATCATCATAGGGAGTAAAAATGGTTCTCATCTAGGGAAAAAAATATTAGGAGTAATTTCACTTCCCTCCGTTAAGAATTGAGAAAATAGGACAAAACTTAAATACAGTACCTTAGGTACTATTCTTTAGGTTCCCCTCTTAAAATTCAGCCATGTAGCTACTTAACTTAAAAATACAATTCCATCCCATGAGAAAAAATCCATATGACAAAATCTTAAAAGGAGAACCTAAGGAACAACGCCTAAGTACTGTGCCTAAGTCTTGCTTGAGAAAATAATACTCTACTCCAAACTTGAAGGAAAAAAACACTTTCTCTTCCTAGATATTCAATTATCCAAACTTTAAATTAATATTAAAAATGTTGTGTACTAACCTTCCATTTGCTTAAGGATGGGTTTTCAAAATTATCTTATTTCATAATTAAAATTCATTGTTTTAAATTTTTAAATAAATTATATTTTAAAATATTAAGTGTGAATTTTTTTTTTCTCATTTCATCAAGTTAAGGAGAGATTTGCCGTTGCAAGTGTTTTGGTAGTTGATAAATTTTGCAGTTTTATTCTAAATTTATCAATTATATTTTTACTAATCATGGTTAAAATTTTGTAAAGAAATTCTTATAAGAATTTAGAATATTTAATTACTAAATATAAACAAAAAGGGAGGGGATTTTGGGGGGGGGGGGGAAGACGTTAATTTCTACAAATCTCAAAGGAGGTGAATGTTTTTTCCTCTCAAGTTTGAGGTGAAGTAATATTCCCCCAAACTTTATGGGAGTAGAGTGTAATTACCCCTAAATATTATTTCATAAAACAATGACGAAGTTTCTTTGGGAAATTTGACTTTCAAAAATCCTTTAGTAAAATCAATTTCCTTTGTCTAAAAAAAAAAAAAAAGTGTAGGAGGGGAGGGTAGCAAACTCTATGAATTAAAGGTAATATAAATGGAGATAAATACCAACGCACTCGCTAGTGGTGATTAGGCAACTTGAATCAAAGACAAACGTTTTATTGGCCCATGGTATGGCAACAATGGCCCACAATAATAGCCCTACCAAATTCTAGTGGTGCATGTGGTGTTATTCATTATCGTTACGTAGCGTGGAGTCCATTAGTCCACACTAAAGACCCTTTTTTTTTTATTGGGTAAAAAAAAGGAAAAAAAAAAAAAAAAAAAACTTAAGGGCCTAAATGAGTCTAGAAACGTTGTTGTAACTTGTAAACAAAATGACTACACTCTAGGTAGTGTAGCTTTCTTGGTGATTAGGTAGGTAGAGTCCGTGACTTGATTAGTTAATAATAATTGCCCATCAAGAGAGTCCCTCAATGCCTCTAGAAAAATTTCAATCTACTTCGTGATGTTCTGTCAACCGCTCAACTCGAGTTATTCAAAAGGGAAATGCTAGGAACACAAAAAAGTTTACAGTTCACAATATAGTGGACTCATAATTTTACTTCCATCATTCACAACTTATTATGAGTCTAGTTGTGATAAAAGTTGTGAATTTTTTTATGTCCTTAACATTTTCTTATTTGGAAATTTGTTAATTAATTACCTGCTAACTGGTTCCTTGATGGCCTTGTTTTCCCTATCAATATTTGTCTTCACTGTTTTTTTTCCCCCTTTTGTTTATAAAATTGTATTCCCCGTTAGTCTTTAGCAATTATGTGTTTTATTATTAATTTATTCTTCAATCTACCATGGTTAAAAAGAAATTTAATGTATTTGTGATGCAAGAATAACAGTAACATATAAGCTTTTGAATCCCAGCCTATGGTGAGGGATGAAAACCACGTAAGCAAAGTGATTTTTGAGCATAGGCTTGTAGATGGTTTTTTTTTTTTTTTTTTTTTTTTTTTTTTTTTTTTTGAGAATGAGGCTTGTAGATGGTTGATGGAGTTATTCATAAAAAAAATACATGAGAAAAATTCATAATTTACAATATAACGCTTTTTATAAATGTATATAACATTCTACACATTTTACATGTTTATGATATAAGTTTACATTAATAGTACAATGTAAAGCTATAAATAAACATTGAGTACATAATAACTGATTGATGTAAGCTTTTGAGCATAGGCTTGTGGATAGTAGATGGAGTTGTACCCTTTTACTCTAAGGGTTCGTTTGATTGGAGAGGTAAAAAAGTAGGAGGATAAAAAATAGTAGGAGGATAGAAAAAATTTTAATTTCCTTTCTTTTTGTTTGGTTGATAGTGAAAAAGTGAAGAGATGGAAAAAGCGAGTTTGTATAAATTTACTCATATATTCTTGTTAAAAAATGGTGCACAATTAAAAAAAAAAAAAAAAAAAAAAGTGACAAGCAACCAAAAAAAAAAAAAAAAAATCAATGACCCAAATTATATTAAAAAAAAAAATCATGTCCAGGATAAAAAAAAAAAAAAAAAAATCATGTCTAGTTAAAACAACAACAACAACAACAAAAAAAAAAAAAAAAAAACAAAACAAAACAAAACAAAACAATGCATCACGCTGCGGCTTTAGGAAATCACACAAAAAAAGAAAAATGAAAAAAAAATGGGCAAACGCCCAGTGAAGTAAAGAAGCAGCGACATGAAGCCAAAGAATTGCCCCAAAAAAAAAATTATAAAATTATAAAAAAAATTATTAAAAAAAGGAAAAAAAAAAAAAAAAAAAAAAAAAAAAAAAAAAAAGAAGCTAGGTTAAGCCCATGTGCAACCGGCAATTTTTGTCATTCAGTCATCATATTTTACCCTCAAGTTTTCTCCATATTTTTGGGAGAATTTTTTTGTGAGCCCGGAGAGAAAATACTTAGGTTCCATTATTTATTTTCATTCCTCCCCATCCAACCAAACATACTCCAAAAATATTATCATTCCTATTTTTTCTCCAAAATTTTCTACTTACCTTGTTTCACCTCCAAACAATCACACCCAAAATGTGTTGTACAAAGTGTGGAGCTTATCTTGGCCACACAAAAAAAGCCACGTTGAAGGCAGTACGTAACTAAGACTTTTATTTTAGACCAAAACTTGAGCCACAAAATATATAAATACGATATATATATATATATATAAACATAAAATAAATTCAAAACTAGATAAATACAAGAAAAAAAATGTCTATATTCAATTATAGCAAAATATAAACCACAGAAAAAGGCAAAATAATTGTACTATAAATCGTTTCAATCCAATTCTCTCTAATTTATTAACAAAGAACTCAAAATTCTTTAAACCCTAAAAATTATCTAAGATTGATTTTTCAATCAATTACGCTGCAATTTCTTTGTTAATATACAAAACCAAAGAGTATAAGAAAATTATCTAAAATTTTATTGTGAAATCCAATTTTAACAATATCCATGTTTTGAGAATGCATACTTTATTGTAAACTCATCTTGCCAATGACATAAAAATAAAAATAAAACCTAAACTAAACGACTTTAGGTGGAGTTAGTTAAGCAATATGAGAATAATAAAGAGCCAAAATTTTAACTTTGGGTAAATAAGAAAAAGAGTCATATCAGCACAAAGTTACAACTAAGAAGTCATTTTTTTTTTCAAGCTAAGATTAGTATATATTTTTTTAAATAAAAAAATTTTAGCGGCGATCCCATTGTGTCATGATTTGTCTATGTCTTTGTGAACCACACAAGTGTCTGGGTCGGGACAAATGAAAATAGTTGTTGATTGGTACTAGTCGTTGTGAGCCATACAAATGTCAAAAATTAATGCATTCAATGTTAGCAGAATTCAATGAATTATGTGTAATGCTGATGACTGATATGCATTAGTCTTTTTCTCACGCCGGGTTCTCCGATGTCTCTTTCTATGATAAAAATAATCGTTGTCTTACAATGAACTGGGACTCTTCGTTTGTCTCCAAATGGAAAAAATCTAATCTTTTTTTTTTTTTTGGGATAATTAGAAAGAACATAATCTAATACAATATTCAGATTTAGTTTTGATCAATTTTGTTTCTCAAAAAAAAAAAAAAAAAGTTTATATTAAATTTTAATGCTTTTCTAAGATGTCACGTTTTCTAAAACTTAATTATTTAATAAAAATAATAATTTAATTTCCAATGATACATATTTAAATTTATTATTTACGATGAGAAAGATTATATTTAATCTTTTTTTCCTTCCATGATATAGGTAGTGCGGGAAGATATAAATTCATATATTTATAATTGAGAGAATCGAATAACCCAATTGAAGTATATATATATATATATATATATATATATATATATATTTATGTATACACACGTTTATAACCAAAAAAAAAAATTGATTTAAAAAAAAAAAAAAAATGAAGAAGAAGAAGAAGAAGAAGAAGAAGAAAACTTTGTGTTTGTCATCGCTGGAGAAGATGTAAATGGAAATCACGTGAAAAGAATTCTTCCTGTAATTGAGGGAGGATAACGATGAAATAGAAAAATTATTTAATAATTAGGGAGTATTATAAATGCGCACTCACCTCTCTTATATGAATTATAGATCCTATTATAAATTTAATTAGTAGGACTCACAGTTATGAGAGAGGGGAAAGTACGCATTTATGATATCCCAAGAGTACCCAACAATTACCCCGATAGAATATATAAAGTGAAGTCTTGGACTGTTAGGGTCTGTTCATAGACATATTTCTACACTTTTATTTTATTAAAAAAATAATAATTTGATGGTTATAATAAGAGGAAAATGAGGATAAGAATCATGATTCTCTTATTAAAGAAAGTGGTTATACTTGCATAAGTACCATTAAGGGACTTCCATTTTATCTCAAGAAAATTTATGAGTACAACTTTTGAACCATAATTCATGCTACAACTTTCAGTTGGCCAATTGTTTTTTTTTTTTTTTTTTTTTTTGGTATAGAGAGTTTCAATCTATGACGTTCACTTTTGATGATAGTTTTTTATCATCAGACTAAGTCACCAATCAGTTTTTGTTGTAGACAGAGATTGAACCCCAGATTTCTTATACAACTATCAAAAATTTTATCAATTGAGCTAACTGAAACTCACGTCGGCTAATTGTTAATATTGGAGAAAAATTGATGAATTCATATGAAAGTAGTGGGTTCCCATTAGTTTAACAAGTAAAGTATCTGATGGTTGAATAAAAGATCTAAGATTCAATTGATTAGTCTTATGGTCTGATAATAAAGAATTATCATCAAAAGTAAACACCATAAACTAAAACTTTCTTTAAAATAAAAATTAAAGTAATTTTTTACCACTGTCATTCACCATAGATCATTTAATCAAATAACAACAAAAGTTGTGACAAAAAAATTGGTCATAAAAAAAAAAATAAAATAAATAAATCTCTCACGCACCAACTACTTTCATAAATGTCTAGTTATCAAACTATGATTTGTAAACTGAGTGAAAATAGCTAAATACCACGTTTTTGCAAAATTTGTGGCAAACTAGTACTATTTCGGAAATATTTAGCAAAGTACCACTTTTTTAGTACTTAAGTTCCACAAAATCGAGTTCTAAATAGTACTCGAGTTTAGTTAACTCGAGTTCCTAGTGAGTTGCTAATGTGGCACTGCTGACTTGAAATTTGTGTAATTAAAAAAAAAAATTGGTACTTGATATTATTGAAATCGAGTATCTCTTTCTGGCTTGACATTAGCAAACAAACCATTAAATGACTTGCTTGCCCATGTCAGGAAGATGCATGATATTCAAGAAGTTTCATGCGTGAAGAAATGTAAGAGCTTGCATTAAATGTTTTTCACAAATTGTCAAAGAAGATGGCCAGGAACAACACTTGACATGCAAATCAATTCATGCTTCTTTTATTTTGGCCGAAATGGATGACACTTTGGCCATAAATGCTTGCCATTTTCTTTGACTTGACAAGTTTCATGTTAGTGTAACTATTGATATTTTGGCTGAACTTTGGCTATAAATAGATGGTGAATTTGAGAAAAAAAAAATGAAGGTACTTGACTGTATAAAGCTCGAGTACTATAAAGAAGTACTCGATTTCAATAATATTGAGTACCATATTATTTTTTTTAATTTCACAAATTTCAAGTTAGCAATGCCACACTAGCGACTCACTAGCAACTCAAGTACTATTTAAAACTCAATTTTGTGGAACTCGAGTACTAAAAAAGTGATAAATTGCTAAATATTTCCAAAACAGTACTAGTTTATCATAAATTTTGCAAAAACGTGGTATTTGGCTATTTTCACCAAATGCTATTTCGTACTTGAATTGTTGAACTCGTGAAACAAATGCTGAGATCTCAAGATCGCCTTTATGGCATTAACTACACTCTCCTTTTTTAGCCAACACCTAAAGTAGGGCATTGATTTTTTATTTTAAAAATTAAAAGTATGTTTGGATACTGTTTATTTTGTTGAAAAATGAAAATTTATTCCTGAAAACACTATAGCAAAATAATTTTTAAAACACAAAACACTATAGCAAACTTATTGCTGCATTTTTTACAAGTTAGCTAATTCATGAATAATGTTGTGGGACCTAGGATTTAAAACGTAAAACGCAAAAACGCGTTAGGCAAACGCGCGCTAAGTGTGCATTTGGCAACAAGGTAAAAATTACTATTCATTCTCCAAACAGTACAAAAATTTAAGGAATTACACATTTTCTAAACCATTGGATTTAAATAAATCCAACGGTCAAAAAAATGCACTCATTAATGCTGATATTCTAATAAAGATCTTATTTATTATCCTTATTTATAATATTCTATATCTATCTCTAACCCCAAAAATAAGTATATTTTTCTCTCTGCTCTCTCTTTCTCATCCACTACACATTTCTCTTTCCTCCATTGCTCTTCCACCTCCACAATTACATAGAATCTAATACAAAAAATCTGAGACAATGAAGTCTAGTGACAACTACTGATTCATTAGAACCAAAGCATGTAGCAATTATTTTGATACATTATCATGTGGAATGATACAGAGGATATAGAAGCATCACTACTGTCCTAGTTCATAACAAGAATCAAAGTTATTATCCTTATTAAAAAAAAAAAATGTAATATAACATTGATCACTATTACCATTGATGTCATTGAACAGGTTTTGGCTATTTGCAAAACATATTACATTTTTTAGTTTGGACGCGTTTAAAGAAACTTGTACGATGACATCGATGGTAATATTAATAAAGAAAGATTTAAAGCCAAAACTTGTTCACTATTACCGTTGATGTCATTGAACAAGTTTTGGCTATTAGCAAAATATATTACATTTTGCTACGATTAATGAATGACCTGTGACTGTGTGAAGGGTGAAAACCGTGCAAGTTTGGCTCTGAGACACGTGGCATATAAGCTGGGGTTGTGTACCAGTGCTTCTAATATTTGGTCTCTAACTTCCTTTTTCGGTGATAAACAGAAGGTTAACTTTGTTGGAGTTTGTGGATTTAATGGTATTTAATGCCAAATCTCACATTTTATCCTAACAATAACTTTGATTCTTGTTGTGAACTAGGCCTGCAGTGTTGCTTCTATATCCTCTGTACCATTCCACATGATAATGTATCAAAATAATTGCTACATACTTTGGTTCTAATGAATAAGTAGTTGTCACTAGACTCTGTTGTCTGGGATTTTTTGTATTAGATTCTATGTGGCTGTGGTGTGGAGGTGGAACCTTATGAAAATGGGAGGTGGAGGAGCAATGGAGGAGAGAGAAATGTGTAGTGGATGAGAAAGAGACACCAGAGAGAAAAATATACCTATTTTTGGGATTAGAGATAAGTATAAAATGCTATAAATAAGAATAATAAATGAGATCCTTATCAGAATATCAGCATTAATAAGTGCATTTTTTTTTTACCGTTGGATCTATTTAAATCTAATATATGATTTAGGAAATGTGTAACTCTTTACACCAGATGTAACTTGAACCTATCTCATATATATTAATAATTTGATAATAAAAATGATGGAATTCAAACCTTCATTTTCTTTAGGAAAAATAACACTTTGCCCACTTATGACTTGTCCAAAAAATACTTTGCTTACATGTGATTTAAAAATTGGCACTTTACCCATGTGTGGTTAGCTCTATTTATCTATCATTACCCACCTTTATTAAAAATATGAGTCAATTTGTATTTTTGTTACTTTTTTATGTCTTTCTCCTCTCAAAACATTTAATAAATAAATAAATAAATAAATAATTGAGGGAAAAGAAGATCTAAAAGTTAGGTTTTATAAAAATTAGAACTTAACTTTTACATCTTCTTTTCACGTATAAACTTCTAAATCTTCTATTTTAACACATTAAAAATTGAAAAAAATCAACTGAGTTCACCAGGTCTTATTCTTAGTCGCATCACAGCTTAAGCTAAATTCACATACAGAAAACGCATAATTTAGTTGATATTCGTGAAGCATATCCTAGATATTCGTGAGTCATATTCTGCAATATGTAAAAACAAATATCCTTAAAACAATTGAAGACATCCTACTGAGCAAAAAGACCGTAAACAGAAATGTTTATTATTACTCATAAAGTCGACAGATGGCTTGGACTAATGCCATCACTAAGGACAGCTTCTTAATCAATTGCCAAACTTTTCGTCAAAATAAAATTTAAGGACAATTTAACCCAGTTGTCATACTTTGAATCATCTTCTAGTACAAAGGTTCTGCAATATACCAAATGCTTGAAATATGAGTGTTTAATTCAAAGGAGTTAATCCTATACCGGAAGCAGTATCGATTTGACTAGTAAAATGATATATTTCAGTATTAGTCAATACCGGTGTACCATTTCGAATTTACTTTTATTTTTTATATTTATATATATATATGTGTGTGTGTGTGTGTTATAATAAATATAAAAATTTACCATAAAACATTACCTCAATTCAAAACAAATTATTTATAATTTTAGACTTTAGCATCAATTAAAAAAAAAAAACACACAATATAAAAAAATTAAAAAAAATAATAAAAAAAAAAGAAAACTTAATTGTTCATTGCATACTAAGAAAAAAAACTAATACTAATAAGTTAATGCAAGTAAGTTACCATTCTACTCTTACAAAAATTCAAAAATTACAAAACTTAAAAAAAAAAACATTTTTTCTATACCAACCGATATTACCCAAAATTGACTGGTATGGCTGGTACAGCCGGTATTCAAACCAGTACGAAATGTTGGCATTTCAATACCGGTACGGTTGACTACATTGGTTTAACTCCCAGTAGAATTTGCTTGCTTTGGCAACAGCAAATGCAGAAACTTTTATGTCAGCACCCTACACTCTTTGAGAGCAGAAAATGCATAATTTCAATTTTTAATGTGTTAAAATAGAACATCTAAAAGTTGATACAAGAAAAGAATATATAAAAGTTAGGTTTTAATTTTTACAAAACTTAACTTTTAGATCTTATTTTCTCTTGATTTTTTAGGTTTTTATGTTTTGAAAGGAGAGAAATATAAAATGGTAACAAAAATATAAATTTATCTTTATTTTTAACAAATGTGGGTAACGTGAGACAAACAATACTAATCTCAGGTGAGTAAAATGTTAATTTTTAAGTTACAGGTAAGCAAAATGTTTTTAAGACAAATTATAGGTGGACAAAGTGTAATTTCTCATTTTCTTTATTAAATTACACTACTATATGTAAGTACTATACTTAGGAACCCCAATTTTATCTTGAAAAAGTTTAGAAAAACAATTTCAATGTCATAAATTTTGCTATTAATTTGAGTTGATTAACGTGAGCAACAGATAAAAATTGATGAGTCCTATGATGGACCACTTTAACAAATTATAGGAAAAAACGATGGCAAATAGTGCGGTCATAAAAGATCTGTCTTTTCTCGTACCAACCAATTGCAAATATATGTATAGGTGTCAAAATATGATTGGTGACCGATTCCAAAAAATATGTGGTTTCACATTTGAATTGTGAACTCGTGAACCACGTGGTCATCGTCATATCATAAATGCTGAGTTCTCAGCAACACCTTTAAGTACTAAGCTCTCAAAGCAGTCCTCCTCTCTATCCCTTCATTTGCACACACAATTGGTCATGGCTTCGCTTCTTCAACCAAATGCTAGAAATCTTGAACCTAACCAAAACTCCGAAACTCTGAGTTCCACAGCTTTAGAAGTGGAAATCATAAATAATCCAACGCAAAGCAACAGAGGTGGAAACGTTGTTGTTAGAAGTATGGGGGATGAGGATGGTGTTTTCTTGACATGGGAGGATTTGTGGGTGACTGTTAATGGAAAGAAAAGTAGCAAATCAATACTTGAGGGTATGACTGGTTATGCACGACCAGGGGAGCTCTTGGCCATAATGGGCCCTTCTGGTTGTGGCAAGTCTACCCTCCTTGATACATTAGCAGGTATATCATCTTTTTTTTTATTTGCCTAAAATACTATTTACACCTTTTAAGTTTAACATTACTTCTAACTTTTAAGTCTCCGTTTAGTAAAAACTATTTTTGCTAACTTATTTTATTATTCAATTTATTTTTGCTAATATTCATGAATCTCACTGTATTTTTTGATAATATTTATGAGTTATACTATACTATTTAAACTAATTTTTACTTTTATCTACAGTATTTTTAACAAAAAGTTTTCAATTTCAGCAAAATAAGCAAATTTCAAACAAGCCCTAAATTTGATTTTTTAACTAAGAAAATTTACAAATTTATACGATCTCTTGCATTGAAACAATATTTATGCACTCATTTCGTTAATATCTATTAGAATTTTCCTGTACAACTATATAAAAAATGTAGTTGTTTGGACCAAAAAATAGAAAAATTATGTGGTTTTTAGATGGGTTAACGATGAAAATGTGATGAACTATAATGGAAAGGAGCATGTTGACATCGTTGTAATAGTTGAGGGCATAGTTGAAGGCCTCTGCAAGTTCCTCTTACTAGCAATTTGAGATGCATGTCTCCTAATTTTGTAAGGAAGAAGACGAAATATATACATACATATATATATATATATATATATATATATAGAACATTATGTGTGTGCCCACAACTGTTTTTCACCCAACGAGGTTGTTAAGTACTTGTATTCCATTACTTTGCAAGTTTAAGGTTGTGGGTTCGACTATTAGCAAGCTTGACTATTACTTGAGTGGTCCTAGACAATATCAAATTCGGATTTAAGTGGGTTGGAGTAGTGACCACACTTGCCAACCCCTTCTTTCTTCAATTATAATCTTCTTTTTAAAAGAAACCTATTTTTTAGGGGCAAAAAAACCCTGCTTAAGCAATTATGTTACTGCTTTTGCATATACTATATTACAGCTTTAGCTCCATTAGGCATTTGAGAACCAACAAGAAAAATGTCAATGTCAAAAAAGAAATTGAATGCCCACCACACAATATTATTTTGCTAGAAATTGTGTTTTTTTTTTTAATTAAAAAAAAAAAAAAACACAATTCAGAAAATATAAGCAAATATGATTTGACAATTCAGAAGAGCATTGTTATATACAGGCTGAGTTATACTCTAGTTGAATTTTTTTAAAAAAAACACAATTTTATTTATTAATATGAAACGTTGAAATAGTATTTTAAAAATGCAATTTCACAATTATAAGTTATAACTAAAAGCATGATTTCCACGATTTGTTCATACATGTAGTGTGTAACTATTATTACTCATTGACAAATGTCTAAATAGTCTTTTATGGCAGGGAGATTAGGTTCAAATACAAGGCAATTGGGGGAAATTCTAATCAATGGCCATAAACAGAAACTGGCTTTTGGAACATCGGTAAGAGATAAAAGGAAAAAAAAAAAAATTTTCTTCTCCTTATCAAATCAAAGAGAATATTTTCTTTAAAGAAATTAGAGTTTGACTTGGGTCCACTCTAGTGAATTGGATGAACAAGATTTAGAAACACGTGTGTCTAAAATTGTTTGCATGTCTACACCATGTCTTATAGTGCACTAAGTGATGAAAGTTTTGCCAACAAATTAGTTTAATTATTCTTAGCCATTTAAACATACTAGTTTAATTTTTACCTTAACCTAAATATAGGCATATGTAACACAAGATGATACCTTGATGACAACTTTAACGGTGAGAGAAGCTGTGTATTACTCGGCTCAGCTCCAACTCCCAGACTCCATGTCAATGTCAGAGAAGAAGGAGAGAGCAGAGATGACAATAAAAGAAATGGGGTTACAAGATGCCATAAACACAAAAATTGGTGGGTGGGGAGCCAAAGGTATCAGTGGTGGGCAAAAGAGAAGAGTGAGCATTTGCATAGAGATCCTGACACGCCCAAAGCTTCTCTTCCTTGACGAACCGACAAGTGGACTTGATAGTGCAGCATCATATTATGTGATGAGCAGAATTGCAAAGTTAGATCAATGGGATGGAATTAGAAGGACTGTAATTGCATCCATTCATCAGCCCAGCAGTGAGGTCTTCCAACTCTTTCACAATCTTTGCCTTTTGTCATCAGGGAGAACTGTGTACTTTGGTCCTGCTTCAGAAGCAACTGAGGTAAGTTCTCTAATGTTTATGAAGTGTGTGTGTGTATGTATATATATTCACTTGTTGTTGGAATATATAACTAAAGTTTCACACCTTCAATTTCATGTAGTTTTTTGCTTCAAATGGCTTTCCTTGCCCGACTCTCCAAAATCCATCTGATCACTTCCTTAAGACCATAAACAAGGATTTTGAAAAGGTAAGTGACCCTTGGCTCTTATGTTCGGTAGTTTGTTGATATTAAATTTTGTTTGTCCTTTAACCTTTAAACTTTATTTTAAAATTAACCTTATATTTTAAACACTACTTCATTTGGTCATTATATTTTAAAAATTGTTTAAAAAATTCCTTATAATTTGATGAATAATGTTGACATGACAAACTAATTCATGTTATGATATAAGTTGCTACACATCATCAAAGTGATTTTGGTTTCATGAATTGGATTTGTAACGTCAACATTTTTTATCTATCAAAGGACTCTTAAGAACATTTTTGAATTATCTTAAAAAATAAGAATAAATATGAAATAAAGGTCAAATGCAGCGGCAGATCTAGATATTTTTTTAGGGTACATAGTCATTAAAAAACTTAAACTATATAAAATTTAATAAACAAACAATTGCAATTTTTTTTATACTAACAAAAAAAATAAGAAAAAAAAATAGACTAATAAAATATAAAGTGCAAATTGAAAATGCTAATGTGAGAATAATAAAGTGACCACAACAATTTCATAACAAATCTTATGCAACAAGTTGTTAGTCTATTATTGGTGGATAAAACATGTCAATATTGAAGACGAATTAAAATTAGTAACAATTTACCACATAAGATTTATTGTAAAAATGTTGTAGATTTAACATTACTCTTATATTTATTGAACTCAAATTCTTATGATTCTTAAGTAAAGGTGTTCAACATTTTATTAAGGTGATCAAATTAAAATTGGTTGATTTAGTATATAATATATATTTTTTAAAGTATATATATACATTTTTGTTTTAAGTCAGGGTGGTCACAGAACATATTAGTTTAAAATGATTATATATATATATATATATATATATATATTTTTTTTTTTTTGACAAGTGAAGGTGGTCTACATACAAGTAGAGCGTCAAAGGTTGAATACCACATATGTAATTTAACCTATTATCAATGGCAGTTTAGTAGGTGACCTAGTTAATTAATGTCCTTTTATAGATACTTATCCTCCATTTTGTTTGGAATAGAGTGAGTTCATTTGGTTTAAAATATAATTAATATCCTGTACATAGTAGATCATGGCACTAGATACATACTATACAACACATTAGTAATAACTAATTTGAACCATGAAATAAATCAATTTTAAATAGAGGTGATTTTCCTTTCAACTTAGTCTTATGCAAGTACTTATCTTCGAAACACCTCCTTATAAATCTAATATTTTTTTTTTATATAAATCTTTTGTAGGATCTTGAGAAAGGTTCAGATGGAGGAATACGTACAGAAGAAGCAATAGAGTCTCTTAAAAAGTCATATAAATCATCTGAAACTTACCAACAAGTTCAAAGACAAGTAGCAAAAATTTGTAAACAGGTAATTAATTAAGCAAGAAATTAATCTTACAGTCTAATTTACACAGCATATACAAATAATCTTTCCTAAATCAATTACAAAAAAAAAACAAAAAACAAAATTGATGAGTGAAAAATTTATGTTGGTTTCAGGATTGTGGAACATTAGAGATGAAGAGAAGCCATGCTGGCTTCATTACTCAGTGTCTTGTTCTTACGAAAAGGTCTTTTGTGAATATGTTCCGTGATCTAGGCTATTACTGGTTGCGGCTAACTATTTATGTTGCATTAGCTATAGGCCTAGCCACTGTGTTTTATGATGTTGGCTATAGTTATGGATCAATTCAGGTAATTCTTAAGAGAGATATATCAAATATTAATTCCTTATACATATGATATATAATGCAAATTAGGATCAATTCAAAAGCTAAATTAATCATTGCAATTTTTTTTTTTTTTTTTTCAGGCTAGAGGTTCACTGATCATGTTTGTATCTTCATTCTTAACTTTCATGTCCATCGGTGGATTCCCTTCTTTTGTGGAGGATATGAAGGTTTGCTTTGTTTTTCATTTAAGTATTAATTAGGGGTGTGCAGAAAACCCATCGACCCGCCAAACCTAACCCAACCCCACCTGACCCGTCAGGTTGGGTCGTTTTTAAGACTTGGTGGGTTGGGTTGGATTACAAAAAATTTTTTTATAGCGGGTCGGGTTGGGTTTGGATCATAAAATTACAAACCCGCCAAACTCAACCCAACCCACCCATATTTAATATATATTTAAAATATATTATATATTTAATAATTTTTTTTAAAATTAAGTGTAGGGCACTTATATATATATATATATATATATATATATATATGTTTAAATATACATTATATATTTAATAATTAAAAAAAAATAGTTGTAGCACTTCCTCGATTCCTCCTACTAATACTAATTAAATATATATATATATATATATATATATATATATATATTATATAATTAATAAAAATTTTAAAATAACCAATTCTTCTTATCATATATAAAAGCCAATTAGTTCACACAAACCCTAATAAATTACTATTGTTGTTTAGTCATTAGTATTGTTTGCCTTTAAGGAGTTACATTGATACTGATCTTTATGTTTCTTTTAATATATTAATATTTATATTTTTTTCTACTCAATTTAATAATAATATTAAAAAAAAATTTGTCAGACCCATGGGTTCAACCCGACCCATGTAGGTTGGGTTGGATTGGGTTGAGTTAAATTTTTTTTAACCCACCATGGTGGGTTGGATCAAAAAATCCCCTCAACCCGACCCAACCCGACCTATGCACACCCCTTTAATCAATTTTATGCACATAGATCTACATACTTTCTCTAAATCAACAAAAAATTGTAGTGACGAGCCCAGCTTGCCTGGTACTAATAAATCAAGTTTGATTGTTCGATTTTATAGATTAGAATGACATTAGAACCAATTCCATGATTTAGATGCAGCGGAAAGTGCAATTAATCCAAAATTTGAAGCTTTGTTAATGTCATACTCAATTATTTCACATGTTTTTCCCCCCTCCCATTTCTCCAGATATTTGAACGAGAAAGGTTAAATGGACATTATGGCACTGGTGCATTCGTTATAGGCAACACATTCTCGGCTCTTCCATTCTTGCTAGTGATTTCACTGATTCCAGGGGCAATAGCTTATTACCCTCCAGGACTTCAGAGAGATGCTGAACACTTTCTATATTTTGCTGCTGTGTTATTTGCTTGCATGATGTTAGTTGAGAGCCTAATGATGACTGTTGCAAGCATGGTGCCTAATTTTTTGATGGGTATAATAACTGGTGCTGGAATTCAAGCGCTCATGGTATTAGTTGGTGGATTTTTTCGATATCCGAATGATCTTCCCAAACCATTTTGGAGATACCCGTTGTACTACATTGCTTTCCACAAGTATGCATACCAAGGATTGTTCAAGAACGAGTTTGAAGGGCTAACATTTCCCAGAGATAATGCCGGGGGGCCAATCAATCTAAGAGGTGAAAAAATTTTGAGAGATACATGGCAAGTGGAAATGAGCTACTCTAAGTGGGTTGATCTTGCTATCTTGCTAGGAATGGTGGCTTTGTATCGACTTTTGTTCTTGGTTATCATCAAGACCATTGAAAACGTAAAGCCTATTGTTGCAAGTTTCATGTCAGCACGTTCCAAGCAAACAGCACAAGTCATGGTGAATCCTTTTAGTACACCCATGCATGGGGGGGCTATACAGCAGAGCTAGATGTTGTTGGTAATATTAGAAAATAATGTTATACAACTAACGAATAAGTCTGTTTTCTTTGATTGTTAATTTAAGGAAATGGACTATCTTCTACTAATGTTTGTTTTTTGTTTTGTTTTTAAATTTATTTGCAAGCACATGTCTATTATGAACTGAATTATCCGGGTCCAAGACTCTAAATATGTTGGTGTATTAATTATTATTAATGAAAAAAAAAATGATGGTACATTGATATTTGATTGTGAGAAATTCTAGGATTTCCTTGATTTTACTTTTTTGTTTAATATATAATTTGGTAAATATAACATCATTGTTAAAAATGCTAAGAGGTACTAATTGATCCATAAAACTCTTAATCTTTTTTATTTTATTTTAAGATACTTACAATATGTTGCTTATCCCACAAAACTCTTTCTTTCTTAAGCACTTAGTACGTGAGGAAATGTCAATTAAATTATACGATTTTTGGCTAGCTCTTAGTCTCTTTATTTTACCTATAACAAAGAAAGCTCATTTTATAATCAAGATTTTATTGTCTAGATTAGATAGTGTAAAGTGGCACAATTTTAAATGACTTGATACTGAATACAAATTTAGATTTATAATATTTAATACAAAGCATAAAATGGATCAGTGTCAAATATTGATGTTAAGATTATATTTTATAGATTAGATAGTGTACAAGTGGAACAATTTTAAATGTTACACATTCGGATTTATAATCCTATTATCCTAACATGAAACTCTAAGGTAGGCGAATTGGATAATATGTGTGTAGTTTTTTTATTTAACATTTAGGTAAAGTTACTATAAAGTTAAAATAAAAAATTACTAAAACATAAGACATTTGCTTTGTTGGGGTTTATACCCTAAAATCCAATTTATTGGCATGTCATAAATGATTAAATTGTTTAATTATATAAGACTATCTATAAATGAACTAATGAGACATTATCTTAGTCCATGAGATGCATAATATGTGATTTAGTCATAAAAAATATAAATTATAAGTTCTTTGTAAACTCATAATTTTAGTCCGTAGTCGGTGATGAAATTGGGCATTTCATCTGCGAAGACTATAACATATCAACTAAGAAGATTTATCTTAATCATTCATGGAAGTGGAGACTTCTAGTTGATATGTTGATATGTTTTAAGAATTAAGACATATTGAAATAGACTACTGTGAGATTTATTATTCTCCTAACGACTGTCAAATAAATAATAAATCTCACAACTTCTATTTACATCGACTCTAAATCCTAAGAGAATAATGAACCTGATCATGAAGTGTAGGTTGCTTTGATATATCAGGAGTGAGATCTAAAGTCAAAATCAAAACCTCAGTATGTTGGACAGCCACATTTAATGTTGATGGAACGTATATTCTCAAAATAGAATTCGTAATCTGAGATATAAATTATTTTCTTGAAATAAGTTTAATGGGTTGTGTTATTCAAAGTGTTGGGCCCAACTACTTTAGTAAGGAGTTACTAAAGCATATATTTATGAAATTGGATTTCATAAATATATAATGAATAACTTGAATGATTAAACCAAGTACTCAAGAATTAAGATTTAGTAATTTTCAAAGTAGCAATGACTTTGTAATACTACAAATATTTTAATAAAGGAGTTGCATGTATAATAAACTCTTGGGATTACTAATAAGGCTTAGAGTGTAATTATATTCATATAGTAGTATTAAATATAATTAATGGTAACTTTGGACTTGTCAAGAGTTGATAGAAAAGCCCAAAACCCATTGGAACTAGAGTCTTATTTGTTCCCTTTTTTATTCCACTCTAAGCCACATACTAAAATCCAATTGGAATAGCCCAAAAGGTTAGTCCAATTAAATAATCAATCAAATAAAAGGAGAGAAACATACATAATTTCAATAAGGTTTTCATTAATATCATATAAGGAGTGAAATGGTGTGTACGTGAGTGTAAGACATTTTCTTATTCTCCTATTGGAAACTGATTGAGTGACCACACTTCTTGGGTATTAAGTGGAATTGAAGTGAAGATTAAAAGTATTCCTAAGTACTTCTAATGAATTTCATTGTATCAAGGTACGCTCTTTTGTTCTTAAATTCTGAAACTTACATAGTACATGTTATCAATTGCAAATGAAGTAGATCCGTTAATTTTCTGTTGCGTATATTTTGTATGCGATACAAACATGTATTTTTTTAACATGTTTTTCAATAATAATTAAAACATTTTGTTTTAAGAAAAAAAAAACTAATGGTAAAAAACTAAAAATGAATGCTTATTTAAAATTCAAATTCACATAATAAATTGTGGCCTACATTTGTCGCACGGGTATGTTTTAGAAATATGATTAACAATTAGCTTTATTTCTAGAAATAAAACAAATTTGTATATTGTAGTACCACATGTAGGGACTAGAATTGTGGTTGAAGCCCACTTAAAACAGTGTAACCCAACACAACAAGCCCTAAACAATAGATTTGTAAGAAAGTGAGTCTAATGAACAAACTACAAAGTTGAGCAAATTCAAACTTAAGATTGACTAAGATAAGGTTGTTTTTACAAGAGTAGGAGACATAAATTTAACGTAAAAGCTTTCCTCGGGTAAGTCTAAGGATGAGTTGTTCATACAATGGTCAAGAATATTTTCTTTATGATGAGATTATGTATTCTTTTTTTTTTTCTCTCTCTGGGTATTCTTTCTTTATATAGTCCCCTTTGTCTCATCTCAGCCTTTCATTTGTACAATTCCCAAGTAACCTTTTGGATGCTTGTCCTATCAAGACCCTTCTAGAGGTAGTAAAAAGGGTTGTGAGTTGTGAAAACACTGTTCATGTGTCATTTCTTCATAAATGCAACCAGTTCAATTAGTGTAGTACATTAAATGTAGAGGTGGCAATCACCTTCCAAGATATTTCTTCTTTTTGTTACTTACACGGCTCTGTTGCCTTCCTTGGAGCTTTACTTTCTAGTATGATTGATTACCTAAAGTATTTCCAAGGTGTCTCTGCTCCTCGGGAACCTCGATCCATGGGTTGGTTCCCCTTTTCTCCTTGGACTTCCTGTCTACGTGCATATAGATCTTTAATCATCCTCAGATGGCCCAAGGAGGTGCTTGGATCACTTACTCCCACACCACACATTCTCCACAACTAAACAAATATAAATACTTTTTTTTTTTTTACTTATTATTATCATTATTTTTTATTTTTTGGGATCAAGCTAAGTAAAAAAAGGGTTTAGTTTACTTCTAGTAGTTTTTTCAACTGGATATTTAATTAGTTTCTCTTTAGATAGAATCATGTGGTAGTGAGTTTTAATCTCTATCAAATGTTTAGTTAAAAGGTGATATGACAATTTCTCATTAATAAAAAAGAAGAGATGCTCAATTAAAAAACTACTGGAGGTAAGGCAAACCTAATAAAAATATATATAAACACGTATTATGATATTTTTAACACAAAGAATTCAAAAAACCATATTTTTTTGGGAAACTTTAATGGATGCCTTAAGAGCATTTTTTAAAGAACAATTTTTAGAAACTTTTTATAAGAAAAGAAAAATGTAACTAACTATTTTGGTAAATTTTTCTAAAATAATTTTGTTAACAAATGCCCTAAAAATATCTGATCTATAGGCCCATTAAACAATCAGGTGGGCAATTTCATCACTAACTCTAGGAACCCATGAGAACTCAAGATTCATTGGCTCAACCAAATGAGTTACTAGAGATTTCTCACATCCTCAACTATATAAGAGCAGCTTCCTAACAAATTGACTTCCCTGCCTTGGCTGTTTCATCCAAAATACACTTGGAATCCCCCTCTACTATGACCTGACATCCTTTCCTTCATAGCTAGCTTCACAAATTTTTTCATGCCTAAATCATTTGCAAAATCTATGGATATCATGTAGGTACCAATTTAAGCACCCAAGCTTTCACCAAACCGCCCGTATGGCTTCTCACTACCATTGCAACACAAGATTTCTGGTTTCCAAGTCGCATAAAAATTTAATTTGAGCCCGTTAAAGTTGTTGTATAATTATGGGTGATAATTGAATTAAAACCCACCACAATATATTTGCATTAAAAGCCCAAAAAATACAACTAAAAAACTATTCCAATTTATAAGATTATAGATAATGATTAAAATTGAAAATAAGATTGGGTTTGGCTTACCTCTAATATATTTTTAACTGGATGTCATTTTGTTTTAAATATACAATAACAAGTCTTATAATATATATATATATATATATACAATGGCAAGAGATAGTGAGTTTTAATTTTCACATTTTACTTAGTTAGTGGATAATATGACAGTCTCTCGTTAAAATAAAGAGAATTTTTTTATTATAAAGTACTAGAGGTAAGTCAAATCTAATTAGATTTAGCACAACAATACAACATATGTACGTATACATACATGAAAAGGGGGAAAATAGGCATTTGCTCCTAATTTATTTTGCAGCAAAATGCCTCTATCTTGAAACTATTTAGCAAAATATCTCTATTTTTGAAACTCAATTTAAACAAAATCGAGTTACAAGTGGAACTCAACATTAACTAATGTCGAGTTTTATGCATATTTTGCCACTTAAATTTTTTTTGAAAATTTAAGTAAACTCGACATTGCTAATATCGAGTTTCACTTAAAATCATACATATAACTTGATTTTAAAGATATCAAGTTTTACACATAACTCAATTTGTTAAAATCGAGTTTCAAAAATATGAATATTTTGCTAAATAGTTTCAAAACATTGGTATTTTGCTGCATAATTTGTAAATTAAGGCAAATGTCCATTTTTCCTCCATGAGGGACGGACTTACAGGGGCCAAGGGGGCCAGGACCCCCGACCCAAAAAAAAAAATTGGGCACCCCCTAACCCAAAGAAAAAAAAAATTAATAGTTATATTTGTTTATTTATTTCTAGAGTTGTGCCTCACTCTTCCAAAAACTTAGACTCTCTTCCTTTTAATCAGTCTCACCCAACTAGTAACCACCCGACTAAAAAACTTAACAAAAACAAAATTTTAAATTAAAAAATCTTAGTCAACCCAATATTAGAGTACTAGCATTAAGTGTTCTAAATGGTAAATATTTAGTATTTAGAATACCAAATACTAAAAACACTATTGTATGAGACATTTCAAATGCTATATAGCAAAAGTAAGTTTTGATTTATGATTTTTTTTTTTTTTTTAAACAACAGTTGATGCTCTTAAGAAATAGAGCATCAACTAAGAAGAAACAATGATTGCATCTTAAGAAATAGACATTTCAAATAATATTATTTTGTATTTTTTGTATTTTTTTTTTTTTTTTGGTAAATGATTGCATCTTAATGTATTAAGAAACAATGATTTTGTGTATTGATCTTGGTTGATATATAGTTTGTTAGTACTATATGAATATCTATTTGAATTTTTTTTCTTATACTTCGACCCCTAGCTTGAAATCTTAGGTCCGCCTCTATGAAAAAGCCTAGAATTCATTATTAAAGACAATTGAAAGCATAGTTCCACGCATAAAAACTCACATAGGATAATTGAACTAATGGACGTAACTAAAGAAGTTGTTGTCCTTGAAAGGTGGCAAGAGAACTTAGGCTAGTTTGACTAAATCAAGAAAAATAGAGGATATATAAATTTGGAGGAATTTCAGGATTTCTAATCAATTTAAGGTCTCAAATTTTACCTTTATTGGTAATCAAGTTATCAAATATCTATTGTAATTGACCTTTATCTCAAATCGTATTTAGTCTTTTTTAATTTATCTAAATTTTATTTCTGTTTAAACTTTTAGGTTTTCCCGTGGTAATAGTTGCATGTCACCAGGACAAAAGGTGCTTAGCCGAAAAATTTTAGGTGTTGATTTACTTTTGGAAACTGAGATTGCTGGAGAAAGTAAATATGTTCCCTGCCTGCACTTGTGAGGATCTAGTGAATAATATGGAACATAGACAAAAGGCTTGATCTCAGATAAGTTGATATTTCTGTTTAAAAATGTATTCGTTGATTTTCATTTGTTTAAGTTGGTTCTACATTTTGATCAATTTGTTGATAAATCCATTACTGAATAAATTTAAAATGTAGCATAATATTTGAATTTAATTTCAGCATGAAATATTTTCATTGTCTGAGGTCATTGCCTCCTTAATCGAAGTTCTTAATCTTAGCCAAAATAATAACAATAAATAAGAAAAAGGAAAAAAAAGAAAAAAGAAAAAAGAAGAGAGTTTTTGCATCTCATGATGCCCTTTCAATTTCTTTTTGTGCTTGTATTCTGTTTTGTGGTGTTCTTATACGCCTTTCCCCATGAATAGATTTATTTTGATTATTGAATATTTTTTACTTATAAGTGAAGAAAGGAAAATAGATAAAGCCCAAGAGGGATAGGAACTACCCCAAGTCCAAGTCCAACACCTAGCCCATTATTTTTAAGTAGAATATGTTATTTTTTATTATTGGACTTTTATAGAACATGCTACATTTAGGAATAACTATGTATCTTTAACCAGTTGTAATTGATGTTTCTTCTACCCTAGTTTGAGATTGATACATGAATTCACTGAAGAACTCAAATAACTGTTGATTGAAAGATACATAATAGATAATACATTTTCGCCCCACCTTTTTGGCAAGGGAAGGGGGGTTGATTTGGGGGCTCCAAGGTCGCCTTAGGAACCTAAAACCCTTTATGCCTCCTTTTGAAATATGGGTGTGAAGAGCACTTGGATGATATCTGATACCAAAATAAGAAGAAAAAAAAAAAAAAAAAAGGAAGAAGGGTTGGGCAGGGTGAAGATAAATGTAAGCATGTTTCAAATATGGTACAGGAGATCTAGGGGCTCCTTTGATATTATTATTTTAGTAATGTTGTTTAAATATTATGAAAAAACGTGTAAGTGAAAAAAGTGTTATAGAAATATGTATGGTGTTGTTTAAACAACGAAAAGTGTTGTTTAAACGACACAACCAAACACCCTCCTAATCTTCAAATAAATTTTTCTCTCCATGATATGTCTCCATAACAGTGGGGGCACTTAAAGCGACCCTGTGTTTCCATTTGACTAATAGATTGTTTTACAAGTGGTGTATTAAATTTTTTTTTTTTTTGACCGTTTTCTTTTTATTTCGTGGTCTCTATTGCTCCATACTGGTGATAATCAACCTCCCCTCTGAAAAATGGGGAAAAAAAAATCTGAAAGAATGATATGAAATAATGATGGTCACTATCCTATATTAAAGTTTTAGAGTAAGAGAATTTCTTTCCAGACCACGTGGTGTGATCGGTTGAGATGGTGGTTGAATGGGAACGGAAAATTTGATGTTCGTTCTTATCCTCTTATTAGAATGCTATCCATGGTCCTAATGGAATTTCCTTCCCTTGGAAAAGTAACTAAAAGTCTAAAAGAAAATGGGGTGTTTAAGTTTAGCCATGAAAACAGCGAAAGAAAAAGAAAAAGAAAATAAATTAAATTAAAGAAAAGTATACACATTGATGTAATATTGTGCCCAAAAAAAAAAAGTGCCCATTGTGAATGGTGGGAGGGGTCCCGGATTTATACTAAAAACATATAATGTATTTATATAGTTGACCAATGCAATTTTTTATTCTCTCTAATTACTCTTTTGTCATACATAACTTGTTAAATTAAAGTATATTTATTGTATTCATCCCTAATTTAATTATATTTTATTTTTATCAAATTATTTGTATATTTATCTAGACATGTCAAGACATACTTTTTTTTCCGCAAAGATGTAAAAAAAAATTGATATAAATTTTTTTATTTACTTAAGAAAATATCCTATGTTAAATCAAAATTACAAATACTCAATGTATATAAATATTATATTATATGTGTGTGAGTGTTATTCTTTGGATTTAATTATATATATTTGGCCTTCTTAAAAAAAATTATATATATTTAGCTTGGTCTCCCTGATAATATTCTCTGTCACCACCACTGGTGAAGTAATATTGTATCCATTTGGCACTTATGTTTTAGTAGTCGAGTAATTTCATGTACTACAAAAACGACCAGTTAGCTTTTTTGTTTATCCAAATAATTGATAAAGTTGTATAGGAAAAGTTGATAAGAATGACTAAGCTTGTTTCAATCTAAAAAATTACGGCAATTTAGTGCAACCAAATGACAGTTAATAGGATATTCATTTGGTGCAATTACGACTTCTAAGCAGTGACGGCTTCAAAAAATTTTGTTCAGGAGAGTCATTAAGAAATTTAAATTATAGGAAAAAAAACTTGAATATATCAAGTCATAAAAAAAAAAATACAAATATATGAAATTTTACAACTTCTACAAGTTTTCATATTTTTAAATCATTACATACTAGTTCATAATCAATTTTTATTATTTATTGTCAATTTAGCTAGGTGTGACCGTTTTATTTTTTTTAAGTTTGTATAACATTTATTTATTTTTATGCAATTGTCATTATTTTTATAAAAATATTTTAAACTAAAATGAAAAATTGCAACCACGGACACTATATTATTTTTTAACCTACACATCCATATTCATCCATACATAAATATTACACTAAATGTCAATTTAACTAATCAAATATTTGAACAATTGCTAACTTTACTATTTTTTTTCTTCAATTACATACTAACATAAATAATACACTAAATGTTTAATTGTTGTTTAGTTTTAGGGTGTATTGATCTATGATTAGGGTGTGTAAGATTTTAGCCAATGTATGCAAAAATATTTTTTTGCGTAAAATAAACTAATAAAGAATATTTATATATATATATATATATATATAATTTTTTTTTTTTGAAGTCAGGGGTTCATTTGAACCCCTAAACAAAAAGTACCGCTGCCCCTGCTTTTAAGCCCAATTGCAGTATATAATTAAAAAATATAATATTACTTAAGTAGTGTCCAATAAAATCTAAGCATCAGCAATTTGAAATTTCTGGCTCCATTCCTTTAGGGACCTGTAAAAGTCACCTCTAACAAGTAACAACTGACTTTTTGGCTTTTTCAAGCCTAACTTTGGTGGGAAAAGAGAAGTTTCCATAATCATCCCAGAAATATTGGACAACCAAAGTACCGTGCTAGAGATGTCAAAAGATAATGTAGACAAAATAGAAGTCCGAGGAGAATAAAAATGCAAGATAAGGTTTGTGGAAGAACTCCTTTCCTAAGGCATCAGCACAACTATATTAGCTTTCTTGAAACAATATGCTAGCTTGATCCTAACTTAGAGGAATCTGGGCCACCAACACTTTTGAGTCATCAATAAGGGTAGCAAGGTCACCAGTAATATCACAAAGAAAAATAACATATATTTTGCTTCCTCGATATTTCTATACCATGAGTACAGTTAGGTCCACAATTAAGTCTAATTAAGATTAAAGTAGTCAAAAGCCAAAAGGAATGTGGACGGATTAACTTGTCGATGACCGTGTTAAGAAGTAGAAACTTTTACTTTTACACCAAGGTATATAGTGGGAACTCAAAATTTTCCAAGTCTTAGTTTCTTATTTCCAATAAAGCGGCAAAGCAATGACAAAGACCATAAAAGGAATAAAGATTAAAGACCAAGACTAGTGCAGCAACCAATAAAACCATGTCTCCACAATTTCCTACCAAACTTTTGAAGCTTTAATTAGCTGCTCCAACTGTCCGCAAATACTAATGCTTAACAGACTTAATTTCTTCCTAATAACTCCACTATAACTAAATTATTAAACCAATAATTAAGTGATTAGATTCTTCTTCTTCTTCTTCTTCTTCTTTTTTTTTTTTTTTCTTTAAAATGTATTTAGATTCATCTTTTTATAGTAGCTTATATTTTTAGACAAACAATAATTTATTATGGTATTAAAATAAGTAATAATGAGTTTGGAGTTTTTTATACTCAACCTCTAATTTATAGTTAAAAATTTCACATTTTGAGTCTATTTATTGAGAGAAATATTGTCCCAGACCAGACATTGAATTTTTAAGAGGTAATGCGCATTTTAGGACAAATATTAATTTATCATGATTCCAAAAGAAGTCATAAATAATGAAAAAAAAAAAGTTTTATTAATATATATTTATACACACACCTCAAAATATTAACAGCATTATCATTGGTGTAAATTTTAAGAAAAGGGATATGTCTATCCCCTAATTTTGCAAGGGGCAGTGCACCCTTATTGCCATAATAAATAACAAGTATATTTCTTCCTCTTAATTCCCCATGCAAGAAACCCTTTCAACCAATAGGAAAATTGCACTCACCCTCACACACTTGTTAATATATCGAAGAGCTTTGTAACTCAATTAGCACATTTTGATATTTTTAACAAAGACATAGAGGGTTTAAATCTCCCCTCTTCTCACCCCCAACAATTGATGTATTAAAAAAAAGTAAATAAAAAAAAATTGTTAATGTCATGAACGGATTTAGGATTTTAAGCTAGCGGGGACTAGAATATAGAAAAAAAAATAAAAAATAAAAAATAAACTCCAAATATGCCACCATATAGTTTTAAAACTTTATAAATACTCAAATTTGTTATTTTTAAATACATTAAGATGCAATTATTTACCAATAAAAAAAACAAAATAATTTTTTTTAATACTAAAATGGATAGGATTTTTTTTTTTTTTTCAAAGTTGGAGCATTCATAGAGGTAGTTCTAAAAATTTTAGCTTTTAGCACATCAAAAAGTTACTTTATGTATTTTACCATCTCACTGTACAATACATCTAATATCAAATGTTCTATTTTTTATCATTTCATTCAAAATAATATAAATAACTCATTAAAATAATAAAGGAAGCAAGAGAATTTGAGTTTTTTAATTAAATGAAGAGATATAATTTTAATAATATATTGTATTTTATTTTTAACAATTTGCTATAGTCAACTAGTATTTATACTAGTTCATTGTAGTTGCAAAAATTTTAACTTTAACTTCTCCAATAACACATTATTTTTTGGTTCTTTTGTGGTAAAATAGTGTTTTTTTTCTTTTCTTTATCTTTTTTTTTTTTTTTTTTTTTTTTTTTTGCTAAAATACAATGACCATTATGAATGTTTTTATTATTTTTGTTAATTTTTTGGGTTAAATAATTGCTATTTGGGTGGTGCTAGTTAGGTTTATTGAGAAGAAATGACCAATTACAAAAATGAAATATATTATAACTAAAAATAAAAATAAAAAATTGAACCCGGGGGGGGAGGGGGGGGGTGGGGGGCCCAAACCCCCTTGGGCCCTCACCTGGGTCTATCTCTAGTTAATGTACACTTCATACACACAATATCCATAATTTCACTCAAAATGTTTATATATTTTATTCATGTAGGGATTGGATTTGGGACACTTCTTCAGGTTGGTAGAATGGACCCAAGCCCAGCTTTCCCTTCAATGAATTTATAGAGTATGGGCTCAAGAACTAGGCCTTAGTAAGGGGTACAACTACCCTGCATGGTTGCATGTGACATTATCAACTTAAACATGGGTTGGGATGCACAATGATGCTCCTCGGACTGGACTTCCGAAGTTTGACATTCTTATTATTTCTTTTAAGATTAGTTACAAAGGTTCCAGAGAGCATGGGTCATTACAGGACTTCTAAATTCCCATTTTTCCATCCCCCTTTCAGGAGGGACTCCCTATGTTATATACTCCTCTAAACTGATCCTAACCCTCCATCTGTCAATCAATCAGGCTACCACTTGAGAGCCTGTCTCATCAGCCGCATCCCTGTTCCTCTAGTGGGTTGCAGCACCCAAGGCGGCACTGTTCAGGAGTCCTGTCCTCATTAATGCGGCCAGGATGTTAGTTGAGGGCATTCAATGCAGAGGTGACAGCGCGCCTAAGGCTTGATCCTTCACCGTGCTCTCGTCGCCGACGCGTGGCACTAGATCCTTTCCTCCTCAGATATTCAAGGATTCCCCTTCGGTGGGGAGGTACTCGTGTTCTTTCGAGGTCTCGGACACCCGAGGGCGGGCCCCTCTTCGGATATGTACCTCGGGGGTCGGTCCTCGCGCTTTCATCCTCAAACCCCTCATGTATCCTCGGCGTGGGCCCTTGGGCCTGGCTTGGAGTGGGCCGAGGTTACCTGATTTTCTGGCCCTACAATAGCCCCTCAAAATCTTGCTGCACGCATCCTCGGGCGGGGAGAAGGATTTTGACATCCTCAAGCCTGCCTCATACCCAGTCAAGCCTTACGCCCCCTGTCAGCACTGGGGTCTTTTCATCTACCCAAGGTGCGTTGTTGACGTTTCGGAGCGCGCAACGTGCCCATCATTAAATTCAGGCGCCTCTGTGCCCTCACGTTTAACGAGGCATTACCAATCCAACGATAGAGGTTTGCCTCGCATTTATGGGCGGGAAAACCCGCATAGCTCTTCGATTTGGGGTATAAATACCCATACGAACTGCATCTTCCTGTTCCTTATCCTTATTTGCAATCAAGAATTGTCGCGCATTCTTCCTGAGTTCAGACACACTCTCACTTATATCTCCAGCACAAAAAGTCTGTCCGAGGAACTCCTCCTCTTCCTAGTAGATCGCTCTATTCCTTTTTGAGCTCTCTTCCTTTTTACCCCTTCTTCTCCTTTACCTATTCTTTCTTAGTACCTTTAGGCGTTAACTGGGATAGGTAAGTTTAAGAAATATGTCTATACTAAGGAGGCGATGGAGAAATTCATCGCCGACTACAGGATTCCTGGCAATGTAGGTCTGAGATATTGTGAGGATAGGAAGTGGCTCTTTCAAAGACAAGAGGGCGAGGTGGTCATACCCATTGTCGCCTTCCTCGAAGGGGGGATGACGATCCCTATGGGGCCGATGATGAGGGACTACCTCACGCACTTCCGGTTGGCCCTTACCTAGTGTGGAATAAACGTCTTTAGGATTTTAGGCTGTGTGGACGTCCTAAACGAGAAGATGGGGCTAAGGTTGACCCACCATGACGTGAACTGGTGCTACAACCTTCAGCTCCTTACGGGCAAGTCTTATTATCTGAAGACGAGGGATGACAGGGTGCGGCTCATCTAGTGCCTCCCCGAGTCCAACAAGGGGCTAAACGAGGACTTCCTCATCGTGTCCAGGGAATGGTACGATGGCCTTCACTACCCAACAACAGAGGGAATACCAGGTGGGGCAGTGGGAGTAGGAGGGGTTTCAAGTTCTCTGGTCTTTTTCCTTTCCCTTTTTCTTTTTACTAATGTGGTGGTGTTTTCCCTTACACACCCGCACGCTTTTGAGCGCCACTTCTACCTGGTCAATCGGGAAGATTTGCAGAGGCGTCAGTTTTTATAAACGAGGACGACAATCAAGTTAAGGCTGCCCACAAAATCATGGGGTATACTCCTGTACAGAAATCGTTTCCAATTCCGAAGCACGTTATCCGAGTGAACGATCCTCGGCTTTAGAGAATTACTGTGACCGAGGACGGATTTTCGTTCCCTGAGGAGCCCTCTGATCCAGA
Organism: Quercus variabilis; assembly: GCA_030445155.1. Classification (NCBI taxonomy): domain Eukaryota; kingdom Viridiplantae; phylum Streptophyta; class Magnoliopsida; order Fagales; family Fagaceae; genus Quercus; species Quercus variabilis. The sequence goes on along the minus strand of CP129455.1, from coordinate 22,064,696 downwards.
AGTTGTTACCCTAGCCATCCCCTCTTCTTTTCAAGTATTCGCCGAGACTGCTGAGGAGGATCCAAAGAGGGAAGGGGACGCGTTTGACATTTTCGCTTAGCTTGATCAGTCCGAGGACCTTCCCGGGGACTTGGGTGATCCTCGATTGACCGAAATAGACATCCTCGCTTCAGAAGCCCCTCATCTGCCAACGATGGGTTACAAGAAGAAGCCCACCACCAGCTTGTTGGACCTGATCGAAGGCCAACCGAGGGAGTCCCAACAGAAGTTTTCTCCTCCACCTCCGAAGACTAGGTCGACTTCCGCTCAGCAGAAGCTTCCTCCTTCTCCTCATTCCCAGACGAGCCTGCCCTCTGGGTCTGTGCTTGCCAACCCTAAGAAGAAGAAGGATAAGGGCAAAAGGCCTATGGAGGATAAGGCGGTGTCCTCGCAGAAGGAGGACAATACTCTACAACTGTCCAAGCAGCTTAAGATAGGCGGTAAGAGCCAGGACAAACAGGTCGTCGACACCACGTTCGAGGCTCAGGCTTGGCTTCTAGCCCCGATGCTCCATGGGGAGCCCTTGAGGGATGACGCCTCTCTCAGAGACTTCAACGAGGGCGAAGGTGCGCACGTGGCCGATGCGCTGGAGAGATGCCTACTACTCCCGAGGGATATGGCCGAGCTGAACTCCTTGAGGAACAAGTAGGTTTTCCTCAACCTTAAGCGATATATGGGGATGGTAAGGGCTATAATTTCGACTCTCCTTCCTTTCTTTTCCTTTTCCCTTCCCCTTTTTTCTTTGTTGGGCTTATAGTGCATCGGTTACTCTGCCAAGTTGTCCAGGCTATCTATAGGTTGGAGGGGGCAGCGAACGACCAGGGGAAGGCCCTCGACCAAGAGCGTGATTGGCACTTTCAGGCTACCCGGGCTTTGAAGAACTTTAAGGCTGACCTCGCCAAGGCCCGAGAGGACTTGAAGGCGATGACCAGGGCTTAGGACAGTGCAGAGTCTAGCCTTGAGGGTGCCTAGAACCAGGCTAAGGAGCAGACGAGGCGCCTGGGCGAGGCGGAGGAACAGCTGCAGATCACGAGGGATTTGATCGCAGATCTGCAGGCTAAGGTGACCGTGGCCGAGGGGGCCTAGAGGGCGGCAGAGTAGGCTAGAGACGAGGCTCGGTGGGCTAAGGTCGAGGCAAATCTTGGCAGGGAGACGGCCCTGACTGCCAAGAAGGAGGCCGAGACTGCAGCCTATACTGATGGGGTGGCTGAAGTAGAGGCCCTCTATAAAGCCCAAGTTCTAGGGGTATGTAGGCGATACTGCTCCCAGGTCTGGGCTGCGGCCCTCAAGCAAGCTAGGGTGGAGGCCACGTCCGACCTGTGGAAGGCGGAGAGCATGTACTACCCCCTACCATCCGTGAGGCCGCCCCTGATGGCGCTAAGGCTGGGGAGATTGTTGAGGAGGAGAGGGCTGATGAACTAAGGGAAAATTCGAGCGAGGAGGTGCCCCAAGAGGTAGTGGAGGCCCTATCCGATGCTCAAATCCCCACCACCAAGGAGGTAGCTGTTCTCACCGTACCCCTGCAGGACGTCCCCTTAGGCAAGGGCTCGGAGGCCTCAGAGGTTGCCCCTGTCCAGCCTGAGCAGAAGGAGTAGATTCTCTAGCGTCTCGGTTCAACCTGCTTTTGCTGCTTGCTTGACCTTTGTCTATGCTTTTTATGTCATTTTATTTTATTTTGTTATTCTTCTCTCTTTTATTTTTATGTAAGGTGGCTCTTGCCACGCGACCTCTATGGACACTTTGTTGTAATGGGAGTTTAATTTCCCTTTTTATTTATTTTAGTTGCTTATTTGTTTACACGCTACCTGCTTCCTCTCTTTTCTTTTTATTTGCAAGATTTTAGCTTGAATTATATGTCGGCCAATTGTGTCAGTAACAATGATAAGGAGAAAGAATGTACGCGTGGGCAGTCCCCTTATGTCCCAAGGGTTAGTTAAGGTTTTGATCCTTTCCTAACTTAGGATATTTTGAAGTGGTTAGTTTCCCCATAGGCTTAAGTCCGAGGACCATGCAATGCCCTAGTTCTGTCTAACACTTAAGATATTTTAAAGTACTTAGTTTCCCCATAGGCTTGAGTCCGAGGACCACGCAATGCTTTAGTTCTGTCTAACACTTAGGATATCTCGAAGTAGTTAGTTTCCCCATAGGATTGAGTCCGAGGACCATGCAATGTCTTAGTTCTGTCTAATACTTAGGATATTTTGAAGTAATTAGTTTCCCTATAGGATTAAGTCCGAGGACCATGCAATGCCTTTGTTCTGTTTAATACTTAGGATATTTTGAAGCAATTAGTTTCCCCATAGAATTGAGTTCGAGGACTATGCAATGTCTTGGTTCTATCTAACACTTAGTCTATTTTGAAGTAGTTAGTTTTCCCATAGGATTGAGTCCGAGGACCATGCAATGCCTTGGTTCTGTCTAACACTTAGTCTTGCCGTCAGAACGCAAGATACGTAGTCATAATAGGGTAAGCATTTGAATCCAAAAAGGCTTCTTCATTAATAATAATACATTTTCAGGTTATTTACATTCCATAGACGAGGTACAGGTTTTTCGTCTAGATCTTCTAAGTAGTACGCACCTATCCCTGCCACTGACGTAATTCGGTAGGGGCCCTCCCAGTTGGGTCCCAGCTTTCCCCAAAAATGGTTCTTAGCAGCCCCTACAACCTTTCTCTACACCAAGTCCCCCGATGTTAGTGGTCTGAGCCTCACATTGGTATCATACCCTTACTTGAGCTTTTGTTGGTAATAGGCCAGCTGGATCATCCCTCGCTCCCTTCGTTCGTCTAATAGGTCCAGGCTCCTCCCCAACAGTTCATCGTTGCTGCTTGGGGTGAAAGAGCCTGTCCTTATTGTCGGGAAGCTTGTTTCCAGGGGGATTACTACCTCGGCACCATAAGTTAAGGCGAAAGGTGTTTCCCCCGTTGACCGCCGGGGCGTGGTCCGGTATGTCCAGAGTACGTGGGGCAACTCCTCTACCCATCTCCCCTTAGCGTCGTCAAGTCTCTTTTTAAACCCGCTGACGATGACCTTGTTGACGGCCTCGGCTTGCCTATTTCCCTGAGGGTAGGCGGGCGTCGAGTATCTATTTAAGATACCAAGCTCATGACAGTACCTTCTGAAGGCCTTGCTATCGAATTAGAGTCCATTATCCGAGACAAGGGTGTGAGGGACCCCGAATTGCATCACAATGTTCCTCCAAAGGAATTTCTTTGTATCCACGTCCCTGATGTTGGCCAATGGCTCGGCCTCAACCCACTTGGTAAAGTAGTCCGTGGCCACCAACAGATACTTCTTATTCCTTGGCGCTCTAGGGAATGGTCCTACAATGTCCAAGCCCCATTGGGCGAACGGCCACGGATTGGACAAAGGATTAAGGACCCCTCCTAGTTTATGGATATTAGGGGCGAACCTTTGGCACTGGTCACACTTCTTGACATAGTCTTGGGCCTCTTGCTGCATCCCCGGCGACCAGTATCCCTGTGTGACGGCTCGGTGAGACAAGGACCTCCCCCTATGTGGCTCCCGCAGATTCCCTCGTGCAGCTCTTCGAGCAGTAATTCTGCTGCTTCGGGGTGGACACATAGTAGGTATGGCCCCGAGTAGGAGCGCCTGTATAGTTTATGGTCCTCGGACAACCAGAACCGATGAGCTTTTCTTCGTACTTTCTCGGCCTCTGACTTGTCTTGAGGCAGGATATCATCTTTGAGGAATCTCACAATGGGGTCCATCCAGCTGGGACCCACTCCGACCCTAAGGATGGGGATCGCTTCCTTAGTCGCCTCGCTCACCCTCTCTAGGTGCTCGACAAGTATAGTCTAAGGCAAACCGTCTGCCGAGGAAGTCGCGAGCGTGGCTAATGAATCAGCATGGCTGTTCCCACTCTTGGGGATATGAGACAGACTGAAAGGGTCAAAATTTGACTGCAAGCGCTTGACTTGGCTTAGGTATTCCTGCATTCTCGGTTCTCGGGCCTCCATCTCTCCCTTTACCTGTCCTACTACCAGTCTCGAGTCTGAGAACATCTTCACTGACTTTCCTCCCATCTTCTGTACCATGGTCATACCTTGCAATAATGCCTCGTACTCGCCCTCGTTGTTTGTGGTTGGGAATCCGAGTCTCAGGGATTTCTCTATGACATGATCTTCAGGGGACACTAAGATTAGTCCTACTCCCGACCCCCTCTAATTTGCTACGCCATCAACATATACTTTCCAGCATGGTGGCCACGGGACAGAGACTGCTCTAACTAGCCTTTCGTCAGCAGTCCTTCCCTCGGTTCCCACTTCTACAGTTGGCTCAGCGAACTCTGCCGTCAAGTCTGCCAGAAGCTAGCCCTTTATGGTGGTCCGAGGCATGTATTTAACGTCGAAGGCTCCTAGGATAGTATTCCACTTTGCGATTCTTCCCGTGTAGTCGGCAGCCCGAAGTATGGACTTCAAAGGTAGTTAGGTTAAGACGACCACCGTGTGGGCCTGGAAATAATGAGGTAACTTTCGCGTGGCATGGACCACGGCAAGTATGGCTTTCTCCAAGGGTAAATACTTGACCTCGGCTTCGTTCAATGACTTGCTAATGTAGTAGATTGGTTTTTGGGCGCCATCGTTGTCTCGTATCAGCACCAAGCTCACAGTGTGGTTCGCCACAGCAATGTATACGTATAGGACCTCGTTGGCCTCTGGTTTAGACATGATGGGTGGCCGAGCCAGGTAATCCTTGAGCTGTTGGAAGGTCGTGGCACATTCCTCGGACCACTCAAATCCCTTCCACTTGTTGAGCAGGAGGTAGAACGGCCTGCAATGGTCGGCCAACCTGGAAATGAATCGATTCAGGGCCGCGATCATCCCAGTAAGCCTCTGGATCTCTTTGGGGTTTTGTGGAGGTCTTAGGTTTTGGATAGCTCTGATTTGGTCGGGGTCGACCTCGATCCCTCGGTGGGTGATGATGTAGCCCAGAAATTTGCCCGATCCCATGCCAAACGAGCACTTGGATGCATTTAGTCATAGCCTGTGCTTTCTGAGGACGTCGAATATACAGCCGAGGCCCTGCAGATGCTCGGACACCAATCTGCTCTTTACCACCATATCGTCAACATAGATCTCAATGTTCTTGCCTAACAATGGCTCGAACATTCTCGTCATCATCCTCTGATAAGTAGATCTGGCGTTCTTTAAGCCGAATGGCATCACCTTGTAGTGGTAGTTTCCGATGGGCGTCACGAAGGCCATCTTCTCCTGATCCTCCAAGGCTAGTGGGATCTGGTGGTAGCCTTGAAAGGCATCTAAGAAACTCATCCGAGGATGGCCTGCGGTTGCGTCTACCAGTTGGTCTATTCGTGGCATTGGGAAGGGGTCCTTCGGGCAAGCTTTATTCAGGTCCGTGAAGTCTACGCAAACCCTCCATTTTTCACTCTTCTTCTTGACCACCACAGTGTTGGCTAACCACTCAGGATAGAATACTTCTTTAATGGCGCCCACGCGCTTGAGTTTATTGACCTCTTCCTTAACTGCCTCGGCGTGCTCCTTTGATGAGCGTCGAGGTGGTTACTTCCTGGGGATCACCGAGGGGTTGACGTTAAGGCGGTGACAGATGAAGGATGGGTCAATCCCTGGGGCATCGCAAGGGTCCCATGCAAACATGTCCAGGTTACTCTTGAGAAACTCCAGCAACTCCTCCTTCTCTCGGGGAGGCAGTTGGGTTCCGACCAGAAAAAATCTCTCCTGGTTGTCGTCTAGGACCACTTTCTCTAGGCCTTCGAGCCTCGCTTCCTTAGCAGCTATGTCAGCTAGTGCCACCGAGGCGGTTAGCTGCTATAAGTTTTTGGCCACGGTGGCTGAAGGCCCCGTATCTTGTAGACGTGAGGTGGCCGTGACCATACACCGCCTTGCCGTTGACTGGAACCCTTGGATCTCGAGGATTCAGTCTCCAGATGAGAATTTCACTTTCTGGTGTAAGGAGGAGGCGACACCTCCTAAGGTGTGAAGCCAAGGCCTTCCTACAATGGCAGTGTAGGGGGAGTACGTATTTACCACAATAAAGTCCACCTCCACTACTTCCGGGCCGATCTGGATGGTCAGCCTGATCATGCCCTCCAGGGTGACCAGCTTCCCATCGAAGCTTATCAGGGGGAAGCTGTAGGGTGACCAGTCCTCGGGCTTTAGCCCCAGCCCCTTATAGAGGTCCGGATACATGACCTCCGCTGCGTTGCCACCATCCACCATCACCCTTTTGACGTCATAGCCCCCAATTCTGAGGGTGATGACCAATGCGTCGTCGTGGGGTTGGGTGGTTCCGTCCTTGTCCTCCTCAGAAAAAGTCAAGGTCGGGTGACAGCCTCTTTTGGCCCTATTTAGCTCTGACTGGGACTCCCCAGTGGTCATATGGGCCACAGACAGCACCCACAAAGGGCGCATGCCCGTTCTTCCTGACGCGGCTAAGATCACATTAATCGTTCTAGCGGGTTGCCCCATAGCTGTGTCCCTCCGTGGCTCCTGGTAGGTCTAGCCATGCTGGCTGCTAGAATGGTGCAGGAGATGTTTCAACCTCCCCTCCTGGACTAATTGATCCAAATAGTTCTAGAGATTCCTACAGTCCTCCGTAGCGTGCCCGTGGTCTTGGTGGTACTAGCAGTAGCGGTCCTAATTACGCTTCTCGGGGTTCCCCGACATCTTATTCGGCCACCTGAAATACGGTTTGTTCTTGATCTTTTTCAGCACCCTATGCACCGGTTCTCAGAATACAGCGCCGACAGCCTGGGCGTTTGTCGCCCCAGATTGCCCTATGAAATCTCTTTTCGGATGGGCGTTGTTATATCAATCTGACCTGGAATCCCTCCTCTCTTGAGGGATAGCCTTCTCCTTCCCCTTGCCCTACAGCAAGTCTTTCTCCACCCGTTTGTATTTGTCGATTCAATCCATTAGCTGCCGCACGCTGGTGGCAGGCTTACCAGTTAAGGACTTCCTCAAGCCATGCCCCATCGGGAGCCCGTTCTTGAACGTGTTAATGGTGACATCATCGTATTTGCCATCCAACTCGTTGTAAATCTCCCAATACTTGTCCAATTAAGCCTTAAGGGTCTCGTCATCGCGTATGGTTAGGGACAGCAACGCGCTCATGGGCTGAGGAGGCCTACCATTTGTGACAAAACGGGAACCAAAGGCCTGGGTCAATTGTCTGTATGAGTTTACGAAATTCATCCTAAAGTTGTTGAACCACCTCATTGCCACAGGCCTCAAGCTGGAAGGGAAGACTTTGCACATCAACGCCTCGTTTTTAGAGTGCACGGCCATCCTCTGATTGAACTGGCTCACGTGCACCGCGGGGTCCGTCTTGCCATTGTAAACGGCGAAGGTCGGCTGCTGGAACCTCCAAGGGAGCTCCACCTCGTCTATGGGACGCGTAAAGGGCAATTTGGAGAGTCGGTCCAGCGCCCTGCTATGGCATCGCTTCCCAAGTCCTTAGGGGTGGAGCTGCCACGCCTACCCCTCCGATAACGCTCATCCTCATGGGAGAAAACATCACTCGGGGGTGTCGTCATCACTTTCATCGTCAGAGGGTAAGTCGAGGCTGGGTTCGGGTTTCTTTCGTTGTGCATGGCGCAACTTTCTCTTAAGATCATCTATCTCTCGCTGCATGGCTGCCTTGTCTTCCTGCCTATGAGAGGCGTGACTTCTATCCTCCCGCGGCCTCGTGGCTGGGCCGTCATCGCCTCCCTAGGGCACGCGACTGCTTCTATGCGTATGGCTTTCGCTGGTTTACAAGGTGTGCACGCTTCCTTCTCGAAACCATCCGTTCTCCTCGTTCTGGCCGTGCCCCGTGTCGCCATAGTCGTTCGGGTGTTGGGGTCTTGCTGGTTCGTGTCGATGGGAATTCCTTTGGTGAGGGTCTGACCCTACCATGCTTAGCTGTTGTCCTTACTGACGCACGAGTTCTTCCCACAGACGACGCCAATTGTAAGGACTGGATTTAGGACACTTCTTCAGGTTGGTAGAATGGACCCAAGCCCAGCTTGCCCTACATGGTTGCATGTGACATTATCAACTTAAACATGGGTTGGGATGCACAATGATGCTCCTCGAACTGGACTTCCGAAGTTTGATGTTCTTATTATTTCTTTTAAGATTAGTTACAAAGGTTCCAGAGAGCATGGGTCATTACAGGACTTCTTAGTCCCCATTTTTCCGTCCCCCTTTTAGGAGGGACTCCCTACGTTATATACTCTTCTAAACTGATCCTAACCCTCCATCTGTCGATCAATCAGACTACCACTAGAAAGCCTGTCCCATCAACCGCATCCCTGTTCCTCCAGTGGGTTGCAGCACCCAAGGCGATGCTGTTCAGGAGTCCTATCCTCATTAATGCGGCCAGGACGTTAGTTGAGGGCATTCAATGCAGAGGTGACAGCGCGCCTAAGGCTTGTTCCTTCACCGTGCTCTCGTCGCCGACGCGTGGCACTGGACCCTTTCCTCCTTGGATATTCAAGGAGTCCCCTTCGGTGGGGAGGTACTCGTGTTCTTCCGAGGTCTCGAACACCCGAGGGCGGGCCTCTCCTCGGATATGTACCTCGGGGGTGGGTCCTCGCGCTTTCATTTTAGTCAAGAAGGTGAATTTATCATTTATTAGAATTTGATTGTTGGGGGGGTTGATGCTGTTAATTATTTCTTGAAAAAAAAAAACGTTTATTGAGATAACATTAAAAAAATAATTGAAATAACAATTATGAAATAAGTACAATCAATTATAAAATTATTTAATTTAAATCTAAGAAGAAAGACTAACAACGAGTATAAATATAATTGTATAAAGGTATTTTAAGAAAATTATTTTGAGTATAAATTGTGAATTACAAATTCATGGTTCCATTCATATTTATTGAATATTTATTCCATTACAAATTATAGTATTTCTTACCATACTTATTTCATGTAATCATCGTTACATAGAATCAAACTCGTTTTTAATTTGTTTCAAATAAAAAAGTAAAAAGATAGAGGCATTTTTAGAAAGAAAAAAATTGGAAAAGAAATGAATATTCAAAACACCTCCTAAATGAATAGATGATGTCATCTTTTGTGACATCACTCTAAGAAGCTTCCAAGCACCACAAATATGTTGAGGACAAATAGGTAAACAGGTCAATATATATGCAACCAGTTTCTAATTATTCTCCATGTAGAGAAGACACATAGCTGCCTTAAGACTAAATCTTTCTCACTCTTAATCTGATCATGGCCTCTCTTATTCACTCAACTCTCCAACCTAACACAAACCCAGAAATCAATACTGCAATACTAGAAATGGAAACCATTAATCGATTGCCAAGCAAAAACAAGGTGGTTCGGACTCAACTGGAGGATGGTGTTTTCTTGACATGGCAGGATCTGTGTGTGACTGTATCCAATAAAAAAAGTGGCACCAAATCGATCCTTCAGGGTCTATCCGGTTATGCTCGGCCTGGGGAGCTTCTGGCTATAATGGGTCCTTCTGGTTGTGGCAAGTCTACACTTCTTGATGCATTAGCGGGTAATAAAACTTTTGTTGTGCTTGTCAAAACTCTTAAAACAATATAACAAACTCTCTCTCTTTCTCTTGTGCATGCGTTATAGTGACCATAGACATATAGAATAGTGCCTGTGAAACTATAACTAAGTTGTGTTTTTCGTATTGCAGGGAGGTTGGGTTCAAACATACGGCAAAGAGGAGAGATTCTGGTTAATGGTCGTAAACAGGCCCTTGCTTATGGAACATCGGTATGAAAAGAACGTTATATAAAATAAAATAGCATTAGTACTTATTCTTTTATAAATACAATATGATTTTAAATGTATTATATTTGTTCCATTAAAATTGTTCTTTCCCACTTCGTCAAGACATCAAAGATTTATTTTAGGTACAGACGGGATTGACTTTAACAATTGAATTAGAGTGGTTGAAGGATTTTTAGGTATATTGCAATTTTTACCATATTAACTTTAATTACAAACTGATATATCACTAATTATAAAAAATAAAAATAAAAATAAAATAAAAAAATGTGATTTAGATGGTCTTTATTAAATTGTTAAAGTCAAACCCATAATATTTATTAATATGTCAATTTTAAATTCTTTTAATAATAAAACTGATAATAATTTTAATATTCTAAAAAATCATTTTTATATTTTTCATTTGATTAAACTGTACCCAAAAAAAGTGAATTGTGTTGTGCGAGGGTCCATTGGAGTCTTTTTCTTTCTTTCTTTAATTTTATCCCAAATGGTGTTAAGTCATTGTAGATGGAAACAAAGTCATCGATGTTGGAAACCAAGTCATATTTTAAGGGTTTTATAGGTAAGCGTGTATTATGCAAGCAAGCATTAGTAAAAGTTATTAGACCCGCTGAATGCATGCAGGGAAATGATACTGCACGTGTCTAGGCCGAGAAAGAAAGACATAATGGCCCCATCCACATATTCCCATCTTTAATTATGTTAGATTTGCAAAGTGTACATAGTTGACCATCCAAAAACCATAAGGTCTTATGCTCTAACTAACTTAAAATATCATTGATCCAAAACACTACCAGTACAGTTTGGTAGATCGTTTTTGTATCTTTGAATTATTCGGCCAGACCAATGATATTTTAAAATTTTTCGGCCAGACCAATGACCATAAGGTCTTATGCTCTACCTAACTTAGAATACATATGATTTTAAAAGGCCAGACCAATACTAGTAAAGGATAGAGACCTTTTTATTATGATCACTCAAAATGCTAGTTCGTCCCATTAAGCCATCTATAACCAACACAAAAAAGGTCCAATATTAACAAAACATGATGATCACTAATTCACTATTGAGTCTAATAGATGCTTAGTATAAAATACACCCCAACTAATCCATATTTTATTAAATATACAAAAATGACAATGTTAGTGAACATATATAAGAAAATACTAACAAATTCTTCATAAGAATAATATTAATTAAAATTAAATGTGCATTACATAATAATAAAATTAATCCTTTCTAATCTTCTTTGGTTATAAATCCTTGCCTATATTAATCAGTAAAAGTTATCACAATATTTAGTATCAAAATATTTAGTCTAATTATTACTTCAGTCCGTGATTGTCAACAATAACCCTGCCTCTTTTATAAAAATAGTTGGAGAAACTCAACTGGAGCTACAAAACACATACACACACGGCAAGATCATTATGTTCTTTCTCCTAAAAGCTTTGAAAATTGCACTTAATCATTTTTTGTAACACATGCAACAAGATCAGAATATTATTCTGACTGTTTTCCTTTTTACACTCTGTTGAACATAGGCATATGTAACACAAGATGATACATTAATGATGACTTTAACTGTTAGAGAAGCCGTGTATTACTCAGCTCAGCTGCAATTATCCGACTCAATGTCAAAATCAGAGAAGAAGGAGAGAGCTGAAACAACAATAAAAGAGATGGGTTTGCAAGATGCAGTGGACACAAGAATTGGGGGATGGGGAGTCAAAGGCCTTAGTGGTGGGCAAAAGAGGAGAGTTAGCATTTGTATAGAGATCCTAACACGCCCCAAGCTTCTCTTCCTTGATGAACCAACAAGTGGGCTTGATAGTGCAGCATCATATTATGTAATGAGCAGAATTGCAGGCTTAGGCCAGAGAGATGGGATTGGAAGGACCATTATTGCATCAATTCATCAACCCAGCAGTGAAGTGTTTCAGCTCTTCCACAATCTTTGTCTCTTGTCTTCAGGTAGAACTGTATATTTTGGGCCTGCTTCTGCAGCTAATGAGGTAAATAATTGAAAATTTTCTTAATATTTTTGTACCATAAATTCATATTAGAGTTGGAATAAGTTATTAACAACTCTAATTACTTTTAATTCAATGCAGTTTTTCACTTTAAGTGGTTTCCCCTGTCCCACTCAACAAAATCCATCTGATCACTTCCTTAAAACCATAAACAAGGATTTCCAACAGGTAAGACATTTCCTTCCTTGGAGGCCCTTATTAGTCCTAGTAGTATCCCACTCTTTCATATTTGATTTTGGTTATTTTGTACATTATGTATTTAACTTTTAACCTTTATTTCAAAATCATCATATATATATATATATATATTTTAAAACTTTTAAACGGGTCTTTATTGGAAATTCATGAAATTGATGTCATTTTCTGACACAAAACTCGTGAGATGGCATGAATTGCACTTGTCACGTTTATGTCAATACTCTTCATCCATCGGATGATGGTAAGGACATCTTCAAAAAAAAGACACCAAAAAAAAAAAAAAAAATAGAGAGGATGAATTATGCATTGCAAACGTGAAATCAAATCCCTTTTTCAGTACATAAAAATAATAAGAAAAGCTTATGAAGCTTATAAATTTTTGTGTAGGACGTTGAACAAGGTTTAGCTGGAGCAATGTCGACAGAGGAAGCAATTGAGATACTTCTAAGTTCGTATAAATTATCAGAGAGGTACAAGCAAGTACGGAAACAAGTAGCTGAAATATATAAACAGGTGAGCAAGTAATAATTTACCTAATAGTGTAAGTTATTTTCTGCATAATATGGTATACAAATTGATGACAATCACATGACAAGAGAAATGGAAAATAGTTAACTGAAATTTACTTTGGTTTCAGGACCATCGAGAATTGGAGACAAAGAGAAGCCACGCTAGCTTTCTTACTCAATGCTCTGTTCTAACGAGAAGATCTTTTGTGAACATGTATCGTGACCTAGGCTACTATTGGTTGCGCCTAGCAATTTATATCACATTAGGTCTAGGCCTTGGTACTGTATATCACAATATTGGGCATAGTTATTCTTCAATTCAGGTAAGAGAGTATTTAAAAAAATCAGGAAAGAGAGAAACTATAAAGAATACTATTCGGACAAACAGAGAATAGAAGTTTAAATTGATTTCATTCTTGCATGTCATATTAGAGGATTAAATCCATAATTTCCTAACAACTTAAGATAATTGGCAACTTAACATAGTATGACGTAGTCTTGTGAGGATGTTAAAATTGATAAACATTGTAATTTTGGTTGTTTCAGGCTAGAGGTGCGTTGATTTCATTTATAGCTTCATTCCTAACGTTCATGGCCATTGGTGGATTTCCTTCTTTTGTGGAGGACATGAAGGTATTTTAACTTATTTTGTGGTCCAAAAGTGTTGGTTGAATTTATACAGATTAGTACTTTCACTAATGGCTTATTGAAAAGCTTAATTTGCTCTAATAAGATGCTCTTGATATTCGTTGCTCATATGTTTTTTAAGCATTATAAGTACTGATAAACTTTCACCAATCATAACCTAGGTATTTGAACGAGAAAGATTAAATGGGCATTATGGTGCTGCTGCATTTGTTATTAGCAACACACTCTCTGCAGTGCCATACTTGATACTGGTTTCAGTTATTCCTGGAGCAATAGCTTATTACTTGCCTGAACTACGCAAAGGACATGAATATTTTTTGTACTTTGCTCTAGTGCTATTTGCATGTATGATGTTGGTTGAGAGCCTCATGATGATTGTTGCGAGCATCGTGCCTAATTACCTAATGGGCATAATAACTGGTGCTGGAATTCAAGGGCTAATGATATTAGTTGGTGGCTTCTTTAGATTGCCAAATGATCTACCTAAACCATTGTGGAAATACCCATTACATGAGATTGCTTTTCACAAGTATGCTTACCAAGGAATGTTTAAGAACGAGTTTGAAGGAGAAGTATATCCCAATAACAAAGCTGGAGGACCACCCATCATCACTGGAGAAGAAATTTTGAGAGATTTGTGGCAAGCTGAAATGGGTTACTCTAAGTGGGGCGATCTTGCCATCTTGCTAGGGATGATAGCTTTTTATCGACTTATGTTTTTGGGCATCATCAAGGCTAATGAAAAGGTCAAGCCTATGATTAAGGCTTTCATTTCAATGCCTCCTAAGCAAAATACAAAAGTTACAGTGAATCCTTCTACACCCTTATATGGAGAGATGATGTAGTGCAGGATCTTTAGCATAATGGATTCTACTTGAAAACAATCTATGTGAAGTTCTGCTTTTTCTTTTCGAAAGAAATAAGACTGGTTTGATTGGTAATGTTATAGGTTCTTAAACTATCTTTCAAAAATCTACAGAAAAGTTTATGTAAGCTTTGTTTGTTTCCTTGTAAAATGCTATTTAGAAAACATATTAAGCATTTTCCAATATTTGTTTCCTTGTAAAAACTTGGTCAAACATAAAACATTTCTGTTGATCAAAAAATGTGTAATAGTTAAAAAGTTTTACCAAAAAATATGGGTTGGGATTGCCGATTTAGTGGGTTGTACTTGGAGGTAGATTGTGTTGTGAGATTGGAACATGTTTTCAATGCTTTAATGGTAATCAAATCTCAGATTTCTTATTCGCCAACAAAAGATTTTAGCAATTTTATCAACAAGAACTCACTATTTTAGTCATATCGGAAAAACCAATGACATTTTAGTGACATCACTCTAAGAATCTTCCCAAAAAACAAAAGGACAAAAATGAAACTTCCAAGCACCATAAGTATATTGAGGAGAAAAATGAGGACAAGCAGGTAGACAAGTCAATATATACACAGACATCATCTAATGATTCTCCATTTAGAGCAAATATATACTAGTCTTTCCCTTCGCACTGCCTAAAACTAAGGGTCTGTTTGATAATATTATTATAGTAACGTTGTTTAAGTTTCTTGGAGATACGCGTGAATAAAAAAAGTATTGTAGAAATACGTATTGTGTTGTATAAATAACGAAAACTGTTGTTTAAATACCCCTACCAAACACCTCCTAAATCTCTCTCTCTCTCTCTCTATATATATATATATAAATTAATAATCAATCTCACTCTAAATCTGGTCATGGCTTCTCTTATTCACTCAACTCTCCAACCTAACACAAACCTAGAAATCAATACTGCAATATTAGAAATCCAACCTAACACAAACCTAGAAATCAATACTGCAATATTAGAAATGGAAACCATTAATCAACTACCAAGCAAAAACAAAGGAGGTGCCTTAAACATGAAGGTCGTTCGGACATAACCAAAGGATGGTGTTTTCTTGACATGGCAGGATCTGTGTGTGACTGTTTACAATCGAAGAAGTGGCACCAGATCAATCCTTCAGGGTCTATCTGGTTATGCCCCGCTTGGGTAGCTTCTAGCTATAATGAGTCCTTCTAGTTATGGCAAGTCCACACTTCTTGATGCATTAGCGGGTAATAACAAAGTTTTTTTTTTTTTTTTTTTTTTTGAAAGCAATAATCTGAAAGTTTTCTGTGCTTGTCAAAACTCTTAAAACAACATAACAAATTAACTCTCTTTAGCCCTTAACGTACTTTACACGATCTTTATTTATTGTTGACCAAACAGTACTCTAATATGCCCGATGCATAGTACTGTTTACTTGTACTTGATTAAACAACTTTACTAACAATGATTGAGAAAAAAAAATAAAGAAAATGATTAAATTGGTATTAAAAAAAAAAAAAAAAACTTTTTTTAAATGTTGATGTGGTTTATATTTTTCCATGTAAATGTTGATGTTAGTATTAAAATTTACAAATGTTGTCATTAGAGGTGCCAAAAGTGCACACCATTAACCACTTAGACATTTTCTGTTAATAAATTAACAGTAAAGACCAAATTAATTGCTACTAAAATGAATGAATAACCCAAAAATATATGAAACTAAATAGTATTTTCACCTTTAAAAAATAGTTAAATTTGTTGCATGCACCCCAAAAAAAAAAAAAAAAAAAAAACTAAAGTTGCAGCTTTAAGTTACGGTTTTTGTGTGCGCAATAAATTATACGTTAAAGATATATGTTCAAAAAGGGTATAGAGTAAAGAGCCTACAAATTACAAAAGATAGAATACAATTTCTAAGAAGTTACTTTGAACATTCAAAAAGGGTATATTGTGCTCCATTGTGTTACACAAGCTTATATCCCATGCAAAGCATGAGCACAATATAAATTTATTTTAAAATATTATATAAGAAATTATCATTATGATCATGCAATATAAGCTCCTCCTTTATTGATTATTTCCTTACATGGTTAAGATAAATAAAAAGCTAATATGAAATGTTGCAACATGTAAGGTTTTAGATCCCTATAAACTAGATTGTTTAACCTAATTAATTAACCAAGTGAATACTTAGGTTTATTATTCAAATCTAGGTTAAAACAATAAAGTCATATTATGTAAAGCAGCAAAAAATAAAAAACACAATGATATAATCACTCAAGAAAACCAAACTGGTAAAAAACCTAGGGACGATTTAAACGAGTTATCCACAAGATAAAACAGATCCACTATGAAAGAATTAAAGTTTGTACAATAGAACTCAGACCACTAACATCCTATTGCTACCTCGAGTAGAAAACCTACTACCACGACCATGTGACAGTTTCGAGTCTACAAACTACTTCTTTCTTTGATCCATTACAACCACAAGTTTTCCTACTTGTGACTTTGAGACTCCACTCAAATCTTGATCTTGATAACCCTAAGTGTGTGTGTATAAAGGTAAATATCTCCAGATCTCACAAAAAATTCAATACACAACTCTTCAAAGACCTTAGAGAGCTTTTGGATACAAAACCCTAGATCTACAGAAGAGGCACAAGATGCACTCTAATCTCTCTGAAAAGATTTATAAAACCATCCTTAGGGTTTCCTTTATATACTATAAGTTTTTTACATGAAACCCAATACGTTTAAGTAGAGTTTGGGCTAAATTGGAATTTCTACAGAAAATTAAATCTGCATAAGTTTCGGTCAATCAAGTCTAATTTTCGATCAATCGAGCCTTGCAAATTTTGTCCAATAAATTCTGCAATCACTCAATTCCAATTTTACAATTAAACTCACTTTGACCAAGCCTAAACCTAGACTCTATGTTTTGATCATAGTTTGCCAACATAATATAAATTGAAGTTCTAATACATTAGTTCCTAAAGTCTTAGAACCTAACACAACAGATTTTCAAAAGTAAGATAAATCCAATTAGTACTCTTATGTCTATCAAATATTGATATGCATGTTGAAAAAGAAAGTCATATAGTTGACAGGGCTTCAAAATTGCGAATCCAATTCATTTTGTTGAGTTTGCAAAAATCGTAAGTGTTAATATAACTTTAACAAAACACCAAAAAGAAAGACACATATGGGTAATTTTAAGAATTTATTTTGATCAAATCTCTGTCAAAGAAAATATTTCTTTTTAATCACTATCACTATCATGTTTTATGAGCACATTATGGGTGACTATACTTTAGCCTAAGTGAAGATTCAATACAAGAAAGCTCGAAAATGTATCGAAAACATACAAGCTGTTTAGACCCCCAAAATAAAGTTACGGCTTTGTTGATTTTACACTAACTTAATACTAAGTGCGGAATAGTGTAAACACAAGCATATAAGTAAGACAACTACTCTAATCCATAATTAAAGCAACACAACAGTAAAAATGAAATAAACAAGAGTAGGAAAGAGAGATGCAAACACAGATAACAACGAGACGTGTTATTGAAGAGGAAACCAAAGAACTCGGTGAAAAGCCTCTCTGCCACCCTCTAAGCGGAAATCGATTCACTAGACACTCAATTGGGATACAAGGGTGAGCAAAAGACCCTCTAAGCCTAATCTACCCTCTGTACCTAAACCCTCCAAGCTTCTACTCCAACAAAGCTTCTCGGAACTGTGTCTTGTCTAGTTCTCTGAATCCCGCAATAAGCTCCATGTTGCATCTGCCATTCTAGGCTTCTTCCAATGCTTCCCAACACCACCAAAGCTTCACTTGACACTCTCAAAGGGTGTGTTAAATGTTTGGGCTATCAACCTCTCAATGGTATAGAAATGGAGAGGTAGAAGATGAGGAAATTCCCAAAACAAATGTGTAGAGGATTATGGGTATAACAATCTCTAACTCTCAAGGTGTTTAGTGAGGGTTTTCTCTCAGAAACTCTCCTTTACATTTGTGGGTAATATGGGTATATATAGTGTACACACAAAAAGTGTGAATCAGACTGGTCAAGCTGGCAAAACAGAATGCCTCGCGGGTGTCTCGCGGGAAGGCCTTACCCGCGAGATACTCACGAGACACAACTGTCTCCATCTGGCCTGACTCTTCGCATTCCAGCATGTGCAGGGCACATGATATACTTCGCAAGATGCTAAGTCGCGAGATACCCATGAAACCTTCTTCAGTCTGCAAATGCTTGAGTTTTCACACCATTCTCTCTATCACACAACCCTTACAATGAAATCCCACAATAAATACAGGGTACAACAGATTGAAAAAACTTACAATCAATTTTAGCACGGAATATAAGCCAACAAAACATATAGTTGTAAATAACAACTTTACAATCTCCCCTTTTGACTATTCCGTGACAAAACCCCTAAAACAGACTCAAAACTTAAACATGAGTTTAGGAACAGTGACAAAACTCAATCACACCTAATCTAGAAGCTGTGAAGCACTTGCAAGTAAATACCTGTTACCTGAAACACTTACACACAAACAAAACCTTCATTAAGCTTTTGACAAGTTAAACACAAGGTACATACATGAGCAAGTAAAGTGCAATCAAGTTTGTAAGCACATCATAACATGTAAGCATATCTTGATAAAAAAATTATTAAAAAAAAAAAAAACAATCATTAAAGAATAACTACAATGAACATTTAGCAAATAAATGCTCATCTGGACATGCAATGCAATTAAGAACAATCAATAGGATCAATTGCATGTCCAACACTCAACCAATGCAAAATGCATGAAGTACTTACATCTAGGATAAAAGATGCTACTAGGACACAAGAGTGAGGTACTTAAGATATAATAGCAATATCTTAAAAGTACAAACCAAATGCTACAAAGCATAGAGATAAACACAAAGATACTGATAATAAACTGAACTTAAAAACAAAGTGTCAAAAATTTAAACAAAAGCAATAAAAACATAACACAGCAAATATAAAAACAACAAAAAATAACCATCTATGAACAAATAACCAATGTTTATAAGTCTAAAACTATGCTCCCCCCAACACTGTGCAAGCTCTCTCTCAGCTCCCCCTCAAAAATTTCTCCCCCTTTTTTGACCGGAATGGCCAAAGGGCTAGAATGCCTTAGACTTTGAGTCAGAACAATGACCGAGGGATACTCCTCTATCTGAGTAGATAAGGCTATGATCTATCCTTGAACATAAGCAAACTGGTTTCCTGTGTACTGTGCATAAGAATCCAACAGAGTGTACATTTGCTCAACTCTAGCTATAAGATGATCAAGTCTGTCTGGTCCCCGAGGTTGTGGTATGGTATGCACACCGGTTGTGGTACGGTATGCACACCGGTCTTCGAGCCTTTGATATGGGCTATACTCCTAGTCAATGTATAAGCACCAATGGGATAGTGATGACTTGCATAATTTAGCATAATTTATCACTTCTCAACTTTAAAGTTTAGGCTAATTTTATTTATTTCTTGTTGATTTTAGACTTCATTATTGTTATTTAAATTTTATTGCAGATTTGAAGAAAATGAAGATTTATTCAAATAAAAGAGATGTGAAACAGCTAGAGAAAATGTTGGGCTGAAATGAGCAAGGTTTTTGGG